>OX578061.1:14800000-16000000 GCA_951215215.1 Andrena trimmerana
TACGACGTTGACGATGATTATTGCGGAATCGTGCCTAATCTGAAGTCTATGTCTTCAACGAATGCCATTCGATGTGCATTTCATAACAACGGCGGTGTTTGCGCGCTTGTAACGATTTCGAGCGTAGCGTAACGCTCCTTACAGGATTTCGGGACTGGTTCGAGTGGCGTGCGATAAAGAATTAAAATTCAAGAACAAGAATTTAACTTAAATAGTGTTTATTCAAGAAAAACACTTCTAAATAATACATGAAAATATAATCTAACACCTTTATACTAAAGAAATTAAAGAAATTAATTAGGTTGCGACACTAGGTCGTTACAAAAAGTAAAGCTGATCGTCTTGGGTTGCGACTCTAGGTCGTTACAAAAGAAATGCCCGTTTAAACGATCGATTTGGAATAATATAACTTAAATAATTAATAGAGACGTTTAGTCGAATGAAAGGAATTACTTTATAGATTAGGACTCTCGGTCGATATAGGGATTAGTTTATAGATTATGACTCTCGGTCGACATAGGAATTGGTTTATAGATTATGACTCTCGGTCAATATAGGAATTAGCTTATAATTTAGGAATTAGCTTATAGATCTAGGAAATTGAATATGTTAAGTTGAGAATCGTTTGAATTGTTTTCCGTTTCATCAGGGGCGGTATTGCCACCTGGAATAGTCTTGTTCCCTCGTTGCTCAGGAGTAATGTTACTAACCTGAGAATTATAAATCATAAATCTAGCTTGACAACTAAGGGGCCTACATGGCGGCTTCCAAGGCAGATACGTCGTTAGACCAGGCGATTTTAGCCTTGGTCAAAACGATCGACAATACCAAGGGACCTACGAGGCGGCTTCCAAAGTTGAAGCCTAACCTTAGGTTGGAATCAGCTTGTAGCTTTAAATGATTCTTAGCAGTGTCTTGGCTAGTCATAAGAATATGAATGATTGAATTTATAAGTCTGAATGTTGAACGTTGAATGAATCTCTCTGGGCTCTCGTGCCCGTATTTATACACATTCTGGATACTGGGAGCGCACCAATAGGAATGGAGTTCGACTATTACGCGTCAATCATTCTCGTATTGCTCGATCCGTTCTCTAGTCGGTCTACTAAGCGACTGATTAGTACACAGGCGCACGCATGGAACGCTCGGTTCCCTTTCTCATTTGTCATGCACGAATCACAATCACTGCTTCTGATCCTTGCTCTCGTCGATCCACTGATCGACTGAGGATCGCGCATGCGTTCGATTCTCCCACTCCTTTACTCTCAATTCTCTTTCGTCATACTCGCGTCTCGCGATATCCTGAACTAATATTAATATTAACGCTAACCACTCTTATAAAAGTAAGGATAAGAGAAATATAATAAGAATATAAGTATTTAAATGATTATTAATTAAGTTTATTAACGAAAAAAGAAAGGGCAGTTTTGGGGTTTGTTACACGCTGGAGAACGTCGAGAAAATATGGAATTATATACGTAGCGTCATCTAATGAAAATCCTACACACATTGCATCTATTTTACGCGTCATATGCTGAGAAACGGATACCTATGTAAGAATTATTTTTTTTTGTTTTCTATAGCGATGAACACAACGGCGGCGATGGTGAGAGCAATGACAGCGGTGGCTGCTTCCTTTACCCACGAGCAAGAATATCCCTCCCATGCGAATGTTGTTTCACGCAAATACTGATTTTATAATTTAAGTACGCATGGATTGATTTACATTGTATATGAATAAACACACACTGTTTTTGAAAAATATATATACATTTATTTAAAAAATTGTACATTTATTATTAAACATATATATGCACGTACTATAGTGGTACGTGGTTTACATCACGCAACATGGATTGTAATCCTAACACTAACAATTCGCAATCGATCAATGAATGCTTTTCGGAAATTAATTTCACATAATTCGTTGGTACGGAAGCGGTACGTAGAACTTCCACTAAGGCGGCATATTTACTGCTTACAGAGTACATCTTTTCAGTCAACCAAGTGAACATATGATCGATGCAATTTTCATACGCGAACAGTTTACGCATCGTAACTTCCGTTATGTATAAGGTAACGTGATTATCGGTGATTTTAATAAGTTGATCATCATACACACGCGTGAATTCGAGTCGCAAATGATCAATTACGATGTGGGTTCGGGGCGATGTTGCGTTGCTGCGTAATCGTTGGAGTATGTCCGCCTCGTTTTGCAGTAGGAGCTTCCACGTTGACATTGAAAAACACACGTCGCAGCCTTTATTGTCGGCTATGGCAATCTCGACGTGGCACGAATCCATGCCAATGCGAATTCCAATAGTTAGACGTTTGTAACGAGTTATTGTCGGTAAGACGACGATTCTGCCCCCCCCCCCCCCCCCACCGCAAGCTCGACCGCGACAACACGCATCACGCTCTGCCAACGGTCTTGCCCCCCACCACTCGTCCGCGGGTACCGAGAATCGGCGCAAGATGGTTACGCAACGAATGTCCTTCTCGCTGCCGAAATCCGCGGACGAGGACATATAGGCCGGGGGCATAGGCCTATTTGGCAGATACCGCCTAGAGCGAGCGTACCAAGCAGTACACCTCTCCCAGGGACCTCCTGTACAATTCCACGTTCTTGTGTAAAACACTCGTTCTTGCGAAAGACAAGCGCCCGTGTTCGCACCAGTTGTCGTGCGTCGACAGACTGAGTCCCTGTGTCTTTTTGAATTCACCCCCTCCCCGGTTCCCAGAAGGACAGCGTGAGCCATCCTCTGGACGCAGGCCGTTACCACTTATCGATCTCCCGAACAGATTCATCTCCGTTCTCGAGAGCATCCTTACAGTCTCCGATTCACCCACGGGTTGTGCCCACCGGGTGACCGGACTCAAGACTTTCCGACCAGGGTCGAACGGCAGGGCTTGCCCGCTAAGACACCGAACGGTCAAATCGTCTATCCCCTCCCCCTTCGCCGCCTCGTCACCGATTCCGATACGCGCCGCGACTCGCGCCGCGATACACACCGACTTGTACTCCGACGTATACGCCGCAATCCCCACCGACTCACGCGCCGCGATACACACCGGGATTCGCGATAGGTTAAGCCGTAGTCACACTGTGTGCCAGTATAGGCCTGGCCGGGATATTCTGTACATAGTTCCTAAGGCAAATAAACTGTCGTATTCCACACTACCTCTGCATACGATTATTCAATCGGCGGCCCTGGACCTCCGTCCTGAGCTGGCGATACGGTACCTCCACCGTCCCACCGGTAACCCCGCGTTCTACGGTTACACGTTTATAAGCTGTTGAGGTCAGTGGGTAATCACGCCCCAGGATCCGTACGATTGTTGGTTTTGGTGTTTTCAACGTTTTTGGTGTTGTGGATCTAGAACTATATGAAACATGTACACGAAATTAATGCTTCGTTCATTTGCGTTTACAGTGAAAAAAGTAAGCGAATGAAGTAAGCGAATGAAGTAAGTGAAAAGTGTATAGTAACGTATACGTACCTCATATTGGACTGTTGATAATGTTGTTGTTGTTGTCGTTTATTTGGAAACCCAGCATCGTTGACGGATGCGCAGGATGAATCGTTTAAGCTGCGTTTGTACATTTTTTATGCACTACGTATGATTCTCATCGACGGAAAAAATGACGCGAGCGATACTTGTTGGCACTCGAGCGTACGTGGTGTAATGAATTCCGCAGGACTGACTCACGTCATTTTATACTGATTCACGTACACGTACAAGTCAATGTGTGGAAGTATATATTGCATCACGTGGCGCAGTGTCGCGCTTACTCCAAGGGCTACCGCGACGATATTTACTGAAATCACCGATAATGCATTCTTTACGAACGATATAGACGATGCTATATTCAACAATGATGTTGTCGAGTGGGATAACTAAGTTAAATAAATTACTAAAATCATGAAAATCTATGTACGAATTCTTTTCGCCCTTACACGCTTCCACGTCGCTTGACTTACAGCTCCTCGAGAATGATACTTGAGACGTCGTTCTCAATCATAAGTACTCGGAATTCTACCCCGAATAATTACCGCTCTGTATTTACGATTGTTGCTTACGCGAACGCAACGCATAGTTAATTCCTTCATTACACGTGCGCTGTATCGGTCCCACGGTTCAAATATCAAAACGCGTTCAATACTGACTAAATATAAACACACTGCATGGCGCGGTGCAATGTCGTGTTTACTCCATGGGCTATCGCGACGATTGATTTACAATAATTATCGCTCTATGTTTATATCATTGCACGTGCGCTGTATCGGTCCCACGATTCAAATATAAACACACGGCATGAAGCACGTGCACGTAGGTGTCATAACGCGTTCAATCCTGTCGCGCGCCATGATTCCTTATCTTTTCACCGAAAAATCTTTTCTCCTGGTCCACCCTCTTTCTCAGAAATCATAATCGAAGACGCGATTTGAATTTCCACGAATCGGTTGCGGTCGCGCCTGCGCACCGATCCCCGTACGCGTACGGAGATTGCGCGGCGGCGTCGCGTGACCAAAGTACCTTAAACATCCAATAGGTGGCGCCAATACGAAATACGCGCAACACCATTTTGAAATTTTGAAAATCCTCCCCCTCCCCTGTGACGTCAGCCCCCTCGTCCACGAACTCGACCTGCGTGCGCGACGCCATTTTGAAAATTTTGAAATCCCCCTTCCCCTGTGACGTCATCCCCCTCACCCACGAACTCGGTCGACGCCATTTTAGAATCCCCCTCCCCTGTGACGTCATCCCCCTCACCAACGAACTCGGTACCCCCTCCCCGCCTCACCCCCTCGCTCTAGGGGCCAGAATCGGCATAGCCTATCTACTCCGGTACGTTAGAGGCCCATTGACGAATATGTATTCCACCATTTTGCAGGAGCTCAATGATCTCGTCTCGTAATCTTCTAGCTTCGTCCAAAGTATTTGTGCCAGTAATTAAATCGACGACATAAAGGTCACGCTGTAAGATTTTAGCAGCCGCTGGGAAATTTAGAGATTCGTCTTCGGCTAATTGGTGTATACATCGGATGGCGAGAAACGGAGCTGCAGATAAACCAAAAGTAATCGTATTCAATTCATACGTGGTTAGATTACCCTGCTGATCTCTCCATAAGATTTTTTGGAATGTACGATCTTGTCTACGGATGAGAAACTGTCGATACATTTTCTCAATGTCTCTTGTGATAACGTAATTATGCAACCGAAAACGAAGTAACAATGATATGATGTCGTCTTGAATGGTGGGACCGACCATTAATGTATTGTTCAGTGATATACCAGTGGTAGTTTTGGCAGATCCATCGAAAACAACACGAACCTTGGTTGTTTGGCTTGATTCCTTTAAGATGGCATGGCGAGGCAAGTAAAGGGTCTAGCAGGATAAGCGTGGGCAAACGGCCCTCATGCCGATTCCTGGAGTTGTTATTTTTTAAATAATGCTCCTTGCCTGAAACACCATTATGTAAAGTTTTAGATCGCTACCCTCCCGTGTAAGGGTAATACGGGGGTAAACGCCCTTAACGTTATTATTTTTTTTCTCGGTTACTACTTAAGATATTTGAATGAAAAAAAACGAAAAATAGCTACATACTAACTGTACTTCATATATTTTTCTCAAAATTTTAACTCGATTATTAAGAGTAGAAAAAAAATAATTCATTTTTTGGGGGTGGTTTTTCGAAACAACCCTTTGAGTGACCACCTCCAAAAAAATCAAGGAGAATGCTCTATTATCAAGCTATTGTATATAAAAACCTGAAGATAGTCGAGATGGTGGAACATAGTTAAATAATTTATAGAATATCACTATATTATAAATATGTGGGGTTTTGTAGCGAGAAATAGTATTTGTCGCGAGCCTGAGTACGTGCCATTTAAATGCGAATAGAAGAAACGATTGCGGTTCCTTGGGGAGATTGAAGTGTGAATGAAGAGTGTTTGGGATTTATTGTTTATGTATAGTGTCGGGCAAAGAAGCGAGTCGTGAAGCGTGCCGTGAGAGTAATCAATGGGAGTTCGAAAATCATAGGTAATAACGTGAAAGGTTGATATCATTATTGATTATTATTTATTAATCCTCGTCGGTATTTAGGTCAATAACTGCCGTTGTGTCAGTTCCATCAAATATATTTGTTAATATTTCGGACGGTTTAACTATTTTGGATAAAAAACGCCCATATGATAAATAATAAATAATCGCAGCGACATGCGAACAGCAACCCACTGTCCTGTTGCCATTCGCACAATCGCACGTATACCGTTGTATTGCCGTGTAGCTTATAGAATTTGGTACATATTCGATATAACATTTGTATGTTTTGCGATTGATATGTAGCGAGCGGACCTTCATTCACACTTCAATCTTCCCAACGAACCGCAATCGTTTCTTCTATTCGCATTTAAATGGCACGTACTCAGGCTCGCGACAAATACTATTTCTCGCTACAAAACCCCACATATTTATAATATAGTGATATTCTATAAATTATTTAACTATGTTCCACCATCTCGACTATCTTCAGGTTTTTATATACAATAGCTTGATAATAGAGCATTCTCCTTGATTTTTTTGGAGGTGGTCACTCAAAGGGTTGTTTCGAAAAACCACCCCCAAAAAAGGAATTTTTTTTTTCTACTCTTAATAATCGAGTTAAAATTTTGAGAAAAATGTATGAAGTACAGTTGGTATGTAGCTATTTTTCGTTTTTTTTTCATTCAAATATCTTAAGTAGTAACCGAGAAAAAAAATAATAACGTTAAGGGCGTTTACCCCCGTATTACCCTTACACGGGAGGGTAGCGATGTAAAACTTTACATAATGGTGTTTCAGGCAAGGAGCATTATTTAAAAAATAACAACTCCAAGAATCGGCATGAGGACCGTTTGCCCACGCTTATCCTGCTAGACCCTTTCCGTTGTATTGTTAGGGATATTTACTCGGGACATATGTCCCAACTTCAAATACTCTTGAATGACATTACTGTATTGCTCTTTTAATGTAGGATTCAAATTGAACGTACGTTCGAGAGTTTGAAATCGCTTGAATGCTCGAGAGTATGATTCACCCAACGGTGGACAGTTTTCTTTAAAGGGTAATGCAACAACATACCTGCCATCCGGGGTACGCGTGGTATGGGTTTTAAAATGATTTTCACACGCGGCTTTTTCGGGTGAAAGATGTAGTTCCGATGGTGGTTCTTCTAAATTCCAAAATTTTGCCACTTCGAAATGCACTTGAGTATTGTAACAGGTGTGTGTCTGATGCTGAGTCGATGTTTCACCGTCTATAATCCATCTGTGCAATGTTTTTTGCAGAATAAGATCTGGTCCAGGTGGTTATGATAAATCTATCTGTCCGATACTGAGTAAAGAAAGCGGGGGTCCTGCTCCGAGTAACATTTGAACTGGCGCTGATTTGTGAAAGTTCGGATCTGCGAGCTTAATGTTGGATGGTATTTTGATTGCTTTGCGGTTGAAAGATTCGTTCGGCACAGCGCTTGAAATGTGAGGTATGATGAGGAAGTTGAGTGTTTTTTCAAGGCTGTTGTGTCGCCCTTGAATGGTGGCAATCGTCATAGATTTGCATGTAGTGGATAGAGAGTTCAAACCCGCGATCGGAATGGAGCAGTGTTTGCGAGGTAATTGTAAAGCCCTTGCAAATTCTTCGGTAATGAAGTTTGCAGTGGAACAGGTGTCTAACAGAGTGCGACAAGTAAGTTCCCTTCCGGTCTTGGTGTGTACCCTTAAAACTGCAGTTGTCATCAACTCATTGTTTGTAATATTGGCCGTGAGGGATGTATGATGTATTAATTCAGATCGCTCTTGTCATGCTTGAGAGTGCTCCACTGTTATGGGCACTTGAGATTCGGAAATGATGGTATGAATTAACGTGTGGTGTGACTCCTGACAAGATCGACATCGGACAAGTGATCTGCATTGCAATGCGGCGTGTCCTCTCCGCAAGCAGTTACAACAAAGACCGATTTGTTTTATCGTTTTAATTCGATCCGTAATTGACATACCATGAAATGTTTCACATTCGTAAATGCGATGGGAGTTGTCTTTACAAATTGGACACCCAGGTATGGTTGACGTGACAAAGGCCTGGTTAGGTTTCTGACGTGCTATCTTAGTCATATCAGAAAAAGTAGGTATAGCAATTGATTTAGAAGCGGGTGTGTTTCGAGAAGAATGTTTATTGGCTGCTTCCAGACATCGGACTTTATCCGTGACAAAAGTTAGTAACTCGTCTAGTTTTGGTAAATCGTCAGATTCTAAGAACCTTTCATAGTCCATACATGTGTCCCTGTCTAGTTTAGGCAATATGGTTAAAATGAGTAAAATATCCCACGAATCTACAGGTACACCCAATGATTTAAGTGATCTCAAATGTTGGTGTATATGGTTGGTAAATTGTCGCAGTGACGACGCCGAATTTTTCTCTACAGACGGTGTCTGCAATAATAATTCGCCATGACGCATTGCTATGAGCCGTTTATTTGCGTAATTCTTAGTGAGCAATTCCCAAGCGTCTGCATAACTATCGTCTATTGTCTCTAACGATTCTATGACTTTTGCAGCGTCACCTGACAGCGCTGATCTTAAGTATTATAATTTTTGAACATTTGACAAAGTTACCTGACTGTCAATTATAGATGCAAACTGACTTTTAAATGATAACCAAAGTTCGACTTTGTCATCGAATCTTGGTAGCTTCACCTTAGGCAGCTTTACTCCACCGATGTTGCTGGTCGGAGAAGAAAGGGATGACCGTGTTTGTGCGGGTTCCATACAGGGTGTCCGCGGGAAGACTGGACAGCCGGTTTTCTCCTAAACTATAGGAGATAAAAATATAAAAAAAATAGGGAATTGCATGGTTCAAGGGGGATAATTTATTAGCGCGAACGAATTTCGTTTTCGATTATTATTTTAAAAGATACGATGGTCAAGTTCGGTTTTTCAAATGGAATTACGTTTTCTGAAGACCTAAGTTGATAGTGCGTTCCAAGACAAATTCAATAAGCTATAATGTATACACTTTATTTTCACTGGTTTTTAAGATATTGCGCGTGCAAATTTACTGATTTTCACTGGAAGAAAACTGTCTGGTATAGCACGGACCGGGGACGGTCTTACTGGCGTCACGGGTAGCACTGCCTGTTGAAATAGATACCTACCTGCCAAAGGTCTGCGCCAGGAATGGCAGGCCCAAAGGCTGGACAATTCTTTTCCGCCAGAAATGCTGCTAAGGTAGGTAAGGAAAGTAGAGACATGATGGGGAAGCTAAGGAAAAATGCAAATGAAGTGGTGATTATTGCTATTAATTAAGTCTTTATTACTCCAAATACAACTATAAGTTAATGATTTAACATTTTTTACACACTTTGGACTACCTGAGGTCAGGCGTCTAAGTGATTAAACTTTACAAAACAGATGGGAAAAAACCGTCCTCCCCCACTCGCTTTCGCCAGTGACCACACTATTATAACACAGTGACTTCCTAATGATGTATTTGTCACGTGCCTAGCGTCTTTTAATTAGGGTTTAGGGAGATGCCCCATCTTACCTCGCTACCCCGTCATACTTGTCCTACGAAACAAGCCGCGATCGACGAGCCGTCCGATCGGTCATGGCTCCGCTCGCCCGGGCTCGCCCAGCCGACTTGACGAGCTAGACGAGCCGAGCTAGTTCGCGGTGTCAGGAGCAGTCTGATTCCACCTGGAGAGTAGTCGGGTCACACACTGCACAAATGATACAAGGTGATTCTGAAGCTACGCCCGTCGAAGGATGCGGCCTGGTACCCCGTGGCGAGGACAGCCCTTCGCTGTGCCTCACCCAATTTTTATGGCTTTTTCCGGAAAAAGGTATGAATCCTGGGCCGAACGTAGCGAATTAAGGTCGAGCCCCCGTAGTCGAGGTTAAAATATCCATTATAGCGTATTAAGAAATTATTTTCTTCATCGTATCGAAAGGGAAGTGACACCAATGGATTCCTTATGTTTTTCTGATGAAAATCATACCAAATGTCATGCAAATCGGACTATTATTAACTAAATTAGCTTGAGATTATGGAAATGAATTTTTAATTTCCTTCATTATGGTCCGAATTACGTCGTTCTTGGTGTCAATTGCCCAGGATTCATACCTTTTTCCGGAAAAAGCCATAAAAATCGGGTGAGGCACAGCGAAGGGCTGTCCTCTCCACGGGGTACCAGGCCGTCGCATCTCCTTGGCGGGCGTTGCTGCATAATTACCCTGCATCTGTTTTAGAAATAAAATAATTCTTTATTCCTTATCGTATGGATATGGAAGTGTCGCCGATGGATTCCTTGGGGTTTTCCGATGAAAATCATGCCAAGTGTCGTGGAAATCGGACAACTCTTACATAAGGAATACAAATGGCTTGTGTCAGAGTAGTGCGATTTGTATGACATTTGGTATGATTTTCATCAGAAAAACATAAGGAATCCATTGGCGTCACTTCCCTTTCGATACAATGAAGAAAAGAATTTCTTAATACGCTATAATTGATATTTCACCCTCGAATGCGGAGGGTCGACTTTAATTTGCTACGTTCGGCCCAGGATTCGTACCTTTTTCCGTAAAAAGCCATAAAATTCGGTGAAGCACTGCAGGCGGGTTGTCCTCGCCACGGGGTACCAGGCCGCATCCTTCGACGGGCGTAGCTTCAGAATCACTTTGTATCATTTGTGCAGTGTGTGACCCGACTACTCTCCAGGTGGAATCAAACTGCTCCTGGCACTGCGAACTAGCTCGGCTCGTCTAGCTCGTCAAGTCGGCTTGACGAGCCCGGGCGAGCGGAGCCATGATCGATCGGACGGCTCGTGGATCGCGGCTTGTTTCGTAGGACAAGTATGACGGGGTAGCGAGGTAAGATGGGGCATCTCCCTAGACCCTAATTAAAAGACGCTAGGCACGTGACAAATACATCATTAGGAAGCCACTGTGTTATAATAGTGTCGTCGCTGGCGAAAGCGAGTGGGAGAGGACGGTTTTTTCCCATCTGTTTTGTAAAGTTTAATCACTTAGACGCCTGACCTCAGGTAGTCCAAAGTGTGTAAAAAATGTTAAATCATTAACTTATAGTTGTATTTGGAGTAATAAAGACTTAATTAATAGCAATAATCACCACTTCATTTGCATTTTTCCTTAGCTTCCCCATCATGTCTCTACTTTCCTTACCTACCTAAGTAGCATTTCTGGCGGAAAAGAATTGTCCAGCCTTTGGGCCTGCCATTCCTGGCGTATACCTTTGGCAGGTAGGTATCTATTTCAACAGGCAGTGCCACCCGTGACGCCAGTAAGACCGTCCCCGGTCCGTGCTATACCAGACAGTTTTCTTCCAGTGAAAATCAGTAAATTTGCAAGCGCAGTATCTTAAAAACCAGTGAAAATAAAGTGTATACATTAAAGCTTATTGAATTTGTCTTGGAACGCACTATCAACTCAGGTGTTAAAAAAAAATAGTTCCATTTGAAAAACCGAACTTGACCATCGTATCTTTCAGAATAATAATCAATAAAAAAATTCGTTCGCGCTAATTAATTGGCCCCCTCGAACCATGCAATTCCCTATTTTTTTTTATTTTTATCTCCAATAGTTTAGGAGAAAACCGACTGTCCAGTCTTAGGTGGGACACCCTGTATAATAGACCGACCCAGTGCGCCGATAACATTTATCATTTTTTCAAAAGTTTTAAAAAAAATTTCGGTCGAAAATTTTCAATCATTTTATTCATATTGTAAATTGTTAATGAAAATATAAATATTTTATGAAAAAGTATAAAAATTGTTTGAACTGCAGAATCTGCTCGATTTCTGCCGCCAATCTGCTGTCAGATCCTGACATCAGGACCTGCTCAATTTCTGTCGCCAATCTGCGGTCGGTTTTCGTCAGCAAGATCTGATCGAAATCTGATATGAATCTGCGGTCAGATCCTGATGTCAGGCTCTGACCGCAGAACCATAGTTAAATGCGGACATAGTAGGACCCGAATCTGACGTGAGAATCTACTCGAATCTGACCTCAATCTGCTGACATGCAATCTGCTGACTTTGGTTCGTGGAAACAAAGGGTGGGGCCCTGGAACAAATGGAGGCTTCAACGAAGAAGCCATCAGCCTCTGCCACCTCCACAACACGCTCAGCTCAGCGCAAGTCCACAGCACACCCGGCGACGCAGGAAAAACCTGCTTCTCAACCTTCAGCGAAGGCGCAGTCAACCAGGTACCCTTGCGACTGTTGCTCTGAGGACCATTTCATTGTGGTGTGTCCCAGATTTCGGGAGAAATCCTCGACTGAGCGTCGCAGGTTCGTAGTTGCAAACACCTTATGCAAAAATTGCTGTGGTCGCCATCAGACGGAGGTGTGCAAATCTGCACACCGGTGCAAGACATGTGGGGCCAAGCACCACACGAATGCTGCACCCTTCTCAGCCTTCATCTAGCCAAGTCTCGGCTCAACCTCAGTCTAGGTCAACGGCCGAAGCAAGCACTGCTCAACGAGCCCCTCCAACAGAAGGGAAGAAAACCAAAGAGGATGCAGACATCTGAAGTGCAGTCGTCAACTCACGCTCACCCAAATCTCAAAGCTCACTCACAACAGGTCAAACTCACTCAGTACTGGCGCACTCAGCCGCAGGTTGCCACGCTACCTCACACACGCTCACCCTGTTAGCCACGGCTAACGCACAGCTCATCTCACCGGTGGCTTCGCTGCCAGTGAGGTTACTCATCGACTCAGGCTCAGAGCTTACCTTCATTAAGGAGGAGCTCGTCACTCAACTTAACCTTCAAAGAACCCACTCATCCATCTCAATTATTGGCATGGGAGGCAACAAAACTACTCACACTCGAGGCGTCGTGTCAATCACTCTACGATCAAGCTACGACTCCTCCACGGTCTCCATCCAAGCTCATGTTCTACGAACTCTCACATCCAGTCTACCATCCGTTGAAGCGCAACGTCAAGAATGGCCACATCTCACAGGGTTAAGGTTAGCTGATCCAGATTTTCTAAAACCCAGGCCCATTGACATAATCATTGGTGCAGAATCATATGGCAAAATCATAAAGCCTAACCTCATCAAGGGTGACCCTTCAATGCCAATTGCCCAGTTCTCAATCTTTGGGTGGCTCGTTCTTGGGCCAGTTAGAACACCTCAGTTTCAAGTCTGCTCGTCGCACACTGCTGCAGCAATGCAGCACAGCGATAAAACAATACAAGATCTATTGGCAAAATTCTGGATTCAAGAAGAGCTTCCGACAGATGCGCCCTCAAAGCTCACCCCTGAAGAACAAGAGTGTGAGGATCACTTTCGAGCGACACACACTCGTGGCTCTACAGGAAGGTACATCGTACGCATCCCTCTCAAGTCATCGCGAAGTCTATTGGGCAACTCATATCAGACAGCTCATGCTTGCCTGAAGCGAACACTCAACAAATTCAATAGAGATATCGAATATCGCAATCTCTACAAAGGGTTCATGAAGGAATATGAGGAGCTCCATCATATGGTAAGAGCTCCCTCAATCTCACCTAATACTCACTCTGTTTTCTATCTCCCACATCACGGAGTACTCAAGCTCGACAGCCACACTACGAAGTTGAGGGTCGTCTTCAACGGGTCAAGCCCAACCTCAACGGGGCACTCGATCAACGATCTCATGCACACAGGGGCGAATCTTCTACTTAACATCACGGATGTGCTGCTGTGGATTCGCCAGCACAAGTACATTTTCGCCACTGACGTTACCAAAATGTGCAGACAAATCAAGGTTCATGAAGACGACCAGGACCTCCAGAGAGTACTGTGGATTGATGAGGAATCAAAGGAGGTACCCTACAAACTCATCACAGTCACGTATGGAACCAACGCTGCGCCGTTCCTCGCTGTCAGAGCACTGCTGCAGTTGGTCGAAGACGAAGGACATCGCTTCCCACTGGCAGTACCATCCATCACCCATGCTAGATATGTCGATGACATATTTGGCGGCGCCGATAAGGGTGAGACACTCATTACAATCGCTCAACAATTAAATGACCTGTGCAAGGCGGGCGGTTTTCCACTTGCCAAGTGGCAGACAACCTACCCCCCATTGCTTGAATCAATTTCTCACGAAGTGCGAGCTAGCAACTCGTACATTGTATTAGACGACTGCAATACCAAAATCCTCGGATTACAATGGAACTCTCTCAACGACAATTTCTCATTCTCAACAAAACCTATCAGCAATTCAAGTCTCACAAAACGTCTCATTCTCTCAGAAGTAGCCAAGATATTTGATCCACTCGGATTCTTAGCTCCAGTGATAATTCGGGCAAAGGCACTTTTGCAGGAATTGTGGCTGCACAAACTCGATTGGGATGACCCACTGCCTTCCCAAGTCACTGCTCACTGGCTCACCATCAGAGAAGATCTAACAAGTCTGGCCAGACTCTCAATACCAAGGTGGTTCAACACCTACTCGACAGTGGAATTACATGGATTCTCTGATGCCTCTCAGCTCGCCATGGCAGCGGTAATTTACATTATCGTATCCTCACCGTCCACGACTCACAAGGTGTCGACACTCGTGTGCTCCAAGACCAAGGTAGCACCTCTCAAGAAACTCACAATCCCAAGGCTCGGACTCACTGCAGCTTTAATGCTTGCAAAGCTCACGAAGTATGTTCAAGCTTGTTACGTGCCGGTTACTTTTCAAAATTTTTTACATCATATTTCTACACAGATGTCGACGATTGATTCAACCATTATGTGTTATGGGAACTTCCCTCAATCAATAGTCGATTATCTGTGAATACTCTTAATAGTTGCAATCGAAATTAGCTTCAAGCCTGTCACGCCACGGCATATTCCCATGGAAGATTATTGTCAGCGATCGTCCAACGCCATCGACGTTCTTAGAATGCGCGCTGTGATAAGCCTTCTGCAACTTACAGCATTGTAGTAGAGTACCTCATATTTTTCTTCTCTGTTAAATATAATAATAATCCTATATGAGTCGCTGCGCCACTGCGCTCTTCCATGAGAAAATCTCTGACACCGTCAGCGTTCAAAATCGGTGAGTGATTTTTACTATATCATTCCATGGAATAGACAAATAATCCAACTATCTAATGAGTTGTGGGTTTCCCTCGATAACTTGTCTAATTCCTTTTTGCGCGTACTGCATTTGTAAATTTTTTTCGAATTCGATTATAGTAAACCGCTTTCTTACAATTTTGTTAAACTTGCGTAATTATTGATCCAACCTCTAGAGAGAGTTGTGGGGTTTCCCCTCGATCATTTATCGTTACGAAACAGCGCGCGTCTTTGCGAAACTGTTTTAAAACCATGTATAAACTCCCAATTATTGTGCTACCTTGATTTCCTTTCTTTTTCTTATTGTAATACATGGTACATATTCATATAAATATTGTCTCATTTCTTATAAACCAGTCTCCCTAGAAAGTACCACCTCCTGACGGGTCAACCTGTATTGGTTATAGCAGTTACGTATCCCACAAATAAAATCTATTAAATTCGTTAAGCGTTACGTGAACTAAATTTGACAAATCCGCTCGGTCATTCAAAAATTAACGCCCTCACGTAACAAGCTACTCTTCAGCTCAACATTTCTACAACTCATCTGTGGACGGATTCTCAAATATCACTATCATGGATCAAATCTCATGCATCACGCTGGAAGGACTATGTGCGGAATCGTGTCTCCCAAATTCAAGAGCTCACACCATACGCACATTGGAGACACGTTCCTGGAACAGCGAATCCAGCTGATTGTGCCTCTCGAGGCTTAACAACAACACAGCTTGAACACCACGAGCTTTGGTGGACGGGACCATCTTGGCTCACTCAACCCAGTGACTCATGGCCCTCTCAGCCTACTTTGAAGGACAGTCCATGCATGCTGGAAGCTCGTCCTGGAATTTCAAACCTTCCCAACATTCGACAATTCGAATATCACTGGGACTTCATTTACAGATATTCGTCTCTCAACAAACTCTTGCGTATCACCTCAGTTTGTTTGAGAATTTTCTCACGATTAAGGATGTCAACGATTTCCTTGCCAATCATGTCACAGTCGCCTGAGGATCTGGAGAGGGCCAGGATCTTCTGAGTTAAAGCGACGCAGTCCCTTTACTTCCCACCAGAAATAAAGGCGCTCAGCTCCGGCACCAAGTTGCCATATTCTCACACGTTCAATCGTCTCACGGCCTTTATCGACCAGGAAGGAGTGGTTAGGGTCGGAGGCCGACTCAACAATGCTCACATTGCATATGGAAGTAAGCATCCTGCAATTTTGCCTCGTCACTCACGTCTGTCTGATCTAATTATAGATCAAGCTCATCAACATACTCTCCATGGAGGGACTCAGCTCACGCTCGCTCAAATCAGACAGACCTACTGGATCATCGGTGGTCGAGCTCCAGTGAAATCTCACATTCTGCGGTGTGTTGTGTGTGCTCGACAAAGGGGGATCCGTGCCCATCAACTGATGGGCCAACAACCTCTTTCACGAGTCACACCCACACGCCCATTCACCAGTACTGGATTGGACTATGCTGGTCCCATCACCTTAAGGACGTGGAAAGGGCGAGGCGCCAAGACTCAAAAGGGATGGATCTGTGTATTCGTCTGTCTCACCACCTCAGCTGTTCACCTCGAGCTAGTCACCGATGACTCCACAGAAGGTTTCATCGCAACGTACAGGCGTTTCATCTCACGGAGAGGAATCCCTCACTCACTCTACTCAGATTGTGGCACCAATTTCATCAGAGCCGATGCCATGCTCAAGAGGATATTTACTCAGGGCTCTCAAGATCACCAATCTCTCGCTCAGCTGTTGGTCAAGGACAACACTCGCTGGTTTTTCAACCCCCCAGCTGCACCACACATGGGAGGCAAATGGGAGGCTGTGGTGAAGTCCACCAAACAACATCTTCGGCAAACCGTGAGTGAAACAGCTCTCACCTATGAAGAGTTCAGTACGCTCCTCACTCAGATAGAGGCTATGCTGAATTCACGACCTCTTGAGACCCTCAGCGACGATCCTGAAGACGTCGCAACGCTCACTCCTGCTCACTTCCTCATTGGCCACCCGCTCTCAGCTTTACCGGAATCTTCTGTGGAGTACTCATCCATCTCACCATCAGCGCGGTGGCAACTCATCCAACAAAAAACTCAACAATTCTGGATGCAATGGTCAGCCCATTATCTGCTACGGCAGTTATCAATATCAAAGTGGCATCATCCATCCAGCGCCATCAAGGTTGGCTCCCTAGTGCTCATCACCGATGAGCGGTTTCCCCCTAGCAAGTGACCACTTGCTCGAGTTCTCACTCTTCACCCAGGGAAGGATGGATTGACCAGGGTGGTGACGCTCAAGACCGCCACTACCACCTTAACCAGGCCAATTGCAAAATTGGCTGTTTTGAATGTTACAGAATCATCAACATCTTCTTCCAGCTGTTGAGGCCGGGAGCATGTTTGAGATTCATGTAGTTCGGATCTCTGCCACACCCAGCTCACCGCAGCACCTCCTGGACAGCGGAGCGCCAAGCCCGATCCACAATCGATCGGCCAATCATGTGTCAGCGACAAAACTCTCAGCCAATCAAATTTCCCCACGTCGATCGACTCTCTAGACTTTTGGAGAACACGACTAACGGAAATGGATTAGCCATCTTTGAATCATTCTTGTTCATACAGAGTACGGTGAAAGACGCGTAGTTTTCTCAGCTTCAAATCTTTTCACGTAACTGGTGAATTGCTCAATTCCTTCTCGCTCAGCATCAATCTAAAGCTCATCTCAATTGTTGATTTCCATCAACCGCTCAATTCTCGTTTCTTTCTCGCGAATCGATTGTGGATCGTGGTCGAGGCTCGTCCGCGTGGCGATCGGTGTGCGTGATTAGTTACAACAATTCTCACGATTGTTTAACTAAAGGCTGTGCTCACCTCTCATCTTTGTGACACACACTCAACGAGTTTTTACAATAAAGACACTAAACATTTGACAAAAATAAGTGCATTGTGACTTTCGGACATGACCTCCCCGGCAAACTCACGCTCATCGCGTGATCATATTCGCGAACAGACATACTACGGTCAGTTTGCTTACTGGGAACCTATACGTTATAACCTCGCTTCGGAGAGGTTAGCAATCGAACGGAGGTTCGGGGTGATCGAGCGAGTGAGACACAGTGTACTGGGTAACGGTTCTTTAATGTTAACGCCTAGGTACAGAAGAGTCGCCCGGTCAGGTCTGTGCTGACTAACAGGGTCTGTGCGGTTTATCCTAAGATTTATCCTATCGCGGCGTAGTACGGGTGGCGCGTCGCGATCGCGTTCGCGTGTTCGATACGTGGCGGCGGAAGAGGTAGGAGTAGAGGGTGGTGGTCGTTCTGGCGCCCTGGCTGTTATCTCCACCAGTGGCCCTGACCGGGAAGTCTTGAGTCCGTTCGCCCAGTGGGTATAACCCGCGGGAGAAACGGAGACTGTGGGAAGTCCTCTGGGACAGGCAAAGCCTGAACCTAAGATTGACGGCGGATATCGACCTGCGTCTAGAAGTCGGCGAACTCGCGTTCTTCTAGGAGCCGTGGAGGTGGGGGAGACCAAAATTACACAGTAGTGCAGCTTGTGTTACAAGAGATTACTGGGAGAGCTCTAACCGTTTGCCTGTAACGCTCGTGGTAGACTCTGCCTAACGGGCCCATCGCGCGGGCCTATATGCCGCGCCGCGGCATCTTCGCGAGCGAGAGCGCCGCTCGGCGCGCGGCCATCTCGCGGCCGCTCTCGGTAGCGACGGGCCGCGCCAGTCGCTCTTGGTGGGGGGAAGATTCGCGTCCCACCGTAACTAACTCGTTACAACGTTGAAAATATCTTCGTTTCATTATGCGTACAGTTTAATTAAAATAAAGACTGTGTCTCGGCAGAATCATCTCTCTCTCTATCCAGCTCAATTTCTCTATCTTTCTGTCTCTCTCTTTCTCCTTTTAATATCAGCCACAAGACAACCAGAACACTCTCTAACAGCTGATGGACTTCTTATTTACTTATCGAGACATTATACATACATACTCTTCCATAGAACACCTCATATACACTCACTCACACACTCATGCTCTCGTGACCGACCCGAGTGCTCGGTTATACAGAGCAGTAGTATCTCGACAACATTCGCCGAAAGCATAACGTGTCAATTGTATCGCCTCAATTCTCATTTTCTCAATTCCTCAATAAACTGCACTATTCTCAGCAATTTTTGAGTTCTCTCTATACATTTTTTGGTCCTTCGAGCCGGATTGTTGTGAATAGTGCAGTCTCAGTAAAGTGAAAAGTGTAAACTCGTTCTCTAGTGCTCAAAGAAAGTCTCGTGTGTGTGCGGCAACAAGAGTCAACGGTTATTCTCTCTCACTCTTGCCTTCGTCGCGCTCTCGTCTCGTCTCTAAAGTCTACGTTCGCGCGCTCTCTCAATAGTCGTGATTTTCGTGCGTGTAAAGTAATTCGTGTACGTGCGTGCTCTGTAAAAATCAGCTCATCGTGCTCCGGAAGTGTCGCGAAGTTGTTAAATCCGTGTGCTAGTACGTTACAAACGATTTGAACCATGCCAGCTACGGTCGCCGCGGTTGTTGATAAACAAACCACTCAGTACGGCCTAATCAGTCGAGCCGTCGCTAATGTAAAGAAGTTGGAACTCAAAAAGCGCACCGCCGAGCAAATCCAAACTAGACTCGAGATTCTCGACGGCAATTGGAAGAAATTCCAAGAAAATCACGATCTTCTCTCGTCCTTGAATGCTGAAGAAAGATCCGCACTACCATACTTCACAGATCATCAGTATGAACAATGCGAAGAAATCTACGCCGACCAAAAGAGTGAACTTCTCTCGTACCTCAACCAACTCAAGAGTAAGATGGGTCAGTCGGCCGCCACTGCATCAAGTGCCCAAAGCTCATCTCGTGCGACGACTTCTCGAAAGCTCCCTCAACTCAACGTGCCCAGTTTCTCAGGATCGTATCGTGAGTGGCGACCATTCCGTGATCTCTTCTCAGCGATGATTGTCAAAAACACAGAAATCCTTGACGTCCAAAAACTGCAATACCTCAATATGAGTGCCACCGGCGAAGCAGCTCAACTCATAAGAAAGTACGAAGTCACCGATGAAAACTTCGCGCGTGCGTGGCAAGAACTCGTTGACCGCTACGAGAACAAGCGAGTGCTCATCGATACGCATCTCTCCACGTTATTCTCACTTCAAAAGGTAACTCAACAATCGCCCACCGGGCTTAAAGCTCTGGTCGGCGAAGTTAAAGAATCTCTGGGAGCTCTCAGCGCTCTCGGGTGTCCTACAGACGCCTGGGACAATATCATTGTTTACATGGTGACGCGTAAACTCGATTCGGAATCTCTGCTCGATTGGGAAATGCAAATCGGCGCCACGACCGAACCCGCGACATTCGAAAAACTCCAAAAGTTTATCTCAGGTCGGATACACGCTCTCGAGGGTTTCGCACGCGCAACCGCGACTCAAAAATCGCGTTCGGCCGCTCCCGCAGCAATGAAAAATACGTCTGGCGCAAAATCACACCAGACTACCGCGCCTCTCAAAAGCGACAACTCTCCGAACGCTGCAACAATCTCATCCTCATTCACCTGCTCGCTATGCAATGCCGCGCATTATCTATCTGCATGTCCAATGTATCGTGGCAAACCGGTCGCAGAAAAACTAGACTTCCTCAAACAAAAGAATCTCTGCTTCAACTGCCTCGGTCCGCATCAATTTCGTAACTGTCGCACAGCGAAACGCTGCAGAGTCTGTGGGAATCCTCATCATACGTCGATCCATCGGACCATCAACTCGTCCGACGGTCCAGCTCCACGCGCATCAGCCACTCAAGGGACGAGCTCACCACCGAAACAATCGGTACCCATCGCTTCCGGGAGCCAAACAAGTGCATCCGCGCTTCCGCGTCGCGAAGATACTGAATCGAGCGTGCCGGCTTCGACCAATGTCGCTTTAACGTCCTCAACAAAGTACATGCCAGTGTTGCTTGCGACAGCGCTCATCAAGGTCACGTCATGCTACGGTGACCAGCACGAAGTTCGGGCCCTTCTCGACCAAGGGTCAGAAGTATCGTTCATCACGGAATCTCTCGCTCAACGTATCAATTTGCCGCGTCAACGAGTCTCACTCCCAATCCACGGGATTGGTGCGCAACGGTCAAGCGTCGCTCGCGGATTTATGAATCTCAGTATCGCGTCACGTGTCAATCCTACCTTCTCGCTCTCGATAGGTGCGTACGTGCTCGCGAAGCTCACATCCTATCTGCCTTCGATCCGCGTGGTAAAGAAACCATGGCCACATCTCGACGGTCTCGAGCTCGCTGACCCAAAATTCTCGTCATCAACTCAAATTGACTTGATTCTCGGCGCCGAAGTCTACAGCCTGATTCTCGAAGAAGGGTTACGCCGAGGCGGCCCCGGGACTCCAATCGCTCAGCAAACCGCTCTAGGGTGGATTCTATCAGGATCCGTCGCATCCGAATCGGCCCCAGATCAGAACGCTCGCCCTGCTCAGGGTCTACAGTGCTCAGTCGATCACGACCTTCTCGATCTCGTTCAACGATTTTGGGCGCAGGAAGACACCACCGTTGAATCGAACGGTACTCCGTCCGACGCAGAAGCTCAGTGCGAACAACACTTCATGGAAACTCACTCTCGCAAGCTGGATGGACGCTACGTCGTCCGCATACCTCTCAAACGACTTCCAGAAGATCTCGGCGATTCGTATAAACCCGCGTTATACGCGCTCTCGCGTCAAGAGAAAAGATTCGCTGCAAACTCATCCTTGAAGTCGGCGTACACCGAATTCCTCAACGAATATGAAGCACTCGGTCACATGGCTCTCGTTCCGAAATCATCCGTTCCATCGCGTCGCGTATTCTATCTCCCTCACCACGCAGTAGTGCGGGAGACCAGCTCAACCTCAAGAATACGCGTCGTCTTTAATGGATCTCATCGTACCAACTTCGGAATTTCAATCAACGATCTGCAACACATTGGGCCGAAACTTCAAACTGATCTCGCCGATGTCATTACTCGCTGGCGTCGCTACGCGTACGTCTTCTCTGCGGACATTGAAAAAATGTACCGGCAGATTCGCGTACACCCCGAAGATTGGGACTTGCAAAGAATCCTATGGAGGGACAATCCAGAAAATCCTCCACTCTCATATCATCTCAGCACCGTAACCTACGGCCTCGCAAGCGCTCCATATCTCGCCATCCGTACACTTCAGCAACTCTCAATTGACGAAGAACAGCGCTTTCCTCTTGCGACGAGCATCATCAAGCATGAAATCTATGTTGACGACGTGCTCTCAGGAGCCGACGACATTGCAGAAACGCAAGAGAAAATTCGACAAATCGATGAGTGTCTCAAGGCCGGATGTTTTACACTGCAAAAATGGACCGCCAGCGATGAAAAGTTGTTGGCACACATCCCGTCTGAAAGACGAGAGAAATCCTCATTAGTGCTACTCGAAAAAGATCAACTCTTCCGTGCTCTCGGGCTTTTATGGCAACCTCATACAGACTCATTCATGTTCGCTTCGCACAGCTGCGACGAACCGCCTCGTGTCAGTAAACGCATCGTGCTATCGCGTGTCGCTCAACTCTTCGATCCTCTCGGATGGATCGCACCTGTCGTCGTTCGCGGAAAGATCTTCATCCAGGAACTCTGGTCGGCGAAGCTCGGCTGGGACGACCAGCTACCTGAAGAACTCGAATGCCGCTGGAGAACTTTCGACAAGGATCTGCAGGACGTCTCTTCAATCTCAGTGCCCCGATGGCTCGGGTCTCGCGCATCATCGTGCGCCGTAGAGTTGCACGGATTCTCAGACGCGTCTCAAGTTGCGCTCGGTGCAGTGATCTATTTACGCGCGATCGCGGATCTCGACGATGTTCGCGTAACAATCGTCGCCGCGAAAACCCGGGTTGCTCCTCTAAAGCCAGTGACCATTCCTCGACTCGAACTCTCAGCCGCACTCCTCTTAGTTCGAACTATCTCACACGTACGAAAGACTCTCGATCTGGAAGAAGCTCCGATTCATCTGTGGACGGATTCCACGGTCGCGCTCGCGTACGTTCGCGGCGACGCCCGCCGGTGGGCCGATTACGTTCGAAATCGCGTAACGGAGATTCAGGAGCTCTCAAACTCTCAGTGGCACCATGTCCCAGGGAAGGACAACCCTGCGGACTTTGCATCGCGTGGACTCTCTCCTCAACAGCTCAAAGACGAGACTCTATGGTGGAACGGCCCAAGATGGCTGTGGAAACATTCCACATCTTGGCCGTCATCGAATCCATCGCTCGATACGGACGTCGCTCTCGAAATTCGTAAAACGTCGGTCGCGATCGCTAATAAAAACGAGCCTCCAGAAATCTGGGCTCTCGTGGAGCGATTCTCGAATCTCAGGACTCTTCTTCGTGTGACGGCATTGTGTTTTCGAGCCGTTCACAAATTCAAACGCATCCAGGGCACTCCGGATCGAGCTTCGCCATTTACTCCCGAAGAACTCAACACCGTACGATTTTTCTGGGTAAAGAAAACTCAAGCCGCGTACTTCGGAAACGAAATTCATCAACTCTCACAAGGCAAGCAGCTCTCGCGGTCTGCCGCGCTGATTCGACTTGCTCCCTTCGTTGATACTTCAGGACTTTTGCGCGTTGGAGGCCGACTCCGAAACTCTCTTCTCGACTATGACGAGAAACACCCTCTCATTTTACCTCGAGAATCCGCACTCACAACTCTTATCATCCGTGATACTCATTATCGCACACTGCACGGAGGAACGCAGGTCACTCTCGCTACGTTGCGACGTCGATATTGGATTGTAGGAGGCCGTGTGCCAATTCGCGCATTCATCCATCGCTGCATACCGTGCGTTCGACAACGAGCCGCGATCAGTCAGCAACTCATGGGACAGTTACCAGAACCTCGTTCGACCCGCTCGCGACCGTTCCTCCACTCCGGAGTCGATTACGCTGGGCCTTTGACCCTCCGGACGTTCCGAGGACGGGGCGCCAAATCTTACAAGGGATACATCGTCGTATTCATCTGCTTCTCATCATCCGCCGTTCACTTGGAAATAGCAACCGATTATTCCTCAGAAGGGTTCCTCGCCGCGTACAAACGTTTCACGAGTCGACGCGGCATCTGCGGCACGCTCACGAGCGACTGCGGAACAAATTTCGTCGGCGCTGATAAGGAATTACGGAAACTCTTTCAAGCCTCATCCGAACAGATGAAAGATCTCGCTAACATCCTCGCTAATGACGGCACGAAATGGAAGTTCAATCCGCCATCATCACCCCATTTCGGCGGCAAGTGGGAAGCCGCCGTTAAATCAGTTAAATTCCATCTCAAGCGCGTTATCGGAGACACCGGACTCACTTACGAAGAATTCTCAACGCTTCTCTCCCAGATTGAAGCCGTCCTCAACTCGCGCCCTCTCTGTCCACTCTCAGATGATCCAAGTGACTTGACCGCGCTCACCCCGGGTCATTTTCTCACGGGCTCTGCTTTAAATACGATCCCAGAACCTACTCTCATCGATCTGCCAAAATCTCGACTCTCTCGTTGGCAACTCCTACGTCAAATGTTGGAACACTTCTGGCAACGCTGGAGCATCGAGTACCTCCAACATCTTCAAACAATCACGAAGTGGCAACAACGATTCCACTCCCTCAAGATTGGATCGCTGGTTCTCATCAAGGACGAACGGTATCCTCCATCGAAATGGGCTCTAGGCAGAGTCACCGACGTGCATCCCGGCCAAGACAACCTCGTGCGCGTCGCCACCGTTCGGACTCAACATTCGGTGTATCGGCGGCCAATCGTCAAGCTCATCTTACTGCCAGTCTCAACTAACGAGGACAACACCTAGTTTCTACGCATTCGATCGATGATTCATTTCACTGATCGCCAATCTACCTAAGATTGGCAAGGCGGGCGGAATGTCTCGGCAGAATCATCTCTCTCTCTATCCAGCTCAATTTCTCTATCTTTCTGTCTCTCTCTTTCTCCTTTTAATATCAGCCACAAGACAACCAGAACACTCTCTAACAGCTGATGGACTTCTTATTTACTTATCGAGACATTATACATACATACTCTTCCATAGAACACCTCATATACACTCACTCACACACTCATGCTCTCGTGACCGACCCGAGTGCTCGGTTATACAGAGCAGTAGTATCTCGACAACATTCGCCGAAAGCATAACGTGTCAATTGTATCGCCTCAATTCTCATTTTCTCAATTCCTCAATAAACTGCACTATTCTCAGCAATTTTTGAGTTCTCTCTATACAGACTGTATACACGTGTAATGAAACAATGACATATTCGTTGAAAATATGTTCGTACCATTATGCGCACAGCTTAATTAAAATAATAATGAAGCACTCTTACATGTAAGAAAGAAAATAAGGATGAATTTCCAAATGCTAGGACATGCGTGGCTCTGCCAAAATACGTAAACAAAATGCGACCCTAGGCCCACGTCCCCATTGGTCAAAGCGAGCCCTCCTCGTACCAAGAAAATGCGCCACCGGTCACGTCCCACCGCCGTCGGGCGAGTTCTACCGGGGACTTCCGTTTCCGGGCGTGAGAGTGTAAAACGGTGTGCATGGTGCGGAGAGCAGGGTTATAGGAAGTGTGAGTGAAGAGGGATACGAGAGGTGCGGGAGTGAGTAGGGAAGGTTGCGGAGAGGTGAGGAAGGGAGGCGTGTAAAGGGATAAGGGCAGAATAGTCGTTGGAGAGGTACGAAGCGGGGTAAGGGAACGGTTTAGAGGTTAGGTTGGATGATAGGTGTTAGTGGCGGGAAGAGAGAGCAGGTAGAGAGGTCTAGCGGACAGGTGAGGAAGTAGGGAGAGCTGGCCGAAAAGCGGGAGATTTGAACAGTGTTAAAAAGGGTGTTGGATAGGGGAGTAAGGGTAAGATTTGAGAAGACGGCGGAGGGTAGTGCGAGTGGGGAAGGACAAATGGCGGGGGACAAGGGAGATGAGGGGAAGGGTGGGGGGAGCGGAGAGGGAACGGGTGCAGTACTGGAAAAAGGAAAATTGAAAGGTGGGGGAAGGCAAAGGAATGACAGCGGAAGTAGCACGAGTAGTTACGCGGGGAGCTTGGAGGGGTGTGGGGGAAAAAAGAGGAAGGAGAGGGTGGAAAGAAGAAATAATGTGGTGGTAAGGGGGTTGGGGGCACAGGAAATGGAGGAGGAAGAGGAGGTGAAGAAGGGGGAGAAAGGGAACGGGTTGATTCTAGTGAAGTTGGTGGGGAGGGAAGAGAAGATAAAGGTGATGGAGTCAAGGAAAAAACTGAGGGGCAGAAGGGAAAGGATAGATGATGATTTGACAGAGGAAAGAAAGGCGAGATGGAAGGTGGAAAGAGAGGCGGCGAGGGAGAAGGAGGGAGGAGAGAAGGTGCAGGTCGGATATATGAAGATCTGGGTGAACGGGTAGGTGAGGAGATGGGATGAGTTCAGGGAAAGATGGGTGGAGGAGCAGGGAAACGATGGGTAAGGGAAAGAGGGGAGGGAAAGAGAGGAAGTAGAGATAGAAGAAAAGGGGGAGGGGGAGTAGGTACAATGTTGCGTTCTGGAACGTAGCAGGTCTAAGGGATAAAGACGGGGACTTTTGGAGAGGGCTGGAGTAGTGGGATGAGTTAGTGCTGAGTGAGACGTGGATGGAGGAAGGGGGATGGGGAAATGTGGAGAGGAGGTTGCCAAGGGGGTATGTCTGGGATAGGCAATGGGCGCGGAGGGAGAAGAAGATGGGTAGGGCAATAGGAGGAATACTAATTGGGGTGAGAAAGGGGTTGGAAGTGGGGAAGGGGGAAGGAGGGAGAGAGGGGATAGTGACTAAGAAGGTGAAGATGGGGGCAGAGTGGTGGAGGATAGTGGGGGTGTATGTAAATGGAGATTTGCCAAGGAAGTTGGAAGACTTGGGGGTGTGGATGGAAGAGAGGGAGTGGGGAGTGAGGGTGTTAGTAGGGGGGATTTTAACTCTAGGAGAGGGGAAGAGGGGGCGGGTGTTTGAAGGGGAGGAGGGGGGACGGGGGACGGGGGAGTAGGATCGAAGGATAAAGAGGGGAATGGTGATGGGAGGAGACTATGTGGTTACTTGGAGGAAAGCGGTTGGAGTATACTAAACAGGGGGGTGGAGGGGGATCCGCAGGGGGAGTGGACTTTTACAGGAGGGAGGGCAAATACGGTAATTGACTATGCTTTGGGGAATGAGGATACATGGGAGAACGTGGAGAGGGTAGAAGTGGGGGAGAGGGTGGATTCGGACCACCATCCGGTGGTGGTATGGCTGCGGGGAGAGGGAGGGGGTGGAGTAGGGAGGAGAAATGGTGGTGGGAGAAGGGGAGGAGGAAGAGGGAATTGGACAGAGGAGAGAAGAAAGAAGTTTATGCAAAGCTTTGCGAAGAGGGAAGAGATGGTGAGGGGGTGGAGGAGGATTGGAGAGAGTTGAGGGAAAGGATAAAGGGAGCGGTGAAGAAGTTGTAGGTGGGGGGATAGAGGAAAAGGAATGGGGGATGGTGTGATGAGGGGTGTAAAGAGGAGAAGAGCAAGGTAAGGAAGAAATTGAGAAAGTGGAGAAAGGAGGGAGGGGACGGTAAGGTTTACATAGAGAGGAAAAGGGCTTATGGGAAATTGTGTGAGAAAAAGAGGAAGAAGGAGGTGGAGCGGTGGGAAAGAGAGCTGGAGGGGGTGAGGACAGAAGAGCAGGTATGGAAGGTGGTGAACAGAGAGAGGGGATAGAAAAGGAGGGTGAATGAAAAAATAAAAATGGAGGAATGGGTCGAGTATTTTAGGGGGCTGTTGGGAGGGGTAGAGTGGAGGGTGGTGAAAGGGGGGCAAAGGAAAGGGGGAGGGACGGAGAGAGGGAGATAGGAAGGGTGGAAATTAGAAGGATGGTAAAGAATTTAAAGGACGGGAAGGCCGGGGGAGGGGAGGGGATACCAAATGAGGTGTGAAAGTACGGGGTGGCGGAGGTGGAAAAGGGGCTGTGGGGAATATGCAACAGGATCTGGAGGGGGGAAGGATGGCCGGTGGGATGGAAAGAAGGGGTGGTGGTACCGGTGAAAGGGGCAGGGGAAAGGGTAGAGGACTACAGGGGGACGCAGACGGAGTATAAGATCTATGCGTCGGTACTGGCGGAGAGGTTGAGCGTAGAGGTGGAAGATAAGTAAATGCTACCACCGAGTCAAACGGGGTTTAGGAGGGGGGTGGGATGTATCGACAATATATACACACTCAATTATTTGATCAACAGGCAGATAGGAAGGAAGGAGAGAAAAATGGTGGTGATGTTTGTCGATATGAATGCCGTGTTAGATTCGGTGGACAGGGAGGTGTTGATAAAGGCTATGAGGGGAAGGGGGTGAGGGAAGGGTTGGTGGTGAGATGTGAGGAGATATTGAGGAAAACGATAGGAAGGGTTAGGGTGGGGGAGGAGGAGGGGGAGTGTTTCTGGACGGCGAGGGGTGTAAGGCAGGGGTGCCCGTTGAGCCCAATCATGTTCACGCTCTTGATAGCGGACATGGACGAAGAGCTGGGGGGGGGGTGAGGCTAGGGGGTAGGAAGATCTACACGTTAGCATACGCGGACGATGTGGCGGTGTTGGCAGAGGATGTGGAAGGGATGGAGGGGATGATAGGGAAGTTAGAAAAGTACGTGGAGGGGAAGGGGTTAAAAGTGAATGTGGATGAGACTAAGGTGATGAGGTGTAGAAGGGGTTGGGAGGTGGAGTAAGGTGAAATTGAGGTGGAAGGGAAAGCAGTTGAAGGAGGTAAGGAATTTTAAATACCTGGGATATACGGTGATGGGGAATTGGGGACAGGAGGAACATGTAGAGGAGAGGGTTAGAAAGGGGGCTGCTGTGTTGGGACAGGTGTGGGGGGTTGGGAAAAGGATATTTGGGAAGGACTGGGGGAGAAGGGTGTGGTTGTACGATAAGCTGGTTTGGGCGGTAATGAGTTATGGGGTCGAGGTGTGGGGGTGGAGAGGGAGGGAAAAAGTAGAAGCCGTGCATGAAAGGTAGCTGAAGTGGGTGTTGGGAGTAGACAGGAATACACCAGGGTATATGGTCAGGGAGGAACTACAGAGGGGTATGATGAAGGGAGGGGCGAGGCTAAGGGCATGGGGGTATGAGAGGAAGTTGAAGGAGGAGAAGGGGGAGAGTTGGCGAGGGAGTGCTGGGAGGAAATGAAGAGGAGGTTGAGGAGGGGAAAGGTACTGCAGGGCTGGGAAAAGGAGAGGGAGCAGTATTTTAAGGACAGGGGATGGACGGTGGAGGAGGTTGAAAGGGTGAGTGGGAGGGGAGAGATGAGGGGAGAGGAGTCGGTGGAGAGGGAGAGGAGGCTACAGGAAGAGGAGAGGTGGAGGAAGATAGGTGACTCTAAATATAATGTATGGTATGGGAGGGTGAAGGGGGTGGGTGTGCCAGGGTACCTGAAGAAAGGTACCCCTCCCCCTTTGGGGGGAGGAAAGGTGGAAGCGGGTAGCAAGGTTTAGGTTAGGTAATGAGAAGAAGGCGGGCAGGTACTGGGAGGAGGAGGAGGAAAGGAGATGCAGAATTTGTGCGCAAAGGGAGGAGACGTGGGAGCACGTCTGGGAAGTGTGCACGGGTTGGGGAACGGAGAGTGGGTGGCAATAGGCGGTTATAGAGGTGTTTGGGGACGAGGGGGAGGGGGGGAGAGTGGATGAGGAGATTGGAGGAAAGGAGAGCAGTATAGGGGGGGGGGAGAGTGGGAGAATGAGTGGTGTGTGAGTTTTTTTTTTTTTTTTTTTTTTTGAAGAGGGGGAAAATGCATTACGCATACCCCGACATTTGTTGTCGGGGTTATGTGGGACTCCCCGCCTATAACATAGGCGGGATACCCACTAAAAACCCCCTCTGGTGGTCTCCATGGTGGGCCTCATGGCGGCGCCCGGAACTTCTGATGTAGTCCGTCGGGCGCCGCTATTGTTACCAATGAGGCCCCGCTAACATCCCCCCACTCCCAAATTAAGTTTTGGGAGGGGGGGAAACCACCGACTGGGTGTCCACTCAATCTGAGTGGACTCCCCGGCCTCAGGACGCTGCACCATAGTGCGTGCGTCGCCGCAAATAAAAAACTTAAACTAGCTTAAAAACTAACTTAAGTTACCCACCACCACCATAAAAAATAAAAAACCCACCACCATAAAAACCCGGATAAAAACGCGAGTAAAAAACGCGATACACCCGGATAAAAACAAAACAAAAACGCAATAAAACCGCGGCAAGAAACGGCTCCCCGCAAGGGGACACCGTCAGGGGGGGATATCACCCCCCCCCCCCCTCGCGATCATCGGGGGCCGACCCTCTTTCTTTTCTTGGCGAGCCTGGTGCGCGCGCGGGCTCTCTCGGCCGCAGCCTCCTGGGCCATCCGCACGCGCTCCGCTCGAAAGAGGCGGTCGGCCTCCAATTCCGACGCTTGACGGGCCCCCATGACGGAGGCCGCAAACTCCCGGAACGCGGCCCATCTCTCCGGGGAGGAAGTGGCAAGGGGCACCAACGTGGAGACTTCCACCGGTGCCCCGAGGCAGGCGGTCAGCAGTTCGCGCTGGGGGGCGTACTCCGGGCATGCAATGAGCACATGCTCCGCGTCATCCCGGGCCGCCCCGCAGACCAGACACGCCTCGGAGGGTGCTTTCCCAATTCGGTGTAAGAATTTCTGGAAAGACCCATGCCCCGTCAGCAATTGCAAGGACCAATAGTCCGACATTGCTGCGGGGCCCGAGGCGTCGACGAACGTGCTAACCGCCGGGACCAGGCGTCTCACCCACCCAGTGGGTGGGGACCTGTCCCATTCCGCCTGCCAGTCCTCCATAGCCGCTGTTAACGCAGCGGCTTTATGGAGATGGGCACGCGTCTTTAAAATAACCGGGTCGCCGCCAAGGGTGGGGTTATCCCTGTCTTGCGCTTTTGCGCAAAAAATTGCGCGCCCCATTTTGGCCTTGATGTACAGCGGCATTCGCCCTGCTAAAACGCAGAGCGAAGCAAAGGACACAGTCCTATATGCCGCTGTACATCGGATCAGGGCTGTGCGCTGAGCACGGCGGAGAATTGCACGTGCATTCTCCCTGTACAGCGCAACAGCCCAGACCGGCGACCCGTATAAAATGATGGACTCCCACACCGAGATGTAGAGTCTCCGGGCATGGACGGATGGGCCCCTGGTGTTAGGCAGGATCGCTGACAGTGCTCCTGAGACCCTATCCGCCCTTAATGAAACCTCCCCCAGATGGGCCCGATAATTACGGAGGCAATCAAAAATCACCCCCAAATACCGGACCCTGGCCGCCGTGGTGACAGTGGCATTCAGGATCGGAAGACTAACTGTCTTCTCGATCCTGTGGCCAGTCAAGAGGATGGCCTCCGTTTTTTCCGCTGCCAAGGAAAGGCCGGTTTTCTGGAACCAGGCTCCAATCCTCGGCAGCACGGAAGCCATACCCTCATAAGAGTGCACCGTGATCCTACGATTATTAAAATATTCCCGAAGGAGCGCCCGAACATAACGGTCGACACCCCTCCTATCCAACTCGTTCAGAACAACCTCCCAACGGAGGGTGTTAAACGCGTTCTGAACGTCGAAGGACAGGAGAAGGCAGATCTTGTTCTGGGCCCTGGAGAGTTCGGCAAACCGAGCAACCTCGGTGGCCGCCTCCATGGTGCCAACACCGCGGCGAAAACCATATTGGTTTTTATGGAATGGATCCCCGCCGAGCTGGGATTCCAGGATCTCCTTCATGACGTACTCCCATACCTTGGATAAGGCTGGGAGTGCGGAGATCGGCCTATAGGCCCTCGGACTTAGGGGATCCTTTCCCGGCTTCGGGATCAAGATGACCCTTGCCATCTTCCACGAAGCCGGGATTCCACCGCGCTGTAAAGTGTCGGCAACCATCTCGCGTATCAGATCTTTATTTGCCCTGGCCACACAGGCCACGACCCCCGATGGGACTCTGTCGAGTCCGGGGGCCTTGTTGGGCTTGATACGCGAGAGGGCCCTGTCGACCTGCACGGGCGTAACCTCCGGGATTCCCCTCCAAAACGAGGAGAGGGGTCGCATGGGGAGGGGACGCGACAAGAGGGGGGCGTGCGTACGCGCAGGCCCAACCGCTGGTGAGGGGGAAGGGAGGGGAGGGAGCGGGGCAGTGGCAAAAAGGGTATCAAGTACCCCGCCAACCTGCTCCCGCGTCAAAACCATGTTTGGTTTCCTCCCCCCCAATCTAGCCATGACTATCTTATATGGCTTCCCCCACGGATCGCCATCGACCGTGCCGTACAGCTCCCTCCAGAGCTTCTCCTTGGAGCGCCAGATCAAAACTTGAACTGCACGCCTCACCAAGGAGAAGTCCCGCCTCAGTTGTTCGAGGCGGGGGGAGGAGGGATCTAATCTCCTCCTACTTCTCTGGAGGAGCCTACGGGCACGATGCATCGCAGAGCGAGCGTCGGCGATTTCCGCATTCCACCACCGGTTGGGCTTCCGGGTCCCCCTTGGAAGACACCTCTTCTTGAGGACCCGGGCACTGACCCCCTCTAGGAGTCGCTGCAGACCCTCCGCCTTCGGAATCTCATCCGTAAAACCGGACGGTTCCGGCGGAGGGGGAGGGGCAGACACGCCCACAGGCGTGGCCAGCGAGGAGGGCGGAGTCGGGAGGGCGTTCCGAAGAACGCGGAAACCCTCCAAAATCGACTCCGGGGCAACATCCTTCATTGAATATGGAGTCCAGCCGTCGCCAGGTGGTCGGCGAGCCACACCCGGTTCGGCCAGGGTGTGGTGGACGTAAAGATGGTCGGAGGCAGTAAAGTGCCGGAGCACCTCGCTCCTCTGAACCAACCCGGCCAGACTCCTGTCCACGGACAAAACATCAATGAAGGACGAGCCCCTGCCCGTCCGGAACGTGCAACGTCCCGGAACTCTGATGGGGACCAGGCCCAACCTCGCCAGCAGAGCCATGCACGCATGGCCCCTCCTATCTGCAATCTTTCCCCCCCATGCAGGGGACTTGGAATTAAAGTCCCCCGCAAGAATTACCCCTCTCCCCGGGGTTAAAATACTTAAAATTAAGGCCTCGAGCTCCTGGAGGTATCCTAGGAAGGCGGGGCCCTTCTTGCTCGGCGGGCAGTAACAGCTCACCACGACCGTGTTATCCACGATCGCGGTGGCTATGCCTTCGGCAGCAGCAGGGGGGGTAAGGGAGGCATGCCTACCCTTAAACCCGGTCACCCAGATCGCTGCATCCCCCGTGGCATCCCCTATCCACTCAGGTAACACCCTGAATGGTTCGGAGATGACCACGAGGTCAACCCCAAGCAGGCAGGCATTCTGGATCATCAGATCCTGAGCGAGCCTGCCCCTGCCGAGATTGATTTGCAGGATCTGGATCATTGACCGGGTCTACCAGATCTTGGCCCCCCCGCAGCCGAATTGGCCCTGATGGCAGGGCAGGCCAACCCGTTACCCCCTTCGCCGAGCAAATAAGGCACTTGGCCACGCCTTTGCAAGCCGCAATGGCGTGGTCCGAGGCCCCGCACCTCCTACAAAGCTCCCTCCCCTTGGGGACCGTGGGGCATGCGGCGGCCAGATGCCCCAGCTGATGGCACGCGAAGCATCGCGTGCTCTTCGCCAGGGGTCTGGCTCGCACCACGGTCAAACCCGTCCTAAAACGGACGGGTTCCGCGCCCTTCGGGAGGGCGGTGGTGGGAACTTCCACCACCGCGGTCTGGGTTCCACTGAGGACCTGCCTCATTGATCGAACCGCCAGACCGGCCACCTCCACCTTTAGGGCCGCGCCCAAGTCTAAAAGGAGGGTCGGGGCATCGATCATCGGATCGATGTCCCTGACCTCCAGCGCCGTCCTGTCCTGGAGGGGGGAACACTCCACCTTACCGGACGTGAGCTTCCTGAGTTCACTGGCCACCAAGGCGGCACTCACCTTGGGGCCCAACTCCAGGAGCACGTGCCCCAGGCGCGTGCGTTTTACAGCCCTGACATCTGTCAGAGCCGCACGCCCCAGGGTCACGGTCGTCCGGTAGGTCTCTATGTATTGACCCCCCTCCGGAACCTTTATGATCACCGCCTCCGGGCGGGTCCTGACAGGCCTCGCCCTTTTTTTGGGCGGGACGGCCTGGGCTCGAGGCATCCCCACCGTAGGGGGGGGAGCCCCCGTCTTCCCCACACCAGGGCGGGGGGTACCTGCCTTCCCAATAGTCGAGGCAGGGGCCGACTTCTTCCCACTCGGGGGGGGGGGGGGGGGTTGACGGGGAGTGCTCCCCTTAGGCCCCACCTTCCGAGGCGCCCCCGGTACAGAGGTACGCAAAGCCCCACTCTGGGGGGCAACCAGCCCTTTGTCTTTCTTCTTTTTCTTCTTCTTCCTCGTGACCTTCTCAAAAGGAAGGTCACGAGGGAGGCCACCCTCTACTGGGTCGGACACCACGCTTTCAGCGGGGGGGTGGCTGGCCACCTCCAACCTTCCCGGAAGGCCCCGCCCCTTTCCCAACCGGGGGGGGGGCGGGGGGGCGCACATCAGCCCAGGGCCCGAGGTATTTTGGGTAGCGACGGGGGCCGAGGTCACCGCCTCAGAGAAGAGTCTCTTCTTTATACCCTCCGTCGCCACCTCGTTGGGGGAGGACCGTGGCCTCTTCCCCTTCCCCTTGGATTGCGGGGTCTTCGCCACTCCCCCCTTCTTAGGGGGAGGGGTCTTATTGCCCTCCACAATCCTGGGGCTGGCACCCTGGGCCTCCCCGGGGACCGAGATACCCGGTCCCCGAGGGTCCAACACCTCCACCGTCTGGGTGGCCATATCCGCCGTCTTAGGCCTTCGGGTAACCGGCAAGGTAGACTGAACCAGCCCCTTCGGCTGGTTCTTGGCCGGCTTACCCTTGGCCTTTGACACTACAGCGTCGTGGTAGCCCTGGGCCTCTATTACGGCCGTCGACGCCACCTCGAAACGGTACCCTGGCCTTCGTCACCTTACCCGTTGCGACGGTGGCCTTGAGGTCCCGGCATACGCGGACCAACTCCCTGAGGAGTGATCCTACCTCATCTAGCCGGGCCTCAAGTTTTTCCTCCGATGTCATGCGCTTAGCTCGAGGCAGCGCCTCTGACATCGGAGTTGACGTCGACGGGGGGGGGGGGGCTTGGGGAGATTGGACCCTGATACAGGCCCCCCCCCCATCACACCCCTCCCCCCTCAGAACCTCCACACTCCTAATAGTGGGGCGACCCGCTGGCGCCCCCAGTGGCCCTGAAAAGGGCCGATTAGATGGCTTATCCCCCTCCATCCCACCCATAGGGTGGACGTTACCGGGCTCCTGCTGCAGCCTCGGCGCTGCAGCCGCCCCACCCCTGGCAAGGCCCTCCGATTGCGTGCGATGCTCCGGAGGGGTCCTCGCCAGGGTCCGACCCCTCACTATCCCGGCATCCGCCGGTGTCGTGGGAGTCTCCGGGATCACCACGTCCCTGATCGCTTTATTAGAGGGGGGGGGGGGGGTGAGTGACACCCCCGCCGCTTCGAGCTGCGCGACCCTCCTCCTCCAATCGGCCACGCTGCCCGGCTCCACCTCCACATGCACCCCGTGAGCAACCTCCGGGGAGTCATCCCCCAGAATAACGAGAGGGGGAGACCCCTCCGAATGCTCACGGGTCCGATCCATAACCATCTCTTGGTCAATGAAACTGCCAGGTCTAGCCGCTGTAGCTTCTTCCCCGGGGTGCAATGGCGGTAATAAATTACCGCCTCCCGGGGTGACACCGGCCCGCCGCATCAGCACGGTGTCATCGGTCTTACTGGTCACCTGGGTGCTGCCGACCACACAACCAAGGTCTGATCCTATATCAGATACTGCCGCATTTGCATCCGAGGCGCGGCTCATATATGACATAATCACATGAATGTCTTAAAGGGCGACGGCCCCACCGCCCAGCGGATTTTCACCCAACTCGTGGCCCCGATGACTTGGCCACAGCGGCACGACCGGCTAATGCCGGGGGGACCCTAACGCCGCTGGTCCTATCTCCGTAAAAACGGAGAACGAGACCCCCCATGGGAAGATGTTAAGCCCATGGGGGGCCCCCAATCCCTCCCTTAAACAATGTGCCCCCCCAAGACCCGCCCACCACCACCACCACCACCACCACCACCACAAGCACCGATGTGGTGGATACCCCACCGCACGGGGCCTGTTAGGGCTACCCAGCCCTATACGGTGCCCCGTGCGCCCACCAACAACCCCCCTTTTTTTCAGGGTTGTGGCAGCCGAGCGGAGCGGAAGGGCGGACGGGCCCCGGGACACCAGCCCAGGAGCCCCAGGACAGGTAAGTAAGGGTCAAGAAAAAACCGGCCCACCATCTGGATGCATGCCCCCCCCTCCTGATCTTTTAGCCACGGGGCCCAGGTAACCCTGTTCAAGGTCACCCGGGAACCCCGCGGCGGCGGAGGGGACATCAGATGGTGGCCGCACCGCCCACCCACCATCCCTACCCGGAGGAACGGATGTTTTAACAAAGAATCTCCTTTTAACAGGACCGTACGGAGGGTGGTCAACCCTTAGCCAGGAAGGTAGCATCCCCCATCCGGCCCCTAGGTGCGAGAAATCCCCCACCCAGGACCCGAAGGAGAACATAGCCACCTTCCCAGAGCTCCCCCACCACGCTCAAGGTGGTTGACCCTGGAGGGAGGAGTGGTGTGTGAGTGAGAAGAGGATTTAGAGTGGTAGGGGAAGCGCGCGGAAGCAGAGGTCCAAGAGGCGGAGGAGGGTGCGTAGGCGTGCGTATGAGAGCGGGGGGAGACAACGGGGCGAGCGAGCGAGCGGACGATAGTGGATAAGTTAGGTTAAGTTAGGTTACGGTAGATATAGGGATAAGTGTAAGGAGAAAAGGTTCGGGATATTGTAACCCCATTGGGGATCAATACAGTGATTATATATGTAATAGTACTTTGTGTACATTACATGGTGCGCGACGCAACTTATGCCTTAGTCTTTTTCTTTCTTTTAAATTTACTTACTGTAAATTTAAACGTGTAAAAAGCGTGATTCGTGAAATTTATTCGTTACAGGATCCTTTGTCATGGAGCATCTAGTTTGGGGGAAATCTGAATTTATTCTCTGTCACGAATAAAACTAACGAATAAATTCCCACGAATAAAAGTGATGAATAAATGTCACGAATAAATTTCTCACAAATAAAACTAACGATTGTGAATGTAAGCAACAACATCTTGAAAGCCTTGTGTAGGCACTGTGCTTATGTTAAGTATAAGTGTGTCACGTCCCGGGTGAGGCCTTTAGGACGATGGCATAGACGGGGTATTATTGGCGGAAACTCAGGCGCGAATGCCAGATTCGTGGCACTGAGGATAAGTTGGATTTCAGGCGCGAATGCCAGATTCGTGGCACTGCGGAGAGTTAGGATTCAGGCGCAAATGCCAGATTCGTGGCATTGCGGAGAGTTAGGATTCAGGCGCAAATGCGAGATTCGTGGCACTGAACAGTTTGAGGGAATGCAGGCGCGAATGCCAGATTCGTGGCACTGCGGAGAGTTAGGATTCAGGCGCGAATGCCAGATTCGTGGCACTGAACGGTTTGAGGGAATGCAAGCGCGAATGCCAGATTCGTGGCACTGCGGAGAGTTAGAATTTAGGCGCGACTGCTGGATCCATAGCACCGGACGTTTGAGGAAAACAGGCGCGAATGCCAGATTCGTAGCACTGTGGGTTAATTGGAGTTCAGGCGCGAATGCCAGATTCGGAGCACTGAACTACCAGGGAAGGTTTAAATAGTAATGACTCCGGTGATGACACCCGTTAGAGCACTTTGTTTTGGCTTGGAACTTAGATTTACCGTTGCATAGATATAAGAAGTTACACGTAATATTTCCGAGAAATATGTCTAGACGTACGGCTATACACGGACCATGCAAAAGTATGTTGGTAAACACTGTAACAACTCTCGCGTTCTCAAACCGGAATCAGCTGTTGCAGCAGCCTGTTTAGATTTTTAGTGCCTTCATAACCACAGGGTAAACACAATAATTCGAAGCGGAATTTAATATTTAACTGTTTATTCAAAGTTAGAGCACGTTTATATGCACTGTTCATGCGATTGTGGTTGGTTTATAATAATGGTTGGTCGATGAGCATTAGTACATAACATTTATAAATGGATGTAAATTATAGAATATGTTTCTGGACATGAAATACATGTGTATAGCCAAAGACAATAATATGAAATGCAATATATGTTAACAAAATAGAATAATATAAACAATAAGCGTTATTAATACAATATAATATGATCGCTACAAGCGTTAGTAAGACAATTTTATATAAACGCAATAAGCGTTATTAATTGAAAGTAATATGCAAAGGCAATAAGCTTTAATAATAGAAAATAATAGGAAAATGCAATAAGCGTTAATTAATAAGCAATGATAATACAAAGAATATATATGAGGGTGATATACTGGTGGTAATAATGGTAATTATAACAGCTTACAATGATTGATGGTTGGTGATCGTTGGTCACTGAATTTAGTTTAAGGTGAAAAGATTTTAAGAATACTTCGTGGAATGACTCGATGAGTACAGTGTGCCGTAGCAGAGGAATCCGTAGAAGAAGATGCAGCCTCTCCAACCCTCGTATTTATGTGGTTTACAAGAATGTCAGGTGTGAGGGGTGTGGGCACGGTATACAGCTTGACCTATTTACGGAATATGCGTCGCAATAGGACTTCCGGGGTTTTTATTAATATGAAATAAGCGTATATAATTAGACGTGTTTATGTCTCATGCATGAAATATGCGTCGCAATAAGGCTTCCAGGATTTTATGTAGGCTACTGATAAGGGAATACTCAACCCATTGGATGGATTTTGGGTGTTTTGATGGGAAAGGGGTGAGAGTGGCTTTGACTCGGTGAGTCGTAAAGAGGGGGTGAGACGTGGTCTCGAAATAAGAAAGTTTTGGGACGATGGACTTGTTTGAATTCGAATATGAGGGAGGAATTCGTGCCTCATAGGGCAAATAGGTGAAGGAGTTTTGTAATTGACCATCTTGAGATGGGGACCGCTAAGGTACATCGCCAAGGTGATCAGTGATTGGGGAAAAACGGGTAAGACTTGAGTTTGAGGGACTTTGATGGAGTTGTGGAGCGATTTATGAGGGAGACTTTAGAATAATACCGCGCGAAAAATAGTGGGACATCACAGTGGAAGTAGACCGTAATTATATAGCAAGTAATACAACAAGAAGATATTAGACACGTTGAAGCATATTCTAACTTGTAACGCCAGCGATTAGAAGTATGAAATACATCCGAGTTAAAATATGCTTCTACTATGTATCCAATATGTTCTTGTTGTATTACTTGCTATACAGTTACGGTCTACTTTCATTGATAGTTAACATAGGCAAAGTGCCTACCAAAGACTTTCAAAATGTTGCACATTACATGTTCGTTTATATTCAATTCAGATATGTTTGATATATTTCTAATTATTGGCGTTATAAGTTATAGAATATGCTTCAACGTGTGCGATATCTTCTTGCTTTACTACTAGTTACAACTGCGAATCGTTCACAAAATAATGTTATAATACGTTACAGTTTTTTGTATTAAATAATAATAATGGAAAGGCTTGTGAAGTAATGAGAAGAAACATATTTTGTAATGTAATGTAATGTAATTTTTTTAATTTCGCATCATACACTATTTCAGTTTACAAATTTTTATATTTCCTAATTTCCAATTTGCAATGGAACAATACATACACTTGCGCTACATGTATGACTTTCTTCTCTCGTACGCAGCTTTCATGAACTCTTTATCTTATTTGCTAATTAATTGTTTATTCATTTTTGTAGGAAAATGAGCACGACACCTTAATGGATGGTAAATATTAAAAATTTATATACCAACACTTATTTAAATTTATTTTTCCAGTCAATTAATGATGAAATTAATTTATTTAGATATTGACGCAGATCGTACAAATTTACACTGGCCGCGGCTCCGCCTCCACCGCCGCCGCCACCACTACCACCACCAGCGAGCACGGCCACGGCCGATGGTAAATACATATACATACAGATTTTAAGATGTCACAGTCGGTGTAGAAAGTATTCGTACAGCGACCAATTTAAAGTAAAACTTTGCATATCCATGTCAGTAATAAATTTTAACGGAAAACAATGATTAATCAATATTCTTTGATGTTCGTAGAATAGATTTTGTATAAACAAAATTTTTTTTGTCCAATTAATCCCATGGGATTCATATGTGGTGATTTAGGCGGTGTTTTAAAATATTTTGGTGGGCTATATAAAACACTCTGCCTAGTATTATATGCAGATTGCTTTGGAACATTGTCATGGGTAAATATAAAATTGTCATCAAGTCCCATTTTATTTGCACCAACATGGATGTGCTTGCTCAGGATGTCAATATAAACTCTATAATTCATAATACCATCGATGAAATGTAGAGCTTCTACTCCAGCTGCACTCATACAGCTCCAGACAAATACAGAACCCCCGCAGTATTTCATCATATGTCGCAAATTTTGTTTCCTAAATTCCGTATTCTTTTTTCTCCATACTGTGAAGTCCGTTTTGGATCTAAATATTTTGAATTTGTTGGCGTTAGTGAATTCGAAATATTTGGGTCCAAACCACACTTCACAGTATGGAGAAAAAAGAATACAGAGTTTAGGAAAGAAAATTTGCGATCTATGATGAAATACGGCGGCGTGTTCTGTATTTGTCTGGGGCTCTAAGTAGTTAAGCTATGCCGATTCTAGATCAGTGGTGAGGGGGGGGGGGGGTGAGGCGGGGCGGGGGGTACCGCGCTCTTGCACAAGATGAGCGAGGGGGTGAGGCGGAGAGGGGGGTACCGAGTTCGTAGGTGAGGGGGATGACGTCACAGGGGAGGGGGATTCCAAATGGCGTCAACCGAGTTCGTTTGGCGTTCCAAATGGCGTCACCTATGTTTAAGGTACTTTGGGTCCGCGTCGTTATTTGGGTCCGCCTTTGTAAATTTTCCAGGCTTTTCATAGATATTGTATTGGTGCCACCTGTTGGATGTTTAAAGTATGTTGGGCACGCGTCGCCGCAGCACAATCTCTATCCGCGTGCGGGGATCGATGAGCACGCGTGACCGCGACCGATTCGTGGAAATTCAAATCTCTTCATCGTCTTCGATGATGAATTCTGAGAAAGAGGGTGGACCATGATTTCTGAGAAAAGATAAGGAATCATGGCGCGCGACAGGATTGAACGCGTTTTGACACCTACGTGCACGCGCTTCGTACCGTGTGTTTATATTTGAATTGTGGGACCGATAAAGCGCACGTGCAATGATGTATACATATAGCGATAATTATTGCAAATCAATCATCGCGATAGCCCATGGAATAAACACAACATTGCACCGCGCCATGCCGTATGTTTATATCTGAGCACGATTGAACGCGTTTTGGCGTCTACGTGCACGCTCTTCGTGCCGTGTGTTTATATTTGAATCGTGGGACCGGTACAGAGCACGTGCAATGATGTATACATACAGAGATAATTATTGTAAATCAATCGGTCCGAGTATTTTCACGATCGAGAACAGAGTGACACACGAAACCATAGAGCAATAATTATTCGACGTTGCATTCGTGTAAGCAACCATCGTAAACATACAGCGATAATTATTCGGGGCAGAGTTCCGAGTATTTCATATTGAGGAGGTTATAAGTCAATCGTCACGGAAGTCCATAGAGTAAACACGACATCGCACCGCGTGATACCGCATGTTTATATCTGAATCGTGGAAGTAGTGCATCACCGTGTGCAGCCACCGTGTAAGGGTGCGAAAAATTTGAAAATACGTTCGAACGACAACTAACGTAAACATAGTGCGATGTCGTTATATGGATTTCGGATAGGGCGGACGACTAGTATATTAAATCCTGCAGTTGCTCGGTGAAGATCGTGAAATACGTTACGCGTGCATAAGTATCACGGGACATGAACTTTTTGTGAATTCATACAAATTGTTGCGGGGGATGATCCCACTGCTGCGTACCGACGAACAGTGCTAGGAATGGTTCATATCATGTGACGAGTACTTCCGTCTCATCCACGAGCATTTGAAGAACCGAAGAGTATCGGAATCGGAACAACAACGTTTGACATTATGTATGAGTAGTGTTGAAATAGTGCGAACGTGTGTCCGAAGTAAAATAGCGTGCATAGTCGCTCAACTGGACGCGCGAGACGCATTGCTTGCGTCATCGTTTTCCGATGACGATAACGATGGTGGGGTGACCCATTTATCGACGTTGCTGCAGTTGGATGACGAATCACTGACGATCGAGAGACATAAGATCCGCGACGCGTTAAACGTACCAACATTATCCGATACGTCATGGATCAGCGTCTTTCAACACGGATTTATGCAATTGTCACGCGAACATCGTCAAATGTTACGTTCTATCGCGCGATACAGTACTGCGGGTAAATGTACATTACATTGCATCGCTGCTGATAAGGACGTGCACCTAAAGCGTACGAAGTACATTACCGCGATCGTGTGTACACCGTTGACGCTTCTACATGACATCGAGAACGGAATGATCGAAGTACTGGAAGTACTGAGTCCTGATACAACAACAATTCCAATGAATAGGTTTTTGGGTCGGGAATTGGCCCGATTTTTGGATGATCGTACGAGCTTGCCGCGAACATGGACACGTACAGGGCTTTGTCCCGAATATCTAAGCTTTTACGCGGTATTGCCGAATTCCGCGACTGGATCGATCATTGCGGCACGTGCCTGCAGCTCATCGTCGAGTATCAGAGCAGCAGAGAAGTGTCCATGGCTGCGAAACAACGCCTGGTGTGGCTGATCGCGCGAATAAAGTGTGGGGTTTCGGTTCGATCGACAGCACCTAAAGTCGTATGGGAAGACGTGGAATCCGAATTTATTCAACGTATTTCAACAGGTGCGGTCATCAACGTGGGTCACGTCGATCCGCGTCGATTTTTAGAGGGTGCTCGACGAACTGTAATCTCACGCGTCACGGACGCTATCACGACGCATAAAGGTCCGTTTATACAGCCACCGAGCCGAGCCTTCCGAGCCGTCTGTGCCGGGCGGAATCTCTATGCTAAAGCTTATGGAGAGCTCGGAGCCTCTGAGTCATCCGGGGCGTCCGTGCCGTGCCGAGCTCGGCGGCTCCTCGTCGCCCGCTGAGCCCGTGCTCGGTGGCCACTCGTTGAGACGACTGGAGTGCGTGCCCTGACGAAGTGCAACGCTGCTAGATTTTATGCTCCCAACACGTAGGGTAAATCCGAGAGACGCGGCCGACCTAATATAAAATGGCTATTAAAACTAATAAAGTAAAATTATTTATGAGTGAATACAATTACAGATTCATTGATATTTAATTTGTTTACGCTAAACAAGTAAAGAACACATGAAAGAAAAAGTGAACTACCTACTGGCGGTTAGTAAGGCAAATGAATACAAAAGTGAAGAAATAAACTAAATAAACAAAAATAATAAAAAAAATAAAAATAAACAAAAATAATAAAAAAAATAAAAATAAACAAAAATAATAAAAAAAATAAAAATAAACAAAAATAATAAAAAAAATCATAACGCGACCATCTCACCTTTCTGCAGCGAGAGATGGTCTTCTCGTTAGCTTTCAGAGGAAGAGTTAATATGGCCAAATACTTTGGCTGCATTGGCCCTCAATATATCTACTATCTTGTTATCCCAAACATTAAACGGAAATAAACTTAGAAGTATATTTTAAATACGATTCTGTACACCACTGGTTGAGAAAAGAGGTTAAATGTAACCTCAATTTATCTTTTATAGCCTATAAATAAAAAAAACACAGAAGGAAGCGAAGTGACGCTATTCATTCAACTGTTTGGCTTCTGGAGAAGTAATTCGTCTGCACTTTAACGTGTTTTTCCGTATAGAGTCTGAAATATGGCGACTTGACCAACTCTTCGGCACGACTGCGTCTCCGGGATTTACCCTAGAGGAGTCACACCTGACAAGCGAAGGTCCCGAGGTGTAGCTTCATGACTTTATTGCCTACGCCTTTTTAGCTGATCGAAAGCGAGTGACTGATCAGTTCTGAACAAATCTTCGACCAGTGAAGACCTTTGAGTTCAGTCATTCGTAATGCCTTATTCATTTCCTATGGAGCACTTAGCTATAATGGCAATTATATTGGAAGAACCTCAAAACAGAAGAAGGCAGAGAAGGTGGAGTGTCCACCCTCTGTGGAAAAATAGAAGCCAGCAAGGAGAATTTCAAATATACAATACGCTAATTGACCATGAGGACAAATTTTACAATTACTTCAAGATGTCCAGAAATACGTTTGATGCCTACTGGATAGAATCGAACTACTAATAAGCAGAAACGATACAAACTGGAAACGGTCGATATCACCGAGAGAACGCTTAGCAATCTGTCTGAGGTAGGTATAGAAGTTTATTTGTTACATGTGGAGGAAATAACAGAAAATAGTAATAATAAACGTGCACAAACCGCAGAATACAAATATGCAGGGCGTCCGCGGGAACAGTAAACAGCTGGATATTTCCTAACGTATTCAGAATAGAAAGAAATGTTTATATGCAATTGCATGGTTGAAGGGAGCTAATTTACTAGCCGCGACAAATTTTTTCTTACATTATTATTTTAAAAGATACGATGGTCAAGCTTGGTTTTTTAAATGGAACTATATATTTTTTTAGAAATCTGCTACTGGTGCAAGATCCCAAGCAGTCCCAACGATATCATTTCGCGTGTGTTCGCAGTCAATCGGGACTGATATCGAAACAACTCGGCAATCATGAACATCAAGTATTCGTTTGCGAAAGATGAGTTAAATATGGAATATTTCGATCGATATATTATTTATTCTTATGTTCTATTATTAATGCTATTGTTATCGTTGTAGATGTCTGAATTACTTATACTCGTCTGAACAATTGACCCAGCATACCGTGGACTGCTAGCGTCTGAACGAGTGCGCCGTCGAATTGCCGTCCGTGGAGGATAAATGAACTTCAAGAACTTCAGAAATAAGGAACGAGCACCATTCATGGTGTACGCGGACTTCGAATGCATGCTGGAGGACGTCGAGGCCGCGGAGTGGAATCCTACATACACGTACCAGCAGCACAGAGCGTACAGCGTGGGATATTACATTCATTGTTCCAGTGACGCGTCTCTGTGCCGTTATCGCGCGTATCGACACGAAACCGAGTGCGTGAAGTGGTTCGTGCAAGAACTCCGTGACTTTGCTAACATTGCGTATTCGTGGTTGCGCAACGCGAAACCTATAGATCCGTTGACGAATCAGCAGTGGCGTAGTTTTAACGATGCGAGCGTGTGTCACGTGTGCGGGCAACCTCTCGTCGACACGGACAAAAAAGTGCGCGACCATTGCCACTCGACGGGCGAGTGCCGAGGCGCGGCCCACGTGTCCTGTAACTTACAATTCCAACGATCGTACACGATACCGGTCGTATTCCATAATCTATCCAGGTACGACTTGCAAAAACGAACTTATACTCAGACTATCTCTTGTTTTCTAATGCTAGAGCTCGGTGTAAAGCTCTGTCCAAGTCTGTTTCGCCGATCACTTTAAGTCGGTGTATCAAATTGACAACGACTACCATCATAGATTTAACTTTGATACTCGGGTCAATATTCCTAAATTTGATCTTTGTTTGAGAGAAGTCTTTGACACTCTCAGTTCCCTCAATCCAGGTGATAACCCGGGCACAACGGTATCCCTCCAATCTGTTTTAAGTCTTGCAGGTTCAGCTTTGCGCGTAATCTTTGGCTTATTTTTAATAAATCTCTTTCATCGGGTCACTTTCCTACTTTGTGGAAGTCATGCATCGTCATTTCTGTGCCTAAGGGTGGTAATAAATGTGATATACGGAACTATAGGTCTATATGCATACAAAATATTATGCCCAAATTATTCGAAGGTATAATTGCCTCTAAACGGTCTAGCTATTTTAAAAATTTAATAATTTCTGAACAACATGGTTTTGTGCCTGGTAGATCTTCGACCACGAATCTTCTAAGCTACCAGCACTTAATCAATAGCATAGAGAAGGAACGTCAAATGGATGTTATCTATATGGATTTTTGCAAAGCGTTTGACTCTGTTAGCCACTCTATCCTACTATCGAAACTGGATTCCCTTGCCATCCGGGGCGCCACTTTCTCTTGACTCTCTAGCTTCTTATATGGAAGTTTTTTAAAGGTAAAATATAAGGACTGTTATTCGTCCAGGTTTTTGGCGCATTCTGGGGTACCTCAAGGATCTCACTTAGGGCCTTTACTATTTAACCTCTTCATTAATGATATCTGTGATGTATTTAGTAAGGTCCATAGTAAGTTCCTGCTTTATGCTGATGATTTGAAAATCTTTCTCTCATTTGGCAACCGTGAAGATGTCCTATTGCTTCAGTACGACTTGGACAGACTTATTGAGTGGTGCGATACGAACAAACTGGACTTTAACCTATCCAAGTGTAACGTGGTTCGTTTTAGTCGTAAAAGGGACATCATACTCTATGACTATAAACTTAACTCGCAAGGGACGTTCGGCAACCCGGAAATTCAGAAAATTATGAAACTCGGTGTGTAAGTAGAGTAGTTCATCCTTAACACAACCCTATTTTTCGTTGGTGCCATAAAGCATTTTTAAGGGGTGAATCCCTTGAAAAAAATTCAGAATTTTCTTTTCCGTGGAATATCTCGAGAACGGTGAGAGATATCGAAAAGAAGTTTAAACAAAAGTTGCAACCTTCTTTTATATCTACAAAACAGCTCAAAAATAATTTTCGAAAAATCCATATTTTTCAAGTTACCCCCACCACCAACTCTTAAAATTAAGTTTTGTATTTTATAAATATACGCTGGCATACCTCTGGATAATCTCTTTTCACACATATAAATAGTTTATGTGTTATATTTTTTTTGCAAACAAATAAAACCTCTATTACCGAATTTGAAGTCCATTTTAGCAGTTTCCATTAATAACATGGTTTCCTAAAGCCGTATTTAAATTCTTATTTATGTAAGGTTCAGACAGCTTTCAATTATTTCAGCAAGGCAGTACGTACGTAAAATTGCATCCAAGGTAAAACTCATTAAAACTAATCAGTGACGTGCATGAATCAGTATAATAACAGCACATTCGTACATGCATTACTTGAAGTGTAATCTTATTAGACTATTTTGGAAACCACACGATAAATAAATAATGCGTGAAGATTCACAATGACTTTGCAAAATACATATGTTACCATTGAAATGACGCAGAATCGCATTGATGCGGATAACTCTACATCGAACCTCATCGTATAGTGTTGGGCAAATTCAATACTATTAACCGTATTGCCTCACTTGTCAATATTTATTCCAGGAGGATTAACCTTTTTGATGGTTCGGTAAATTCGTTCAAACAATCAATATTTAATATTGTGAACTGCTAACTGTTGCTATAACTTTTCTGTCTTGTGTTTTCTATCAATGTTAATTTGTTCGCTTCGTTCCGCTCACATTACTTCTGTTCTTTTTCTCTAATATGTACCAATGGGCTTCCGTTAATAAGCGTATTATTATTATTTCATAATTAAGGAGTTGGCGTCCGCGTTCGAGGGACAGATCGACCAGCTGCCAGTGACGAAGGAGCGGTACATATCGTTCACCAAGCATGTAAAGGGAATCGACGCCGAGAACAACGGTTGGAAGAGGGGATTGAAGTTTCGTTTCATAGATTCATTAAAGTTCTTAGCCGCTAGTCTGGAGAAACTCGCTTCGGACCTTGGTAAAGAACGTCTCGTGATTCTACGACGCGAGTTTCAATCCCTGTCGGACGATCAGTTCAATCTCCTGACCAGGAAGGGCGTCTTCCCGTACGACTACGTGACGTCGTACGTCAATCTGAACGATACGCGTTTACCGTTCCGCGAGGCGTTTTATAACCGACTGAACGATAACGCCGCGTCGGAGTCTGACTACGAGCACGCCGCGAACGTATGAAATACTTTTCGCGTACAGACATTGGGCGAGTACAGTGATTTCTATATAAAAACAGATGTATTGTTATTCGCCGACGTATTCGAAAGTTTCCCCACCGACTGTATCGCGAGTTACGGTTTGGATCCCGCGCATTATTTCACGCTACCGAGTTTCACGTGGGACGCAATGCTCAAGTACACCGGCGTACGATTAGAGCTTCTGACGGACGTGGACATGTTACTGTTCGTGGAGCGTGGCATACGCGGCGGTCTGAGCCAGTGCTCGCACAGGTACGCGCGTGCCAACCACAAGCACCTGCCTGCAGGGATGTTCGACAAGTCGGAGGCGTCGACATATCTGATGTACTGCGACGTCAACAACTTGTATGGATGGGCGATGTCTCTGATAGTGACCTGCGCGCCGCCCTTCCATTCTGCCCGGTGCGCGAGCACGCGCCAGAAGGAAAACAGACTAAGCTGCTTGCCACGCTCGACGATAAGAAGCGATACGTCATCCACTATCGCTACCTAAAACAGTGCGTGCGACACGGTTTACGCGAGACGCGAATTCATCGGGTGTTGCGATTCGATCAGCCGCATTGGTTACGCGACTACATCCGCCCGGAACGTGTAGTTGGAATGGTAAGCGGTTTATGATACCGTTCACGAGACCGGATCCGATACACTTCTTCTTCTGCTTCCCTACTTCACGAGACGTTGCGGTCGTTGATGCGACCATATACCTACGTTAGAATAACCACGATAGCTACTACAATAATAAACGCGTACGCACGCTTAGCCGATCACAGTGATAGTGACCTGCGCGACGCATGCCACGAACATAAATAGTCATCCTTCGTCACACGCGCGCGAGTACCTGAGAAACACCGCAAACATGCGATTCTCGAAACAGTCGGACGTTATTCGCGTGACCGCGAACAGAATGCTCGAGGATGATAGGGATGGGAGTCGATCGCACAGACACGGCCCGTTGTTGCCGAACAGCGTGCGAGGCATGATTTGCGGACCGTCAGGATGTGAAAAAACGATCGTGCTTCTAAGTATGCTAGAGAGTCCGAATCGAATACTTTCCCTACTCGGACAATGTTGAGATCGATACGTGAATACATCTCCATGGGTCGTCACGCGAACGTGGATTGATTTTATTTATGTCAGTCATACGCTAGAGTACCTAAACATTTGATCAGGGACAACGCAAATTTTCTCATGCTATTCAAACAAGACGGCACGAACTTGCGTCGCGTGAACACAGACATGACGTTCGAGTCTTTCAACGACTTGTGCGCGACATGCTGGCGTCGACGGTACGATTTCGTGGTGATCGATAAGGATAGTTGCATGTACGAAGGTTGATATCGAAGAGGATTTAACGAGTTCGTCGTAGCTCGCTGACATCAGTAAACCGCGAGTCATTCATCGAGCAACACGAAATATCCAACGAACCGACGGCGACGACTACGACAACCTCGAGCAATGTCGACGCGAGGCATACGCGGAAACATCACCGACGTCATCGACAGAAAGAAACGAAACATAAAAAAGGAACAAAACACCAAAAAGGGACGAAACGTCGAGGCGCGAACACAAAGATGGAAATTGCCAAAGTCAGTGACGTTATACGTAAAAAGTGCTTGGCCTTGAAAATTGGAAAAATGGCTACGGAAACGGCTGTGGAGGCAAGCACGCGTCCTATTGTCGAATCGCTGAAACGCTTGATCGAGAAAACATGAATACGATCAACAATAATCATCGAAGAGACTTCGATCCATTACTCCGTCGACAATCAATGAACGTCCGAATAATCTCCCAGATTCTAGCGACAACGACGACGACGACGACAACGATGTTGATGATGAGTCGTCAGCAAAGGTTCACGATTTGGATACGCTGCGCAACCCATTCGATGATATCGAAGTGTATGTTCGGAACGCCAAGGGACCCTTGTCGCGAGAATATCTACGACTGTTATTCACTGATACGAAGAAACGAATCGACAACGTGTACGGCGTATACTTGGGGTCTGACAAAGACCAAATGATCGGCGATTCCGTGCTCACCATTGATGCGGACGGCGACGACGTTCGCGTGAATGGAATGCTATACGCGGGAACTCGGGGTTTGTACGAACTGCTATTCATACGAATACCCAACGTTCACACGTACACGGACGCGGGTATTCACTCGTACCGACGCATCTTGTTATCGACGAACGCGCATAAGCGAAACCATTCGTGGAGCAAGCGCACGCTGGGTAACAAGCGGTACAAGTATAAGAAAATCATATCCGCGATAATCGGTGGGATGCGGACATCGGGTATCTGGCGCGTTAGGAGCAGGGGTAGCGGCGCGGACGGCGCGGACACTCGACAATGTCGAGGATTGCCCATTGACGAATCGATGACGGTCACCGATAACACGAACGATTACGTGTACTGGGACGATCCGAACGAATTAGTCGATAGACTGAGATTGCTCATGGCATCGCGCGCGGCAAGTCACATGGGTCACGATGACGAAATCGCATCCATCGTGGAGGAACTTCGCGAGAATGGACACATCTTAAATTGAACGATCCGGAGATCGCCGCGTCAGTAGTGTTCACACGCGCGCATCGTTATATAGGTGAACAAGTTTGGCAACGCGTTACGCAACAACAACAATAACAACAATAACGACGAAGCGAGAATGATAATGACGAGATTATTGTCCTCGGTGGACGAACGCTTTACCCAAAAAATCGAAACGGCTATCACGAGCGCGCGACTGGACGCTGAGTACCATCGATCTCAATTCGAGACGCGAGTACAACGAACGATGACGGATATCCTTAACGCGCAATTGTTTTGGGTAGAGGATGATATAAAGTCTGACTTTATCATCCGTCAAGGCCACATGTGTTTTTGTTTTGACTTAGAGTCTCCGTTAAAATCCGGTTACTTTTTCTTGTCTTATTTGTGCAAATCTTTGAAGTTTTATCCTGATCGTAGCAATGCTATCCTGTGGTTTTCTGTGGACCCTTGCCCCTCATATTTATCGAGGATATACGCAATCAGCTGCCAGAACTCATAATTTTTCATCATCTTTGTTGGTGCTCTTCATCGAGGCTATCTCGAGTTTCGACCGATCCGTTGGTGTGAGATTTCTGTCCTATAATCTGTGGAGTCTTGGAGCTTTATATCTGTCTCATGGTTCCCCCAACCAAAAAGTGTAAAGGATGTGCAACGGCTGTGGCAAATCCAGTCACCTGTCCACGCTGTGATACTGTATCTCATCCTGCTTGTCTCGGAAGGACAGGCCACCCCTGGCAAAACGGCATGCTTTTAAACTGCGACCCGTGTTTACCTAGATCAGCTGCTGCCGATGTCAACGTCTTAGGCTCCCAGTCGGTAATATCGCAACCCTCCTGTCCATCTGTCGATGTGCTAAAAGACATGATGAGATCGCTTGTAAGGGAAGAGATAAGGGAGGAGATGAGAAATTTTCGGGATGAAATTGTCTCCAGCATCAGGACGGAACTCGCAGACATTAAAACTAAAATGAGTGATCTTGATATTCGTGTTTGTCAGCTTGAACTGAACTCCTCCGGTTCGGCGACTCAGCCGCTGTCGAGTCCCATGGAGATGGACGCGATCATGGCAGAGATGAAGGATAGGCAGGTCAGGGCGAAAAACCTAATTATCCACGGTTTACCGGAATCGTCTAATTCCTCCCTCGATTTGGCACGCTCCCGTGACCTTGATGGAGTTAAATTCATACTGGACAAGATCCAGACTTCCGACTATACGAATTTAACGGTTCGAAAACTAGGGAAGCGTGGTGGTCCAACCCCTCGACCTCTCTGCGCTGTACTTAATTCACCTGAGGCGGTCATCAGTATCCTGCGGGGCAAGTCCCGGTATCCGGGGCCTTGCATTATCACCGACGAGAAGACCAGGACACAGCGTTAGGCTCTGGAGCACCTTAGAGAAAAACTGCGTGATCTACACCAGCAAGGAGAGACGTCTTGGACCATCCGCTACATTCACGGAGTGCCAACCATCGTAGAGAACAAAATGACGCGTGACCCAGCCCCAAAAAACCACTAAACTGCCCCTTGGTTTATTGCCAAAATGTGCGCGGTCTAAGAACTAAGCTAGATGACTTAAAATCTGCGATATTGTGTTCCGCAGTTCGATACGACATCCTCATTTTTGTAGTAACCTGGCTTAACCAGACAGATCCCCTCTCACTAGTTCTTTTTCGAGAGGAGGGGGGGGGGGGTCCTTATTGCAGTCAGAAACTCGCTGCCTTGCCTAGAGATTCAGCCCATACGTCGTGAGCTAGAGCAAGTCTTTGTAAGAGCGCAGCTCCTCAATCAGCATATCATACTTGGGGCGATATATCTCCCGCCAGCCTCTCATCCGGATCTTTACGAGAATCATGTCGGTTGTATCATGAAGATTTTCCATAACTATTGCGATGACGCTTTCTGCATCTTGGGTGATTATAACCTTCCCCACGTAGAATGGCTTACTGTACCTGGTTCCTTATGCTCTAAGATACCGGGTGTTTCATTCCAGAAGTCGTCGGCTACTGACCTCTTATGTGAAGACTATAGCTACTGTGGCCTGGCTCAGGCGAACAGAATTGTTAACTCCCGGCACTGCCTGTTAGACCTAATTTTTTTAAAGGATCTGGACGTTGTTGTTGACAATGTTGTGGATTTCCTTATCCTTCCGGATCCTTATCATCCACCACTGAGAGTGATCTTAAATGGTTTATTCACACAGGCCGTCCATAATCGTGAAAGCGTGACTTATCTTGATTTCACGCGTGCCGATTATCCCAGTATTATTAACCATCTAAATTCTATAGACTGGGATTCCGAGTTTAGGGGGATTAACCAGGACACCGCGCTGGATCGTCTTTATTCCCATTTTAACGACGTTATTGTGTCCTTTGTGCCCATTAGGGTGTATAAGCAATCTCATTTTCCTCGGTGGTTTTCGGCACGCCTGAAATCTCTTATTCGAAATAAGAAGAAAGCGCGCAAAGATTACAAAACTTCCAACTCTCACAGCGATTATTTATTGTTCTGCGATCTCCGCTCTCAGTGCAAAGCACTTACTAAAAGTGATTACCGTGCGTATGTTGATGACGTCGAAAATTCGGTACGATATAATCCAAGGAGTTTCTGGTCCTTCGTTAAGGCCAAGCGGGGTATCTGTGGGCTCCCTAGCTCCATGCATCGTGATCGTACTACTGCCTCGTCGGATTCTGCTATCGTCGATCTCTTTGCTACCTTTTTGGCTCGGTCTACACACCTTCTGTTGGGCAGGCATCGGCCTTGAATAGGAACCCTACTTCCTATACCAATGTAACACTGAATGATCTTACTATCTCCATCGGGGACATTTTCTCCAAGCTTCGTGTTCTCGACACGAGTAAGGGTCCGGATACTGACGGCATTCCACCTCTATTCTTCAAACAGTGCTGTTTTATTCTCTCAAGGCCCCTCTGGTACATTTATAATGCCTCACTAATAAATTGGGTTTTTCCCTCATAGTGAAGGTCCAGCCATGTTACACATATCTTCAAGGCTGGTGACCGTTCCGATGTGAGAAACTATCGGCCCATTTGCAAATTATCAATATTGCCCAAGGTATTCGAAGAGATCGTCACCGATATGCTCTCCACCCAGCTGACAAGCCTATTATGCATTGAACAGCATGGGTTCGTCCCGAAGCGGTCCACATCTACCAATCTTGCGGTGTACCATACCTTTGTCTCCGCGGCCCTTGATGACGGCCTGCAGGTTGACACAGTCTACACCGACTTTCAAAAAGCCTTTGACACCGTTGATCATCCCTTGCTGCTCCACAAACTTGCATCATGGGGGTTCGGTGGACCCCTTCTAACCTGGCTTGAAAGCTATCTTTCGGAACGGGTACAGATCGTAAAGGTGTCGAATTGCTTTTCCTCTCCAATCTGTGTCACCTCGGGTGTTCCCCAAGGGTCGCACCTTGGTGCCCTGCTGTTCAACGTTTTTATCAACGATATTGCTGTGGTTCTTTCAGATACCAATTTCGTGTTGTATGCAGATGATCTCAAATTGTTCAGAGATATCCGGGGTATCGAGGATGCTTATAGCATGCAAAATGATCAGCGGAGCCTAGAGCAATGGTGCACTGCTAATAGAATGCGACTGCACATTGGAAAGTGCGTTGTACTCAGGGCGTCCCGAGCGAGATCCTATATGAGACATCCATATCAATTAAATGATGTCGAGCACAGGGACGTAACCGAAGTCATCGACATTGGGGTTTGCATAACACCATGCTTCGACTTCAGATCCCACTATGTGCACTGTACTGGTATTGCACTGAGAGCATTGGACTTTATCTCTAGATTCGCCAAGCACTTCAGGAACAGAGAGTCTCTAAAGTTGCTATACGCGGCCTTTGTCAGGCCTCATGTAGAATATGCGTCAGTAATTTGTAGTCCTAGACTTGCGAAGTATATTAAATCGATCGAGAGAGTGCAGCACAAATTTCTGAGGTTTGCCACTCGTATCCTAGAAAATCCCATGAGTAGAGTCGATCACGATTATGGCCCGGTACTCGCATCGTTTAAGTTGGTCACCTTGGAGAGGCGTAGGCGTGTCGCTGACGCGATTTTTCTATTCAAGATTATAAATCACCACATAAGTTGCCCAGACTTGCTAGCCTTAGTTTCGTTAAATGCTCCGGTGAGGGACATGAGGTCTAGGCCTCTCTTTCTTGTGACACTTCCGAAATATCGGCACTATACGATCGATCTTATTAATAGGGCGATGAGCATTATGAATAGTGAGTTTAATTGCGTTGATCCTTTTCAGGGATCCCTGATTTCGGTAAGGTCATTATTATATAAGAGTGTTACCAATTCTCACGGAGACACTTGACACTATATTTTGTGGTTATGTTTAGTTTAGTTAACCTAGTTATCTATTTTTATCGGCTAAGTCATTTAATTTGTTCAGACTCTGTTATTTGTATCTGTCTTGTTTTGAAAACCATGGGGTTTCCCCGTAAAATAAATAATAATAATAATAATAATAATAATAAATAACGCGATATAACGACGCTTGGATCACTTGAATGATAGACTCGAAGAGTTCACGACGTCGGCAACGACACCGACTGCGATAACAACTACGGATCTGTACAAACGAAAGGAGCCGTGAAAAGCGAACGAGGGTCTACGCCGGCGACGATGATCACTGATGGTGACAATAGCGGCTACAAATCCGAAACGCCTAATAACGAACGATCGCTGTTGTAGTAGTAGCATCAGCGCGCGTCGGTAAAGCTGAGGAGAAATTGTCAAGACAGCGCCATGTCGGGCGCACTAGTCGAATAAGAGAGTTAAGTAGTCGCGTTGTAGACAAGAAAGTAGCAAGTCGCAGAGGAAAGTAAGATAGTTCAAAGGAAGTGCAATTAGTAAAAATCCTGAGAGTGTACACTAATCCTTTCTAATTAAAACCAAATAAGAAACTCAGTCAACAATCGCGAATACCGTGCATCGATTGCGTTTTGCGAGCACTAGAGGAACTCATACTAATTCTAATGTCCTTGGAACGTCGCGACCATACCCCGCCCATCCGCGAAGCATGAGCAAAGAGCGAGTACAATTAGTGAATGAATTACACGCTCCCGCGAGACGAAATTTCCCGCAGCGACGCGTCGTGATTGTCGGCTACGATGATTTGTGGCAAGCTGATTTGGTGGAGATGCGTCCGTACGCGAAACAATATCGAGGATATCACTACATACTAACGATTATCGACGCGTTCAGCACGTATGCTTGGGCCATACCCGTGAAAACGAAAAGCGGACGAGACGTGACCGCGGCGTTCGCAACCGTGTTGAGGCAGAGCGATAGATGTCCGTGAAATTTACAAACTGACATGGGTAAGGAGTTTTACAACGCGGAGTTTCAACGATATGTGAAGATCCGCGAAATTAACCACTACTCCACGTACAGCGTGATGAAAGCGTCGATCGTTGAACGTTTCAATCGCACACTGAAAAACCTTATGTGGAAACAATTCTTCTCGAATGCGTCCTATCGTTGGGTTGACCTGTTAACTGCGCTCGTACACACCTACAATCATCGCAAGCACCGAACGACCAACGCCCGACCCGTTGACGTGACCCCCACGACGCGTTTGTCGTTCGCCGCGAATGAACCCCCCTCACCCTCCTCAGCAAAAGGTGTTCGACGACGTGCGAAATTCGAAGTCGGTGACAAGGTACGCGTGAGCGAGTTCAAGACCCTCTTCGAGAAGGGATACACTCCGAACTGATCGACCGAAGTGTTCGAAATCGTAACCGTACAACGAACGTGCCTGGCGACGTAAATTCTGCGCGATTCCGCGGGAGAGCCGATCTCGGATGGATTCTACGAGTACGAACTACCTTCGGTTGCGAATCCGGACGTCTGTCTGGTCGAGAAGATTATTCGTCGCAAGGGAAACCAGGTGTACGTTAAGTGGCTCGGATTCGATTCGTCGCGGAACTCGTGGATAAGCAGCAAGGATATTCTATGATTCCCGATTATAAACGCATTATATGTTACTGAAATAAATAAAAATAAATACATATAAATATATACATTGTCCGTTTATTCAAGTATTCATATCCTTCTACTCGTATATGCATACAATTAATTATAATAAAGTAAGGAAAAAATATATACATATATACATATAATTTTGGCTATTCCACGCTATACAATTTTTGCTATTCTACGCTATATACAATTTCTATTCGGTACTCCGTTACTTTTTGCGGATGGTCTCAAGTTATTCGCCACTGTAATCACTATAGATGATGCCCTAAATCTCCAAGGAGACCTCGACATATTGTTTAATTGGTGCACGGTAAATAGGCTTCCCTTGAACTTGACGAAATGCCAAGTTCTTAGGATTTCCCGGTCACATAGTACATATGAGTTTGCATATTCGTTAGGCCAGACGCGATTGACCTGCATTGAGAGTGTGCGTGACTTGGGGGTAACGTACAATACAGTCTTCTCCTTCGCGAACCATATCATTGGAGCCAGTAACGCAGCGTCCAGACAGCTGGGTTTTATTATAAGGCACTCGCGTGGTTTTCGGAACCTGAGGACCTTCAAACTGTTGTTTGACGCGCTGGTTAGGGCTCTCCTAGAATACGCGTCGGTGATTTGGTCTCCGCATCAAGCTTATCTTATGTTGGCTCTCGAGAGAATCCAACATAGGTTCCTGCGTTTTGCGTCTTTTCGTCTTGGACAGCCTCTCAGCGTTTTTGATCATGATTACGGACCTGTACGGCGTAGGTTTAATGTTCTAACGATGCAGCAGAGACTAGTGCTGGCGGATCTGTCCTTCCTGTTCAGGATTATAAACGGGGACATCGATTGTCCTCGGCTGTACAGAGAGAACTCAAAAATTGCTGAGAATAGTACAGTTTATTGAGATAGAGAAAATGAGAATTGAGGCAATACAATTGATACGTTATGCTTTCGGCGAATGTTGTCGAGATACTACTGCTCTGTATAACCGAGCACTCGGGTCGGTCACGAGAGCATGAGTGTGTGAGTGAGTGTATGTGAGGTGTTCTATGGAAGAGTATGTATGTATAATGTCTCGATAAGTAAATAAGAAGTCCATCAGCTGTTAGAGAGTGTTCTGGTTGTCTTGTGGCTGATATTAAAAGGAGAAAGAGAGAGACAGAAAGATAGAGAAATTGAGATGGATAGAGAGAGAGATGATTCTGCCGAGACATTCCGCCCGCCTTGCCAATCTTAGGTAGATTGGCGATCAGTGAAATGAATCATCGATCGAATGCGTAGAAACTAGGTGTTGTCCTCGTTAGTTGAGACTGGCAGTAAGATGAGTTTCACGATTGGCCGCCGATACACCGAATGTTGAGTCCGAACGGTGGCGACGCGCACGAGGTTGTCTTGGCCGGGATGCACGTCGGTGACTCTGCCTAGAGCCCATTTCGATGGAGGATACCGTTCGTCCTTGATGAGAACCAGCGATCCAATCTTGAGGGAGTGGAATCGTTGTTGCCACTTCGTGATTGTTTGAAGATGTTGGAGGTACTCGATGCTCCAGCGTTGCCAGAAGTGTTCCAACATTTGACGTAGGAGTTGCCAACGAGAGAGTCGAGATCTTGGCAGATCGATGAGAGTAGGTTCTGGGATCGTATTTAAAGCAGAGCCCGTGAGAAAATGACCCGAGGTGAACGCGGTCAAGTCACTTGGATCATCCGGGAGTGGACAGAGAGGGCGCGAGTTGAGGACAGCTTCAATCCAGAAAAGTCGAACGGTGTTGAGTTCTTCGGGAGTAAATGGCGAAGCTCGATCCGGAGTGCCCTGTATGCGTTTGAATTTGTGAACGGCTCGAAAACACAATGCCGTCACACGAAGAAGAGTCCTGAGATTCGAGAATCGCTCTACGAGAGCCCAGATTTCTGGAGGCTCGTTTTTATTAGCGATCGCGACCGACGTTTTACGAATTTCGAGAGCGACGTCCGTATCAAACGATGGATTCGATGATGGCCAAGATGTTGAATGTTTCCACAACCATGTCGGGCCATTCCACCACAAAGTCTCGTCTTTGAGTTGTCGAGGAGAGAGTCCACGCGATGCAAAGTCCGCAGGGTTGTCCTTCCCTGGGACATGGTGCCACTGAGAGTTTGAGAGCTCCTGAATCTCCGTTACGCGATTTCGAACGTAATCGGCCCACCGGCGGGCATCGCCGCGAACGTACGCGAGCGCGACCATGGAATCCGTCCACAGATGAATCGGAGCTTCTGCCAGATCGAGAGTCTTTCGTACGTGTGAGATAGTTCGAACTAAGAGGAGTGCGGCTGAGAGTTCGAGTCGAGGAATGGTCACTGGCTTTAGAGGAGCAACCCGAGTTTTCGCGGCGACGATTGTTACGCGAACATCGTCGAGATCCGCGATCGCGCGTAAATAGATCACTGCACCGAGAGCAACTTGAGACGCGTCTGAGAATCCGTGCAACTCCACGGCGCACGATGATGCGCGAGACCCGAGCCATCGGGGCACTGAGATTGAAGAGACGTCTTGCAGATCCTTGTCGAAAGTTCTCCAGCGGCATTCGAGTTCTTCAGGTAGCTGGTCGTCCCAGCCGAGCTTCGCTGACCAGAGTTCCTGGATGAAGATCTTTCCGCGAATGACGACAGGCGCGATCCATCCGAGAGGATCAAAGAGTTGAGCGACACGCGATAGCACGGTGCGTTTACTGATACGAGGCGGTTCGTCGCAGCTGTGCGAAGCGAACACGAATGAGTCTGTATGAGGTTGCCAGAGAAGTCCGAGAGCGCGGAAGAGTTGAGCGTCTTCGAGTAGCACTGATGATGACTTCTCTCGTCTTTCTGACGGGATGTGTGCCAACAACTTTTCATCGCTGGCGGTCCATTTTTGCAGTGTAAAACATCCGGCCTTGAGACACTCATCGATTTGTCGAATTTTCTCTTGCGTTTCTGCAATGTCGTCGGCTCCTGAGAGCACGTCGTCAACGTAGATTTCATGCTTGATGATGCTCGTCGCAAGAGGAAAGCGCTGCTCTTCGTCAATTGAGAGTTGCCGAAGTGCACGGATTGCGAGATATGGTGCACTTGCGAGGCCGTAAGGTACAGTGCAGAGATGATACGAGAGTGGAAGAGTTTCTGGATTGTCTCTCCATAAGATTCGTTGCAAATCCCAATCTTCGGGGTGTACGCGAATCTGCCGGTACATTTTTTCAATGTCCGCAGAGAAGACGTACGCGTAGCGACGCCAGCGAGTAATGACATCGGCGAGATCAGTTTGAAGTTTCGGCCCAATGTGTTGCAGATCGTTGATTGAAATTCCGAAGTTGGTACGATGAGATCCATTAAAGACGACGCGTATTCTTGAGGTTGAGCTGGTCTCCCGCACTACTGCTTGGTGAGGAAGATAAAATACGCGACGCGATGGAACGGATGATTTCGGAACGAGAGCCATGTGACCGAGTGCTTCATATTCGTTGAGGAATTCGGTGTACGCCGACTTCAAGGATGAGTTTGCAGCGAATCTTTTCTCTTGACGCGAGAGCGCGTATAACGCGGGTTTATACGAATCGCCGAGATTTTCTGGAAGACGTTTAAGAGGTATCCGGACGACGTAGCGTCCATCCTGCTGGCGAGAGTGAGTTTCGATGAAGTGTTGTTCGCACTGAGCTTCTGCGTCGGACGGAGTACCGTTCGATTCAACGGTGGTGTCTTCCTGCGCCCAAAATCGTTGAACGAGATCGAGAAGGTCGTGATCGACTGAGCACTGTAGACCCTGAGCAGGGCGAGCGTTCTGATCTGGGGCCGATTCGGATGCGACGGATCCTGATAGAATCCACCCTAGAGCGGTTTGCTGAGCGATTGGAGTCCCGGAGCCGCCCCGGCGTAACCCTTCTTGGAGAATCAGGCTGTAGACTTCAGCGCCGAGAATCAAGTCAATTTGAGTTGTTGACGAGAATTCTGGATCAGCGAGCTCGAGACCGTCGAGATGTGACCATGGTTTCTTTACCACGCGGATCGAAGGCAGATAGGATGTGAGCTTCGCGAGCACGTACGCACCTATCGAGAGCGAGAATGTAGGATTGACACGTGACGCGATACTGAGATTCATAAATCCGCGAGCGACGCTTGACCGTTGCGCACCAATCCCGTGGATTGGGAGTGAGACTCGTTGACGCGGCGAATTGATACGTTGAGCGAGAGATTCCGTGATGAACGATACTTCTGATCCTTGGTCGAGAAGGGCCCGAACTTCGTACTGGTCACCGTAGCATGACGTGACCTTGATGAGCGCTGTCGCAAGCAACACTGGCATGTACTTTGTTGAGGACGTTAAAGCGACATTGGTCGAAGCCGGCACGCTCGATTCAGTATCTTCGCGACGCGGAAGCGCGGATGCACTTGTTTGGCTCCCGGAAGCGATGGGTACCGATTGTTTCGGTTGTGAGCTCGTCCCTTGAGTGGCTGATGCGCGTGGAGCTGGACCGTCGGACGAGTTGGTGGTCCGATGGATCGACGTATGATGAGGATTCCCACAGACTCTGCAGCGTTTCGCTGTGCGACAGTTACGAAATTGATGCGGACCGAGGCAGTTGAAACAGAGATTCTTTTGTTTGAGGAAGTCTAGTTTTTCTGCGACCGGTTTGCCACGATACATTGGACATGCTGATAGATAATGCGCGGCATTGCATAGCGAGCAGGTGAACGAGGATGAGATTGTTGCAGTGTTCGGAGAGTTGTCGCTTTTGAGAGGCGCGGTAGTCTGGTGTGATTTTGCGCCAGACGTATTTTTCGTTGCTGCGGGAGCGGCCGAACGCGATTTTTGAGTCGCGGTTGCGCGTGCGAAACCCTCGAGAGCGTGTATCCGACCTGAGATAAACTTTTGGAGTTTTTCGAATGTCGCGGGTTCGGTCGTGGCGCCGATTTGCATTTCCCAATCGAGCAGAGATTCCGAATCGAGTTTACGCGTCACCATGTAAACAATGATATTGTCCCAGGCGTCTGTAGGACACCCGACAGCGCTGAGATCTCCCAGAGATTCTTTAACTTCGCCGACCAGAGCTTTAAGCCCGGTGGGCGATTGTTGAGTTACCTTTTGATGTGAGAATAACGTGGAGAGATGCGTATCGATGAGCACTCGCTTGTTCTCGTAGCGGTCAACGAGTTCTTGCCACGCACGCGCGAAGTTTTCATCGGTGACTTCGTACTTTCTTATGAGTTGAGCTGCTTCGCCGGTGGCACTCATATTGAGGTATTGCAGTTTTTTCGACGTCAAGGATTTCTGTGTTTTTGACAATCATCGCTGAGAAGAGATCACGGAAAGGTCGCCACTCACGATACGATCCTGAGAAACTGGGCACGTTGAGTTGAGGGAGCTTTCGAGAAGTCGTCGGACGAGATGAGCTTTGGGCACTTGATGCAGTGGACACCGACTGACCTATCTTGCTCTTGAGTTGATTGAGGTACGAGAGAAGTTCACTCTTTTGGTCGGCATAGATTTCTTCGCATTGTTCGTACTGATGATCTGTGAAGTATGGTAGTGCGGATCTTTCTTCAGCATTCAAGGACGAGAGAAGATCGTGATTTTCTTGGAATTTCTTCCAATTGCCGTCGAGAATCTCAAGTCTAGTTTGGATTTGCTCGGCGGTGCGCTTTTTGAGTTCCAACTTCTTTACATTAGCGACGGCTCGACTGATTAGGCCGTACTGAGTGGTTTGTTTATCAACAACCGCGGCGACCGTAGCTGGCATGTTCAAATCGTTTGTAACGTTCCTAGCACACGGATATAACAACTTCGCGACACTTCCGGAGCTCGATGAGCTGATTTTTACAGAGCACGCACGTACACGAATTACTTTACACGCACGAAAATCACGACTATTGAGAGAGCGCGCGAACGTAGACTTTAGAGACGAGACGAGAGCGCGGCGAAGGCAAGAGTGAGACAGAATAACCGTTGACTCTTGTTGCCACACACACACGAGACTTTCTTTGAGTTTAGAGAACGAGTTTACACTTTTCACTTTACTGATACTGCACTATTCACAACAATCCGGCTCGAAGGACCAAAAAATGTATAGAGAGAACTCAAAAATTGCTGAGAATAGTACAGTTTATTGAGATAGAGAAAATGAGAATTGAGGCGATACAATTGATACGTTATGCTTTCGGCGAATGTTGTCGAGATACTACTGCTCTGTATAACCGAGCACTCGGGTCGGTCACGAGAGCATGAGTGTGTGAGTGAGTGTATGTGAGGTGTTCTATGGAAGAGTATGTATGTATAATGTCTCGATAAGTAAATAAGAAGTCCATCAGCTGTTAGAGAGTGTTCTGGTTGTCTTGTGGCTGATATTAAAAGGAGAAAGAGAGAGACAGAAAGATAGAGAAATTGAGCTGGATAGAGAGAGAGATGATTCTGCCGAGACATCGGCTATTGGGGCTAATCAACTTCAGCGCACTGTCCAGACCGTTGTGCTATACTCCGCTGTTTAGGGTCAAATTTTTTCGTACTAACGTACGCCACTGTGACCCTATCACTAGGGTTTGTATGCGTGGAAGCGAGGTAGCTGACCGAATAAATTTGTTTGGTCCCTCGCTGGAGGTTTTCAAAAGGTCAGTTATCTCGCTTTTCAGTTTACCCATAGCATAGATATTTCATTTTTTTGTTTTTTTTTCTTTATTTTGAGACTGTCTGTACACAAATGTTACAGTATACTATTGTATACATTTTTGTTATGTTTCTATGGGCTTGTCCCGTTAAATGAATAAATAAATAAATAAATAAATAAATTTTGACTATTCTACGCTATATACAATTTTGAATATTCTACGCTATACATATATTAGATATTCGTAAATAAATAACATGAACAAAAGAAAGAATGAAACGTATATACATGCAAACATACAAACATGCAAACAGACTGCTTGAGAAATAAGGTGGGGTGAGCGTACCGGTTGGAAGTGAGGTTAAGTTCGACGGTGAAACCGGGCACAATGAAAGATGCACTGAGATTAGATGAGTATGTATGTCAATTTATTAAAAACAATGAGCCTTGCGCAGTGAACAATGAGCCTTGAGCCTCCTTTTCTAGCTTTAATACTCGTTGAGCACGCTGAGTCTGTGGGCACGTGGTGAGCACACGTGAAGGCGGTCCTAAGTGAACACTTCACACACAGTAACGCAACTGAATTGAACAATTGTCTGTAAACGCAAGATGAGAAGATGAATAGCAATTGAATGCACTGAACACTGAGAATTCACGAGGTGAGAATAAGTACGTTATCGTAACGACGCGCCCATCCTTACACGCTGCGTGAACAAGATTGGTGATCGACTGTCGCTCAGCGTCTTCGATTGGAGGATTGACCGTCGATCTGTGATCCTGACCTGAGTCCGTGAGGTGCTGCGCCGAGAGTGAGAGTGGCGGCTTTGGGAACTAATGCATTCTCAAACACATACTATACAATGGGATTCTCGAGGGACTCGTCGGGCTCAAGCTCGAGGCACTCGTGGGTCTTGAGCTCGGGGATTCCATAATGCCCCCACGGAAGGGTGCTAACCCGATCGGCTAAAATACACCGCTTGTCGTCAAACGGTCTGAGAGCGTTCTTTTCCTCACTCACGGTATACATATCGTGCCGCTAGGAACGTATATTGTTCTGCCGAACCGATTTCTCGGTGAGATTGTGAAGACAATGAATGTAATCGTTGTATTGTACATTATTCGCGACCACATGTCTCCGCACACCCTTCACTTTTTTGGTCTCACTCGTAGAAACCACTGCAGCGTTAAAAGTTTTAGTCGCGTACATTTTAGATCTCAATCCGACGAACTCGGTCATCAAGGCGCTGTTATTCTTATCTTTCATGAGTCCCGGCACCTTTCTGTTTACGCGCAGCATACCGCACGGTTTGTCCACCGCGTAATCACTTCTATCGAATCGAGTAACGTAGCACTTCATCTTTTCATATATATCCTCACATTCCAGACTATACATTAAACTATCGGTGTCGGTGTACAGAATCTTACACCGATCACCGAACTCCGCGCGCATATATGCGTAGTGAAATTCATACAAACATTCCTTCGATACGTCAAGCACACTCATACCCACGTATATCGGTTTGTCGAACTTCACTTTTAGTTTACGCATTTCGATTGCCACTAACTGCTCCGAGAAGATCGTGCGACTCTGAAAGATCGGTTTCGCGATCGGCGCTTCCACGCCGTGACGACAGTCCCACCGCGTCACCAGTCGCACGTCTACGCGATTCCGCACATTCTCCATTGTCTTCCCGTACACCGCGTTATTCGTTAATTTGTATAGAGTCTTCTGAAATTCAGTAGTAGCGCGCGTCCTCAAATCGGTATTCAAACACTGGCTCAGACCGCCGCGTATGCCACGCTCCACGAACAGTAACATGTTCGCGTCCGTCAGAAGCTCTAATCGTACGCCGGTGTACTTGAGCATTGCGTCCCACGTGAAACTCGGTAGCGTGAAATAATGCGCGGGATCCAGACCGTAACTCGCGATACAGTTGATGGGGAAACTTTCGAATACGTCGCCGAGTAACAATACATCTGTTTTTAAATATAAATCACTGTACTCGCCCAATGTCTGTAGGCGAAAAGTATTTCATATGTGCACGGTGTGCGCGTAGTCAGACTCCCACGCGGCGTTATCGTTCAGTCGGTTATAAAACGCCTCGCGGAACGGTAAACGCGTATCGTTCAGATTGACGTACGACGTCACGTAGTCGTACGGGAAGACGCCCTTCCTGGTCAGGAGATTGAACTGATCGTCCGACAGGGATTGAAACTCGCGTCGTAGAATCACGAGACGTTCTTTACCAAGGTCCGAAGCGAGTTTCTCCAGACTAGCGGCGAAGAACTTCAACGAATCTATGAAACGAAACTTCAACCCCCTCTTCCAATCGTTGCTCTCGGCGTCGATTCCCTTTACATGCTTGGTGAACGATATGTACCGCTCCATGGTCACTAGCAGCAGGTCGATCTGTCCCTCGAACGCGGACGCCAACTCCTTAATTATGAAATTCGCGTCGTATCTGGATAGATTATGGAATACGACCGGTATCGTGTACGATTGTTGGAATTGTAAGTTACAGGACACGTGGGCCGCGCCTCGGTACTCGCCCGTCGAGTGGCAATGGTCGCGCACTTTTTTGTCCGTGTCGACGAAAGGTTGTCCGCACACGTGACACACGCTCGCATCGTTAAAAGTACGCCACTGCTGATTCGTCAACGAGTCTATAGGTTTCGCGTTGCGCAACCACGAATACGCAATGTTCGCCAAGTCACGAAGTTCTTGCACGAACCACTTCACGCACTCGGTTTCGTGTCGATACGCGCGATGACGGCACAGAGACGCGTCGCTGGAACAATGAATGTAATATCTCACGCTGTACGCTCTGTGCTGCTGGTACATGTATGTAGGACTCCGCTCCGCAGCCTCGACGTCCTCCAGCATGCATTCGAAGTCCGCGTACACGATGAATGGCGCTCGTTCCTTATTTTTGAAGTTCTTGAACTGCAACCATTTATCCTCCACGGACGGCAATTCGGCGGCGCACTCGTTCAGACGCTAGCAGTCCACGGTATGCTGGGTCAATTGTTCGGACGAGTAGCAGTAATTCAGACATCTACAACGATAACAATAGCATTAATAATAGAACATAAGAATAAATAATATATCGATCGAAATATTCCATATTTAACTCATCTTTCGCAAACGAATACTTGATGTCCATGATTGCCGAGTTGTTTCGATATCAGTCTCGACAGGCTGCGAATACACGCGAAATGATATCGTTGGGGCTCCTTGGGATCTTGCACCAGTAGCAGGTTCGCGTGTCTCTCTCGCTTGTCCTCGGTCAAACGCAGAGGCGCACAGCTTCCGTCGAGTACCACTCGCGCACGTTCGAAGTCATTAATATTACGCGATTTCGTGTATCGAAACTTTTCATATCCATATTTTCACCCAACATAAACTCCGCGTTCAAGTTTGTATTTACGGACACGCTCTTATGCGTCGTAATAGCGTCCGTGACGCGTGAGATTACAGTTCGTCGAGCACCCTCTAAAAATCGACGCGAATCGACGTGACCCACGTTGATGATCGCACCTGTTGAAATATGTCCAATAAATTCGGATTCCACGTCTTCTCATACGACTTTAAGTGCTGTCGATCGAACCGAAACCCCACACCCTACTCGCGGAAACCTTTCCCGCACGATCACGCGCAATATCTTTATTCGCGCGATCAGCGACACCAGGCGTTGTTTCACGGCCACGGACACTTCTCCGCTGCTCTGGTACTCGACGATGAGCTGCAGGCACGTGTCGCAATGATCAATCCAGTCTCGGAATTCCGCAATACTGCGTAAAAGCTTAGACATCCGGGACAAAGCCCTGTACGTGTCCATGAACCCATCCATATTCACTTCTTCACAAATAATTAACTTCCCAGAGGCACTCGATTTCACCTGATTTCATGATGCGACTTTTCCAGGTGATACGATCATACTCGCAATCCGGAAATCGAAAACTCAGCGGTAGAAGGGCGAGCGTTGAGTTTCGCGGCAAATTCGTACGATCATCCAAAAATCGGGCAAATTCCCGACCCAAAAACCTATTCACTGGAATTGTTGTTGTATCAGGACTCAATACTTTCAGTACATCGACCATTCCGTTCTCGATGTCATGTAGAAGCGTCAACGGTGTACACACGATCGCGGTAATGTACTTCGTACGCTTAAGGTGCACGTCCTTATCAGCAACGATGCAATGTAATGTACATTTACCCGCAGTACTGCATCGCGCGATAGAACGTAACAATTGACGATGTTGGCGCGACAGTTGCATAAATCCGTGTTGAAAGACGCTGATCCATGATGTATCGGATAATGTTGGTACGTTTAACGCGTCGCGGATCTTATGTCTCTCGATCGTCAGTGATTCGTCATCCAACTGTAGCAACTTCGATAAATGGTTCACCCCACCATCGTTATCGTCATCGGAAGACGATGACGCGAGCAATGCGTCTCGCGCGTCCAGTTCAGCTACTATGCACGCTATTTTACTTCGGACACACGTTAGCACTATTTCAACACTACTCATACGTAATGTCAAACGTTGTTATTCCGATTCCGATACTCTTCGGGTCTCAAAATGCTCGTGGATGAGACGGAAGTACTCGTCACATGATATGAACCATTCGTAGCACTGTTCATTGGTACGCAGCAGTGGGATCACCCCCCGCAACAATTTGTATGAATTCACGAAAAAGTTCATGTCCCGTGATACTTATGCACGCGTAACGTATTTCACGATCTTCACTGAGCATCTGCAGGATTTAATATACTAGTTGTCCGCCCTATCCGAGATCCTTATAACGCCATCGCACTATGTTTACGTTAGTTGCCGTTCGAACGTATTTTCAAAATTTTCCCACCCTTACACGGTGGCTGCACACTTGGGTGGACCTTAGTTACTCTTATCGAAAAATAAATTTGAGATTTTTGGCGGGGACACCCCCCAGGATTGTGCCATTGCGAGAAAAAATAATGTGTGTAAAATTTTAAATCGATCGGACAACGGGAAACCGTGCCTCGTCGCAGTTGAAGTTTTTTTATTTTTGGAACTCGTTTTTCTCCATTGTAGTACATCGTTAATATACATTTTTATACACTCCGCGTCAAAATTAAGGGAACACTATAATTTCCCAAAAATTTTGGTTATTTTCAAAGGGCTGTATCTCTGCGAAAAATGGTCGCAAAAAATATTTAAGAAACGCATTTTAATGCTTGAAGTTTCTAGTTTCTGAATCAAGTACTCAATTTTTTTTCGTCGTCCATTATGATACTGTTTTATCAAGATGAAGCGCAGGAAACGAAGTTTCAGAAATTTTTGCCTAGTTTGGACGTATGCACGGGCCAAAAAATTTTTTTCAGATAAATCCAATGGAGGGCTCTTATAGAGCAAACATTTCTCTTTAATTTCGTTTTTTTTATTTTGCTGTATGATTTTTATTGACCGAGTTATTCGCTATCAAAGCGAAAAAGGAACTTTCTACTTTAAACGCCTATAACTTGCTAACGCATGATCGTAGAACATTGTTCACAAGTGTTTTGGACAGCTAAGACAGTTTCCTTTCAGAACCTTTAGTTGCCAATTCAACGAGATTTTTTTAACCGTATTAAATTCATTTTAAAATGATCCCAAAAATTGCATATTTACCATTTTCTAGAAAACATGATGCCACTTCAAGGAAAATCATGGAATCATTCAATTGTCCACGTTTTTTCTGAGGTGAAACTACCCCTTAAACACTGTGCAAAGGCCGGACCGATCAGATTTTTTGTTCCGTATGTCCTCGATGGTCAAACATGCGATACAGTCTGAAAAATTGAAGGATCACCTGTTTTACGTTATGTTTCTCTGTAAAACCCTTCCTTTTGTTCTCGCGGCTTTTGAACACTTGTTGCACGTTTTTTTTGTTAGTTCAACGTCATTTTAGTAAAAAAAGATTTAAAAAATTTACAAAAAAATTATACCCAAACTCGTCGCAATGACGAAAGCTGTACTTCAATAACTGGCAGTAGCACCATCCAAAGCGCGCCACGAGTTGGCGCATGTGCGGTCGGATTTACACTTCATTGTATGTGCGTCAGCATGGAGAGATGAGACCCTGCGGTTCGTCACTCCCGCAGTATTTTCTGACTCCAAACTCACTCTCCGATGCATGTGTGTGTGAGAGCACGTGCGTGCGTTGTGTATGTCTGTGTGTATTTGCGTGCGGTCTAATAATGTGTGTTGCCCCCTCTCCGCAGGAGGACTTTCTTTTTTTTTTTTTTATTTTAAATCTCAAAAGAGATTTATTACAACAGTATTACAGGTAAATACACAGTATTTCAGGGAAGAAGAAACAAAAAGAAAGATATCAGTATGTACATACAGAAGTATACAGTAAGATTGAATCATTATTCATCCTAGATACGCAAATTACAGCTATTCAGGAATGCAAGAATGTAGTGGCAAGCTTTAATGTTAGGACTAGCGATTAACAAGGCGGCATCGAGCGGCAAATGAAGATTTATTGTACGCAGCTTAGATATTAGTTTCGTTCTTTGGACGTTATATAAATTGCATTGCCATAGGACATGATTGAGAGTTTCGTCTTCAAAATTACATTTACATTTAGGACTATCGATAAAACCAATACGAGCTAGGGAAGCGGCCAAATGATAGTGATCAGCTCTACTTCTGTTTACAGTAACAATAAATTGCCGGGATAGATTTTTTTTCCCATACCACGGAGTACAATTGTCACTATAGTAGTTTTGAAAATAGAATTTACCTTTATATATACCTTGGTCCTTTATTATTTTGGCCGTATGTGAGAAGGCTCTTTTTTTAAATAATTCCGAAAGATCAGTAAAAGGTATTCTAGGGATGTCTAATGCACAGGAAACGGTAGCCCCTTTCGCCAACCCATCCACAACATCATTACCCCGGATCCCCGAATGCGACGGAATCCAAAAAAATCTGATTCCATTGTTAGGATTGTCGTGGAGAAATTGATTATATTTCTTTTTTATATCAAGAACATAGATGTTAGTTCTGACATCATACTTAGTGGACTGAATCCTTTGCAGCGCGCTGAGAGAATCCGAAAAGATGAGAAAATTTTTATTGTTATTGCTTAACGCAATGTCGAGAGCATCACTTAGGGCAATACACTCAGCTGTAAACACTGAAGCATTATGCTCAATACTTTTTGATGAGCAAATATTTAGATCAGGGCAGAAGCAAGCGGCGCCAACATAATTGGAACTTGAGATTCTACTGCCGTCAGTGAATATGGAGAAAGCGGAGAAATCCCTTACCAATGCATCCAGACACAGGTTAGGGTCTTTTTCTTTTTTGAGATTCAGGCCTAGAGAGTAGTCGAATGGAATTTCAGTGACCAGCGTATTGAAGTCATGGCAGAAGATATTGAAGTGATTTCGAGAATCTATTTTGTTAGAGTAAACCTTAGAGTACGATATGCATTTGTTTAGTATTCCGTTAGAAAAGACAGATTTGTTTTTAACTATGTTAAAATAGCATTTAATTGCATTGAGACAAAGTGAGTTGTTATTAGAACATATTTTTGCAAGAAAGCAATTGCACAGGAACATAGCACGATCCGTTAGAAGAGGAAGTTTGGATTCAGCTAGCATGATGTTAGTGGGAGAGCTTCTGCGGTAACCAAGGGCTAGCCTAATAGCCGAAAACTGAAGCTTTTCAAGCTTGTCAGACATACTTTGCCGTTTTGGGAAGTAAATGAAACTACCATATTCGAGAATAGAACGGATGAAACTTTTATATAAAGAAATAAGGGTAGCAGGGTCAGAGCCCCACCAAGTACCGCGTAAAAATTTTATTATATTGAGGGAGAGCGAACATTTTTTGATTATGCGGTCGACTTGAGGAATGAAGGACATCTTGTAATCAAATGTAATGCCCAGAAAGCGAACAGAAGCGCTGGATTTAACACAGTGATCACCAATTTTAATGGACGTGGAACCGGGGATAATTTTTTTGTTATTGAAATGTAGGAGAACAGTTTTACAGGGAGAGAGGTCAAGTCCAAGAGCGGAGAGATTTTCTTTTATTATTTTGATAGCTTTTTCAATAGCTTTGGTGCCTCTCTTAATAGATGTAAATTTGAGGAAGACAGCAATGTCGTCGGCAAATTGTGAGACTGAGATACAGCTTCGCACGTTGTCTGTAACATTCGAAACATATAAGATGTATAACAACGGACTGAGGACACCGCCTTGCGGAACGCCCTTGAAAACTTTCCTATGTGCATCCCCAGAGAGAGTTGTAAAAATATATCTTTCATGAGTCAAGAATTTTATAAACTTAAGTATCTTGAATGAACATCCCAACGACGCGAGTTTGGAAAGTAAAGTGTCAATACAAACATTATCAAATGCACCCTGAACATCGAGGAATGCGGCTAGGACCTCTTTTTTCTCAGCGAAAGCTTCATCAACCTTTAAAGCTAGGATGGTGAGATTATCAAGGCAAGATTTACCATTTCTAAAACCATGTTGGTTGCGAGGGAGAATATTATTACATTCAGCCCACCACAAGAGTCTGTTTTTGATTAACGTTTCGAAAAGTTTGCAAATACAAGAAGTGAGGGAGATCGGGCGGAGACCAACGCCATCAGATTTGCCAATAAAGTGGATAAAAGAGTGTTTCCAGCTTGATGGATAGTCATTGTCCTTGTACATTCTATTGAAAATATCGAGAAGTAAGATTTCATATTTTACGGGAAGTTTCTTTAATATGTCAAAGTCAATGCCGTCAATTCCAGGAGCAGATTTGACTTTTTTAGGACCCAGAGCAGAATGAAACTCTGACAGGCTAAACTGAGAGTCAAAGAAAGAGTTCTGTTGGCAAGGGGGCAACCATAGAGGATCCGATGGAGCCCAGGGAGGACTGATCTTATCCAGAGCGAGCTCAATTTTATTTACATTATCTGAGTTACCAACACAGTGTTGAGGAGTTATTTTGGTCCAGCAATTTTTTAAAATTTTACATTTGTCCCAAACATATTTAGGATCAGTTTGCAGGTTGATACTTTCAGTGAATGACTTAAAGCCCTCCCTTTTCTTTTTTTTGAAAGTTTTGGTAGCTACAGCACACATCTTTTTATAGTTTAATAAATCTTCTAAGTTATGTGTGTGTTCCCATTTCTTGAAAGAAGCTGTACGGAGCCTTTTGACTTTATCGCACTCAGCGTCCCACCAAGGGGCTGGGTTACTCCTTCTCAGATGCGGACAGAACTTTTTTGCAGGTGTGGAACATTTGACAGCTTCCACAATCGCGCACGTGAGCAAATTATACTTAAAGGTAGGCGGAGAAAGCTCATATTCGGTAGAAATAAATTGAGGGTAAGAATTTTCTAATTCTTCATCAAACTTTAACCAGTCTGTACGAACAGATTTGAGCTTGAAGGATTTTTTGTTGTAAAAATATTTATCTATGTTAACGCTTATGAAGATAGGGAAGTGATCAGAACCCCAGGTTTCATCACAAACTTTAGCTTCAATTTTGTCAGAGAGGTTTACAGAGGAGAATACAAGATCAAGATTGGATTTTAGAGAACGATGAATATCAATATGAGTATCTGTGTTGTCATTGTGTAAAAATAAATCACTGTAATCCGCGGCAATTTCAAGTCTAGCCCCGTTGCTATCAGTGTATCGGCAGTTCCAATTTTTGTTATGGGCATTGAAATCCCCAAGGAATATACAATTATTGTTTTTGTCAACATTAGAAACAATACAATTCCACTGATCCTGTGAGAGGATGAAACCTGGGGTTCTGTAACAGATTATTAAGTCTAAAGCTATTTTGAGATTTGAGATGCGAATACCACACATCTCAACAGATTGATCCGGAGTTTTTAAATTTTTTATTTCCGAGAAAGAAAATTTCTTACGGACAGCAACCAGGATCCCGCCGCCTCTAGAGTGTATTCGGTCCTTTCTGAAAATCAGAAAACCGGGAAGGTAAAACCTATCAGAAGGAGCAAGCCAAGATTCGACGCAGATTAGAATATCAGCATCGAGGAGATGGGTCCGGATTTCTGGTACTCTTCGCTGGATGCTTCTTGCGTTCCAAAAAATGATGTTGAGCGGCCTGTTGTCCATTAGTAGAGAAATCGTGGGATGAGTAAATGTGATTGAAGAGTCTAGATTAGATTATAAATCTTGCGTATCCATAGAGCACGAATCAGTACTGGAACCATCCTCCAGATCAGAATTAGCATTGGAATTTATGAGTTTTTTTAAGATCCTAATGATGCGACTTTTTAAGTTACGCTCAGAAAGAAGGTCCTTTACTTCTGACAGCATGACGGTTAATGCAGGGATATCCTGTGTGTATTTCAGGGCAGTTTCCATCACTTTTGGATTATCATATGTGGTAAGGAGAAAATCAATAATATCATCAAAATCGAGCGGATAACTAACAGAGTTTTTTGAAATTAGATCTTTAGCCGGCAACATCTGAGAATATAGATCTGTGATCGAGATTTCAGATTTATTCTTTTTGGACCCTGTTTTGATTTTTTTTGTTTTTTGTTTTGTAACCTTTTTCTTGATATTGGTGGAGGCATCGTTTTCTTGCTTGTATTCCGGACTGCAGACAGACTCTGTGGTGGATGTAGAGGGCGTTAGCGGCCTTTTAAGGGTTGCAGGTGGAGGCATGAGAAGAAGAGAACTATTTGGCTCAGAGGATGATAATTTATCTTCAGACGCGGTTGGACGATTGCTCGATATTTTCTCCTTAACGCATGGTGTGCTAGTAACGGAGATACCTTCATTTGAAAGAATCGATAGATTTGGAGAGTGTTGAGGAGCGGTATTAGCATTTTTACAAAACTTAGCTAAGTGGCCTTCTTCCTTACAAAGAAAACAAGACAGTTTCTCCGTAGATAAGTAAATCCAATAGTTGACACTGTCGAAATTTATCTGCAATACATCAGGGAGGTTTGTAACGTCCTCCGGATGAATGTATACCTGTCTTCTAAAGCTTAATACGTGAGCATAACTTGGATCATTGATGCCAGCTCTTATAAAGGTTATTTGAGAAGACAAGCGAATATTATGCTGAATCAATTCTTCCTGGACGATATGATGAGGAATAATAGGACACACGTTTGAGAGAATAATACGCTTCGCCTTTGAGATGAGCGGACGAATTTCCAGCGCGTGTTGACCAATAACAATCTTTTTGTTTGATTCGGTGAGTTTGTCTGCATTCTCCTTACTGTTTAAATATAAACAGACACGGCCATGCGAAATTCTTGAGACGAATCATATGTTCTTCGGGTCAGTGATTTTCCCAATTGCAACAGTATATTCTTGGATCGATATTCCTTCGACTGAATCTAGTACAATGGCCTGTTCTCTGGTTGGGAACTGAGTCTGTTGAGCTACTTGAGCGTACGACGACGTGGAGGGAGTTTTCTGTTTCATGGGGTCCATGATGAGAAAATCTTCAAATTACTGTATAACGTTTTAATAGCAAGTGCCCCTGTTATCAGAAGCACTAGCCAACGCGACGCACCGTCGCACCGCAAGCACGGGAAAAAAAAAGAAAGAGAGAACACAATAACACTGCGGGACAGCCAGTAGACAACACACGTGAGCACGAGCAACAACCAAAACACGTCCTTCCGCATTGACGGCTCGCGGTGAACTCCAAAATGCAGGAGGACTTCCCTCAATCGGTTGCGCATGTTAATGCAGTTGCGGATTTGCCTTTGGGGAATTCTCTGCCAAATTTGGCGGAGGGCGTCTGCTAATTGTCCCAAATTCGCCAGGTTCGGGTACTGTTGTCGCAAACGTCGCCCAAGAATGTTCCAAACGTGCTCAATCGGATTCAGATCTGGGCTCACTGCTGGATGGCCAAGAACTGATATTCCATTTTGCCGCAGAAATCGTAGCGTATGGCGTGCCGTATGCGCCCTTGCATTATCCTACATAAGGACGAAGCGGTTCCCCATACGTTGACGCAGGGGGAGTACAACGGGACGCAGAATCTGGACCACGTACCGCGCAGCGGTCAGCCCACCAGGTGGGAGCACAATTAATGGGGTACGCGAGTACCGCGTTACCCCGGCCCAAACCATAACTGATCCACCATTGAACGCAACAACCGGCCTTGTATGGTTGGCATTATGGCGTTCACCACGACGACGCCAGACCCGAACCCGTCGATCATTCCCGTGCAGGCAAAATCGGGACTCGTCAGTAAAAAGGACATTTGCCCATTGTCGCTGGCCCCAGTGCACGTAATGGCGAGCGTATGCCAAACGCTGCCGTTGATGTGTGCGAGTGAGCAGCGGGACTCGCACTGGACGCCTTGAACGCAAGACAACGTCCCTCCATCGACGTCTGATAGTACTATTGGAGATCGGACGTGGCGGATTATGTCTGCGGTTCATAAATTGTCCCGCAATAACGCGTGCAGTGACGATTGGCTCAGGAAAAGCATGTCGCGCAATCGTTCTATCCTCTCGAGAACTTGTCGCACGTCTGCGCCCTTGCCCTGTTCTGCGAGAGTACAGTCCAGTCTCTCGAAATCGAGCATACAGACGGTTGACAACCGACGGACTAACACCAAAGGAATTGGCAATGTGTCGCTGGCTGTGGCCTCCTCCAACAGAGTCACAAGCCGAGCGACTTCGAACTCAGTTAGGTGACGCCGGGGCATAACTCGATGCAAAAAAGGAAATTCGCTAAAAGTCTAATTTAATTTCGCAAGTTGTAGCGTGAGTACCTTTGGCGCGGCGTTTTGTCTTGCTGTGTTGGCGCATGCGCAATGAGGCGTTGGTCCAACCGCGCATGCGCCAACTCGTGGCGCGCTTTGGATGGTTCTAATGCAACTTATTGAAATACAGTTTTCGTCATTGCGACGAGTTTGGGTATAATTTTTTTGTAAATTTTTTAAATCTTTTTTACTAAAATGACGTTGAACTAACAAAAAAAAACGTGCAACAAGTGTTCAAAAGCCGCGAGAACAAAAGGAAGGGTTTTACAGAGAAACATAACGTAAAACAGGTGATCCTTCAATTTTTCAGACTGTATCGCATGTTTGACCATCGAGGACATACGGAAAAAAAAATCTGATCGGTCCGGCCTTTTGCACAGTGTTTAAGGGGTAGTTTCACCTCAGAAAAAACGTGGACAATTGAATAATTCCATGATTTTCCTTGAAGTGGCATCATGTTTTCTAGAAAATGGTAAATATGCAATTTTTGGGATCATTTTAAAATGAATTTAATACGGTTAAAAAAATCTCATTGAATTGGCAACTAAAGGTTCTGAAAGGAAACTGTCTTAGCTGTCTAAAACACTTGTGGACAATGTTCTACGATCATGCGTTAGCAAGTTATAGGCGTTTAAAGTAGAAAGTTCCTTTTTCGCTTTGATAGCGAATAACTCGGTCAATAAAAATCATACAGCAAAATAAAAAAACCGAAATTAAAGAGAAATGTTTGCTCTATAAGACCCCTCCATTGGATTTATCTGAAAAAAATTTTTTGGCCCGTGCATACGTCCAAACTAGGCAAAAATTTCTGAAACTTCGTTTGCTGCGCTTCATCTTGATAAAACAGTATCATAATGGACGAAGAAAAAAAATTAAGTACTTCAAGCATTAAAATGCGTTTCTTAAATATTTTTTGCGACCATTTTTCGCAGAGATACAACCATTTGAAAATAACCAAAATTTTTGTGAAATTATAGTGTTCCCTTAATTTTGACGCGGAGTGTATATCGCTGAATTTGTCATTTTACGCTCTGTAACAATATATAATGAAAGTATAAGATCACTTAAAAAAAAACATCATGACCTTGAAATCTCAAAAATTGACCTTCAGGAAAAACTTCTTTAGTTGGCATTATTTTTACCCTGCCAAACAGCACAACTTTTATCTAAGAAATTTTTTCGTATATTCGCAAATGACGAAGATATTTTGATTTTTCTCTTTAAACAATTCTCAATATAATATAATACGTATGCTATAATATACTTATAGTGTAATACATAATACAAGAAAGTAGTTTCAGAACTGCAAAGAAATATTTGGAGGAATAAAAAATGAAAGTATTTTTTTGGAGTAAATATTTTATATTTCTTTTAATAGTGACTGTTTTGTTACATCCGGAAACTGTTTCCTATGTTCGGAAACAATTTGCAATATATATTGTTTTTCCTCCTCGTTTTTTGCCAATAACTGATTGTATTCCTGCATAAGTTTAACACCACGCTCAGCAGTGTTATTAACAACTTTTGATCCTTGAACGATGTTCAATCCGTATTGAAAATCGTTTTCATTTTCCCATACATCAGGATCCTTTTTTAAAAATTCAATGGGAATTGAGAATCGTTCGAAATTTTTTTTTAAACTTTGAGAAATAAAATGTTCAATTCCTATTGCACTATAATTTCCTACATCATTTGGATTAATTGTAATTTTTTTGCACGATTCGTCGACTTCAGTATTAAGCGCTTCCACCATTCGTAATTTTGTGCTCTTTCCCACAGCTTTATCAAAGTATGCTAACGCTGCCGTTTCTGTTGATAAATACCATAAATGGTTGCACATTTTTTTACAGCTATACGGCTTATTTTTTCATCGATATTGCGGTACGCATAGAGTTTTTGCAAAAACTCTAAGTCTTGCCGTGGAGCTTCCGCTGTCATTCTAGCTCGAATCCACGGTTTTATATAAACAGTGGCGAGAAAGACGCAGATATCATGAATTCCAGTTTCTTCTTCCACAGTTATTGAAAATTGGTGTTTAAATAAATATATTTTCAAGCAATATAAAGCTTTTGACATCCATCGAGCGTGGTGGAAAGCTCCTGGGGCTCGAAAACTTATATTTTTTGGTGGAGTCCCACCGAGGAAAATAATTATTAAGTGCAAAAATTCTTTGTAATCTTCTCTAGGTTGCTGTTCTCTTTGTAAAACGTCTATTGAAAATTGGATTGTTTCTTGAATAACTGTATCTTTAATTGTTTGAGGGATATATTGGGTTTCAATTCCGGATACAAAATTCAATTTGTTGATTTTTGTCCAAGCATTTTGACAATTTTTGAACAGTGGAACATTCGAACCGGAAGACTGGCACATTTTTTCTTTAAAGACGTTTTGTAAAATGATTTCCCAAATATAGAATTTCCCTTTCCAATTTTTGTTCAAGAAGAATGCAGGCTCCTTGGTAACGTCCAGTATTGGAGGCGGTAGTATCACAACAAAATGCTTGCACTTTGTCGGATAATCCCCATTCTTCTATTAAATCATACACCGCAGAAGCTTGGTCGTCTCCACTGCTAGACGAAATCATTGGATTTCCTAGTAATTTTTCCACACCTCTGCAACTGATTAACACTGGTAGTCTTTCGACCTTTCCTGTGCCCTTTAAAATTGGTAAAAGTTTTCCATCCCAATGGACTGTAATTGCATTGAGCTCGCAATCATTAAATTTCTCACGTAATTTATTTGCAAGTTCAGCACGATGTTTAGTTCGCTGGCGGCGAATAGATGTTCGATTTATTATTAGATCGTCTATATTATTCCCGAGAGCTTGTGCAATTGTTACGATGATGCCAATACTATCGCGATCACTTACTTTGCATCTGTCGAGCATCGCAACCAGATTTAGCGTTATAAATTGTTTTTAAGCACGCCTTTTTTGGAGTTACTCGGACCAGGTAAATCCACCGGATCTTCAATTCCAATATTTTCATTGTCACAGGACTGACTTTGATATTCAATGGAGGAGGATGCTGCTGCTGATGATGATGATTCAAATTCTACTGTTCTCACTTGTTTAAAAAAAATAAAAATGTTAATAGAAATAGTAAAAGTAATATAAAAATAATATAATTCGCAATATTTAGATGTATAAAAATTAAATATATAAGAAATATGTACCTTTAGCAACACACATTTCATATTGCATTTGTCTGGATTCTTGTTGCTCTTTTCGTATTGCTTGTTTGTTTTCTTGCTCAGATACCACGCTATCCGTTCCAATTATTGACCCAGCTCGTCCCTTCTTTCTTTGATTTTCCAAAAATAATTTATCTTCTTCGATTTGTATTAATTGTAATGCATCAGCGTGGGCAATATCGAAGAGGTCATCCATTTTATCGATAAAATCTTGCTCTCGTTTTTCTTGAAGTTCACTTCGGCGTTTAGAATTTCGTTGTAACGCCCTCCAATCATTGTATAGCGATTCTAATTTTGTAATGCTATGCTGCATCTTTTTTGTAGGGATCCGTGCTTTTTCCCAAATGACCTCAACTTCCTTCACAACTAAAGAAGCACTCGCACGAATATTTAGTTGCACCTTACGTATGTTATAAAACAAAACTCGTAACACTTGTACATTAGATGGCAACTTGGCACCAATTATTTGACTTTCGTCATGATCCAATAGAAATTTTTCGCTTCTGGTTTGCATTTTTGATTCGAATTTTTTAATTTACTTCACTGAACGCTCAGGATATAGGCACTATTGTAAGAGATTTGAAAAGTATAACAAAATGAAAAGCGAATACATATATCGCTTTGTAACACTGTATTTCACGAAAAAGCAACGATGTGTCAACGACAATGATACATTCAAGAATGCCCCTCGGCAACGCAGTCGCCTCGAGCCTCCCTTGTTTAGGCCCTGTCGCAGTTCCCGGAAGGGTTTATGACACCCCCAAGTGCCGCTCACGCTTTCTCTTTTCCAAGACCCTCCACGACGACGGCTAAATGACCGCTTGGGAACACATGGAAAGACAGTCGAAATCCCATATTCCTTACACTATGAAATTGAGTTTTTCATTCCGAAGGCCTGTCCCCTCCTAAACCTTCGGATCTAGATCTTCTGTTCAGAGCAAGTCGAAACCTAACGGATTCTTAGCGGTTCGAACCACCTACCTGATGCAAATACAACTGCATTTTCAAAACTTTCATGACCATTTACACAATCTACTCGGCGCGTATAAACTAATAATAATATTAAATAATTAAGAAACAATGAAAGTATCAGTTGCTCCATTAAAATTTTGAAATCGATTATTTATAAAGATATGAAAAAATTTCTTCGACAAAAGTTGTGCTGTTTGGCAAGGTAAAAATAATGCCAACTAAAAAAGTTTTTTCTGAAGGTCAATTTTTGAGATTTCAAGGTCATGATGTTTTTTTTTAAGTGATTTTATATTTTCATTCTATATTGTTACAGAGCGTAAAAAGACAAATTCAACGATATATAAAAATGTATATTAACTACAATGGAGAAAAACGAGTTAAAAAAATTAAAAAAACTTCAACTGCGATGAGGCACGGTTTCCCGTTGTCCGATCGATTTCAAATTTTACACACATTATTTTTTCTCCCAATAGCGCAATCCTGGGGGGTGTCCCGAAAAAAATTTGAAAGTCGAAAAATAAGGTCCACCCTACTGCACACGGTGGTGCACTACTCCCACGATTCAGATATAAACATGCGGTATCGCGCGGTGCAATGTCGGATTTACTCTATGGACTTTCGTGACGATTGACTTATAACCTCCTCAATATGAAATACTCGGAACTCTACCCCGAATAATTATCGCTTAGTTGCTCGCGTGAACGCAACGCCTAATTTATTGCTTCAGGGGCATTGCGTTTTCTCGAGGGTACTTCTTAGAGGCATGGTCTTGAGAAAAATCAATGCTTAGATATAAGCACACGGCATGGTGCGGTTCGCTCTATGATTTCTCAGAAATTATGTACCACCCTCTTTCTCAGAAATCATCATCGAATGCAATATCGTGTTTACTCCATGGGCTACCGCGACGATTGATTTACAATAATTACCGCTGTATGTATACATCATTGCACGTGCGCTGTATCGGTCCCATGATTCAAATATAAATACACGGCACGAAGAGCGTGCATGTAGACGCCAAAACGCGTTCAATCCTGTCGCGCGCCATGATTCCTTATCTTTTCTCAGAAATCATGGTCCATCCTCTTTCTCAGAAATCATCATCAAAGACGCTATTTGAATTTCCACGAATCGGTCGCGGTCCCGCGTGCGCACCGATCCCCGCACGCGTACGAAGATTGCGCGGCGGCGACGCGTGCCCAAAGTACTTTAAACATCCAACAGGTGGCGCCAATACGAAATGTATGAAAAACCTGGAAAATTTACAAAGGCGGACCCAAATACCGACGCGGACCCAAAGTACCTTATACATCCAATAGATGGCACCAATATGAAATGCGCGCGACGCCATTTTGAAATTTTTAAAAACCACCCCCTGCCCTGTGACGTCACCGCCCTCGCCCACGAACTCGACCTGCGCGCGCGACGCCATTTTGAAAATTTTGAAATCCCCCTTCCCCTGTGACGTCATCCCCCTCACCAACGAACTCGGTTGACGCCAATTTGGAATCCCCCTCCCCTGTGACGTCATCCCCGCCTCACCCCCTCGCTCATCTCGTGCAAGAGCGCGGTACTCCCCGCCGCGCCTCACCACTGATCCAGAAACGCCATAGCTTAACTACTGCTCTATGTGTGAAGCTGGAGCGGAAGCTCTACATTTCATCGATGGTATTATGAATTATAGAGTTTATATTGGCATTCTGAACAAGCACATGTATGCTAGTGCAAATAAAATGGAACTTGATGACAATTTTATAATCACCCATGACAATGATCCGAAGCATTCTGCATATAATACTATGCAGTGGGTTTTATATAGCTCACCAAAATATTTTAAAACACCGCCATAATTACCACATATCAATCCCATATAGCATTTATGGGATTAATTGGACAAAAAAATACGTAATCATAATATTATATCTAAAGAAAGTTAGACAGCCATTCTGCTAGTAGAGTAGAGTAAAATAGAGCCTGCTATAACATCCAACTTAGTAAATTCCATACCCAGTAGCCTCGAAGCTATTATAAAATCAAAATGCAATCCCACAAATTATTAAAACATTAAATATTTAGTTTATTTCCATAGTCTATTAATTCTTCATTGAACTGTACGAATACTTTTTGCGCGTCCATTTCAGCGCGTTTATCTGTTTTTGTTAATATCTTTCTAAATGTTAGAGGGAATAAAATTTTGTTTGTACAAAATCTATTCTTCGAACATCAAAGAATATTGATTAATCATTGTTTTCCGTTACTGACATGGATATACAAAGTTTTACTTTAACTTGGACGCTGTACGAATACTTTCTACACCGACTTTGTATGTTTTTAGAATTCTTTAAAATAAGTCTAAATTTAAATAATACTAATAAATTTATTGTTATTTATTACTACTTATTACAGGACCGTACGTGGCTCGGCATCGCAAAGACAGATGGAGGGTGAGGGCCCAGGAGTAAACCTGGGCCGCGATAGAAATGATGAGGGCCCAAGCCCTCATCCTCCGGACAATCATCAGGCAGAAATATCGTGGCCTAGGCCGGGGTCGGGGCCGGGGCCGTGGTTCGGACCGGGGCCAATAAAAAAAATAAAAATAAATTTATTATTTTATAGATAAAAATGTGGTTATTTCATTTGCTCATGTAGCAGGGTTACTTTCTGTTTCAGCTGTTGAAATAAATTCTTTTCGCCTGCATCGTTAACTGAAAAATAGGGCACATTTGCTAATTATTTATAAATTATCACACGTGCTCATATGTCAAGATCATTGAATGAATAATTGCGTATGCAAAACCCTACTTGAAAATTTGGCCGTACATAGTCTGACGTAGATCACACTGCATCATCTTCTGCTTCGTTTATCTGTAAATATATAAAGCCACATTTTAGTTACATTGAACTTAACGTAGAACTTATTATTTATAGAAGTAGTGTGGGCTTTTGCTATAGTGAATGTAGAGACTACATAATGTGTCCGAAAGAGGTGAGAGCGTATGGCAGAAAGTCTTGTTGCAGGAAATTTAAATGCTAATGGTAATAATTCAGCGAAAATGAACGAAGAGATCCAATATTATTAACGCACAATTCATTAGGTGTTGGATTAAAATTAATTTATTATGTTTATTAGTGAATTGGAATATTGTTAATGGGAATCTAAAAAATTAATGAATTAATGAATAGCGTGGCAACTACTGTGGATTTTATAATAAAGTATTATGAATGTCTTTCACAAAAGATTGAAAACCATCAAGGGAGATGTGTTTTCAGCGTACTTTCTTCACTAATGTGACATGCTCTATATTGCAAGCCGTCCACCATAATCTATTTTCTTAATAATTCTTAATGCTATGTCTTTTAACAAATTTTGTCGATTTACCTTATTTGACAAATTTCCAGAAACTTGTGCGAAACAAGATGCTCTGTCTATCTATCTAATCTTCTCCGGACAACCTCCAAGCCTGTGCATCCCCTTCATTTCTATCCATCCAAGTGTGCGCCCCCATCAATTCTATCCAAGTCCTGTGTGTCCCCTTCATTTCTATAATATAAGCTATAAATAAAAACTCTAAATTGCTGGTATACAAATATCTGACAATTTAAATGCAATGCAATTTGTTACTACAACCAATATATTATTTTGTACGTGCATGGTACAAATTTCCAGAAACTTATGCGAAAGAAGATGCTTCTCCGTCGAACCTTCTCTGGACAACTTCCAAGTCTGCGACGTTACATAAGAAATCTATTAAAGAAAATTGGCGACTTACCTTGTTAATTGAGTCAATAATTCAGTCTCCTATTTAGTGTAAAAACTCCTGACATTTCAAATTTGGACCACTTACATTATTTGACACTTGAAATGTTAAGATTGGTAAGTTATAAAGTTCAATGGTATATATTTAAAAAATAGGTATGTACAATGACAGACGACGATCCCTGCCGAATGTAACGCGTATACGTATTATGTTGACGAAAATTTGGCTTGAAGAAGAAGAAGAAGAAGAAGAAGAATCCTATCGTACCATTTCTCGCTGCCGAGGCCGCTGTTGCGGAACCAGGACCACAGCGGTCGAGGTGGTGACAGCGTACACCCGGTGTGGTCGCATGGCGGCCGGGTGGAACACCACCATATCGGAGCGGTCTTCCGCCCAGGTCCACGGTTGTCGTGGTGCGGTCGCTGGGGGGCCCAGATGACCTGGCCGAGCCAGCGGCAGTGGTGCTGCGGTGTCGACCGATCGTGGCATGGCCGCTGGGGGCCTTGAAGGCCTGGCTGAACCAGCGACTGTGCTGGGCGGTCGATCGGCGGTGGTGAAGCCGCTGGGCGGCCCCGAAGGCGTGGCTCGGACAGCGACGGTGGCGGTCCAGTGCTGGCTGGTGGCCTGGTCCCATGGCCCGCAGTCGGTGGCACGGAATGGCTGGTCGACGGGTGCTATGTGCCCGGTCCTGGCAACTTCCGCTTGCGCCCGGTCGGTGATGGCCAGGCCGGTGGGGTGGGTGGACTACCCGCCACTTCGGCAGTTGGCTCGGTCGGCGGTGCTGGCGTAATTTGAAGGCCCGCCATTTGCCGGAGGTACAGCGGTTGTGGTCCCGTGTGGGCGATCCGGCGGTGGCGGGTGTTCGCTCCCCAGTACTCCACCGTCTCGGTCGGCTCGGGTTGCCGTGGTCGGGTTTCCACCACCCCTACCTCGTGCCGTCCCTGGGTGATCGGCGTTCTCGGCGGCGCCTGGAGGCGCCGTGGCGGACCTCGATGCCGAGGTGTCTGGGCCTCCAGCCGGACTTTGAAAACACATTGTTTCCTCTGGCTGGCCATGGTTGGTTCTCGAGGATGCTGGCACAGCGTTGCTAGTGGTCCGGCGGGCCCACGGAGCCTAAAGGTACTGCCGTAGCTCTCCGAAGCTCTCTGTTGTCGATGGCTTGCTCCGTGGCATGTGGATTGCCAATTGTTTCGGGATGCGCGTTTGTTCCGGCTTTTATAGCTATCGCGGTGGCGCTGTCCGCGCCAATCGACTCGCGAGTATAGCATGGTTTCAGATCGCTGATGTGCGCGCGCATTGTCGTACCGCGTACACCCTTCAACACCACGACGTTCGATCCCGCGAATTTGACTACAGTGAACAGGCCGGTGAATTTTGGAGCCAGCTTAGATGGTGCTCGCGTTTCCTTACCTCGTCGCCAATCGCGGGGCGCCAGTCTCGGCGCCTTAGGTCGTAGTGGTGTTTCTGATTCTGTTGTGCTCGTGCCAGATTCCACCGTGCTAGTTCAATGCTGTCCATGATGCCCGCGAGTCACTGTTGCCACTTCCGTGTAACCTCTCGCGTTGGCTCCTCCGTTAGGTCTCCCGAGGTCGGACGTGTATTTCCAAGAGCCACGAATTATTGTAGGCAAAATCGATCTCCGGGAGCCAATGATCCCAGGTCGTATGATCCCCGTCGGTAAACTGGGCGATCATGGTTTTGATTACCCAGTTCGCTCCTTCCACCGGGTTACACTGCGGTGTGTACGGCGGTGTCTTCCAATGGTCGATGCCGTATTCTCTAGCAGAGCGGTAAACTCTCGGCTCTCGAATTACCTTCCGTCATCGGTAATAACGCGGCGTGGGCATCCGAAGCGCATGACCACGCGCTAGGGGAATGCTTTTGCGACGGCCGGCGCGGTGGCCTGTCGGAGAGGTTGGAGTTCGATCCACTAGATCCGCCGAAACAACATCCCACGGGTAGGCGGCTGGCGTGGTCTGCATAAGTCCCGCTAGTGCATGTGGCGACACTTTGTACTCCTGGCATTTGGTACATTGTCGGATGTATCGGGCACCGTCGCGGAACATTCCGGGCCAGTAATAGTTTTGGGCCAATTGGGCGGTTGTCTTGTTAATGCCGAGATAACTGGCCGTGAGAGCGTCATGGTTTGCCCTCAGTATTTCGGTTCGCCGTGGCTGCAACACACATTGTTTCTATTCGTCTTCGGGGTGACCGCCGGTCGTGTCGGGAAAGTGGCGGTATAATTCGCCGTCGCGTATTTGGTATTCCGGGTGGAGGAGCCTTATCTCCTCGACGGCCCGCTTCTTGGGTATTATTTGGGTGCCTCGGTGTCAACATGTGCGATCTCGCTTTGCCGGAAAAGTGCATCTGCTGCGAGATCATTCTCTCCCTTCCGATTCTCGATTTTAAAATCGTATTGCTGGAGCTCCAGGCTCCAGCGCGCCAGGCGTCCCGGGGGGCCGTCGATTGACTGTAGCCATTTTAATGCTTGGTGATTGGTTAGTACGGTAAATGAATATCTTTCAAGGTACGGGCACATATTTCTAATGCCCCACATCACAGCCAAGTATTCCTTCTCGGTGACCGAGTAGTTTCGCTCTGCGCAGATGAGCGTTTGGCTTGCGTAGGCCACTACTCGTTCTTCGTCGTTGTGGTCTTGCGTTAATACTGCGTTGAGGCCACTTTGGCTGGCGTCTGTTTGCAATACAAACGGTTGGACAAAGTCGGGGCAGGTTGAAACAAGTGCGGTGGCCAATTGGTGGCGGAGCGTTTCGAAGGCGGATTGGGCTTCTACCGTCCAGGCCAAACGGATACGTTTCTGGAGGAGCTGGTTTAACGGTGCGGCCGTGTCGGAGAACTGGGGAATGTATCTTCTATACCAGGAGACCACCCCCAGGAAGCGTTGCAATTCGCGCAGGTTCTGCGGTGGAAGCGTATTCCGGATTGCCTCGATTTTCTCGGGGTCCGTCTTGACCCCTTGATCCGACACGATGTGGCCCAGGTATTGTAATTTCGTCTGGCATTTCTCTTCGTTTAAGCGGAACCCCGTTTATTGTAATCGACGTAATACCTCTCGTAGTTGCTTCAAGTGATCTTCAAACGTTCGGCCCAAGACGACAATGTCGTATAAGTATGCAAAGGTCCTTGGCTCTAGGCTGGGTTCGATTGTACTGTCTAGTAGCCTTTGGAACGTGGCGGTGGGCGAGTGGAGGCCTAAAGTCAAAGAACGGCGTAATACAGACACCGAGATCCATGACTTCAGTGATCTAATGAGGTCACTGAAGAATAACATCATTTAGTTTGTGAGAGTACTTCAGGCAAGACCTACTACGCGAGGCCTTGAGCACAACACACTTCGCAGTATTGAGCCGCATCTTATTCATAGTGCACCATTGCTCCAACATATGCAGATCGCCTTGCATATTAATAGCATCCCCTACACCCTGGATAACTCTGAAGACTTTCAGATCGTCCGCGTACATCAGAAACTTAGAATTGGAGAGTATGTCCGCGAGGTCGTTGATAAATATATTAAACAGCAAGGAACCAAGATGCGAGCCCTGAGGAACACCCGAGGTGACACTTATCGAGGTAGAAAGACAATTGGCTACCTTCACTGTCTGGACTCGTTTCGACAAATAGCTTTCAACCCAGGTTAAAAGGGGCCCACGAAAATCCCAACCCGAATGTTTCTGAAGCAACACAGTGATCGACGGTGTCAAAGGTTTTTTAAAATCAGTGTATACAGTGTCAACCTGCAGGCCTTCGTCAAGGGCCCTAGAAACGAACCTATGATACACGGCCAGATTCGTAGATGTTGAACGTTTTGGAACGAAACAAATGCTGTTCCACATATAGGAAGCTGGTGAACTGCAAAGATAACATGTCAGGAACAATATCCTCGAAAACTTTGGGCAGTATGGAAAGTTTACTTATGGGCCGATAATTGCGAAATCCGAACGATCCCCCACCTTGAAGACTGGAGTTACAAGGCAAAATTTCCATACCGAGGGAAAAACCCCACTGGTTAAAGAGGCATTGAAAATATTCTAGAGGGACTTTGAAAGAATAAAGCTGCACTGTTTGAGATGCAGAGGGGGGATGCCATCAGCACCCGGGCCCTTATTTATGTCAAGCGCATTAAGGTCGGTTTATACAGCGAGCGAGCCGAGCTATCCGGACCGTCCGAGCATCTATAGTAAGCTTATGGCCGAGCTCGGTGGAAACTCGGCGGTTCCTCGTTGCCCGCTGGACCCGGGCTCGGACGGGCCGAGTCGGTGCCCTGTCGAAGTGCAACGCTACTGGATTTTATGCTCCCAACACGTAGGGTAAATCCGAAAGTACAAAAACTGTACTTTAGGCAGTGTTAATACCTACCAGTTATTAAAGTACATGTTTTTCATTGCGAAGAGATTGGATAACAATGTCGGTGCATACGTTCCAATTAGACACAAAGTTTTGAAACTTCGTTTCCTGCGCTTCATCATGATAAAACAGTCTCATAATGGATGAAAAAAATTGTGTCCTTGATTAAAAAATCAGAAATTTCAAGCGTTAAAATGCTTTTTTTAAATATTTTTGCGAACATTTTTTGCGAAGGTACAATCATTTCAAAATGACCAATATTTTTGGGATAATGTTTGGATTAATGTTTGGGATATAAAGATAGAGATATTGAGGGACAATGCAGCCAAAGTATTTGGCCATATTATCTCTTCCTCTGAAAGCTAACGAGAAGACCATCTCTCGCTGCAGAAAGGTGACATGGTCGAGTTATGATTTTTTTATTATTTTTGTTTATTTTTTATCTTTTATTATTATTTTTGTTTATTTAGTTTATTTATTTACTTTAGTATTCATTTGCCTTACTAATCGCCAGTAGGTAGTTCACTTTTTCTTTGATGTGTTCTTTACATGTTTAACGTAAACAAATTAAATATCAATGAATCTGTAGTTGTATTCACTCATAAATAATTTTACATTATTAGTTTTAATAGCCATTTTATATTAGGTCAACCGCGGCTCTCGGATTTACCTTACGTGTTGGGAGCATAAAATCCAGCAGCGTTGCACTTCAACAGGGCACGGACTCGCCCCGTACAAAACCTATACGAAAGTACGCGTTGTAAGCACTATAAGAAATCCCGGCGTTCGCGAACCGAGATCAGCTGTTGCAGAAGCTTGTTATGATTTGGAGGTTCCGTAACCGAAGGATCGATGCAATAATTCAAAGCGTGATTTAAAATAAGAACATTTATTTATTTTAAGGCTGCCGTCTCCGTGGGCCTTGCATGTGTGCGTACGCTCATACAAGCTACGAAAAGCGTGTACGTATACGCGATGTAGTAAACAAACCGCAAATTACAACTTTCGTCCTGGAATCGGCAAGAAGGAAGATTTTGCGGGTACAGTTGCCTTCAGTAGACATTCGTGCAGGGTGGTTTGGTGCGTTTGAATGCTAATAAGCTTCAGAATGAAGCTTCAAGGATTCTCCGTCACCGGCTGATGGTATATTCGTGCCTTGTACCATCAAAACCGGTGGAAGTCTAATCTAGCCGATAAATGTAGGAAAGACATAGTTGCCAAGATGTATTGAGAATCGAATCGCGCTGTTGCCGCATTTCCCCTATTACTATTTTGTCGTCAGGGAGGCTTGAATGAATCACGGCGAAGCGGCTGGAGAACAGAGATGGGCAAAGATAATATCTGGATAAACTCAAATAAAATGTAAAACATGACGTTTTCAGTATTCACTGCTGAGATTATCCAAATGAGTTCAAACACGGTATAAATCGAATTATTTCTAAAACTGTACTTGGTAATTAAATATAAATGTAATGTAAATTTTAAACTAAAGATGCTAATAATGTGGGATCAGGAACCCCCATACTATAAGAGGACACGGCGGAATAGTCAAGACCGGGAAGTCGGCGGTAGCCGAGTTGGTTAAGGCGGCTGGCCAGCGCGCAGAAGATCGCGGGTTCGAGTCCCGCGTCGTGGCTTCCTTTTTCCGTGATCCTACATTTGGGGGCTCGTCCGGGATGGGGGGAGCACCGATCGCCACACGAAGCCCGAAAGATGGCGTTGCGCTGAGTGCGCGCGTCAAAGACGGGTGTTGGTGTGGATGTGCGGGTTCAAGGCGCACCACACCACACCACCACGGTCGTAAAAGGTGTGTCAGCGACGCGAAAAACAAATGACATACAAAAAAAGAACGGAAAGTTCCGCGACGAATGACATTCGAGGGCGAATGTCGTCGCAGGAGGGCCGAGTGTGGGATCAGGAACCCCCATACTATAAGAGGACACGGCGGAATAGTCAAGACCGGGAAGTCGGCGGTAGCCGAGTTGGCTAAGGCGGCTGGCCAGCGCGCAGAAGATCGCGGGTTCGAGTCCCGCGTCGTGGCTTCCTTTTTCCGTGATCCTACAATAATAATCAGTTTATTCGCCGGGAATTCATGCGTCGACCACAAATAATTTTTTTAGCCGAACCGGCGCGATCTCTCTTCGTGCTGAGGACTGGGGCTGTTCGACGGTAGCTTCTGATCCCGGTTCGAGTCTCAGCTCGAAAGGCATACAGTATTGCGATACGTTAATATTTACTCAAGATATTGCAATTTATGATTAAAAAGATATTGACTAATCTAATAATGCTAAAAAATACGTAAAAAGAATTTTATGTTCAACGATTTTATTCAAAATGCACTAAAGACTAAAAAATAATTCACTTCTCAATCAATCAATTGTCACGTCCCGGGTGAGGTCTTTAGGGCTGTGGCATAGATGGGGTAATACTTGAGGGAACGCAGGCGCGAATACCAGATTCGTGGCACTGCGGAAGATAGAAATTCTGGCTCGAATGCAGGATTCGTGCACTGAATGTCTGAGGGAATGCAGGCGCGAATGCCAGATTCGTGACACTGCGGACGATAGAAATTCTGGCTCGAATGCAGGATTCGTGCACTGAATGTCTGAGGGAATGCAGGCGCGAATGCCAGATTCGTGACACCGCGGAGAGTAGGATGCAGGCGCGAATGCCAGATTCGTGACACTGCGGAAGGTAGGAATTCAGGCGCGAATGCCAGATTCGTGGCACTGAACGACCAAGGAAAGTTTAAATGGTTATAATCCCTGTGGTGACTCCCGTTAGAGCACTTTGTTTTGGTTTCACTAATTGGATTTACCGTTGCATAGGTGCAACAAGTTACACGTAATATTTCTGAGAAGCACGTTTAGACGAGCGGCTGCACACAGGCCATGTAAAAGTGTGTTAGTAAACACGGCAACCGCTCTCGCGTTCGCGAACCAGAATCAGCTGTTTCACTAACTTGTTTGTTTGGATTCTGGATCTTTCGTAACCAATGGGTACACACAAATAATTCTAAGCGTGGTTAAAACAAAGCGGTTTATTAACTTTGTTGATACGTTTATAGTGATTGGTTATAATAATGCGTAGGACAATTAGCATTGGCACATGACATATATATAAATAGTGGTTAATTATAATGTAAGAATATGAACATGAATACACGAGAATAAGCCAATAATGATATATGAAATGCAGTAAGCGTTAATACAAGAATAATACAAGAAATGCAATAAGCGTTTATACAAAATAATATATATAGAAATGCAATAAGCGTTTATACAAGGAAATAATATATGAGATGCAGTAAGCTTTAATACAAAAAATGGAATATAAGAAATGCAATAAGCGTTTATACAAAATAATATAAGAAATGCAACAAGCGTTAATACAAAAATAATATAAGAAATGCAATAAGCGTTTATACAAAGTAATAAATGGTATGGTGATGATATACAATATGAAATAGATAATAATAATCGCTTACGGTATTTTCCGTGGAGCATTGAGTTTAACACTTTGAATTATATTTCTTAAAAGAACTGTTCGCAGTAATTACTGTCGAAGAAAGAGAGCTCTGGCCTCTCGAACCTTCGTATTTATATGGGTTACAGGTGTGAGGGGTGTTGCGCGGTATTCACCTTGACCCATTTACGAATTATGCGTCGCAGTAGTACTTCTGGGGTTTTTATAAATGTCTATATTTAGACGTATTTATGAATCATGCGTGAAATATGCGTCGTAATAGGTTCCCAAGATTTTGTTTGGCTATTGATAAGAGAACACTCAACCCATTAGGTGGATTTTAGGCGTTTTGATAGGAATGGGGTTAGAATGGCTTGGACTCAGTGAGTCGCAAAGAGGGAATCGAGACGTGGTCTCGATTTAAGAGGGCTTTGGAACGAGGGACTTGTTTGAATTTAGATATTAAGGGGGATTTCGAGCCTCATAGGGCGAATAGTCGAGGGAGTTTGATAACTGACCATCTTGAAATGGGGACCGCTAAGGTACATTATCAAGGCGGTCAGTAATTGGGGAATAAAAGGGGTAAGACTTGAGTTGAGGTATTTTGGTGGAGTTGCGGAGTGATTTGTGAGGGAGACTTGACATAATACAGCGCGAAAATTTAGTGGGACATCACACAATCACTTCTCGATTTGTGTATTTACTACGGAAATCGCAATTCCACTAGCGTTCAGAACGAAGCGGTTTTTCGTCGTTTTCGCAAAGAACGCAAGTGGCTGATTTTAAGTGGTTTTGTGGTTATGGGTTATATTTATTGATGAGTTGGTAATTTTTCCACCCCTTCGGGGTTAATTTTTTTAAAAATATTGTATTGTCCTCCAAACTACGCACGCCTGCAAAGTTTCAAGACAACTCGATAGTTGGAAGTTGGTTAAATTTCAGTTGCCAGATTTCTACCATGCATATATCAAACATACAAAAAATATACAAACAAACCGAGGGTCGAAGCTGAACAAAATCGTTTAAAAATAATCTGATTTATACCGTGTTTAAATTCATTTTCATTTGGGAAATCACAGCAGTATGTTACTGAAACATTCATGCCGATACGATAGAAAGTTTTACATTCTATTAAAACACACAAAATATACAAATCATTGAACAATCAAATCATTATATTTTTTCACAAGTAAACATAAATATTGCACCGTATGAGAGAAGATAATAAGAATTGTGAAGTTTAGAAGGGATATTGATACCCAAATTAGTATTCTTTCATAAATTATTGAAATAAACTATGAAATTAAAGAGACTTTATATTTATTTGTCATCGAATAAAAATAACCCAGAGTTAGTTTTATTTGAAATGCCACGGATGAATCAGTTTGTTCGACGGGAATTCATGCGTCGGCCACAAATAATTTTTTTAATCGAGGGCCTCTATTCTTGAGGTCCCTCGAAGCTCGAGCCGAGCGACATTGTATCGCTCACCCGTCTAATCTGTTGTCTGGAGTTGATCGGCGATGTACATATCATTGATTATGCAGAAACAGAATTTCTTTATTTTTCATCGTATCAATATGAAAGTGATTCTGCCGATTAAATTGACAGGAAATAATTTGAATCGGACTAAGTACTTTGAACGAAACCGGCTTTCAATTCTGCAAATAAATTTCATGTGTAATATCGTTATTCGTTAATAATAATAGTTCAAATTGTGTCAGGTCATCTTTCCATCTTTCCTTCTTACACTCCCGGACCTCTCTATCTTTCATTATTGCTACATTCAGGGAGGCTCTAACGTTAGACGCAGCTCTCGTGCTGTATTCCTTCAAGACTTCTCGATGAAAAGAGAGAACTCTGTGGCAACAGCGCGGCAGAGACAGAGAGTACAGAACATGTGGCAACTATACGTAAAAAATTCGTCTACCCAGAGTACCTGAAGATGCCATTGCTGTCCAAATTCTTTGTATCGATCGGATTAATTTCATTAGGGTCCGTCTGTTTACAAGGGACGCTTCGATCGATTCGGACCAAAACAAACTTCAGACGGCAGCCTTAATGCACGAAAATATGCCATGCACTGTTGTTAGCAAAATATCGGAACCGTACGTCGTAGGATTGGGATACTCGCGAGGAGGCTGTCGTTTAATTTAAGCCCTTTAGTTAACACTAATTTAATCTTACTTGTAAGTCTATTTACAGTTATAATACAATAAAGAAATTATGGAGCACAATTATTAATGCGATAGTGTCTATTTTCGGTGGTAGCGGTACTGGCTGTCCGGCACCGTGAACAAGTTTGGCTTTAAGCAACGCTAAGCACGTGGATTCGGCCCGATTCCAACTATTAGCGAAGCGTTTCAAGCGAAGCAAAGCAAGCAAGCGATTATTCCGATGTTACCTGGTAAACGGCTCGTCAACTAGTAGGTCGAGGAAATCGCCGTCGATTGCCTCGAATCCGCGAGCTCTCCCGCCTCCATCGATCACCGATCGATGGAAGGGAGATATGATCGATGCTCCACATGAGCGCGGTGGGGGGCCTTACAATAAGTCGTCACGCCTGGGTTCGCTCGGGCTCGGGAGATGGCGCACTAAGTACTATTTCTTTACAGTGGGTCCAGGGACAGTGTGGCCAATGTGTTCCTCGCCGCTGATTGGTGCCGCCATTTTCAGGCAACTTCCTGTAGCTCTTATGTATAGATCAGTATACATATATACTTACACATTGTCAAGTTGTACTTCTTACAACTTCAGAGATGTACTCTATAAATACAATAAATACGTCACGGAAATACGGAAATCAAGGTAAATATAACTAAAAGTAAATATAATTATTTTGCAAATTATAACAATAAATTATAGTATAACTTTAAAATAACATCAAATTTTAAGCTACATCTTGATAATTAAAACACTATTTCAGATACCTCATTGTTTTGCCAAGGGGTGTAGAAATAGCTCAAAGAATGGGGCTAAAATGAATTATTTTCCCGGAGATCCTCAAAGAAGAGAGAGTTGGAAACTCTCTTGCACGATTCTTGGTGGAATGGATGAGGGATTAGTAATACATAATTCAGCTGCTTTGTGTATCTACATATTTTTTAATAATTATAAACTATATAATTATATATTTATATATTTATATTATTTATAATATATAATTTATATATAATTATAAACTGATATAAACTATAAAATATTTATCTATGTTTTCATTAATAAAATTAAATATTAAGTTTATACATACACGTCACTATATATATACTATGATTCCACGCTTTTCAAATATCGCGCGCGTTTGATCTGGCTGGAACTGAAAATGCCGACTTCCGGCTCATTGGCCACACTGTCCCTGGACCCACTGTATATTTCTTGAACAACTGTTAATGCGATGGCGGTTAGTTAATATAATAATGTGTTAAACATTAAGCATTAGCACAAAACATTTATATAAGATGTTAATCAATACCGAGAGAGGGTAAGGGGGGATGGTCTCCCGCTGAAGCCTCCTACAGCCAACCTATTTGAAATAAAGCAACAAAAATGGTGTAGAGCAAAACTTCAATCTTTTGTCTACATATCCGTTAATATCAATAAAAAAAATAAAATTATTTAATATACAAATTTTACAAATGGAAAAAGTATCATTGCCCATCTATCCCTTAATGTCCAAGAAAGATGGTCATATGTACCTTTCAGACTAACAACTTGTGGACCTTATCTGGTTTGCCGTCTTTCGTTTTTGCCCGCTCAAAACTTCTTTGGGCTTTTACTGTGAGTCTTCTAATCCGCATGTTTGACACATCGTATCAAACGCTGAGCAATTTTCATGGGCCCAATAACCACATAAGTTATATCTTAGCCAGTCTTCTGTTTTTTTCATTTCGAAATAATTTTCTCCGCATCATCTGCAATGATTAATGTCAAAGGCAGACTCTTGAACGGAATGACATTTATTGCCAAATTTTATTTTTTAGAGCACTTTTGTTGTTTTTATTTGTTTTCTGCCTTTGCCCTGTCACTCATTTTTCGAGTGTTAATATGTGTTTGCGATGTTAATAATTTTCCCGGTTGTTTGACGCGATTCCGTGATGGGTACCCATTGAGCGGCACAGGAACTATATCTTCGAAAATTTGGGTTGGTGTACGTTCTTCATCAATTTCAGCAGCAAGACCCGTGGTGCTTGGTCGATTCAAGTTGTTTGAGAATCACTTAGTTCATCTCAACGCCACACCCTAGCTCACCGCAGCACCTTCCGGGCAGCGGAACACACGGCTGATCCACAATTGATCGGCCAATCAAAAGTCAGCTACAAACAGCCAACCAATCTCTCACCACGTTGATCGTTTCTCGAGAATGTTCGAGACGACGCGTAACGGAAATGATCATCCATCTTGTATTCAATCTTGTTCACGTAGCGTGCCTGTAAAGACGTGTCTATCGCGACTCTCTCTTTTCACTGCAACTTGTGAATTCTCAAGTCTCAAGCTTTTACATTGTGCCTTTTTGTGCCTTTTATGTCTAAAATCACCGCTCACGCTCATTCTCAGATCGTTTCATTCGCTGAAACTCACGCGGATCGATTGTGGATTGCCAGCCGCGTGACCACTCTCACGCAACGAGTGTTTTACAATAAAGACATAACATGTTTTAACAAATTTTGTTGCATTGTTGTGCATCTAGTGTACATAACCTAATTCTTGAAAACTTGACCATCTCTCTCGTAAAGCCCTGGTAAGATGACCATTCCCGTTTCACTTAGGCTAACAAACGTAACTCTCAATACTTTAATGTTAAAACCACTGTAAACAATACGCTATCCAAAATACAGCTTGAGAACTAAAAAGATTCACCATAAATAACACAAACATGGTGACCAAAATATAGACCAAACATTTTGAAGCACTAGCTTAAATTTCACAGTGGATTTACAAACCTTTAAAAATGTCCTATTCCAACACTTTGAACTGAGAATGTTGCTTTTCTATAACACTTTGTACTATGACACTTTTTCCTTCTAAAAAATACTGTCACTGCCCATCTCTCCCGTATGACCATCTCTCCCTGATTACCCTATATAGATGGACATGAAATACATGAGAATAAGCAATGGATAATAGCATGGAAAGCACAAAACCTTAGCAACGATATAAATGTAAAGCAATGAGCAATTGATAGTAATATAGATCAATAAGCATTAGCAAAATAATACTATTAATCAATGTTTGCGCACGAACGTGAAGCTTCGAGCGTTCGCGTATTTGATTTAGTTTTAGTCTTATTTTAGTATAAAAGATAGTCTGTAAGAATAGTCGTTACGTTTAAACTAAGGTCACGGGCACTCTGTATTTACAAGACGTTGCACAATGTTACACTTATGCCTAATTAAACTAGAAACAAAGAGCACTTAGTCTATTTTACAATAACGCGCAAGCACGCGAGAGTTAATGTTTGAACCGAGTAGTTCGCACAGTAGATTTCTGGAACGTTCCAGTGACGCGCAAGCACGCGAGTTAAATGTTCGAACTTGTCGAGGCGACGATTCTTGGAAGAGAGAGCGATCGCGGTGATGGATCGGGCCGTTTCGCCGAATTCTGTGACGTCAGCACCCCACCTAACAGCTGATCGTCCTGAGCAGGACGAGGATCGCAAAGTAGGACAAAGCTGCCCATGCGCTGAAGCGAGAGAGCTGCCTAATTAGCTGAGATGCGCGTCAACAGATGGCCCAACCAATCTCATCACCGCGATCGTGCATACCGCGACTTGGTCGCGTCAACCGTTTCGAACCGCGCGCGGAGTCGCCAGCGAATCCGCGCCGACTTGGCCTGTGGCCGTTTGGGCCAATCCCAAACAATCAATAAGCATTAGCAAAATTATAACATAAATCAATAAGCAATAATTTGAAATATAAACGTGTAAGCAATACGAAATAATATAAATGAAGATGATATACAGTCGAACAATGATTAATTGTAATCGCTTACAGTGGATGTTGTTGATTAGTAATCCGCTGGGCACTGACTTTATATTTACGTAACAAAGTATGATTTCAGAATCTATGTAACTGTTTCTTTCGTGGGAGTATTTCCGTAGAAGATGTCTGTGGGGCCCTTGTATTTATATGGTTCTCCGGAATGTCAGGTATGAGGGGTATGAGTCCCCCCTCCCCCCAGGGAAGAAGAGGAGAATCGACCAGCATGCACCTCCACACCTGGTACAAGGCGCGAGATAACGATGCTTGGACGCCTGTGTCCACCGATTTTATGCATTTTATACTTAGTATGTAGCTTTTATCCGCTGACGACCTGTGAGAACATTTTTTAGATTTGACTAGGGACTATACCTTGATTAAGTTCCATACATATATATATGTATATATATATTTTCTATAATAATTGGTAATGTGATGTCGTCATACATGGTGACGACAGACGTATGTGCATTAACCAAGTGAAGTGCTGCTACGCAGCTTACACAGAGTGAGGATCCCCCCTGGGTGAAGTACTGCTACCTAAGTTCCATCGAAAGGGTGAGGTGAGTGTATGAAGAGGATTCCTCTAGAGGGGGTTTTTAGTGGGTATACCAATGGGGGTCCCACATAACCCGTGGCCTAATGCCATGGGTATGCGTAAAGCATTTTCCCCCTCTATAAACAAAAAAAAAGGTATGAGAGGTATGCGCGGTATGCACCATGACTCAGGTGCAAAATATGCGTTATATAATTTAAATATGTTGATGAATCATGCGCAAACTATGCGTCGCTATAGGACATCAGGGGTTCTTATTTAGAGCTCCGAAAAGGGGGTACACAGCCCATTGGTTAGATTTGGAGTGTTTTGGTTCGAAAGGGGTGACAGTGTCTTTGTTTTGGTGGGTCGTAGAGAGGGGGTGACACGTAGTCTCCAGTTAAGAGGGTTTTTAGAACCTCGTAGGGCGAAGAGGGGGGAAGGGGATTTCGTAATTGACTATCTTGCGATGGGGACCGCTAAGGTACATCGTCTAGATGGTCAGTGGTTGGAGATAAAGGGTAAGAGTTGAATTTGAGGGATTCGGCAGAGTTGCGGAGTGATTTATGGGGAAGATTCTAATTAGGACTGTGCGAAAAATACTAGGACGTCTGTTTGGGAATAAAAATAGTTTCCCACGCCGCCACACTCATTCTCATGGCAGCACCTCGCGGACCGCGATTCAGCAGCGCTGATCGATTGGCGAGCCGTCAATCAGCGGCGATCGATCAACTGTCGCCGCAGTCGATGAACCAATCGGCGAGCCGCGTCGAGGTTCGAGAAGAACGGAGAAGACGCGGTTGCGGAAGTTGGCCATTTTTGCCATTCTCTTGTGTGCTTTGTACTAAGAAAGTTCATTGAATTATCGCGTCGCGAATTGTTACATGTTTTTGGTTTCTCGCACACTCAGCTCACCTCATTCTCCGTGCTACTCACCGCGCAATAATTTGTGCAATATCTCTGCTCAATTGAACTCTCATAATTCCACACAATTAATATAATTGTGTGGATACCACGTGGCGCAACGCGTGGTCGCGAAGAATTCACATTCTCACCTCAGTGCCGCGATAAATAATATCACTGCATCAGACTTCTCATGTGTAGACATTACTCAGTGTACACTCACGCTCATCGACTCATCGAGTTTTTTAAATAAATCGACAAAGTGTCCACCGCAAAAGTGATCAAGTGATTCTAACCTGTCTTAGACTCCTCTCTTTTCAAACTCACCCATTCTCATCTCAAATAAACTGTTTTCATAATTTCAGGCCAGACTCTATGGTTAATTTTTGCCTCCCTTGCTAAGCATCTTCCCATATCCATAGCTGACCTGTTGTACCTCTCCGCGACTCCGTTTAACTCATGTACATACGGGGGACACGGTAACAATTCAATTCCGTTGTTTTTGACAAATTCATAAATTCTACTATTTAAATATTCTTTGCCATTATCACATCTCAATTTCTTAATGGTCTTATTGAATTTATTTTGGACTAAATTAACAAAATCTATGAAACAATCAGCTGTTTCGTCTTTATTTTTGATACAGTAAAGTTTTGCGCATTTACTATAATCGTCTATAAAAGTAAGTTTCGTCTATAAAAGTAAGAAAATATTTTTCACCTCGGTTACCAGTAGTATAGTGAGGTCCATTTAAATCTGTGTGGATTAATTCTAGTATTTCAGCGGACTGAGTTCTATCGTTTTGAAATGGTACATTCGACATTTTGCTCTATATACAGTTTGCACACTTCATGTCATTCTTTTCCAACTTTTCGGGTAAACCTTCGACTAATTTATCATTGACCAACTTGTGTAAGTAGTGGAAATTTATATGTCCTAGCGATCTATGCCATTTTTCCTTTTCTGATAGTCTAACTGAATTTGCATAAACATTCTTTTCTCTATTATTACACATAAAGCTTTTTATAATATATAGGCCATCATTTTTAGTCGCTACAGCTATTAATTTTCGATTTTTGGAGGTGTGACGAATAGGACCCCGCCCATCCCGGGACTCTTTCCGAAGGATGTGCTGATTAGGGTCAAGCAATCGGGAGTAACGAACGTTCTCCCACTGAACTCTCAACTCTATAGTTTTATAGTTTCGGCGTCGTGCCCTCGGCTGAGGCGGGCGGCATGTTTGGAACGTTTTCCGAATTCGTTTTGTAAATATGCCTTTAGAATAAGTTGTATATATGTTTTGATTTAGCTCTAAGCGTTGTATGTATATATGTAAATAGTTGACCAACTGCGCGGGCCAACGAGGGGACCGGCTGCCTGCCCTCGTCGATTCCGTAATTCAGGTGGACCGAGTAGCTTGGGTCGGGTGATCGGCAGGGGGAGGGGGGGGGGGGGGCGAGTCCGACCGGCGGCTCGTAAACTCCGAGTGAGGTGTCGTCTTCCTGTTCGCATTCTCGTGTGATTCCTGTCGCTAGACTAACGTACTAACATGTCTTACTTTTGCGAAACTCCTTGTGCTCGCACGCGACTAATCGCGTGCTGAATTGTGAACTTTTGTACTCAATCTCTTCTGCCCGCGAGTCTGTTCTTTTACCGCTGCTTTACTGGTAAGGCGCAGAATTGTAAGCACTGGCACCACGTGCTGTGCTGGAGGACATAAAAACGCTTGACTCGATCTAACCACCAAAGATGTGTTTCCACTTCGTATTCGTTTATTGTGCAACGAAAGCACTCTCAAACAATTTTTGAGAACTTTTCATTCACTTTCTAAGAGGAAATTTTTAATAAAAATTAGCATGGATCCGTCAACCCCGCTTTCGAGTAAGATGTGAAGGATTCTATTTCTCCATACCATTTAATAGCACTTCTCAATCTCCAGTGAGACTGCCAGAACGTCTTGGTCGTTGATGAATGTGTCCCGTATACATGTTTCGAGGTCAACCAGAGAGTCATGAGTAGATCGGTGCCATCTGAAAGCACTCTGATGGATATAAAAAAATCCTTTGCTTTTCAAAAACTATCTAAGTCTATTCTTGACTATCCATTCCATGGTCTTACACATGTTGCATGTTAGGGCGATGGGTCAGTAACTACTAGCTTTCAATTTGTTTTTCCCTGGTTTTTGAATTGGCACGATAAGAGTTTCTCTTGAATGAGTCCATATGTAGTTGAACAACTCAAAGAGGTATTCTAAGTCCTTTCAAAGGAAGATTTTTAAGGAGGACTAGTGTTCTTAGATTGCTTAAGGGGATACCCATTTGAACCCGCCGAAAATGTGTACATTTTGTGGATTTTTTTACAAGTCAACGGCTTTCCCGTTTTTTTTTTACTATCTTTACATAGAATTACGAACTACTTAAAAAAAGTTTTAGTTAAAAAACTATTGTTTTTCGGAAGTTATGGATTGTTTGGGAATGCATAAACACCTCTCCAACTCATGACCGCGACGCGGATTAACGATCGATTAGCAAAGCAGCGATGCGGATCGATAAGCGATCCGCCAATCAAGGAAGATCGATCCGCCAATCAGCGCGCCTCATCGATGGTCCAGCGGAATCAAGAAGACGCGTGGACGGAAGTCTGCCATTTTTCGTCTCTCTCTCTCTTTTGTTTCATTGCCGTTAACTGTTATGTTCGCGCACATTTCGCAATTTCAAAGTATTACCGAACTCTCGTACTCACATTTCTAAAACGTTAATTTTCTCATTATCATCGCATTCCGTTTGTTGTTCGCAATGTTGAAAGTGTTCACTCATTACATCACACAATTAATCGCGTTTAAACGGCTGCCTTGGGAAGGCGGTGTGGATCGCCACTGGTATGGCCAGAGAAGGGATGCACTCCAACGAGTTTGAAAAAGTCCACCGGTTGATGGGACGGCACATTTATTTGGCCTAAGTGGGCGTCGTTTACACTAACGGACGAACACTCCACACAGAACTCGACCACGAACAAACACGACTTACACAAACCACGCAGAGAACACGAAACAGAGATCTGTACAACTATGTACAATAAGCGCTGGGCGCGAGTGGCTCGACGGGCCGTTTTATCGAGGTTCCAAAAACTCGATGGGTCGCGGGGCGACAAAGAGAAGGCCGTTCGTGCGTGCGGGAGCGTGTTGTTATTATTCCAACGATATTCGTGGTACTGACTGCCGGATACCCGGAAGAGCTCGAATTCCCAAGCAAAAACGTGGGAACCGCGTAACCGTCTTAACGGTCGGTGCGTCATGATGTTGACACGCTCTCGCACGCACATTTAAATCACCGCGGAGCGGCCGCAACAAATCGAGTATTGTGGACACCTCGTGCCTCGTTGCACGTGGTGAATAATCTCCTTTCACTGAGGGGCAGAATTTACAACTCTGCATCAGCATTATCGTTCAGTGTAACTCAAGTGTGTATCGGTCGTGCAAACGCGTCGCGTATGTTCTCAGACTTTGTGCATCTCTCACTATCAAGTATCGAATAAATATCGGTAAATGTTCTCATAGTTTGTTCAGTGAACAGTTCTCATTTCATTTTGAACACTCACGCTCCGGCGATTAATATAATTGCAAGGCAGCCACGTGGTGCATCCACGCGATAGCATTAAATCTCTTACGCTTTTTCGGTGCGATCCGCAGCCTTTAATATAAATACTATGTAACGCCAAATTGGGACATTCTCATTTTCACATCTTCTCATTGTGCATTTTAATAAAGTGACTTGTATTTTCTCATAAAACTGTATTGTGTGCACCTTTTCACCCTCGGTCCTAACCTCATTTTCAACCGGCGTGCTCACCGCAGACAATCCCAAACATGGATACATATCCGAAAGTATCTCGATTTTAGATGGCTAATTTTCGATTTTACGGTGGCCCTGAAATAAGCTGTATGTCGTGTCTGAAATCAAAAACAATAAAATGTTCAAATAAAATATGTTAATAGCTATCGTCCAACGAGACCGATTTAAAATTTTTTAAAAATAATGAAATGGTGAGAGATCAACAGTAAAGTTAGATTTTTCTAAGAGAAAAAGCCACCTTTTTTATTTAAAAAAAGACGCCGTTGAACGATGTGGAATCTTATTACGCTCCTGCATGCAAAATTATAATGAATGATAAATATATGCATGAAAAATGCATGAAAAATATAGTTCCGCTGCGATGGGGCGAGCCGCCGCTCCCTGCTACCTGGGATATTTCATACAAATGCATATAACTTCGTCAATTTTCAGAATTTTTACATCAGACTTGTTTTATACTATTTCTAAAACATCAATCTATGAAAATATGTGAAACAGGCCACCGTAATGCAAAATGTAGTTCCACTGCGATCGGTCGAGTCGCCGCGCCTCGCCGCCTGCTGCTACCTGGGTGGTTCCACTCAAATGCCTATCATTTTGTGAGTCTTCCGAATTTTTATATCGCACTTGATTTATAATATTCCTAAAACATTAATCTATGAAAATATGTAAAAAGAAAAAAGTCCGATTCTTTGACACTTTCAAACGGTTATACCCCCTTAAGGGGGTAGACACGTCACGTGGTCTGGCCGATTTGGCAGGTCGGTATTACAGCAGATTTTTTCTGCACAGAAATGGTAATACCGATAGATCGACGACTGCCCGGTGAAAGCGAGAGGGAGCTGTTTGCTATTTCCATATTCTATTCTGAATGTGGAAAGAAATTCTCAGTTGTTGTGTTGTACTTGAAAAAATTTAAACGTAAAGTCTGCTGGTAGTGCAATCGTAGAAAATTCATTGTACATTTTATTTACTTGAAATGTGCTCATGCTATAATATGTTACGTTTGTAGTAAGGAGTTATAAGTGAAAAGACAAAATAGATGTGGGGATGTCCCCAGAAAATGAAGTTTGTTATATTAGGTTAGACATTTTATTATTAGCGAAACGCTGAAGCAAACCATGAAAGTTATACACTTATTATAAGATAAGTCCCATGCAGAAAGCAGTTATTGAACAAACATTATATATAAAATTGAGTTGGTGCAATAGTGACTTCAGATTGCAATTGCTTATTCGATGGCTTTTCATATACCCTAATAATGCACTCGCCGGTGCTATTGCGATGTTGTCATCGATTATACAGAAACAGAATTTGTTTATTGTTCATCGCATCAATATGAAAGTGACATCAATGGATTGCTGGCATTCTCCCGATTAATTTGACAGAAAATCAGACTATTTTTAATGAAATGGGCTTTCAATTCTGCAAACAAATATTTTACGTAATTTCCATAATTGTGATCCGAGTTATATCATTTTTGGGACCAATTTGATCGAGAAAGCATAAGGAACCGATTGACGCGAATATGTACAGTCTTCCAATTGTTGAGAAGCCTCTGAGCTCAGATTATCGGGAAAGACCTACCCACCCCACTGTTTTGCTTTCTCGCTGCGAGCGAGGACCTCCGGGCCCTAGTAGACCGCCCGTTGACAGCCGAGAGCAATAAAACCGACGAGCTAGATCAAATACCCACTACAGAAAAATAAAATGTTCATGTTTTTGATAAGTGTTGATGAAAGTATTACCGATGGATTTTTTAGGATTTTCCGATGAAAATGATGTCAAACATGGAGCAATTCGGTCAATTTTGAGTGAACGTAGAGTGTGTCCTAATCATGTATTCACAAGAAAAAATAGACTGAAATTGCTTCGGGTCTCGACTCATTTTCGTTGACATATACTAATACTCTCGTCAAGGTGTAATGAGAAATATGAACATTTTCGTATTCAGTACTGGATGATTCAAGTCGCCGTCGACCGAGGGTGTCCCGCTGCTGCGCTGTTTCACTCGCGCTCGGTTCACATCGGTCAGTCTCCTTGTCAAGCGGTTCGGGCGAGGGCCCTGATAGGGCCCTTGAGAAACAAAAGTCGCGTCATTCATGACACCTACTCGCGAATAGATATGCATATGTACGAAAAGATGTTATGCAATTGCCCGATGACTTGAAGCAACATTTCAATTGGTAAATACATGAAACTCTGGGATCAGGAATTCCGAACCAAGTGGGGCATATATAAGAACTGGCGAAATTCAACAATAGTTCGTCGTCTAAATTTTACAATTAAAGTATTTATTTGACGTAAATATAAAATTTGTCAGCAAAGTCTTCCTGGATTTGAGTTCTGTAGAAGACTGATTTTCCTTCGCCATGGAAAGTCCCCTCTTGTCCTTTTCGCTGGCAATAATGCGACTCGCTAATATAAGTTTCGTGGGCTTCGGCGCTCGAAACCAGTATGGCCATACAATGTTGCGCACTAAGCAGTGACGAATCTGCAGTTCTGCATTTCTAATCAGATCTTTGCGAAAGTGACATCAATCGATTCCTCATATTTTCTCGATCAAATTGGCCCCAAAATTGATATAATTCGGACCATAATTAAGGAAATTACGTGAAAAATTTGTTTGCAGAAGTGAAAACCCGTTTTGTTGAAAATAGTCCGATTTTAATTATTTTCTGTCAATTTAATCGGGAGAATGGCAGGAATCCAGTGGTATCACTTTCACATTGATACGATGAAATATAAACAAATTCTGTTTCTGTATAATCGATGACACATCGCCGTGCAACGGCGGGCTCGCGCTGCTCGTGCCACAAAGATCGTCGTCTGTTATTCGAGCTTCTAAGATCGTATTCAGATACAATATTGGCCGGTGAGTTTCGTGAGGAGTATTCTCCCACCATACTGCTGCCCTGCCTCGGTACTCCTTTTCTCAACGCTTTCTGACTCGCTCTCGTTCCATCTCGCTCTCGCCTACGCAGAACAAGAGTGAGTCAGAAGTGGTGGGGATTGCGCCAAGCTCCTGACGTGTAGTCCAACCGAGTTCTGAGCGTAGAAATACATACATCAAAATAGGTGTGCGTTAGCTCCGAAAAAATTCAGAAGTTTTAGTGTCAGAACATTGATTCTTTCTCAATAGCTTTATCTCGTATTGGGGCTGTACTTCCGAAAGGAACCGATGGCCGATCGAGATGAGATTTTGGGGGAGGGGGAGGGAGGGGATGTGAACCCTAAATCTAAAATTGCAGCTTCGGGTATTTATTAGTTTCCGAAATATTAATAAAAAATTGTTAATGTAAAGAATATATGTCAGACTATGTACGCACAAATTCTGCTGCACGAGCAAATGTAATAAGTACATTTTCATGTATATGTATAAATATATAATACAGTTTCATGTATATGTAAAATATAAAATAAATAAAAAAATTATTTCTTTAAAATTATTACCAAGATAGATCAGAATTTATAATTTATTGTGATTTCCTTACTTTATCCTTACTTTTAGTACCCGTGACAGTGAAAAATTTGTAAAAAAGATGAAGCTGAAATTCTGAATCCCCATAAAAAACTACAAAAAAGTAAAAAAAAATGACGTCAAGTACATGAATTATCTTTGTAAAAAGAAGTGAGATCCCCATAAAAAAACTTTAAAAAAGTAAAAAAATTACGCCAAGTACATGAATTAGCTTTGTAAAAAGAAGTGAGATCCCCAAAAAAAACTTTAAAAAAGTAAAATATACGCCAAGTACATGAAAATGTCGACGACAAAAAATAGTATTATCAAAAATCACAAAAAAAAGAAAATAGTATACATGAAAAAGTTGAGGAAGAAAAAGTGTATTATCAAAAAATAAATATAAAAAAAACATAATATAATTGCAATATAAAAAAAGATGTGAAATCAAAATGAGCTGCAAGTACATCACAAAAAAAGAAAATAATATAATTACAATATAAAAAAAAATATAATTACAATATAAAAAAAGATGTGAAATCAAAATGAGCTGCAAGTACATAAAGGTGCTTTCCAACTGCGCTTAAGATGACACAACTACATATACACAGCTAAAATGCTGTGTTATTCCATTACTCATATCGCGGACATTTTAATTAACCCATCAAACAGAATCCCATTTAAAAACATTGTCGTAAATTAATACCTTTACAAAATTAATGATATACAAAAATTGCGCCAATTATAACAATGAATATTTATACAAAGAAAAACAATGTATTAAATAATATAACACAACAAAAGACAAAAAAAAAATGTCCGCGGCCTGGAAGTCAAATACTTGGCGTGGCCAGGCACGGTCAAGGTGTCGTTGAATAAGAATTATTTAAAAATGCAAAATAACGAAAGTGTATTCATATTGTCTGAGTTTTAAATGGACAAATTATGTGAAAGCTTGTGAGAGGAAAGGTATGGGTGAAGATGAATGATCTTACAATTATTTTAAAACGCAATATAATGAAAATGTACTCATATTGTCTGAGTTTTAAATGGACAAATTATCTGAAAGCCTGCGAGAGGGAAGGTATGGGTATTGATGATCTGAGAATACCTTGCCTGGCCACGCCAAGTATTTGACTTCCAGGCCGCGGACATTTATTTTTGTCTATTGGTGTGTTATATTATTTAATACATTGTTTTTCTTTGTATAAATAGTCATTGTTATAATTGGCGCAATTTTTGTATATCATTAATTTTGTAAAGGTATTAATTTACGACAATGTTTTTAAATGGGATTCTTTTTGATGGGTTAATTAAAATGTCCGCGATATGAGTAATGGAATAACATAGCATTTTAGCTATGTATATGTAGTTGTGTCATCTTAAGCGCAGTTGGAAAGCACCTTTATGTACTTGCAGCTCATTTTGATTTCACATCTTTTTTTATATTGTAATTATATTTTTTTTTTATATTGTAATTATATTATTTTCTTTTTTTGTGATGTACTTGCAGCTCATTTTGATTTCACATCTTCTTTTATATTGCAATTATATTATGTTTTTTTTATATTTATTTTTTGATAATACACTTTTTCTTCCTCAACTTTTTCATGTATACTATTTTCTTTTTTTTGTGATTTTTGATAATACTATTTTTTGTCGTCGACATTTTCATGTACTTGACGTCATTTTTTTTTACTTTTTTGTAGTTTTTTATGGGGATTCAGAATTTCAGCTTCATCTTTTTTACAAATTTTTCACTGTCACGGGTACTAAAAGTAAGGATAAAGTAAGGAAATCACAATAAATTATAAATTCTGATCTATCTTGGTAATAATTTTAAAGAAATAATTTTTTTATTTATTTTATATTTTACATATACATGAAACTGTATTATATATTTATACATATACATGAAAATGTACTTATTACATTTGCTCGTGCAGCAGAATTTGTGCGTACATAGTCTGACATAGATCGCACTGCATCATCTTCTGCTTCGATTATCTGTAAATATATATAAAAGCCACATTTTTTTTAGTTATACAATTTAACGTAGAACTTATTATTTAAAGAAATAGAGTGGCCTTTTGCTATAGTGAGTGTAGAGACTAAATAATGTGTCCAAAGGAGGTTTATTTAAATGCTAATGGTAATAATTGAGCGATAATGAACGAGAAGATCCAATATTTTTAATGCACAATTTATTAGTATTGGAATAAAACTAATTTAGTATGTTTATTGGTGAATTGAAATAATGGGAATCTAAAAAATTGATGAATTAATGAATAGCGTGGCAACTACTGTGGATTTTATTATTATTTAAAGTATTACGAATGTCTCTCACAAAAGATTGAAAAGCATCAAGGGAGATGTCTTTCAGCGTACTTTCTTCACTAATGTGACTTGCTTTACATTGCAAGCAGTCCACCATAATCTATTTTCTTAATAATTCTTAATGCTATGTCGTTTGACAAATTTTGTAGATTTACTTTATTTGACAAATTTCTAGAAACTTGTGCGAAACAAGATGCTCTGTCTATCTATCTAATCGTCTCCGGACAACCTCCAAGCCTGTGCGTCCCCTTCATTTTTATCCAAGTCCTGTGCGTCCCCTTCATTTCTATAAGCTTTACATAAAAACTCTAAATTAAAAATAATTTGCTGGTATAATAAAAATATCTGTCAATTTGAATGCAATGCAATTTGTTATAATATATATATTTTGTACATGCATGGTACAAATTTCCAGAAACGTATGTGATAGAAGATGCTTCTGTGTCGAACCTTCTCCGGACAACTTCCAAGTCTGCGACTCTGCATAAAAAATCTATTAAAAAATTTTGGCGACCCACCTTGTTAATTGAGATAGTGATCGGACCGATCCCGATACTATTGATGATATTCAATCAATTCGATACTAAAGTACTCAATGGACAGTATCGATACGTATTGAAATTTTAGGTACTTGGTATCAATTTTCGATACTGATACTTCTTCAATCGATATCAGTTCCAAAAGTGCTTACACCGAATCAATACCCGTTTGATACCTCATGAAAGTATCGATACCCGTTTGATACCTCATGAAAGTATCGATACTCGTTTGATACCTTACGAAAGTATCGAGACTCGTTTGATACCACAGAAATCAACAAACGCGTTGTTGAGCGTACTTCATATAGCACGTATCTAAGGCATATTTGTACCGAAAGTAAATACGGAACCGTAGAGCAACAAATCTTGTGTACTTTACAGACATATTATATAAAGGACATATACGTAAATATAATAAGTATATGATAAACTCACAGAGCAAACTTTTAACTTATAGAATATATACTTTCATTGTTTGTAGCATATACATTTTAAAAATGCCGAAACGCTCATGGGTTTGGGACCACTATTTAAGTGTCACAGATAGTGACGTAGAATGTAGTAGGTGCAAGAAAAGATTAAAATCTAATAAGTGTACAACCAATATGATGAAACATTTGAAAGTGCACAATATTTATAAAGACTCACAAAATGATACAATTAATAGCCATCACGTTAACACACCATATACAGATGATAATAGCAGGAAACAAAAAATTGATAATTTAATTTTAAATTTAATCGTGACAGATTTTCAACCGTTCTCGATTGTTGGGGATAAGGGTTTCACAGAATTAATGAAATATCTTGATCCCAAATACGTCTTACCTTCTACGAAAACTTTAAAGAAACTATTAACTGAGAAATATGAAAAGCAAAAGGTGGAGGTAAAGAAGGAGCTGCACGATGTTGATCATGTGTGCGTAACCACCGATACATGGACGAGCATAAACAATGACAGTTTCTTTACAATTACGTGTCATTTTATTAGTCCTGATTTTAAAATGAAATCATATACCATTGAAACAGTTAAAATGACAGAACGTCACACGGCTGCTGCAATTTCTGGTTATTTAGATAGAGCATTCGGAGAATGGGATGTACAGAACAAAATTGTTGCAGTGGTCACAGATAATGCTGCCAATATGATTGCCGGTGTAAAACAGCTTCAAAAACCAACTCTTAGTATATCGTGTTTTGCTCACACGCTAAATCTTGTTGTTAAAAAATCCTTAAATGCTATTGGTGACATATGTATTCTCCGTGAAAAATGTCGACGTATGGTGACATATTTTAGGCAAAGTTCATTGGCAAAAGATAAATTAACCGAAGTGCAAAATATATTAGGTTTACCGAATCATAAACTAAAAATGGAGGTAGACACTCGGTGGAATTCCACATACGAAATGCTTAATAGATTAAATGAGCAACAACAAACAATAGTATTAGCACTGTCGTCCTTAAAAATTAATTTTGATAAATTGCTTGATGTTGAGTGGGAGGCAATAGCAAAAATTTTACCTATTTTAAAGCCATTTCTTTTTGCAACCGAAGAAGTTAGTGCGGAGAAAAGAGTAATCATCTAAAAAATTATTCTGATTAAAAACCAATTACTTACTTTTTTACACATTATTCCTGATGAACACAGTATCAAAGAACAGCTCCGTGTGGAATTGATATCTCAATTAAATAAATATTTTGGCGACATTGAATTAAATGAGACATATACTATTGCTACATTGTTAGACCCACGGTTTCGTGAATTATCGTTCTCAAACGATGCGATTTGCACAGTGGTACGGACCAATTTAATAAGGGTAGCAAATGTTACTCCCTCACATTCCTGCTCTGTGTTGCCAATATCAACGTGTGAAATGAATTCAGAAACAACTTTCGAAACAACGACGACCGAAGAAACTGAATTAAATTTTTGGACTACCTTCGATAATTGCGTGGCACAGAAAAATAAAATAGTCTCAGTGCAAAATAGTATAATTTCAGAGTTAGATAATTATTTAAAAGAGCCTCTTTTGGAGAGAAGAAAAGATCCACTGATCTATTGGAAAAATAACGTGATGAAGTACAGCAAAATGTCCATTTTAGCCAAAAAATATTTTTGCATAATGGCAACTTCTGTACCGGCGGAACGCGTATTTTCAAAAGCCGGAGAATTATTATGTAAAAAAAGAAACAGACTGAAAGACACTACAGTTGATAAAATATTATTTCTTAATTCTTTATTATAATATGATATTATTAATATTTAGTGTTATTGATTTCGATGTATTATAATATTACCTAAGAATAAAAAAATTTAGATCAATGAATTGTAGGTTATTGAATGCTACAACTTCTCTAATTTAGATATTCATATTATGTATATTCAGTAATACGGTTTTATGAACAATATAGATCAAAACTTTAGTATCACTACCTAAGTATTATCGTTTAGGGATGAAAATAAGTATGTACTTTAATTTAATATTATTGCCGTTGTTATTTTAACTGTTTTAAATATCAGAAAAATATAAACGTTTCGTTGAAATGTTAAATGAGTATCCAAAACTTCGAAAAATATGAAACAGGTATTGCAATTTTCATAGAGGTATCAAATAGGTATCAATACTTTCGTGAGGTATCAAACGGGTATCGATACTTTCATAGAAGTATCAAACGGGTATCGATACTTTCCTATAAGTATCAAACGGGTATCGATACTTTCCTAGAAGTATCAAACGGGTATCGATACTTTCATAGAAGTATCAAACGGGTATAAATATTTGTGATACCTACGTCTTAGATACTATTCGATACCGCATCATAATTTCCGGGCTGGTATCGATAGTATCAGCAGGTTATGATGAATTGACACTTGGTAGGTTATAAAGCGATGACACTTGGTAGGTTATAATTCAATAGTATATACATAGGTATATGTACAATGACGGACGCCGATCCCTGCCGAATGATCCCGAGAGTCGACGAACGAAACATACATACACTAGTTTCTTTTGGCTGAAGGTGTGCGTGTAACGAGTATACGTATTATGTTGACGAAAATTTGGTGAGGAGAAGAACAAAATAATCGTACCGTTTTCGACAGATCCATGAGATGATATTACGATATCTCTATCATGCGTGGACCGATTTTATTGAAATTGGTCTTATTCGAAAGCTTATATGCGGTTTACATCAGAAAAATGCCATTAAATATAGAAAATATTGCAGGCGTGATGAGATATTAATGAAATAAGTTTCAGGTTAGGTTGGAATAGCAGTGCGTCGAGTAAAGATACACGGCAGCGACAGGCATATACAGAGTGTCTTTTCTTTCATGTACTTGGCGTCGAGACGCTACCGCGTCTCTAGATTCTGGATCGTCGATGCTAACTATCCTGAGTCATACACACGAATGCCTCTCGTTCCTTTTACGCGCCTCGAACCCTCGCCGATGCCCCTGACGTCATCGGCATTCATCGAGAATCCAAGTTACATTGTATATGTATCTTACGTGTCCTACTGGGCCTTGCGTCTTCGACGACGGCGAGCGATGCCCAGTGTGATTTTCAATATTCCCGTATTGGGCGTTATGACTTCCTTACATTAATTTTTTTTGAAATTTTTTTTTGGACGTTGGTGCAGGCCTTCCTATCCGGGAGCCCTTCCTCCCCCTATTTTCTATTTTTGAAATTTTGTAACTACGGTCTCGTTTTTGGCATCGCCGAACTTACATTGTTCGCTGTCGTGCTTTCCGCGCCCCACACACTGATCTAGCCCCAACCAGTGGCCGATCGAGATGAAACTTGGTGGGTATTATGAGAGGTGTGGACAGACCCCAAATATAAAATGTTACCTTCGGCAATTAATGCGTTTAAAAGGTACAGAAGTAAATGTGCATAAAAGGTACACTTTACCGATTTGTTTAAATCACTTTACCACGGCCCCCCTTTTAAAAATATTTCGGTTTACTTATACCGACACAACACATTCCACTTTCCAACTTCTCCCGGGTATTAGTATTGGTTGGGGTTAGACTAGTGCGGGGGGCTCGCGCCCGCTCGCGGGCGCGTAAAGCGTGGTAGCGAACCGATGTGAGTTTGGCGATGCTAAAAATAAGATTATGGTTACAAAATTTCAAAAGTAAAAAATGGGGACCGGAGGGTTCCCGTGTAGGGGGGCATACACTAACGTCCAGAAAAATTTCAAAAAAAAAATTAACAATTTTTTATTAATATTTCGGAAACTAATAAATACCCGAAGCTACAATTTTAGATTTAGGGTTCACACCCCCTCCCCACCCCTCCCCCAAACCACATCTCGATCGGTCACCGGTTCCTTTCGGAAGTATATCTCGTATTGGTCTACGCATAGCTTCGTAACACACTATTACGCTAAGAATAAATAACAGCCACTCGGCTACGTTCAGACAGAGCCGAGCAGCATTCCCGTTACCCCACCATACCCTTCGGGGGCCCAGCAACTCCAACTGACAAATCCACGATCGTCAGATGGTGATGCCTGATTTCTCCTCGATTGCTGTTGGCGAAAACGAATCGACCAGCCAATATATCTGAATACGACCTTAGAATAAAGATATAATGAAAGATGAAAAATTATTCGGAGCCCAAGATACTGGAAGCTATATATCATTTTAGATTTAGGGTACACAACCCTCCCCCAAACCTCGTGTCGATCGGCCACTGGGGCCATTCGGAAATATATTCTTTTATTTAAATAATACCCATCTCTGCATAGGACCGCAAAGAATTACAAAAAAATCAGGGAGTCAACTGTTATCCGGTTTAGAGGCTTTTCCTTGTTATCTGTTTTATTGAATTCAATAGTCAGAAGAATAATAATAAGCGTAATAATTGCAAATAATTGCTGTAACTTCCACATTCTGAATATGTGATATCAGTAAATCAATATTTCCAGTATTAGTAAAAAAGTTCCAATCTCTCTTTTTTATTTAAAATAATGTGGTCTATATATAATTATATAATTATATATAATTATAACATAAATTCGACAGCGATTTCAAGTGATGTATGTGTCACGGTGAAAGCTTTAGTAAATGTATTCATTCCCAGCAGTTCCTAGTCAATGTGTGCCTAAAATGCACGTAACCTAACCTACAATCGTCCGAAAATGCAAGCATTGACTGCATCACGCTTTTACTGTGGCTCGTGTATCCAGCTAACGCTTCAGTTTTGCTATGATTCCACGTTGGCAGTCCTCCCGAGTAGGCGCCATCTCGTATCCACTAGCTCAACTAAATTTGTCACGTGACTTGCTCTGTATTATCGCCAATATGGCGGAACTCGTATTTGGGAATGCAATCACGGGCTGACGTTGTTTGTCCTTACATGAGCAAATTTTGGGCTGAGTGAGGTCTCATTCGAAAGAGGAAGGTTCAATGCAGCCCGCTCTGCTCATCGTTTGAGTCAGAAAACTCTTTTAGAGACCTACAAATACATGGAATCTGCGAGTGCATTTTGTCGATTTTTTCTCTACTTTGGACACTCGTATTATTACATATCAACACAATCTCTTTGAACGATGAGCAGAGCGGGCTGCATTGAACCTTCATCTTTCGAATGAGACCTCGCCCAGCCCAAAATTTGCTCGTATAAGGACAAACAACGTCAGCGCGCAAACCCATGTTTCGGGCCAGATTGTGTCGGTATACAGAGCGCTGCATTACCCGTGTCTACCCCCTTAAGTGCTGCCATAAGTTCAGATAGCAGAAAAGGAGTGTTTATAATTGAGTTCTGTTTTCTTCGAACTTCGGGCCAAAGAGGTATTTAAGGGGTAACACCACTCTAGAGGCAGAAAAAGAAGACATAAATTTGACAATTTATTTTGTGAGTATGACAAACGGAATAGAATTTCTTTTCAGAGGGTTTATTTAACACATATTGAAGTACGAAAAACAATTTTTTTTATTGCCATTTTCATGCAAAATGGCGGCAACAGAGCCCGTCGTCGAAAAAAGCTTTTTTATAAACGCCGCCACGGGAGAGCGGATTTCTCGGCATGTATGAGTCCTGAAACCAAAAATAAAAAAAATTATAATCTATATACAATTAGCTTTGGAAGTACGTAGGGTTATTTCTTTTAATCAATTTTTGTGGAAGTGATGCGCTTTTTAAGAAATGAATCGATTCTTTGCCCTAAAAATGAGCATTAAATTGTTTATAAAAAAAAAGTTTACATTCAATCAAAAAACGGCTACGTACCTCCAAAGCCAATTGTATATAGATTATAAATTTTTTTTATTTTTGTTTCCAGGTCTCATACATGCCGAGAAATCCGTCATCCCGTGGCGGCGTTTTCAAAAAAGCATTTTTCGACGACGGGCTCTGTTGCCGCCACTTTGCATGAAAATGGCAATAAAAAAAATTGTTTTTCGTACTTCAGTATGTGTTAAATAAACCCTCTGAAAAGAAATTTTATTTCGTTTGTCATTTTTTTTTTTTTTTAAATTGGGCGTTTACCGGGCGCTCAGTCCTGTTGGACCATTGTGCCCGAGCCCTCGCGGGCAGTCCTAGTTCAGAGGGCTTGTAGGACTTCTCGAAAGGTGGTCCAAGAAGGAATGCGTAAAGCTTAAAGCCTTACTAGACTAACTGGATGGTGAATAACTCAACACGTGGTTTTACTCGATGAGCGTGAATATATATTTTGGACGTCCGTTCTCAACGAGCACGGAAAGGCCAGTTCCCAACATGGCGATCCTGCTCCTCGCCCGAGACGACGGTTCCCCACTCTCCACATCTCGGAGTAGTGGGGGGACGTAGAGAGGAAACTCGTCAGCGCGCTCCCCACAGCACTCCCCCCCAAGATTTGGGGTGAATCTGAAAGATCATTGTACCTACAAGTCTGTACATATCACAGCCTTGTACGTTTGTGCTGATACCGTCGAAACGACCTCATGACTAGTCACACACAGTCTTTGGTCTTTGAACACGCAACTTATAGCTCACGTGCTGTAAATCTTACATGCTAACGAACGAATACTATAATACAATCAAGAATACTATAATACAATAAAGAATACTATGATACAAAACAAAAAACAAGTGGTCTAGACGACTCTATGACCCATACCATACTCACAGACCATGAATCTATTGAACCGTGATACGATTCGAACATTTTAATATATGCAGTCTTATACTTGCTACATCAGTCTTTGGTACGTCGTAGACGCACAGTAGAAGCGATATGTATACGCGTACCACTGTGACGCCTTGGTTTATTTACAATGTATAGTTTTAACGCCGCTTAACCTAATCTTTGGAACTAGGCGCAAATGCAACCCTTTTACTTGGGTACGTACGCAGTACGGGTACCGGTCTCACCGTTACGGACGGACTATCACAAGATTCGTCATTGGACGGCGGAAGATCAACGATCCCGTCGAAAACCATGTGCGCTGGTTTCAGCAGCTCGACGGATACATTTTTAGACGCACCATTTACTTCAATTTCGTACACGCGATCGCTAATACGCTGCAGCACCTTATGCGGACCGGTATATGGCCGCTCGAGAGCCTTTTTTACCATATTCCGCAGGAATACGTGCGAGCACGTGTGTAACTCTTTAAACACGAACGCACGCTTTTTGTACTTGTGCGCTACCGGAACCGGGCGCACTAGACGCATGCACTCCCGAAACTCGTTAATGAACGATATCGGATCCGGGACAATATCGTCCGGAAGAAAGAACTCCCCGGGCAGCCTCAAAGTCGTCCCAAACAGGAACTCGGCCGGAGACGCACCGGTGTCAGGTCGTACATGCGACCTAAGTCCTAGTAAGACGGTTGACAGCGTGCGGGGCCAATTCGTATCCGAATGACACATAATCGCGGCTTTAAAAACGCGATGCCAGCGTTCAATCAGCCCGTTGGATGCGGGGTGATACGCTGTTGTGCGAACCCGTTCGCAACCTATCAAAGATAACAGAGCCGAGAACAATCTCGACTCGAACTGAGCTCCCTGATCGGAGGTTAAAATTTTGGGTGCCCCGTATCGCGATACCCATGTTTGGAAAAACACGTCTGCAACCGACTGGGCTGAAATTTCCCGCACGGGCACTGCCTCGACCCACCTAGAGAACCTATCGATCATAGTTACACAGTAAGCGAACCCGTCCCGGTCTGGTAATGGACCTATTATATCGATATGGACGTGATCGAAACGGCCATCAGGAGACACCACTTGCCCGGGCAACAATCTCACGTGACGCGACACCTTAGATTGCTGACAAGCCGCACAGGACCTGCACCACTTCGCCACGTCGCGATGCATGTCGGGCCAAACATACCGCTGCCGAATTAAACGATCGGTAACCTTCGCGCTCGGATGAGCGGGCCGATGGAACATATTGAAAACGGTTTCGCGCAAGCTTACCGGAATGTACGGCCGAATGGTTTCGCCAGTGATCTCACACGCAATCGTCGTGTGACTCGCCCCCCACTGGAGCGCCTTCATTTTCAGGGGAAAATCGGATGACTTGCGAATCAGCTGAAGCTGTGCATCGGACTTCTGCTGTTCCGCCAGCTGGTTGAGTTCGATCTCCACCGGCAGACGCAGTGAGTCGACCCGCGAAAGTGCATCAGCAACCACATTGTCAGCGCCGGCCACATGGTCGACTCGAGTGGAAAATTGCGCGATATATGACAATTGTCGCACTTGTCTGGGCGACGCCTTATCGGCCTTTTGCATGAATGCATAGATTAACGGCTTATGATCGGTTACAATACCGAAATCACGACCCTCAACCAATGGTCGGAAATATTTCACCGCCTCGTAAATCGCAGTCAGCTCCCGATCATACGTACTATAATTCATTTGCGCGGGAGTAAACTTTTTTGAAAAGAACGCAAGCGGTTCCCACACCCGCGATGGAGACAACTGCTCCAGGGCCGCGCCGATCGCGGTGTCCGATGCGTCCGACACTAAACGGATACTAGCATCGTGATGAGGGTGAACTAAAAGGGCCGCGCTGGCCAAATCGGCCTTGACTTTATCGAACGCCCTTTCCGCCTCCTCCGTCCAGCGGATCTCACTTCGATCATTCTTACGCGAATTGCGTAAATACGCATTTAACGGTGCCTGTGAACTCGCGGAGCAAGGTAGATTACGGCGGTAGAAATTTACCATGCCGAGAAAACGGCGCAACTGCATTACGTTGGCCGGTCTGGGAAATTGCGCGATCGCGGCGGTCCTTTGAGCCGTGGGACGAATTCCCTCACAGCAAATTGTATGGCCCAAAAATTCCAATTCGGAGGCGCCAAACACGCACTTATCCACATTGAGGCGGAGATGATATTCCTTCAACCTTTGAAACACCTCACGCAGGTGAGCAGTATGCTCCTCTGGAGAGGACGAAGCGACCAAGATGTCGTCTATATAAACAAACGCGAATTCTAAATCCCCAAGCGCGCGATTAATATATCGTTGGAACGATTGGCCCGCGTTACGCAACCCGAACGTCATGTAACAGTATTCGAAAAGCCCGAAAGGCGTACAAACCGCAGTCTTCTCGATGTCTTCGGGAGCCATCGGGATCTGGTTGTACGCTTTGTGCAAGTCCAAAGAGGAAAATATACTCTTCCCGTGAAGGTTCGCGGTACAATCGTGGAGGTGCGGGGTCGGATACTTGTCCGGTGTGGTAATCGCATTTAATTTGCGGTAATCGCCACAAATCCTCCAAGAACCGTCCTTTTTACGGACCAAATGGATCGGACTGGCCCAAGGGCTACTAGATGGACGACAAATCCCGGCTGCGACTAGCGCCTTAAACTCGGCCTTGGCCGCCCGGAGTTTCTCCGGCGTTAAACGCCGTGGGCGCTCCGCGACGGGAGGGCCCGTTGTCATGATATAGTGGAGTACGTCCTTCTCTCCCGGTGGAGCTAGTGAGGACGATCCCGTTATCTCCGGAAATTCCGCGAGAAGTTTCGCGAACTTCGAGCCCGGATTCACCGAACTGACCGACCTGGCCGGAACAGACCTCGAGACCGCCAGCGAATACATCCGAGTCGCTGTGTCAATTAGCCTTCGTTTTCTTAAATCCACAATAAGACCGTAGTGTTTCAATAAATCGGCGCCGATGATCGCATAAGGTACTGCCGCGATACAAAAATTCCAACGGAACGCGCGCCTCAACCCTAAGTCTAGTTCGCGGAGAGACTCACCGAAAGTGTCAATACGAGACTCGTTCGCAGCGAAAAGCTTGCGACCCGAAGGCTTAATGCCGATTTTAGGGTTTGCCGGGAGCAACGAAATGTCAGCTCCCGTGTCGATTAAGAACAGTTGACCTGTTGTGCGATCACGCACATGGAGACGGTTCTCCGACGCCGCCCCTTCCTCGCACGTCTCCGCGCAGGAAGGGTGGTTCAGTTTTTTGATTTCCATGACGCATACTGATTACACCACTCTCGGCACGACATGGGATTCTGCGGATATCTCCGGTGTGCGTAGCAAAGTCCGGACTTGTGCGCTTTTTCGGAACCTTTTCGGCTCTTACTATTCGAACGCGGCCGCGAACGCGATCTACCACGAGACTGTTGTGTCGTTAGTTTTTCGACCTGTTTGGTTAACGCCGCCACGCACGCCGCAAGGCGCGTGACTTCCTCCTCCAACGCTGGAGGCGACGGAGTTTTAGTAGCCGACGCTATATGAGTCTCTACCGGACCCGAGTGGTCCGCGATTTTGTCCGCAATTTCCGCAAGCCGATCCAGATCATCTGAACCCGTCGCAGCGAGAATTGCCCGGTGATTCGCCGGCAATTGCTCAAGAAATATCGATCTAATCACTGCATCGTCGCATTTCCCGACATTAAGGTTTCTCAACCGACTCAGCACTAACGACGGCTTGCCGTCCGTGGGTACCTGACCCTTGAGTAGCTTACGCAGATTACTCTCAGCAGAACACGCGAACGTCGCGATAACGCGGGATTTAATCCGCTGGTAAACGTCTGACGACGGTGGAGACTCTGACACAATGTCTTTTACACAAGCCACTACTTCTGCATCAACGGCAGCCAAAACAAAGTCTGCCTTTGTGCTCTCAACGGTTATTCGCGCGTTACGCAGGGACGCTTCGACTTGCATAAACCAAACAGCCGGGTCGGACCGAAAGAAACTAGGGATTTTCGGAGACCTGTACGCTTCGACGCGCGGCTCCACGACCGGGTCTCGCACAGGGTGTCGCTCGGCCTCAAACTGGGCTAAACGCTGTTGCGTTTCCAGCAACTGAGCCGCCAGCTCGCTCAACGCGATCGTATTGTCCGCGTTTCCTTCCGCGAGAGGCATGATGGTTAAGTCGCTGCGCGAAACGAGAATGCAATCGTATAACTGACCCGATTGCGGAATCAACGACGGATGCGTACCACGCACGCCACGTGAGGGCACGCGGCACGATCTAAAAATGGCGGTATTACGCTCTTCCGGAACGCGGTAACACAAGCTAAAGATGGCGGTATTGCGCTCTTCCGGCACGCGGTAACACGAGCTAAAAATGGCGGTGCTACACGCGTGCTTTAAGGTTTTCGCACCCTTAAATATATGATTGTGTTCCGCTAATACCTTGACATACAGTCCCAGTACACTGTCCTAGGTAATGAACCGCGCCCCAAGCGGCAATACTGCGTCTCGGTGTAACCACGTCGCAGCACAGCGTCGACGGTGTAGAATACGCCGACCGGACACGCCAGCGAGTGGTCGTAGAAAAACAAAAGGCTCCGGTGACGTTGGCTTCACGCAATCACCCATCAGCAGAACCCAGACGGTTGAGATGATCCCGTATGAATGCGACGATCCAAGACGGATGCGGTGATTCAGCGCAAATGTTCAGATGCGTTCCACCACGCCGATGGACTTCTTGCCACCACGACTGAGATGGTTAGTCGGGGTCACCACTGTAGGACTTCTCGAAAGGTAGTCCAAGAAGGAATGCGTAAAGCTTAAAGCCTTACTAGACTAACTGGATGGTGAATAACTCAACACGTGGTTTTACTCGATGAGCGTGAATATATATTTTGGACGTCCGTTCTCAACGAGCACGGAAAGGCCAGTTCCCAACATGGCGATCCTGCTCCTCGCCCGAGACGACGGTTCCCCACTCTCCACATCTCGGAGTAGTGGGGGGACGTAGAGAGGAAACTCGTCAGCGCGCTCCCCACAGGCTTACCGTTAGTCCGGCCTCTTGTGCGAACTCGAGAAGCCCGCTCACGGTCATGTCCTCCAGGTTCGTCGTGCGGAGGAAAGCAGCTCCCAGCAAAAGCTGTCTCTGGGCTGCCATGCTCTCGCACTGCGTCATTAGGTGAAACGGCGTTTCGTCGTCCACCCCGCACCTCTGGCAACTTGGTTCCTGTACGATCCCAAGGCGCGCTAGGTGCTTCCTCGTGTGCCAGTGTCCTGTGACCATCCCCACGAGCAGTCGCAACTGCGACCTGTCCGGGCGGCTGAGTGCCGCCCCTATCTTTTTCAAAGGCCGCTTCAGTAGAGCCTTCGCGTGTCCCATCTGCTGGGTCCGCTCCCAAAGTTGTCCGAGTTGCTGTCTAATCCAATACCTCGTCCACTCCTTCGCGGTTCCCATGGAGACACCTAAGGTGCAGGACGGGTCCCGATTAGGTTTACGCGCCCCTTCTCGAGCCCTGTCGTTTGCCCCTTCGTTTCCCTTGACTCCGGCGTGTCCCGGAACCCATAGTAGACTGACACGGTTGTTATTTGCCAGTTGCGTCAGTGTGTCTACGCAGTCTAGTACCAGACTGGATCTCACCACTGTATTGTGCAGAGATCCAAGTGCGGCCCGGCTGTCGCTGCAGATATAGATATGCTTGACCTCATAGCCCTTGTCCAGATTCAATCTGGCACAGGTCCTGATAGCTTGCACCTCCGCCTGAAAAACCGATACGTGTGGGCCCAGGGCGATGGACCTTTCCACCCTGGGCCTCTCCCCCCATATCCCGGCTCCGGTTCCGGTTTTGGTCTTGGAGCCATCTGTGTACCAGATGAGCCCCCCCCCCCCCCGGGGAGAATAGCTCCTTCTCGTTCTCTTCCCAGTCCCTCCTGCTTGGGAAGCGAACGACGAAGTTATGTTGGAAGCGGTAGGCTGGGTCACATTGCCCCCCCCCCCCCCCCCACAGTCCAGGGCCTCGTGCGAGTCCCTTACGTCCTGCAGGATCGCCGCGTGCCCGTTCCCCGCGCCTTTCCATCTTCCCGCGAAGTGTATCCTCAGGGCAGCCTTCCTAGCCCCGGCCTCCGCAGCCAAGTGCGGTGGCGCCAGGTCCAGCAAGACCCCCATCGCCAGGGTAGGCGTGGTGGGGAACGCCCCCGTTATCCCCAGCAACGCCAAGCGATACACCTTGCTCAATGTCCTCCTGTGGATGTCCCTCCTCGTGGAGGTCCACCATACCACTGAGGCGTATATCAATTGGGGTTCCAGGATGACCGTATAGATTCCGTTTGTCATACTCACAAAATAAATTGTCAAATTTAGGTCTTCCTTTTCTGCCTCTAGAGTGGTGTTACCCCTTAATGCCACGTTTACAGTTGAGAAAATTTTCGTCGCAATTTTCGTTACTGGAATTTGATGCATAGTTATCGGCCAGTACATCAGCAATTTCAGTAGAGTCAGATGCAATGGACCCATCAACTGTTTGTAATGCCATAATACACGTAGTAGTCAATCTTCCTCCAATTGCGTTGATCTTTTTGCAGGCGTTGAAACTTGGTGTATTGTAGTGTGACGTCCCACTAATTTTCGCACGTTCCTATTTAATAATACACCAGTAAACCTCAACATCACTCCATCAAAGTCCCCCAAATTCAACTCTTACCCCATCTCCTCGATCGCTGATCACCTTGATGTTGTACCTTAGCGGTCACCAACACAAGATGATCGATATAAACTCCACCTCGCCGATGTACCTTAGTGGTCCCCATCGCGAGATGATAGTTACAAAATCTCTTCGCCTATTCGCCCTATGAGGTACGAATCACCACCTCCAAAACGAATTCAAACAAGTCCCTCGTTACAAATCCCTCTTAAATCAAGACCACGTCTCGATTCCCCCTTTTCGACTCACAGAGTCCAAGCCACTTTAACCCCTTTCCTATAAAACACCCAAAATCCCTTCGACGAGTTGAGTATCTTCTTAGCAATAGCCGAACAGAATCTTGAGAATCATATTGCGACGCATGATTCATAAATGTAGTCTAAATATAGACTAATAGAAAAACCCCAAAAACCTAACTGCGAAGAATACCTGGCGTACGTGCCGTAAACATAGTCTAAATATAGAAGATTATAGAAAAACCCCGGAAGTCCTTCTACGCATTATTCGTAAATTGTGTCAAGGTCCTTACCGCATACAACCCCCGCAAGGACCGCGCGTAAATCTTATAAATACGAAGGATCGAGAGGCGAGGACCTCTTTCGTCGACAAACCAGGAGACAAATTTCTACGAAAAGTATACCTAAAATTATTAAACTCAGTGCTCTACGGCAACCAACTGTAAGCATTAATAATTATTATTATATTACAGTGCATATCGCCTTCATATCATATAATATTTCATTTATCTACGCTTATTGCGATCATAATTCCTTATTATTTCATTTATTTACGCTTATTGCGATTATATATATTTTGTATCACTAATACTATTACTTTTGTGTTATCTTGTTAATGCTTATCTTGTTTATATATATATATATATATATATTCTGTCTTATAATCGCTTATGCGAACATATTTTTCTACGTTATTAACTATCTATACTAAAAACGTATTATTCTATGATTTACATCGCACTTCATGTCCATACCATATACAAATGTCATAATTATTTTATAAACGTTATGTGTGAATACTAATACCCCACGCATAATAACCAAACCAACAAAGTTAATAAACCGCTTTGTTTTAAATCACGCTTCAAATTATTTGTGCTCACCCATTGGTACGAAACACCTAAAATCCAAATAAACGAGTTAGTGAAACAGCTGATTCCGGTTCGCGAACGGGAGAGCAGTGACCGTGTTTACTAACATACCTTTGCATAGCCTGTGTACAGCTGCACGTCTAGACATATTTCTCAGAAATATTACAAGTAACTTTTGTGCCTATGCAACGGTAAATCCGATTAGCCAAAACCAAAACAAAGTGCTCTAACGGGTGTCACCGGTGGGATCATAACAATTTAACCATTCCCTGGTCGTTCAGTGCTACGAATCTGGTATTCGCGCCTGTTTCCTAACGTCTAGTGCCACGAATCACGTATTCGCGCCTAAAATCCTGCTCTCCGCAGTGCCACGAATCTGGCATTCGCGCCTGTATTCCTAAGAACGTTCGGTGCTACGAATCTGGTATTCGTGCCTGAATCCTACTCTCCGCAGTGTCACGAATCTGGCATTCGTGTCTGCATTCCCTCAAACATTCAGTGCCACGATTCTGGCATTCGCGCCTGAATTTCTACCTTCCGCAGTGTCACGAATCTGGCATTCGCGCCTGAATCCTACTCTCCGCGGTGTCACGAATCTGGCATTCGCGCCTGCATTCCCTCAGACGTTCAGTGCACGAATCCTGCATTCGAGCCAGAATTTCTATCTTCCGCAGAGCCACGAATCTGGCATTCGCGCCTGCGTTCCCTCAAGTATTACCCCATCTATGCCACAGCCCTAAAGACCTCACCCGGGACGTGACATATTTTTGGTGACAGCGGTGGGATTTGTCCACCGTTGAAAGAAAATAGTTTCTTTAACGCGGTACCCACAAAGTCCTGATACTGTTATGTATATTACACGTCCACAACAGATCGCGATAGGTAACAGAAGCCGCAGTTTAGAAAACACAACTATACGTATGCAGACATTAATGTGTATAAAGGGAAAATTAGCATCAACTAACCAGGACGAAGAAATTTGTATGTGCTGTTCCTGGTTAGACCCCGCGAATACGGTGACAGTATACCTAATTCACTACTACCAAACGTCTTTTTTGTTTCCCCCTTGCGCTCGGTGCAGTAACGTAATATACCAAACTCGTCCCATAGATAGGTGCACCGTGTGCACGGAGTACTACCTCCTCTCTAATGAGAACTTTGACTTAGTAGACGAAAACGACTTTTAAAAAAAAAAAAGTGAACAAAAACCAACCGTGACATAATTTTAGTCACAAAGTGGAACGTTCATTTGCCCCTAAACCCACGATATCCTAGCACTAGTATGTGCGACCAAATTCAACTTCGTAGCGCCCTATTCTACCCAAGCCGCAGGCTGCGAAGCGTTTTGACAGATTCAAACGCATTGATTTGTGTTTCGGGAGGAGCAGTTACGACCACGGAAGGCGGAAAAATTTGTTTAACCTGTTTTAATTCAAATCCGGTAGAAGTAGATGAAATAAATCAAGTACACAACCACCAACCTAATGATATATTCCCTGAATGCCCTCGTTGCAGAAATCTTTTGCTTAAAGTGCGCCCTATAGAAAATTATGCCGCGTGCACCGAACAAAATCACTTTTCAAATAGAAACGCCAACCGATGCGATAATAACTACCCGGGTAGAGAATACCATAGATTTTGAATAGCTGCTACCGCACGCCTAATATAGGGAAACTTTTAAGTCACCCTACAATAATAGACGTAGTCAAATTCAAAATGTCTGAACACAGTGATATCGAAGAATTCCGCGAAATCGACCAAGATGCGAACCTTTCCGAAAGTAATAATACAGATACCGCGATTGCCAACTTATTAGAACAAGTACGACTACTAAAAGAAAAACAAACAAGAATCGAAAGAAGTTACGAAAAATTTGCTATTGGTAAAAAACCCAATATGCATTCGGGCATGGCTACAGGATCGGGCGGTCCCGCGTCAGAAGGTCACAATGCTCAAATTCAAACTATCCGCGATATGTTAGAACAACTAATTGCACCCCTGCCAGAAGTAAATAATTTTGCCACGCCGGGTTCTTCCCGTTTCGATAGAAAACCTTTATTAAACTATAACAAAACTCCAGAGGTATTGAATCGTAATAAACCTCCGGAACCATTCAATTATAATAATGTTCCTGAAGTATCGAATCAAAACAAAAGTCCGGACCAGGATCCAATACCCCAGATCACGTTAAAGGACGCTATAGAAACCGTCCCTAGTTTTAATGGACATAATATACCAGTGGAGCAATTCGCGAGAGCTTGCAATAGGGCTAAAGCACTGGTTCCCCCGCAGGCTGAACCCCAGCTGGCGAGGTTGTTGCGCAATAAACTGCAAGACCACGCCTGCTTGGCCGTTGAGGATAGGGTTTTTGACTCTGTAAACGATTTAATAAAACAACTGAAACGCACATTCTCACCCGCGAAAACATCAGATCATTATCGAGGAGAACTTGCAAACATTATCAAAGGAACAAATGAGCACGTACTAGAATACATCTCTCGCGTTAAGGATCTCCGATTCGCTATTTTGGAAGAAGACAGGGAATATTATCGCGACTTTGCACGGAATCACCCAGAGGATCTAGATCGCTTAACGTTGGATTCATTTGTGGACGGGCTTCCGCCCCATATACGGACAAGGCTGTTTCAACATAACTTTGAAACACTCGATGAAGCTTTTGAACTGGCTGTACTCGTAAACAAAAAAATAGAAAGGGACCGTCAAAGGTTTACAGAACAAAAAGCTCCTAAATTAGTATGCCAAATCTGCAATAAGGCAGGACACGACGCACTGTCCTGCAGAAGTAATCAACAGGTAGCCTCCCAACCTTCCGAACGATATCCCCAAAACAGGGTTACGGGATATGGAAATCAGGCATCTCATACCCCTTTGCTCCCTTACTGGGACAAAACTCGACCTCCTCCCTCAAGGCCTACGGAATTGCGTATCTTTGCGTATTGCAAAAAGCCCGGACACCTAATCTCAGAATGTAGAAAACGAATGTTTAACCAAAATGAGAGAAACTCTGGAACCTTCCAAGAACGAGATTCGGGAAACGCCCTGCCCCCACGGTCGACAGCGGACGCGTACCGTGGAACGGGCCAAGCAGGAGCGCGTCCAATAATAATACAAGCGGAAGCGGGAATACCAAAACAAGGATCGCCACCGCATGGTTGAATAACGTTGACGAAGCCCCATCCGTAATAATCCAGTCCCCGGACTTCGAAATAACTCCGGAATTAATGATCGATACTGGTTCCGAAGTGAACATATTGAAAATTCACGCCGTAAAACAATCTCAGAATATAGACACGAATAAAAATTTACAACTTAAAGGTATCGCAAAGGACCTCGTCTCCACCATTGGGACAATAAAAATAACTCTATTGGGCAACGACGTGACGTTCCACATAGTAGAAAACGATTTCCCTATAAAACCGCACGGCATACTAGGAACGGAATTTTTCATAAAACAAAATGCATCGATACATTATTCAAAGAAGCAATTGGAATTCGATGGAAATTCCATTCCGTTTGTAAACAAAGCTCAAATCGTGCTACCCGCTAGGTCAAAAACCGTTTCCTTCGTAAACGTATCAAATTCAAATATAAAGGAAGGATATTTACCCCGGTTAGACTTAGGCACTGGGATTCATGCTGGTAACGCTCTTGTCCGTAACCAGGACGGCAAAGCTTACTTACAAATAATAAATTCTAACGAAATGGACACAACGATCACAATACCCACTGTTGAATTGGAAGAATTCGAAATTGTGATTCCAGAACCCAAACAAAGACGACAAAAAGAGACTATGACGTCAAAATGCGTCAATCCTATCCCCACCCTAGATTCAAACAAATCCCTTTTACCCCAGGATCCGTTGATCCACCAAATAGAGGCACCCGATAAAGTGCACTCATTCTCGTCCCCTGTGCATTATGCAAAATCAACCCTTTACCCAAATGTCCCTCAGTCTCTTAATATTGCGTGGGGTGCGGAATTATCAATGAATTCTGAAAAACCAGCAACAAGAATGGAAAAAGTGCTCGACTTAATTTCGACGGAACACATGAATCCGGAGGAAAAACTTCATGTCCAAGGAATTTTGAATAAGTACCATGATCTTTTCCATCTACCAGATGAGAAGTTGGGTCATACGAACGCTATCCAGCATGGAATCCAGACAACGGACCCGGCGCCTATCAATACCAAACAATACCGCTTCCCTCCAATACACAAGAAGGAAATTAATAAACAAGTACAAAAATTACTAGACCAAGAAATAATAAAACCATCATTATCACCGTACAATTCACCCGTCTGGATTGTATCCAAAAAGCCTGGACCCGATGGGGAACCCCTGTGGCGGGTAGTGATCGATTTTAGAGATCTGAACAAAAAGACTGTTCCTGATGCTTACCCAATTCCTAATATCAACGAAATATTGGACCAATTGGGAGGGGCCAAGTACTTTTCCGTGTTCGATTTAGCTTCAGGATTTCATCAAATACCCATGAAACCTGAAGATGCACATAAAACAGCTTTTTCAACACCATATGGACACTACGAATTCAAAAGGATGCCATTCGGACTTTGTAACGCACCAGCTACCTTCCAACGTCTAATGGACCATACCCTTACTGGACTCCAAGGCACGGAAATGTTCGTATATTTAGACGATATCGTCCTTTACGCAAGTTCACTAACAGAGCACTTAATTAAATTCAAAAAACTAGCTAACCGTTTACGTGAAGCAAACTTAAAGTTACAACCTACGAAATGTAAATTCCTACGTAAGGAAGTCGCTTACCTGGGACATGTAATTACCGAGGAAGGGGTAAAACCGGACCAAAACAAAATCCAAGCCGTTCAAAACTACCCTGCACCTCGTACACCAAAGGGAATTAAAGAGTTCCTCGGTCTGACCGGCTACTACAGGAGGTTTATTCCAGAGTTTTCTAAAACAGCTCGTCCTTTAACCTCCCTATTAAAAAAGGACGTATCTTTTGACTGGGGATCGTCCCAACAGAACGCGTTCGACCAATTAAGATCGGCATTGCAAAAGGAACCAATCCTGCAATACCCAAATTTTGAACTAGAATTCCACGTCACTACAGATGCTTCTGACTACGCTATAGGAGGAATATTGAGTCAGGCTATTGACGGAAAAGAATTACCGATCGCTTACGCTTCGCGTCTCTTAAATAAAGCAGAAACGAATTACGCGATCATAGAAAAAGAACTTTTAGCCATAGTGTACTGTACAAAACACTTCCGACCTTACTTATATGGAAGGAAGTTCATTTTATTTACCGACCACCAACCCTTAATATGGTTGCATAACGTAAAGGACCCAACCTCGCGCCTCGTCAGGTGGCGACTAAAATTAGCTGAGTTTGAATACGAAATTCGATACTAACCAGGAAAAAGCAACAAACTTGCCGACGCTCTATCTCGTAATCCCCCTACAGTGGAGACATGTCCACTACGGCCACGAGAAGAAGATGACGAGGACTGGGTGGACTGGCCCACTCAAAATCCCAAGAAACCGCGTACCACTAAAGAAAGTAAAGCCCGCCTAAGAACGGAACCTAAGAGGATTCAGCCGCACAGAAAAGTACGCAAAACCCCAACACCTATAATAGCGCCGCCGGATAAAATCTCATTAGTCCCACAAGAACCAATGAGTAGCGAAGAAGAAATTGACCAGGAAGAAGAAATAGAATTAGCGGACACCCCTTATCAAATTATTTCGCCCCCGCAATCTCCAGTACCACAGGAACAGGAAGACCCCGATTCCGAGGTGGAATCGAATATGTCAGACGAGTCAACAACCGACTCGGACTTATCTATAATTGAGCAGGACGATTCCCAAGATGCAGCATACGAACGAGATCCAGATCGAGAAATCATAATAGTACCGTCAATCAGTCGCGACCCATTGTCCCTACGTAAAGAAACACTCGTCTTCTTTTTAAGTGCCGATGGGAAACCTTGCGACGAAGGAGCTAGACAATTACAGGAAACAGGAGAATTGATAATAGCGAACGAACTCACTCTAGGCAGGGCTCATGTATCATATAAAAAGGGACAAATTCTCGTAGGGTTGGTTATCAAGGAAACACAAAATACTCCTCTAACCACGACAAATTGGAACGAAGCTCTTTCTTCCCTTAAGAATGTAATACGCGAATTAATCATATACTCATTTAGTATTGCCAAGACGACGAATATTGATCAATTAAATTGGCAAGATATCATAATGGATGTCCTCGAAACCATTAATGAAGAAGACATTAGTGTCACTATATGCTTGCAAATAGTTCAGATCCCCGAAGAATCAAAAAGACAAAGCATTATAACCGAAAATCATGCGTCTGCATTAGCCGGACACAAAGGAGTAGCTAAAACTTATAATCGAATTCGACACTATTATTTCTGGAAAGGAATGAAAAAGGCCGTCGAAGATTATATTCGAAGATGCGAGGACTGTCAAAAGAAAAAACTCGTCCGTGTTAAAACCAGGCAGCCAATGATCCTTACCGACACGCCTGGGCGCGCCTTTGATAAAATAGCACTAGATATAGTAGGACCGTTACCTACCACAAGAAATGGACATACGTATATATTAACCATGCAAGACTTATTAACAAAATACTTCGTGTGCGAACCCCTCAAACAATCGACATCGGTAAAAGTTGCAGATGCGTTTATAAAAAAATTTATCTGCCAGTTCGGAGCTCCCAGAGCCATCCTCACTGACCAAGGAGCTAATTTCACGGGTAAATTCATGAAAACCATAGCGCAAAAATTTAAAATCGAACAATTTAGAACTACAGCTTTTCACCCACAGACTAACGGCTCTCTAGAGCGATCGCACCTCGTCCTAACGGAATATTTGAAAATGTTTATTAGTAAATACAATGACTGGGACGAATGGACCGACATGGCCGCGTTCTCTTATAATACCAGCGTCCACGAGGGCACTGGATACACTCCACATGAATTAGTGTTCGGTAAAATAGCCCGGGTACCCAGTCGGAAAAGAGTGCCCGAAGATTTTGAGAACGAAACCTATAACCAATACCTCTCGAAGTTAAGCATAAGAATGCAAGAGCTGCAAACCGCTGCAGCAGAAAAGCTAAATCAATCAAAATTACGTTACAAAAAATATTACGATAGACACATAAACGCGGAGACCTTCAGACCGGGCGACTCGGTCTTCGTTCTAATAGAACCGCGAAAAGGAAAATTTGGTGACCAGTATTCTGGTCCACACACTATATTAGAGATAATCCCGTCATAGAACTTAAAAATATCATGGAAAGGGAAAACGAAAATCATACACGCGAACAAAGCGCGTCTTGGTCGATTACCCGAGAATCCCGGCTGACCCAATAAAAAATAACAAATGTCTAAATAAATTTCTTCCATTAGGAAACCAAAATGCCACATCGCTGGGGCAAGAGCAGCGCAGCAGGGCCTCGGCCAAAAGGGGGAGGGAACAGCCGGCGTCTGTCCCACCTACGATGGATGCGCCGGGAGGCGGCCAAAGAAGGCAGAAGCCTTTCACCCTTCCTACCAAGGGTCGCCTCCTCGGTTGTCATCAGGGAGGCAGCGCCGAGCATCGAAATCATCACCATCGATGACTCCCCCTCCACAACGCCGAGTGACCTTCGCTCGCTGCAAGAAGCCGTCACCCCACGACTCCATACCAGCCCTCCCATAGAGGTACTCACCCCTCCGCCTTTTTCCCCATTCCAAAATTCCCATCAAAATCCCAGTCTCCCTGTCCCTTCCTCAATCCCTCCATGGCCAGGTGTCGTAGAGATCCTGGACACGGGGTCAGCTACTAGGATACCTGACATTTCGGAGCTGACGCCCGAGTTTTTAAGGTGGTTCGATGACCTCTATCAAGGAGGTTACGACCTTACGTACATTCTGGACCATTCTGAATTCCTTTCCAACCTTGAATACTCCTATCCTCCTTTCTAATCCTATCCCTCCTTTAACCCGTCCTGTAAATAGTCCCCTATAAATAATCCCCATTTATATCTTTATATTTTTATATTATATCTTTATATTTTCTTTTTTTTTTCTGCCAAAATAGGCTTTACCTTTTATTTTCTTTTCGTACGCCAAATGAGCCACATATTTAATTTTCTTTTCGTTATCTCCTCATTTCAAAACACCCAAACCCTATGTTAAGAAATGCTACGCATTTCTTCATATAAGGGGGGAGGTGTGACGTCCCACTAATTTTCGCACGTTCCTATTTAATAATACACCAGTAAACCTCAACATCACTCCATCAAAGTCCCCCAAATTCAACTCTTACCCCATCTCCTCGATCGCTGATCACCTTGATGTTGTACCTTAGCGGTCATCAACACAAGATGATCGATATAAACTCCACCTCGCCGATGTACCTTAGTGGTCCCCATCGCGAGATGATAGTTACAAAATCTCTTCGCCTATTCGCCCTATGAGGTACGAATCACCACCTCCAAAACGAATTCAAACAAGTCCCTCGTTACAAATCCCTCTTAAATCAAGACCACGTCTCGATTCCCCCTTTTCGACTCACAGAGTCCAAGCCACTTTAACCCCTTTCCTATAAAACACCCAAAATCCCTTCGACGAGTTGAGTATCTTCTTAGCAATAGCCGAACAGAATCTTGAGAATCATATTGCGACGCATGATTCATAAATGTAGTCTAAATATAGACTAATAGAAAAACCCCAAAAACCTAACTGCGAAGAATACCTGGCGTACGTGCCGTAAACATAGTCTAAATATAGAAGATTATAGAAAAACCCCGGAAGTCCTTCTACGCATTATTCGTAAATTGTGTCAAGGTCCTTACCGCATACAACCCCCGCAAGGACCGCGCGTAAATCTTATAAATACGAAGGATCGAGAGGCGAGGACCTCTTTCGTCGACAAACCAGGAGACAAATTTCTACGAAAAGTATACCTAAAATTATTAAACTCAGTGCTCTACGGCAACCAACTGTAAGCATTAATAATTATTATTATATTACAGTGCATATCGCCTTCATATCATATAATATTTCATTTATCTACGCTTATTGCGATCATAATTCCTTATTATTTCATTTATTTACGCTTATTGCGATTATATATATTTTGTATCACTAATACTATTACTTTTGTGTTATCTTGTTAATGCTTATCTTGTTTATATATATATATATATATATATATATATATATTCTGTCTTATAATCGCTTATGCGAACATATTTTTCTACGTTATTAACTATCTATACTAAAAACGTATTATTCTATGATTTACATCGCACTTCATGTCCATACCATATACAAATGTCATAATTATTTTATAAACGTTATGTGTGAATACTAATACCCCACGCATAATAACCAAACCAACAAAGTTAATAAACCGCTTTGTTTTAAATCACGCTTCAAATTATTTGTGCTCACCCATTGGTACGAAACACCTAAAATCCAAATAAACGAGTTAGTGAAACAGCTGATTCCGGTTCGCGAACGGGAGAGCAGTGACCGTGTTTACTAACATACCTTTGCATAGCCTGTGTACAGCTGCACGTCTAGACATATTTCTCAGAAATATTACAAGTAACTTTTGTGCCTATGCAACGGTAAATCCGATTAGCCAAAACCAAAACAAAGTGCTCTAACGGGTGTCACCGGTGGGATCATAACAATTTAACCATTCCCTGGTCGTTCAGTGCTACGAATCTGGTATTCGCGCCTGTTGCCTAACGTCTAGTGCCACGAATCACGTATTCGCGCCTAAAATCCTGCTCTCCGCAGTGCCACGAATCTGGCATTCGCGCCTGTATTCCTAAGAACGTTCGGTGCTACGAATCTGGTATTCGTGCCTGAATCCTACTCTCCGCAGTGTCACGAATCTGGCATTCGTGTCTGCATTCCCTCAAACATTCAGTGCCACGAATCTGGCATTCGCGCCTGAATTTCTACCTTCCGCAGTGTCACGAATCTGGCATTCGCGCCTGAATCCTACTCTCCGCGGTGTCACGAATCTGGCATTCGCGCCTGCATTCCCTCGGACGTTCAGTGCACGAATCCTGCATTCGAGCCAGAATTTCTATCTTCCGCAGAGCCACGAATCTGGCATTCGCGCCTGCGTTCCCTCAAGTATTACCCCATCTATGCCACAGCCCTAAAGACCTCACCCGGGACGTGACAGTAGCGACGAAGTAAAGGCGATCCACGAATTCCTAGTGCTCTGCTTGATCCTTTTTCTTCCGATGGCTCGCAATTTTTTAAATTCAATCATATTTTCTGTAGTGTTATGTTTTTCGTAAACGGTGAAAGCATGCTTTTTTTGTTTAATAGCTTCTTCAACTTCAGAGTTCCACCAAGGGACTTGTTTTTTAAATAATTTACGTGACGTTTCCGGTATAGCAAGGTCAGCCGCCTCAGTGATGGTGTCCACTAATTCTGTGACAGTGCAGTAAATGTAATTTGTATTATCGATTGATGGAGTTTTCAATTGGTCAATTTTTATATTAATTGTAGATTGATAAAGTTCCCAATCAGTTTTTTAAATTTCCATCTGGAAGTGTAATTGTGTAAAGTAGGATGAAGGTTTTGGAATTGCAGTTTAATAGGGAAGTGGTCACTATCGTACAGGTCTCCCAGAGCTTCCCACTCTTGCCTGTGAGCTATGCCAGTACTGCAAAAGCAGAGATCAATCGAACTGAAGGTGGCGTTGGAGATGTTGAAATGAGTAGACTGGTTGTTGTTTAGAAGAACGTTTTCCGGTTGATCTAACCATAGACTTATATAGACGGAACGTTTACTGAGGGGGGTTGCAAGGTTCGCGGGAAGGGGAATGTCATACGGGCAACTCGGGTAACTCCGTTCCTCCTCGGTGTTATTCGGAAATACAATGACGTTTTATATATCTATGAGCGATACTTAGTCGAAAAGTTTAGGTATACTTATGCATACATTCAAAATTTCGTATATCATGTAGTTCATAAACATAATTAATATACATAAATTATTACATAGTAAAATATACACAAAAAAAAGAAAATAATATAATCACACAAAAAAAGAAAATAATATAATTACAATATAGAAAAGGTGTGAAATCAAAATGAGCTGCAAGTACGTCACAAAAAAATGAAAATAATATAATCACCCAAAAAAAGAAAATAATTGCAATATAAAAAAAGGTGTGAAATCAAAATGAGCTGCAAGTACACCACAACAAAAAGAAAATAATATAATCACCCAAAAAAAGAAAATAATATAATTACAATATAAAAAAAAATAATATCATTACAATATAAAAAAAGATGTGAAATCAAAATGAGCTGCAAGTACATAAAGGTGCTTTCCAACTGCGCTTAAGATGACACAACTACATATACACAGCTAAAATGCTGTGTTATTCCATTACTCATATCGCGGACATTATAATTAACCCATCAAAAAGAATCCCATTTAAAAACATTGTCGTAAATTAATAGCTTTACAAAATTAATGATATACAAAAATTGCGCCAATTATAACAATGACTATTTATACAAAGAAAAACACTGTATTAAATAATATAACACAACAAATGACAAAAAAAAATGTCCGCGGCCTGGAAGTCAAATACTTGGCGTGGCCAGGCACGGTCAAGGTTGAATAAGAATTATTTAAAAATGCAAAATAACGAAAGTGTATTCATAGTTTTAAGGGGGTAGACACGTCACGTGACCTGGCCGATTCGGCAGGTCGGTATTACAGCAGGTTTTTTCTGCACAAAAATGATAATACCGATAGATCGCCGATTGCCCGGTAAACGCGAGAGGGAGCTGTTTGCTATTTCCGTATTTTATTCTGAATAAGGAAAGAAATTCTCAGCTGTTGCGTTGTACTTATACAAATTTAAACGGAAGTCGACTGGTACTGCAAACGTAGAAAATTCATTGTACATTTTAATTACTTGAAATGTGCTTATGCTACAATATTCTACGTTAGCAGTAAGAAATTATAAGTGAAAAGGGAAAATAGATGAGGGGATGTCCTCAGAAAATGAAGTTTGTTAGGTTAAACATTTTTTTACTAGCAAAGCACCGAAACAGAACATGAAATACACTTATTACACGTCCCATGCAGAAAGCAGTTATGAACAAACATTATATATAAAATTGTAAGGAATCGATTGACGTCACTTTTGCAAAGATCTGATTAGAAATTGTAGAACTTCAGATTCGTCACTGCTTAGCGTGCAACATTGTATAGTCCCGCTGGTTTCGAGCGTCGAAGCCCACGAAACTCAGCGAGACACATGATTGTTGGCGAGCAGTGCGTTTGACGACTCTAGCTAGAGAATCATCCCGTATAAATGCTAAGAAACGATAGTGTGAAGCGGCGTGCGTTTCAACTGCACATTGACAATATCGTAGATTCTAGGGCCTACAATATTAGCTCCGTAATACGATGTTCTTCACCAGAGCACTGCATTACTGATGAAAATGATGCCAAACATGGAGCAATTCGGCCTATTTTTAATGAACGTAGTGTGTATGTGTCCTAATCATGTATTCATAAGAAAAAATAGACCGAATTGCTTCGCAACTCGACTTATTTTCGTGGACATAAACTCACCAATCCATCGGTGGTAACACTCTTATCAAGGTGTAATGAGAAATATGAACATATTCATATTCAGTACTGGATGACTCAAATCGCCGTCGACCGAGGGCTCCAATAAATGTGCATTTATTTGGGAAACCAAAGCCGCGTCACTCGTGACACGTACTCGGGAACAGATATATGTATGTACGACAAGAAGCAATGCAATTTCCCGATGACTTGGAGCAACATTTCAATAGGTAAATGCATGAAACTCTGGGATCAGGAATTCCCAACCAAGTGATGCATATGTAAGAACTGGCGAAATTCAACAATAGTTTGTTGTCTAAATTTCACAATTAAAGTATTTATTTGACGCGAATATACATATGTAAAGTTTGTTAGCAAAGTTTTTCTCGATTTAAGTTCTATAGAAGGCTGACTTTCCTTCGCCATGCAAAGTCCTCTCTTGTCCTTCACGCTGGCAATCATGCAACTCGCGCAGTTTCGTGGGTTTCGACGCTCGAATTCAGCAGGGCTATACAATGTTACGCACTAAGCAGTGACAAATCGTCAGTTCTGCATTTTTAATCAGATCTTTGCGAAAGTGACGTGAATCGATTCGTCACGTTTTCTCGATCAAATTGGCCCCAAAAATGATATTATTCGGACCATAATTAAGGAAATTACGTGAAAATTTGTTTGCAGAATTGGAAGCCCGTTTCGTTAAAAATAGTCTGATTTAAATTATTTTCTGTCAATTTAATCGGTTGAATGCCAGGAATCCATTTGTGTCACTTTCATATTGATACGATGAAAATAAACAAATTCTGTTTCTATATAAGTAGGTAGGCTATGCCGATTCTGGACCATGGTGCTCGAGGGGGTGGGGAGGGGAGGGGGTACCGAGTTCGTTGGTGAGGGGGTGCGGAGGGGAGGGGTACCGAGTTCGTAGGTGAGGGGGATGACGTCACAGGGGAGGGGGATTCCAAAATGGCGTCGACCGAGTTCGTGGATGAGGGGGGGGGTGACGTCACAGGGGAAGGAGGATTTGAAAATTTTCAAAATGGCGCCGCGCGCGCAACTCGAGTTTGTAGGCGAGGGGGCTGACGTCACAGGGGAGGGGGAGGATCTTCAAAATTTCAAAATGGCGTTGCGCGCATTTCGTATTGGCGCCACCTATTGGATGTTTAAGGTACTTTGGGTCCGCGTCGGTATTTGGGCCCGCCTTGGTAAATTTTCCAGATTTTTCATACATTTCGTATTGGCGCCACCTGTTGGATGTTTAAGGTACTTTGGGCACGCGTCGCCGCCGCGCAATCTCCGCACGCGCGCGGGGATCGGTGCGCAGGCGCGACCGCAACCGATTCGTGGAAATTCAAATCGCGTCTTCGATTATGATTTCTGAGAAAGAGGGTGGACCAGGAGAAAAGATTTTTCTGAGAAAAGATAAGGAATCATGGCGCGCGACAGGATTGAACACGTTATGACACCTACGTGCAGGCGCTTCATGCCGTGTGTTTATATTTGAATCGTGGGACCGGTACAGTGCACGTGCAATGATGTATACATATAGCGATAATTATTTTAAATCAATCATCGCGATAGCCCATGGAATAAATATTGCCGTGCGTTTTTCATGCCGTGTGTTTATATTTGAATCGTGGGACCGGTACAGCGCACGCGCTTCATGCTATATGTTTATATTTGAATCGTGGGACCGATACAGCGCACGTGCAATGATATAAACATAGAGCGATAATTATTGTAAACCAATCGTCGCAATAGCCCACGGAATAAACACTACATTGCATTCGATGATGATTTCTGAGAAAGAGGGAGGTACATGATTTCTGAGAAATCATAGAGTGAACCGCACCATGCCGTGTGTTTATATTTTAACCGTGGGACCGATATAGTGCATGTGCAATGATGTATACATATAGCGATAATTATTCGGTGAAAAGTTCCGAGTATTTTCACGATCGAGGAGGCTGTAAGTTAATCGTCGCGATAGCCCATGGAGTAAACACGACATTGCACCGCGCCATGCAGTATGTTTATATTTGGTCAGGATTGAACGCGTTTTGATATTTGAACCGTGGGACCGATACAGCGCACGTGTAATGAAGAAATTAACTATGCGTTGCGTTCGCGTAAGCAACAATCGTAAACATAGAGCGATAATTATTCGGGGTTGAGTTCCGAGTATTTACATGATTGAGAATGACGTCTCAAGCATCATTCTCGAGGAGCTGTAAGTCAAGCGTCGTGGAAGCGTTTAAGGGCGAAAAGAATTCGTACATAGATTTTCATGATTTTAGTAATTTATTTAAGATTAACTAACTATTTAACTTAGTTATCCCACTCGACAACATCATCGTTGAATATAGCATCGTCGATATCATTCGTAAAGAATGCATTATCGGTGATTTCCACGATCGCCGTGAAAGAATGCAACGTAGCGCTCGTATAAACATCCGCCGATGAAAATGTATTTGACGCGCTACCGCGATAGCTATTCGAGATTAATTAACTTAAATAGCGCAACCGCCTCACGAAAGAATGTAACGTCGCGTATAAATATCTGTCAACGAAAATGCTTTCACGCTCCTTCACACGCCCTTTTCTCTCCCATAATCGCGATACATGCAAATACTTGATATGTTATTTCACAGGGACGGTGGAAGATAGGTAAGTAAACCTGACATATTAATATTAAGATTTTTAAGATGTAGTAATTTATTCAACTTAACTATCCCACTCGACAACATCGTCAGCAAATAGGGCGATATCTTCGTCGGTAATAATGGTATTGTCGACGATTTCATTAAATAGATCCTCATCAGTATAAAATGAATCACCCGCAACTTGCTCGGGGACAGTCTGAACTGCAATATCGCAAGCCCGAAGCCCCGATACTGCATTCGCAAAAACAGCGTTAAAGTCAATCAGTTTCGCATTATAACATTTCCGCCAAACTACACTTTTTGGATCCATGAAACTATTCGGTTGATATATATTACTATAGTATTCATCATCCTCATCATCACTAACATCTAAAAAGAATGTTTTTTGCCGCGCATGCCTATTTAACCAATATTGTTCGTTCGCGTAGTGGTTAACCGGCGCCTCGCCATTAGCATTGTAAAACACCTTTAAAAAGATGTCGCCATCGTGAACAACTTCCGCCTCATGAAGTTCGTCACCACGAATTTCTTCGGTTTGAACCGCAACATTCCGACACGCAACATATATTTTGTGGTTGGAGTCATGTATAGGCTGCACTGGGGAGTCGGAGATTGCAACGGCAGCTGGGTGATTCAATTGCACGGACAATGACATAATCTGAAACGATTTTTTTCGTATAATTCTCAAAGTTGCTGACACAATGATTCACTAAAATATGGTAATGGAAACTTACGGTATTAATCGATTATATTTCCGTGCGTTGAACGGTGGATGATATCCTTCTAAATGATCACGCTTACAACAAGAATAACAACAACTACAACAACACTATGATGCGACAGTCTTCGATGCAACTGCAATCGACTCAGACACAATAAATTTTCAAAACGTTTCTTGTAGTAACGTATGACCGGACTGATGCAGTAGCATGATAGGACTGATTTTAACGCGATCGTTCCATGATTACACATACGAAACCATAGAGCAATAATTATTCGACGTTGCATTCGTGTAAGCAACCATCGTAAACATACAACGATAATGATTCGGGGTAGAGTTCCGAGTATTTTCACGATCGAGGAGGATGTAAGTCAATCGTCGCGGTAGTCCATGGAATAAACATGACGTTGCACTGCACGATGCAGTATGTTTATATCTGAGTGTTGGTGGGAGTATTATAGCGACCGTGTAAGGGTGAAAAGAGTTCGATATAGATCCATGGGCATCTGATTTACAGTATACCTATGTCAGTACCCCACGATGCTCGCGTCATCGTCTTCCGATGACGATAACGATGGTAACGCGAGCCCTTCATCCGCGATGTCGCAGTTGAATGACCAAACGCTTACGATCGAGAAACATAAGATCCGCGACACGTTAAGCCTACCGTCATTATCCGAGACGTCATGGGGCAGTATCGTGCAAAACGGATTTATGCAATTGTCGCATCACCATCGTCAATTGCTACGTCATATCGCGCGATACAGTACTGCGAGCAAATGCACATTGTATTGCATTGTTGGTGATAAGGACGTGCATCGCAAGCAAGTGAAGTACTTTACCGCGGTCGTGTGTACGCCGTTAACGCTTCTGCAGGACATTGAGAACGGTACGGTTGAAGTGTATAAAGTGTTGTACCTTCGAACATTGACTATTACCGTGGACACGTTTCTGTGTTGTGAATTAGCAAGATTTGTGAATGTGCACCCGACACCGATTGTGCGACGGCATTCGAAACGCGTAATTTTGCCTTTGGGTTTCCGATATCCAAACACGGACCACATCACCTGGAAGAGCCGTATCACCCATTCGGCACTATTCGTACGTGTCTGGTAGACAAAAGTATTTGTGAATAAGTGAACACGGAGGTGTTCATGGACACGTACAGGGTTTTATCCCGGATGTCCACGCTTTTACGCTCTGTTGGCCGAAAGGAGGGTTTCGATGGCTGGACGACGCAACAGTGGCTGCGCTCAACGTGTCATCCCTGCCCGACCACGACGAGGACTCCGAGGAATCCGAGGGGTACCTGTTGGAGGTGGACATCGAATATCCCAAGGAGATCCACGAGGCGCACGTCGACCTTCCATTCTGCCCGGTGCGCAAGCACGCGCCAGAAGGAAAACAAACCAAGCTGCTTGCCACGCTCGACGATAAGGAGCGATACGTCATCCACTATCGCTATCTAAAACAGTGCGTGCGACACGGTTTACGCGTGACGCGAATTCATCCGGTGTTGCGATTCGATCAGTCGCATTGGTTACGCGACTACATCCGATTGAATACCGATCTGAGGACGCGCGCTACTAGTGAATTTCAAAAGACTCTATACAAAATAACGAATAACGCGGTGTACAGGAAGACAATGGAGAATGTGCGGAATCGCGTAGACGTGCGACTGGTGACGCGGTGGGACGGTCGTTACGGCGCGGAAGCGCTGATCGCGAAACCGAACTTTCACAGTCGTACGATTTTCTCCGAGGAGTTGGTGGCCATCGAAATGCGCAAAAACTAAAAGTGAAGTTCGACAAACCGATATACGTGGGTATGAGTGTGCTCGACGTATCGAAGGAATGTCTGTATGAATTTCACTACGCATATATGCGCGCGAAGTTCGGTGATCGGTGTAAGGTCCTGTACACCGACACCGACAGTTTAATGTATAGTGTAGAATGCGAGGATGTGTATAAAAGGATGAAGCGTGACATCGATCGATTCGACACCAGTGATTACGCGGTGGACAATCCGTACGGTATGCCCCGCGTAAACAAAAAGGTTCCGGGACTCATGAAAGATGAGAACAACGGCGCCTTGATGACCGAGTTCGTCGGACTACGGTCTAAGATGGACGCGACTAGAACGTTTAACGCTGTAGTGGGGTCTAAGAGTGAGACTAAGAAGGTGAAGGATGTGCGGAGACACGTGGTCGCGAATAATATACAATTCGACGATTACATTCGTTGTCTCCGCGATCTCACTGAGAAATCAATTCAGCAGAACAATATACGCCCCAACGAGCATAATGTGTATTCCGTGAGTGGGGAAAAGAACGCTCTCAGTCCGTTCGACGACAAACGGTGTATTTTAGTCGATCGGGTCAGCACCCTTCCGTGGGGGGCATTATCAAAACCCCGAGCTCGAGACCCACGAGCGCCTCGAACTTGAGCCTGACGAGTCCCTCGAGAATCCCATTGTATAGTGTGTTTACATGTTTGTATGTTTGTATGTATATACGTTTCATTCTTTCTTTTGTTCATGTTATTTACGAATATCTAATATATGTATAGCGTAGAATAGTCAAAATTGTATATAGCATAGAATAGTCAAAATTGCATATAGCGTAGAATAGCCAAAATTGTATAGTGTAGCATAGCCAAAATTATATGTATATATGTATATATTTTTTCCTTACTTTATTATGATTAATTGTACGCATATACGAGATGAAGAAGGAGAATATGAATACTTGAATAAACGTACAATGTATATATTTATATGTATTTATTTTTATTTATTTCAGTAACATATAATGCGTTTATAATCGGGAATCATAGAATATCCATGCTGCTTATCCACGAGTTCCGTGACGAATCGAATCCGAGCCACTTAACGTACACCTGGTTTCCCTTGCGACCAATAATCTTCTCGACCAGAGAGAGAGACGGTCGGATTCGCGACCGAATGTAGTTCATACTTGTAGAATCCACCCGAGATCGGCTCTCCCGCGGAATCGCGCAGAATGTACGTCACCGGGTACGTTCGTTGTACGCTTACGATTTCGAACACTTCGGTCGACCAGTTCGGAGTGTATCCCTTCTCGAAGAGGGCCTTGAACTTGCTCGCGCGTACCTTGTCACCGACTTTGAATTTCGCGCGCCCCTCTGTTATTATCCCGTTCATTCACTGGTCATTGGTACATTTGTACACTACATCGACAACAATAACAACAACATCGACAACGCCAACATGAACGCCAATGCCAACGCCAACATCAACATTAACAACAACATCAACATCAACCCGCGATTATCGGTATGTTCAACAAGTACGTGTGGTCCGTATCGTTAACTACTCTGACGCCGTTCGAGAAAAAAAAAGAACAGGTAACCTGGCTTACAACGCGATACCACGGGCTTCTCTGGTCTGACGGATGGATTCCGTACCATAAACTTCCGGAAATGCTTGCCCGACAGCTCGCTAACATTGATGTAGTGTATGTGAAGAGATTGGAAAAGAAATCTGTCACAACATCTCCTGTAAACTAACATTTCCATCGAGGATATTACCGAATTGTAGGTACAACAAGAAAAAGAACGTGAACAACGCTGATGACTACAACAACAATAATAGCAGCAACGTTAGCGACGTCGATGACGACGGTGGATACGATGTCGTTAACGATTATTGTGGAATCGTACCTGCCGCAGCTGTTCCATCCCTAAAAGCAATGTCTGCGATGAACACCGTACGATGTCCTTTCCATGAAAAAACACAATGATATGTGTGCACTAGAAAACGTGCAGAAAATAGGGTAGTTCATACATCGTGGAATCTAACGTGAATCGTACATACATAAGGTGACCTGTCCAGTGAATGAACACTTAAGCTACATGTCTGTTAAAATTAGTATTCAAAAGTCGTTAATTAATCCCCTGAATGTTATTGCTATAAGCGACCTGATTTATTACTAAAGTAAGACATCCCGGAACATCATTCTAGCAATGTTTGATAGTCATAACTATCATTAAAAGTTTGACAGAGGATTAAATAAAAAAAAAAATGTACCAATGACCAGTGAATGAACGGGATAATAACAGAGGGGCGCGCGAAATTCAAAGTCGGTGACAAGGTACGCGCGAGCAAGTTCAAGGCCCTCTTCGAGAAGGGATACACTCCGAACTGGTCGACCGAAGTGTTCGAAATCGTAAGCGTACAACGAACGTACCCGGTGACGTACATTCTGCGCGATTCCGCGGGAGAGCCGATCTCGGGTGGATTCTACAAGTATGAACTACATTCGGTCGCGAATCCGACCGTCTCTCTCTCTGGTCGAGAAGATTATTGGTCGCACGGGAAACCAGGTGTACGTTAAGTGGCTCGGATTCGATTCGTCACGGAACTCGTGGATAAGCAGCATGGATATTCTATGATTCCCGATTATAAACGCATTATATGTTACTGAAATAAATAAAAATAAATACATATAAATATATACATTGTACGTTTATTCAAGTATTCATATTCTCCTTCTTCATCTCGTATATGCGTACAATTAATCATAATAAAGTAAGGAAAAAATATATACATATATACATATAATTTTGGCTATGCTACACTATACAATTTTGGCTATTCTGCGCTATATGCAATTTTGACTATTCTATGCTATATACAATTTTGACTATTCTACGCTATACATATATTAGATATTCGTAAATAACATGAACAAAAGAAAGAATGAAACGTATATACATACAAACATACAAACATGTAAACACACTATACAATGGGATTCTCGAGGGACTCGTCAGGCTCAAGTTCGAGGCGCTCGTGGGTCTCGAGCTCGGGGTTTTGATAATGCCCCCCACGGAAGGGTGCTGACCCGATCGACTAAAATACACCGTTTGTCGTCGAACGGACTGAGAGCGTTCTTTTCCCCACTCACGGAATACACATTATGCTCGTTGGGGCGTATATTGTTCTGCTGAATTGATTTCTCAGTGAGATCGCGGAGACAACGAATGTAATCGTCGAATTGTATATTATTCGCGACCACGTGTCTCCGCACATCCTTCACCTTCTTAGTCTCACTCTTAGACCCCACTACAGCGTTAAACGTTCTAGTCGCGTCCATCTAAGACCGTAGTCCGACGAACTCGGTCATCAAGGCGCCGTTGTTCTCATCTTTCATGAGTCCCGGAACCTTTTTGTTTACGCGGGGCATACCGTACGGATTGTCCACCGCGTAATCACTGGTGTCGAATCGATCGATGTCACGCTTCATCCTTTTATACACATCCTCGCATTCTACACTATACATTAAACTGTCGGTGTCGGTGTACAGGACCTTACACCGATCACCGAACTTCGCGCGCATATATGCGTAGTGAAATTCATACAGACATTCCTTCGATACGTCGAGCACACTCATACCCACGTATATCGGTTTGTCGAACTTCACTTTTAGTTTTTGCGCATTTCGATGGCCACCAACTCCTCGGAGAAAATCGTACGACTGTGAAAGTTCGGTTTCGCGATCAGCGCTTCCGCGCCGTAACGACCGTCCCACCGCGTCACCAGTCGCACGTCTACGCGATTCCGCACATTCTCCATTGTCTTCCTGTACACCGCGTTATTCGTTATTTTGTATAGAGTCTTTTGAAATTCACTAGTAGCGCGCGTCCTCAGATCGGTATTCAATCGGATGTAGTCGCGTAACCAATGCGACTGATCGAATCGCAACACCGGATGAATTCGCGTCACGCGTAAACCGTGTCGCACGCACTGTTTTAGATAGCGATAGTGGATGACGTATCGCTCCTTATCGTCGAGCGTGGCAAGCAGCTTGGTTTGTTTTCCTTCTGGCGCGTGCTTGCGCACCGGGCAGAATGGAAGGTCGACGTGCGCCTCGTGGATCTCCTTGGGATATTCGATGTCCACCTCCAACAGGTACCCCTCGGATTCCTCGGAGTCCTCGTCGTGGTCGGGCAGGGATGACACGTTGAGCGCAGCCACTGTTGCGTCGTCCAGCCATCGAAACCCTCCTTTCGGCCAACAGAGCGTAAAAGCGTGGACATCCGGGATAAAACCCTGTACGTGTCCATGAACACCTCCGTGTTCACTTATTCACAAATACTTTTGTCTACCAGACACGTACGAATAGTGCCGAATGGGTGATACGGCTCTTCCAGGTGATGTGGTCCGTGTTTGGATATCGGAAACCCAAAGGCAAAATTACGCGTTTCGAATGCCGTCGCACAATCGGTGTCGGGTGCTCATTCACAAATCTTGCTAATTCACAACACAGAAACGTGTCCACGGTAATAGTCAATGTTCGAAGGTACAACACTTTATACACTTCAACCGTACCGTTCTCAATGTCCTGCAGAAGCGTTAACGGCGTACACACGACCGCGGTAAAGTACTTCACTTGCTTGCGATGCACGTCCTTATCACCAACAATGCAATACAATGTGCATTTGCTCGCAGTACTGTATCGCGCGATATGACGTAGCAATTGACGATGGTGATGCGACAATTGCATAAATCCGTTTTGCACGATACTGCCCCATGACGTCTCGGATAATGACGGTAGGCTTAACGTGTCGCGGATCTTATGTTTCTCGATCGTAAGCGTTTGGTCATTCAACTGCGACATCGCGGATGAAGGGCTCGCGTTACCATCGTTATCGTCATCGGAAGACGATGACGCGAGCATCGTGGGGTACTGACATAGGTATACTGTAAATCAGATGCCCATGGATCTATATCGAACTCTTTTCACCCTTACACGGTCGCTATAATACTCCCACCAACACTCAGATATAAACATACTGCATCGTGCAGTGCAACGTCATGTTTATTCCATGGACTACCGCGACGATTGACTTACATCCTCCTCGATCGTGAAAATACTCGGAACTCTACCCCGAATCATTATCGTTGTATGTTTACGATGGTTGCTTACACGAATGCAACGTCGAATAATTATTGCTCTATGGTTTCGTATGTAGTAGTAAGGGAAGGCCGGTTCTAACGCAGGTCCTCTGAGGGGAGCGCGGGGGCGGGGGAGGAAGTGATGGCGCGCGGGGGAGCGCGGCGGAGGGAAACATGGGCGCGGGGTCTGCGGGGAGAGGAAGACAGGTTGCGCGCGCACGAGCCGCGGAGTGGGGGAAGCCGCGATGATGGAGGGGATCAGTTCGGGCCGAGCCGCCGCGGAGACCTCTCCAGACCGGACCCACCGTGGAAAATTTTTTAAAGGGAGGGGACAGCCCCTGAAAAAATTTCTGGGGCGGGCCGAGTCTGAAAAATCTTTTTTCCCCAAATATTTTTTCTAAACCAATATGTGATGGAATTTTCCCACAGGCGAACACAGAGAAATAATAATTTATTTTTCATCGTACGATGTCGGGAAAGATCGGCTTTTTGCAAACCATGTATTCCGAGGAGGGAAAGAGAGAGCATTACTTTAAAAAGCTAAATTCGAGAGAGGGAAAAGAGACAGCGCTACTTGGTGGTACAATAGCATGCATTCTACAGCTAACAAGTTTTCGAAGCGTTCCGATTCAGCGTCGCAGCGTTTCGCGCGATCTCGCGTAATTCGATTCCTCTGGAGCGGTCATGCAGGATGATGTCGCATGGCAGCGCGAAGAACGAAATATGATTATGCGGCGTCAGCAGAAATCTTTTTTCAACGCCGAGAAATAATAATTATTAAAACGACGAATCTTAAAATTAGGCGGTGAGGAGGATAACGGATGAATAAAATGGAGAAATAATATACGTTTAAGAATATATATTGTTACAAATCATAAAATTAAAAGAATATAATTTAAGATTTTGTACTACGAGCATCATCCACAATATGATTGATTGCACATGCTAACAATTCACAATCGATCAATGAATGCTGTTCGAAGTGTTCGCTTTCAGAAATTAATTTTACATAATCTGTTGGCGCGGTAGCGCTACGTAAAACGTCTACGAAAGTGGCATATTTACTGCTTACAGAGTACATATTTTCAGATAGCCACGTGTACATATGTTCAATGCAATAATTGTACGTGAATAGTTTACACATCGTGGCTTCAGTCATATATATGACAACGCGATTATCGGTGATTTTAATAAGTTGATCATCATGCATACGCGGGAATTCGATTCGTAAATGATCAATTTCGATGTGAGTTTGGGGCGATGTTGCGTTGCTGCGTAATCGTTGGAGTATATCCACCTCGTTTTGTAGCAGGAGCTTCCACGTAGACATTGAAAAGCTTAACTCGCTGCCTTTATTGTCGGCTATGGCGATCTCGACGCGGCACGAATCCATATCAATGCGAATTCCAATAGTTAGACGTTTATAAGCTGTTGCGGTCAGTGGATAATCGCGTCCTAGGATCCGAACGATTGATGGTTTCCGTGTTTCCATCGTTTTTAATGATACGGATCCAGAACTGTAAGAAACAAATACATGAAATTGATACTTCAGTCGTTTGCGTTTACAGTGAATGAAGTAAATGAAAAGTGTATAGTAACGCGTACATACCTCATATTGGATTGTTGTTGTTGTTGGCATTTATTTGGAAACCCACCATCGTTGCCGACTGCGCAGGATGAATCGTTTAAGCTGCGTTTGTACATTTTTGATGTGCACTATATTTTTTATGGAGTACCGGCTGTTCCGCCAAAGTCACTGAGCGATTGATGGAATAGCATCCGAGAGCTCGGCTTAAATAGAGGTGCAATTGCTTCCCCCACCACAGCATTTTATTCTAAAGCTACCACTTTTCCATAATGTTTTTCAATCTTAGCGTATCGCGCGAGATGATGTCATTTTTTTTTTGCAATGCTAATGTAACATGATACTTTTGAGAACGTAGAATCTTAGAATTCTGGGTCAGCAGAAACAATGATTCTTAGAAATAGGTGTCAGCCGAAACAACGATTCTTAGAAAATAGGTGTCAGCAGAAAATTTGTTAGACGATCTCGCGCGCTAATTCGTCATACGCGTGCATCATAGAAAGAATTATGCTGCATCGACAGAAACTGCATAGAACCATATTAGGATGGATCGCCATTTTTTTCCATGCAATGCATTTGAGAGAGGGGGTACGCTAAAAGAGTAAGACAGACATAACAAATCATGCATAAAAACGTGCTGTAAACTGTGCAAAGCTTCAATTTGTTGTAACACATTGCACAGATTACAGCCATGGAAGAATTCGCGCAAGTAGAACGTCAATTGTTGGATCAATCTGCACGATTGATTTCCCAGGAAGAGTACCTCGCGTGGGAAGAACGGTGCAACGAGTGCATCGAATCGTTGGAAGAACAGAGCCGCGTAAAACGTCCTCGATTATCGATCGGTGTTCGACAATCCGTGGTTGCTCGAATCGCACGTCTCGAAGGATTGAAACATTCGTTGCGTGGCCGTTTCGTGCGCGAAGGTGCCGGACATTCGAGCACAGGACTTTTGTGGCGTGAAATAGACGCTGCGTTCGAAAGCCGCGTATTAACTGGTGCCGTGTTAAATTCGAACTACATCGAGCCGCGTAACTTCCTTCAGGATGCGGCGACCATCGTGCTGGAGCATGTGCAAAGTGCTCTGAGGAAACGTCGAAGCCTCAAAGTGAACACGGTGTTCAACGGCGAATTTGTGACAGGTGACAAGCATGCTTGCAAAAGCATCAATACCCGAAACTGCGAACTCTTCCGCACATCCGATCTACAGGAGTGGTATCAGCGATGCGTCGTCGAACCCACCCTGGCATCGCTGGAAGAGTTCCAGGAACGCGACAGCGGATGGGCATTGGCGAGGATTCTCAACCTCATCGTCAATGTCAATAAGTACAATCCGCTGCGCGCGGGATGTCACTGCAAGTTACCGCGGGAATTGTTGCTGAAGAAGGCTACGATTAGCGTGCAATCTCCGAACAATGCGTGTTTCGCGTGGGCGGTGGTCGCCGCCCTCCATCCTACCGAACGAGACACCGCGCGCCCAAGTTCATATCCCGACTATGCGTCCGTGCTAAATCTCGAGGGTATTGAGTTCCCGATGTCTCTGGGACAGATCGGGAAGTTTGAACGGCAGAACGACATCTCCATCAACGTGTACAGCTTCGAGATGGAGATGGAGAAGTCGAAGAATGGCTCCACAGTCTTCCCGCTGCGCCTCACCAACCAAAAGAGGGATCGGCATGTAAACTTGCTCTACACACCGAATCAAGAGCACGGCGATGTAGGACATTTTGTATGGATCAAGAACTTGTCCCGGCTGGTGAGCGCGCAGCTGAGCAGACACGAAAAAAAGAAATTCATCTGTGACCGGTACGTATATAAAACTTGTGAAATGTTAAAAATGTCTCACGGAAAAAAATTAAATAAAAAAATTATGTTTTTGTAGATGTATGCACTATTTCGGATCTACCCAGAAGTTGGAGCTTCATACAGTGGACTGCGGCAAGATGAACGATTGCGCCATCCTGCTGCCCAGCGAAGGCAACAACTTGCTGCGTTTCGGCAACCACGGTATGAAGGAGCGGCTCCCCTTCGTGGTGTATGCAGATCTCGAATGCATCATCGAGAAAACAGAGGACAGCCGCCAAATCGAAGACAATAAATTACACACGTATCAACACCATAAAGTTCATAGTATAGCCTATTATATGCATTGCTCGTATGATACATCGCTGTCGACGTATCGATGTCGCCGCGACGCGGATTGTGTTTCATGGTTCGTAGACGAACTAAAAAATTTTGCAAACTTCGCCAAACCCATCTTGTCTAGTAATGTTCCCATGCTGGATTTAACTCCTAAACAGTGGATGACATTTCGCGATGCAACACACTGTCATATTTGCGAAGAACCATTCAAGGCTAGCGATGTACGAGTTCGCGATCATTGTCATCTCTCCGGACGATTCAGAGGCCCAGCACATTCGGAGTGCAATTTAAATTATAAAAACGCATTTTACATCCCTATAGTTTTCCATAATTTATCCGGCTACGATTCGCATTTCATCATCGAGAAAATAGCTACCGCTTTCGAAGGTCACGTAGACGTATTGCCTATTACTAAAGAAAAGTACATTTCATTCACAAAAAATGTCAAAGATACGGCTGAATCAGACTCGCGAAAGTATATTAAATTGCGATTCATCGATTCATACAAATTTCTCAATACCAGTCTCGACAAATTAGCATCTTTTCTGAGCACAGATCAATTAAAAATTTTACGATCCAAATTTGAAACATTATCGGCCGAAGATTTCAATTTATTGACGCGAAAGGGTGTCTTTCCATATGAATACCTTGATTGCGCGAACAAACTGCAGGATCCATGCTTACCGCCGCGCGAGTCATTTTACAGTTCGTTAACGGGTGAAACTGTATCCGAGACCGATTACGCGCACGCCGAGACTGTCTGGCAGCGTTTCGGGATTAGAACCTTGGGCGAATACAGCGACTTGTATTTGAAAACAGATGTCTTGTTATTGGCAGATATTTTTGAAAATTTTCGCGAAAGTTGTATCAAGAGCTACGGATTAGATTCAGCACATTATTATACTTTACCTGGTTTCACCTGGGATGCAATGCTAAAACACACCAAAATTACATTCGAATTGCTCACAGACATCGATATGGTCATGTTTATCGAACGTGGTATACGCGGGGGCTTAAGCCAATGTTCCGGAAGATACGCACATGCCAATAACAAGTACATGTCATCTTACGACACATCGGAAGAGTCGTCGTACTTGATGTACTTTGACGTGAACAATTTGTATGGATGGGCAATGTGTCAACCCCTGCCACACGCTAAATTTCAATGGGTCGAAGATATTGTAAATTTTGACGTATCTTCGATCGCTGTCGATTCGCCCACGGGATACATTCTCGAGGTAGATCTGGAATATCCGCAACGTCTGCACGACGCTCACGCCGATCTACCGTTCTGCCCGACGCGTGCCAAACCACCTGGCAGCAGGCAGGACAAGTTACTCGCGACGGTATACGATAAGCAGCGTTACGTTATTCATTATCGCAACCTGCAGCAGTGCACGCGTCACGGTCTTCGTATTACAAAGATACACCGCGTGCTTCAATTCGCTCAATCTCCCTGGCTCCGCGATTACATCGAACTAAATACACGGTTTAGAACAAGCGCGACAAACGACTTTGAAAAAAATTTGTATAAATTGATGAACAACGCTGTATTCGGTAAAACTATGGAAAATGTGCGAAATCACGTGGATGTAAAACTTTTGACACATTGGGAAGGGCGATATGGCGCGGAGGCAATGATCGCGAAACCGAATTTCCACAGCAGAAGTGTTTTTTCGGAAAATTTAATAGCTGTTGAATTGCGAAAACTCGAGGTGAAATTCAACAAACCGATATACGTGGGTATGTGCATTCTGGACATATCAAAAATTTGTTTGTATGAATTTCACCACGAGTACATGTCTCCCCTGCACGCTCAAAATTGTAAAATTCTATACACCGACACTGACAGCCTCATTTATCACATTCGATGCGACGATATCTACGAGACCATGAAACACAATATCGATAGATTCGACACAAGCGATTATCCCATCGACAATGCATATAATATGCCGCATGTAAATAAGAAGGTTCCAGGGCTGATGAAGGACGAAAATAACGGTGCGATAATGACTGAGTTCGTAGGTCTTAGAGCGAAAATGTATGCACTTCGCGTAGACGGTAAAAAAGATACGAAAAAGGCGAAAGGCGTCAAGACCAACGTCATAGCCCGAACGATAACTTTCGACGACTACGCGCAGTGTTTGCATAGGGAGATCGAAATGGTTCGCAGACAATCATGCATACGGTCTAAATTGCATAAAGTGTACACCATTTCGGAATCCAAAATCGCTCTAAGTCCGTACGACGACAAGCGGCATATCGTACCCGATTCGACCGACACTCTACCCTGGGGACATTACAAAATTCCATTGTAAAATAGAAATTGTATTTATTATAAATAGTGGAATTATTGTATAATATAAAATTGTTCACAAAAATGTATAGAAAGTATTATTGTATTTATTAACTCATTCATATAAATAGTGGGATTAATGTGTAAAAATAAACTGTTCACTCATATATATATGTATCATTGTATTTATTGAACCATGTATTATTATTTTACAATACATTATTTTTATTTATCCAAGAATTGTGTGATTTATCAAAGCCCAGCCACTTGACGTATACCTTATCCCCCTTTCTACGCAACACTTTTTCCACTAGATACACATCAGGATCGGTGACGCGTTGCAGCTCGTGTTCGTAGAATCCTCCGGCAACAGGTTTTCCGTGGGAATCGGCGAGCAGATACGTCGCGGGATTAGTTGCCTGTACTTTGGCTATCTCGAACACCTCCGTTGTCCAATTCGGCGTATAGCCTTTATCGAAGATGGTTTTAAATTTGCTCACGCGCACAAACTCGCCCAACTTGAATCTCGCTGGAGCAGCGATCTTTAGGTTGCTGTACACGGTGGCTAGCAGCTTATCGGCGATCGCAGGGGTAACATCGCAAGGACGCATTCCGATGGTTCTATGTTTTCGCGCGTTATACTCTGCAAGTAGACGCGGTAGCGCATCGGTCCATCTGTAGGTTCCATTGAGCGTAAACATTTTCCACATATTGTTCTTCAAAGTTCGATTGAAACGTTCCACGACGGAGGCCTTCATCACCGAATACGTCGAATAATGATTAATATCATGCTTTGTAAAGAGTTTCTGCACATCGGTGTTGTAAAATTCTTTTCCTTGATCGGTTTGCAAATTTTTCGGATATCGATCTCTAAATATCTTTGTAAACGCTTTAGTCACCTCAGCGCCACTTTTAGTCTTGAGCGGTAACGCCCACCCATACTTGCTCAGTACATCGATGACGGTGAGTATGTAGTGGTGACCCTGGTTGAATCGCGAGTATGGACGCATTTCTACAATGTCAGCTTGCCACAGATCATCGTATCCATGCACTATGACGCGCCTCCGTGGGAAATGTCTTCGAGCTGGAGCATGCAATTCCTCAACGAGTTGTCGCTTTTTGTGGCTATGGTTTTCTTTACTCTTGGATTTCGATAATGGCTTCATGTTTGATCGCAGAGGTGTCATGGACACGAATGATGCGATAATTATCGTGTACGTGCATTATGTGCTTCCCGTCGGTCCCAGGAAATTCTGGACAAGTTGCTGCTCCGTAGCAAAAGCGGTTATAGCCTCTTTAACTTTACGAATTTCGTTGGCCGGCTGTGGGATAGAATTCAACGCCTGCGATATCTTTTGAACGCTGTTTTGCAACGTCAGCATATCTTTCTGAAACACGACCAGCTTCCTCTCTAATTCTTCCTGCTGCTCTCTCAAAAATTTAATGCTCTTTTCCACGTATAGTTTATTAGCGGCATCGGTGTCAACCACCGGCTGAGCTACGCGTCGTATCTTGCGTGATTTTGCATCAAAGTCGGCACCAACCACGCAAAGAGCGTTATCTCGCATGTAATTTCGAAGCACACCGTTCCATTTGTAATAGTCCATTCTAGCTGCTCCACTCTTCTCGAGCGATACCCCAAACTTGTTGATCGGCATCTCGACGCATACTATGCACATCATCGGGGTGCGGTTTAACTTATATTATGAGGCCTATCTCGCGGAGTTCCTCGTGAATAGATAGAATTTCAGGATCATGAGAGTTGTTACCCGCCTGACGCGACGCTTCCAGCAAACGCAACCGATCCACCAGCTCGTTGGGATCGTCCCAGTGCACGTAATCGATCTTGTTATCGTTTACCACCATGGCTCGCGGTGTCCTTAGACCTTTCCCTGCTCTACTAGCCGATGCGCTAGGGAGTAGCGGTGCAATTACATGTTTGTACTTGTATCCCTTGTTGCTCAATGGGGGCTTTTTAGCGACATGATCGCGTCTGTGGGCATTCGTCGCCAGCAGTATACTTTTGTATTTTTGTTTATCGGCATCGGTGCATACAGTATCGTCAGGAATTTTCTTGAAAATCAGTTCGTAAAGGCCGACTGTTCCTCTGTATTTTACACCATCTATGATTATATTGTCATCCTTGTCTATGTCGAAAGCCTTATCCCCAAGCATCGTTTTACTATTGCTAAAGTATACACCGTACACATAGTCAATTGATGTATTCTTATCACCACTTAGGATTGCGCTCATGTATTTTTGCCCCAGCGGACCGAAATGGCTGCGAAACGTTTCTTGTCCTTCAGATGTTTGAAGTTGCTGTCTAATAGATGTTACAAACGACTCATTGGAACTAGTTTCGAAAACGTCATCATCAATGGTTGAGAGCGATTGTACACGAGGAAATGTATTTATTGGCGCGGGAGGAACGGGAGACTCGTTTGGTGTAGCATTATGCCGTTTCCGCTTCGATTGAACCGGTGTGGAGGTTACGGGTGAATATTCCGATAACGTGTGTCGTTTCCTCTTTGCCTTACGCGATGTGTTGCCTTTCGATGAGATTTTTGTTTTAGGCGTTAATGTTTCATTCTCTTCAACGTCTGTGCTCATCAGCGATGATGTGTCAGCTTCTGTCGCTGCAGTATTTTCCACAATATGCTTTAAGGGTTCGACGATAGGTTTGAAGTATCTCTCCAACGCGACATCTTCCTCAATCTTGCCAGTCTTCAAAGCCTGATGTTTCCGGCGAATGGCTTCGCTGGTTTTTGCAATTTCCTTCGCTATTCTCTCGCGATCCTTAAGGGGGTAGACACGGCACGTGACCTGGCCGATTTGGTCGGTCGGTATTACAGCAGATTTTTTCTGCACAGAAATGGTAATACCCATAGATACGCGGCTGCCTGTGCACGCGAGAGGGAGCTGTTTGCTATTTCCATATTGTATTTTGAATGTGGAAAGAAATTGTCAGCTGTTGCGTTGAAGTTGTAAAAATTTAAACAGAAAGTCTGCTGGTACTGGAAACGTAGAAAATTCATTGTACATTTACTTGAAATGTGCTTATGCTAGAATATTCTACGTTGGCAGTAAGGAATTATAAGTGAAAAGGAAAAATACACGAGAGCATGTCCCCAGAAAATGAAGTTTGTTAGGATAGACATTTTTTAATTAGCAAAACACTGAAACAGAACATGAAATACACATCCTATGCAGAAAGCAGTTATGAACAAACATATATAAAATTGTGTTTGATGTTGAATCCAACGCGTGATTATTATGTGGTCCCTCCTCGAAGTGACAGAAAATATAACCTATGTATATGCTATAAGACAATAAATATTTAGCGGCTATTTCGTTGTATTACGCTACATTTGTGAACTTTTCATCATCCTTCCGAAACATTATTATTACGCCGCAAGAGTATCTTTAGGAAATCGGGTATAGCATATAGGTTATATTTTCTGTCACTTGGAGGACCGGATTTTCTGTCCTCAAAGTGACAGAAAATATAACCTATATGCTAGACCCGATTTCCTAAAGATACTGTTGCGACGTAATAATAATGTTTCGGAAGGATGATAAAAAGTTCACAAATGTAGCGCAAAAGAACGAAATAGCCGCTCAACATTTATTGTCATATAGCGTATACATAGGTTATTTTTTCTGTCACTTCGAGAAGGGGACCATAGACATATATAGACGGCGGAGCGTAAGCTGAGGGGGGTGGCAAGGTTCGCGGTAAGGGGAGCGATACGAGTAAATCGGTTAACGCTGTGGTTATGCATGCCGAATGCATCCGAAGCTAACCGACGTGCCTGTATCTGAACCTATGCCTTTACCCCTCCAAGCCTTCCTTCCCCACGCTGATAGTCCCATCTTCTGATCCGTCTATATATGCCTATGGAGGGGGCCACGTAATAATCACGCGCATCCAGCCTGCGCATTTTTTTTATGACAAAAGTATTTAGATCGGACTATTTTTAACGAAACGGGCTTTCAATTCTGCAAACAAATTTTTCACGTAATTTCCTTAATTATGGTTTGAGTTGTATCATTTTTTGGGCCAATTTGATTGAGAAAGTATAAGGAATCGATTGACGCCACGATCGCAAAGATCTGATTAGAAATTGCAAAACTTCAGATTCATCAGTGCTTAGTGCACAACATTGTATGGCCCCGCTGGTTTCAAGCGTCGAAGCCGACGAAACTCAGCGAGGCACATGTGTAAAATAACATATTTGCAGTTTTATAATTGAAGATGTGAACGTTACAGGACTGTCTTTATATATGGCTCTCACAAACAAAATCGCCTGACTTGTTAGACATGAAACCGGGCATACAAATGGTTGCGCATATCGCCGAAAGCATCAGAAAGAATATGTACAGTCTTCCAATGTTTCAATTGTTGAGAAGCCTTTGGGCTGAGTTTATCGGGAAAGACCTACCCACCCCACTGTTTTGCTTTCTCGTTGCGAGCGTGGACCTTCGGGTCCTAGTAGACCGCCCGTTGACAGCCGAGAACAATAAAACCGACGAGCTAGATAAAATACCCAGTACAGAAAAATAAAATGTTCGTGTTTTTTATAAGTATTGATGAAAGTATTACCGATGAATTTTTTAGGATTTCCCGATGAAAATGATATCAAACATGGAGCAATTCGATCAATTTTTATTGAACGTAGAGTGTGTTCTAATCATGTATTCATAAGAAAAAATAGACTGAATTGCTTCGTGTCTTGACTCACCAACAATCCAGGAATGGTAACACTCTCATCAAGGTGTAATGAGAAATTTTGAACATTTCGTATTCAGTACTGGATGACTCAAGTCGCCGTCGACCGAGGGTGTGCTATTTCACTCGCACTCGGTTCACATCGTTTGGTCACCTTGTCAAGCGGTTCGAGCGAGGGCCCTGATAGGGGTGAATTTATTTGGGAAACAAAAGTCGCGTCATTCATGACACCTACTCGCGAACAGATATACATATGTACGAGAAGAAACAATGCAATTGCCCGATGACTTGAAGCAACATTTCAATAGGTAAATGCATGAAACTCTGGGATCAGGAATTCCGAACCCAGTGGGGCATATGTAAGAACTGGCGAAATTCAACAATACTTCGTCGTCTAAATTTTACAATTAAAGTATTTATTTGACGTGAATATAAAGTTTATTAGCAAAGTCTTTCTCGATTTGAGTTCTGTAGAAGGCTGATTTTCCTTCGCCATGGAAAGTCCTCTCTTGTCCTTCTCGCTGGCAATCATGCGACTCGCTGAGTTTCGTGGGCTTCGGCGCTCGAAACCAGCGGGGCCATACAATGTTGCGCGCTAAGCAGTGACAAATCTGCAGTTCTGCATTTCTAATCAGATTTTTGCGAAAGTGACGTCAGTCGATTCCTCATGTTTTCTCGATCAAATTGGCCCCAAAAATGATATAATTCGGACCAAAATTAAGGAAATTACGTGAAAAATTTGTTTGTAGAAGTAAAAGCCCGTTTTGTTAAAAATAGTCCGATTTAAATTATTTTCTGCAAATATAACCGGGAGAATGCCAAGAATCCAATGGTGTCACTTTCATATTGATACGATGAAAAATAAACAAATTCTGTTTCTTTATAATCGATGACACATCGCCGAGCACGGCGATCTCGCGCGGCTCGGGACACAAAGGTTCTCGTCGGTTATTCGAACTTCTAAGATCGTATTCAGATTTATTGGCCGGTGAGTTTTGTAACTTGGGGTGTGCGGGTACCCGATTTTTCGGGCTCGGGTCGGGCCGGCAACTTTCGGGCGGGATCGGGCGGGATCCCGATACTTTCGTATTGCTCGAGATCCCGACAGTTTCGGGACCCCGAGACTCGATTCAGGCTACAAGCATAGCCGCCATGAGCGGCCAATTTGATTTCAGGTCGGCTCGGCAAAACTCGGACGCGATCGGACGATATCGTTACCAGTAATAGATTAAAATTATTACCTGAGAACATAGAAAAATTATGTTTCTTACACGTTAATTTGAAATAATAAAATATTCGCCTCCTGTATATTGTTGTTATTATGAAACATCTAGGAAATATTCCTTTTTGTATGCTTATAGTTCGTACGTTTTCTATTTTAAATCTGAACCTATCCGGAAAAAGATAATACCCTATATATTCCCTTTACATAAAGTACTAAGTATGAAGTATATGTATTTTATTCAGATTTTAAAATATTGTCGATATAAAAATAGTCTTCTTCCCAAGTTCTGAACATGGTATTTATTTAAGTACGTATATGGACGTATTCAGTATTCACAGACTATTTGGTAGCAATGAAAATACATATATATGTAAATAAATAATAAGATACAAATTATGATTCAACAGGAGACAGAAAGTAAAAACTTATCACTCTGGTATCGATATAAATGATATACATAATTCTTTCCGTCTCGGTCCCCTCGTAATAGCTGGCTTTCGACCCGATCGCGTCCGAGTTTTGCCAAGCCGACCTAAAATCAAATTGCCCGCTCATGGCGGTCATGCTTGTAGCCCGAATCGAGTCTCGGGATCCTGAAACCGTCTGGATCTCGAGGAATACGAAAGTATCGGGACCCCGCCCGATCCCGCCCGAAATTTTCCGACCCGTTCCGAGGGCCGAGAATCCGAGCCGCGGGACGATCCGCACAGTCCTATTCGTAACGCGTGTTCTCTCGTCATCGCAGAACACGAGTGAGCCAGAAGTGGTGGGGATAGCGCCAAGCTTCTGTCATGTATAGGCCAAACCGAGCGTAGAAATACACGCATCAGAATAGGTGTACCTGAGGCCTTAGCTCCTAAAAAATTCAGGGAGCTTTATTGGTCAGAACATTGATTCTTTCTCGATAGCTTCATCTCGTATTGGTCTACGTATAACTTCGTGACGCACACAACTACATATGTACTACGCTGACAATAAGAATAAATAACAGCCACACGGCTACGTTCAGACAGGGCCGAGCAGCATTCCCGTTACCCCCCCACACACTTCGGTGGCTAGGGAACTCCAACTGACAAATCCACGATCGTCAGATGGTGATGGCTGATTTCTCCTTGATCGCTGTTCACGAAAACGAATCGACGGGCCAATATATTTGAATACGACCTTAGGATAAAGATATAATGAAAGATGAAAAATTATTCGAAGCCAAAGATGAAAGGCCTTCGAATAAACAAAGGAAACTAATAAATACCCGAAGCTAAATAGAATTTTAGATTTAGGGTACACACACCATCCCCCCAAACCTCGTGTCGATCGGCCACTGGGGCCATTCGGAAGTATATTCTTTTAATTAAATAATGCCCATCTCTGCATAGGAGCGTAAAGAATTACAAAAAAAATCAAGGAGTCAACTGTTGACCGATTTGGAGACTTTTCCTTGTTATATGTTATATACAACAGTCAGAATAATAATAATAAAAGCAATAATTGCAAATAATTGCTGTAACTTCCACATTCTGAAAATATGATATCAGTAAATCACTACTTCCAGTGTTATTAAAAAATTCCAATCTCTTTTTTTATTTGAAATAATGTGGGCATATAATTATAAAATATATTCGGCAGCGGTGATGTATGTGTTACGGTAAAACCGTTAATTTAGTAAATGCAGACAATTCCCAGCAGTTCCTAGTCAATGTATGCCTAAAATGCATATAACCTAACCTACAATCGTCCGAAAATGCATGCATTGACTGCATCACGCTTTTACTGTGGCTCGTGTATCCAACTAACGCTTCAGTTTTGCTATGATTCCACGTTGACAGTCCTCCCGAGTAGGCGCCATCTCGTGTCCACTAGCTAAACTAAATTTGTCACGTGACTTGCTCTGTATTATCGCCAATATGGCGGAACTCGTATTTGGGAATGCAATCACGAGAATACATTGTTTGTCCTTATATGAGCAGATTTTGAGCTGGGTGAGGTCTCGTTCGAAAGAGGAAGGTTCAGTGCAGCGCGCTCTGGTCCTCGTTTGAGTCACAAAACTCTTTTAGTGACTTAAAAATACTTGGATTCATGCGGGTGTATTTTGTCGAATTTTGCTCTACTTTGAACTCTCATATTATTAGATATCAACACAAGCTCGTCGAACCATGACCAGAGCGCGCTGCACTGAACCTTTCTCTTTCGAATGAGACCTCACCCAGCCCAAAATTCGCTCATATAAGGACAAACAATGTATTCTACTAAACCCATGTTTTGGGCCAGATTGTGTCGGTATACAGCGCGCTGCATTACCCGTGTCTACCCCCTTAATCTCCAGACTATCGATATCAATCATCGTTGTATTGCAGATGTTGCTTTCCCGCCGACGTGTTGACGACAATTGACCATCTCACGGTACGGCAAACTCGTTAAATCCCTTTCTATAACGTCCATTGGACATCGCGCTATCCTTGTCTATCACCGCGAAACCATACTCCCGTTGCCAACAATTACTACACAAAGCGCAGAAATCCTCATACGTCATGTCAGTGTTTACATGATCGTTGTACACATGTTTCAAGTTGGTACCATCCTGCTTAAACAGAATCAGCAGATTTGCATTGTCGCGTATAAGATGTTTGGGAATCTTTGCATATGTCTGACAGAGATAGAAACAGTCAACGTTCGAGTGGCGCCCCATTGCAAAGTATTCCCTTATCGTATCTTGCTTATCGCATGCCACATCATCGAAGATAAAAATAGAATTCGGAAGCGATTCGTTGGGTGGGATGACGTCACTGTTATTCGAAAACGTAAAGTAGCCAATTTCATCTATCGGAGTCAATAAATTCTCCAAATACTGATATTTCGGCTGTTGCAACGACTTGGAATACACGTACACGTTCTCGAAGCGGACACCGTGTGGACTTTCCAACAAGCTCACCAGCACGTTGGTCTTTCCACAATTTGATGGACCGCAAATTAGGCAGCGGATAGTGTTTGGTAGCATGCTACCATGTCTGCGTCTTGTTTTCGGGGACATCATTTGCGATTTATCGTCAAAATTTGTCACGCGTATCGTTACAGGTTGTCGCACGAATCGCATCCTCTCCGTGAACTGTGAAAAATGATTTTGATACGTCGAAGCGGTGACGCGCCCTATTTATAGGTCCGCGCTGAAACACGGCAGCTCAGTATTCAAAATGCTTCTGATCCTGTCGGATAATTGCGATTTTCGAGACCTAACCTCTGAACAGTTGAAATATATTCCAAAGATTATTCTACTGCGCGAGTTTGGCAGACACATTGACCAGTTGTGGGACCGACTCCCGGAGCATATAAAAGCCGATTCTGAGGTTCAGCAGCATCGTCGGTGCTTGGAACATTATAACCGCCCCTGGCAGCGAACGCATATCGACGGTCCAGCACCATTGATTAAAAACTGTAGCGAATGTCACCGACGAGAGTAAAGAAAGGTTGTGGTCTGTTAAATCGGGCGATAAACGCGCTACCTATCGAATTACATATCCCGGGATACCAGTTTTGCGGTCCAGGAACTCATCTGATAAAACGATTGGCCAGAGGTGATCGAGGCATCAATCCATTGGACGCAGCGTGTCGCGAACACGATATTGCGTATTCGCGTAGCAACGACCTCGGTGAAAGGCACGCGGCAGATAAAGTTCTCGCTGACAAAGCCCGAAAACGCATCGTTGCGCGAGACTCGACTCTGGGCGAAAGAGGTGCTGCTACAGCTATTTGGGCAACTATGAAGGCCAAGACGAAAATCGGAATGCGGATGAAAACAAAAACCCGCAAAAGGACTTCAAAGAGAGCATCGCAAAAGCGGATTCTTCCGGTGGCAAAACGGGGTGGTATATTACCACTTCTCCCGCTGCTAGGTGTTCTCGGATCGTTAGCTGGCGGAGCGGCAGGGATCGCCAAGGCGGTAAACGATAATAAGGCGGCGCAGCATCAGTTGCAGGAAATGCAACGTCATAATCGCTCCATGGAAGGCCGTGGACTTTATCTCACGCCATACAAGCGTGGACAGGGAATATCGAAACGAAAAAAAAAAAAAACGCCGAAAAGAAAATAAAAATACCCGCGGGCGTAACTACCGATGTACAATTGGAGGAGTTAGCAAAACGAATGCGTATTCCATTCTTTAGAGGTGTGTTTATGCGCAATGCATTACCAGCCGGAGGAGTACGCCGAAACGAGAGCGGTATCATAAATTTGGACAATGTTGAGGGGCCGGGGACTCATTGGGTGGCATATGTGAAGAGAGGGTGTCGAGCTATATATTTCGACAGCTTTGGGAATCTTCGACCGCCTAAGGAATTGGTACAATATCTGGATAAAGATGTTGTGAAAATCGAATACAATCGAACGTCTTATCAGAAGTACAATCAGAGCAATTGTGGACAACTATGTCTACGTTTTCTACAAACGATCGACACCAAATTTAAGCATTGACTTCCCACCACTCTGATTCAGTACTAGTCGAGCCGTGCAGCTCTGAATATGTCGCTAACATTCACTCTAACCGGCAAGAGTAGCACCCTCGCGGTAAGCTACTTTCCACCCATAGATTTGAGCGACGATGATTACGAGCTTGGCCTAACAACCTTTGAAACTTATCATACAATACCGAACATCGACTGGAGCAACGATAACTTCTACTTTGTCGTAAACTATGGCATCAAAAACAGCAGTGTTGACACCAGTCCTGAAACTATTAGGATTCCACACGGCTCCTACGAACTAGACGCCATTGCCAAGTATTTGAGACAGCGATTACTCGAGCGGTATCCTAAAAATCTCGATGACACCAGCAACGGTGACAACGATGTGTATCCTATAGTGTTGCGTCCCAACAACAACACCATGAAAAGCGAGCTGTACTGCTCGTTCGCCGTAGATTTTACGAAGCGCAATAACATTGGATCGCTACTGGGCTTCTCGACGAATCGGATATTAGAACCAGGGCGGTGGCACGAATCAGACGATCCAATTAATATCATGAACGTGAACATTATCCGCATAGAATGTAGCGTGACCGCTGGCGCGTACAACAATGGCAAACGTGTACATACGATACATGAATTTTCTCCGAGAGTTCCACCAGGATATAAGATATCGGAAACGCCCGCACAGATCATTTACCTTCCAATCACCGCACAGGTCATTACGGATCTAACGATACGCGTTGTGGATCAAGACGGACGGTTGCTAGATTTTCGAGGTGAAGAGATTACCATCAGACTGCACGTGCGACGACGACGATAATACGTGTGGTGCGAAAGAGATGCTTGTGTTGAACGACTCCAGAAACTCGTTTCTTCCAAGTGAAATTGTTTACAACAACAACAACAACAACAACTGCAACAGCTCTGATCACGCTAAAAAGAAGAGGCTTAGTGCTGCGAACATTGCATTTTTGAGATCATTGGGATTCATTGTGCGCATATAAGTTGAAAAATGGCTGATATTCTAAGCATTGGAGGGAAGCCGACGTTTGATGATCGCATCGTCAAACTCGAGACTCACACATACAACCCATATGTCAACACAACGTTTGGATACAGCGATGAGATAAGAATACCCATACAACAGCAGGATTTGTACACATTACCGTGTGAAAGTTTCCTCTATGTGGAGGGGAAATTGAAGATAAATAAACAAAACGATGCGTTAACGGTGATGTTGGGAAATAATTGTGTGGCGTTCTTATTCGATGAGATTCGATACGAGCTGAACGGCGTGGAGATTGATCGCAACAGAAACGTTGGAATAACTAGCACGCTTAAGAACTATGTATCGCTGACATCTGACGAAGACAAAAATATGGAGAATGCCGGATGGGGCTTGAAACGACGCGATGGACTAATAGTGAAAAATCATTTCAATTTTTGCATCCCACTCAAATATTTGCTGGGATTTTGCGAGGACTACAAACGCATAATTATTAATGCGCGTCACGAATTGATTTTAATACGATCGCGCAACGACAACAATGCTCTGATAGGATCACCGATGTTGGAACCAGAAATTGAATTACTTAAAGTGCAATGGCGAATGCCTCATGTGACGCTGAACGACCTTAATAAGCTATCGTTGCTACGTGCTTTGGAAAGTGGACAAAACCTGAGCATTTGTTTTCAATCATGGGATCTGTACGAGTATCCTCTCTTACAGAGCACGACCAAGCATTCATGGGCCGTGAAGGCATCTGCGCAGCTGGAGAAGCCGCGCTGCGTGATCCTTGCTCTACAGACTGGTCGAAGGAATGTGATGAGCGAAGACGTTACTAAGTTCAACAACTGTAAATTGACCAATGTAAAACTTTTTCTCAACTCGGAATTTTACCCATACGATGATATGAACTTGGACTTTGACAAGAATAAGCATGCCATCTTGTATCATATGTATACGCAATTCGGTAAAACGTATTATGGACATAGTTGCAACGAGGCATTATTCACCGTGGCTGAATTTTTACAATTTGGTCCCCTCGTGGTAATTGATTGCTCGCGACAAAATGAGTCGATCAAGAATGGCACAGTGGACGTGCGCATAGAATTTGAGTGTAAAGAGAATGTGCCGGTAAATACTACGGCCTACTGTCTGATTCTGCACGATCGGGTGGTTGAATACAATCCGCTGACAAACGTGGTGCGCAAAATCAATTAAATTGCCACGCTACTTGCCTGCCCTCTCATGTGTCAAAATCATACCAAAATTTCATCGTGAAAATCAAGACGCTTTACGAGAAAGACTGCATTCTCCCGTCTGTCTGGGAAGGGAGCGGACCTCTAAATTGTGCCGATAATGGCTGTACCAACATTTGTTGACCTGCAAGGGTTCATCGTTGATGGAAGATTTGTCGCGAAGGAAGTGGCTGTCCTACGAAAGGGAACAATTCTCTCGCACTATATTTTCGGGAGTTCGACGCCGCAATATCTTCTTACAAAATCCGACAAATCAAGCATCCGATGGTTGGTGGCAAAACATCATGGACTACGGTGGGACGACGAAGACGTTCCGTACAGTATGGCTAAACAGCTAATTTCGAAAGCTGTAGCGGATGCAATCGATGAAGAAGATGACGCATCCCATATCATATACGTTAAAGGGTTGCAGAAACGCGACTGGCTTGCGGATTTCCTCGATGAAAATACGAGAGCGGACGTGGTCATCGAGACGCTGGACATTGACTACGAGGATATTAAATCTCTAAATAAACTAAATGTAGTTAATACTCTGCGATGTAGCAGACACGCAAAGCATTGTGCCTTGCAAAATGTATTTAAAATATTCAACTGGTGGTCTAAACAACAGAGAGAAATTCATAAATAAAATATAATCAATTTTTAATGTATAAATGTTTTTTCTTCACCCTCCCCAACCTCCTATATACGATGTATGCTAGATTAAGACGATAGTTATAATTATTATGTAGAAGCGGTTCGATTCACGTTCAGAGTGATACGATTCACGTTCGATACACGTTCGATTTACGTTCAGGTGGTTCGATTCACGTTCAGAGTGATACGATTCACGTTCAATACACGTTCAATACCCGATCAAAGTCGTTCAATACACGTTCAATACCCGATCAAAGTCGTTCAATACACGTTCAATACCCTATCAAAGTCGTTCAATACACGTTCAATACCCGATCAAAGTCCTTCAATACACGTTCAATACCCGATCACAGCCGTTCAGTACCCGTTCGATTCACGTTCGATTCACGTTCGATTTACGTTCAGAGTGGTATGATATGGTATGGTTAAATGATGCAAACGAAGAAGGATAGGATGGTCAGTGAATAATTCGAAGAAGATGCAGATGGTAAAGATGGTCAGCGAAAATGTAGGTGGAGCACATAGAAGGAGACGGTGGCCAGTGTAGAAGAAGGTGAAGAACAAAGGCATCCTATTTTGCAACATATGCAACTTTAGGCATGGGTGACAATTTGTATGAACGTTGCGGGACCAGTTGTCTTCAAAAGCTTGACAGCTACAGACGTTTTCTATAATGGGTTTGGAACGAATCGCCCCTGAGTGTGGCCCCGAGGTATGTACTTTGCAATATTTTAACATTTATCACGTTTAACAGTTGAAATCGAGTGAGATCAAATCAGGTGATATTATATCGTGGGTTTCTATCTTTTAGGGTTCGCCACCACCATCCCCCGTGTGGTCCAACGACTGGGGCTCGCCACAGCCGTCGCCGCAGCCGTCGCCGCCTTCGTCGCCGCCACCGCCTCCGCAGGTATGTAATACATTGCATTGTTTTATGCATTTGATGTTTATGATGTTTAATATATCATTATTATATCGACGTTTGTGTTCCAGGATATTTTTTTTATGCTGGAGGCGAGGTTGGTGGAGGCGGCACCGGCTGCAGCCGGCGCGCATGCGGGCCCCGTGAGGACCGCACGGGTGCGACACCCTTGGGTGCCATACGTCAGGATGACGCAACTGCAGCGGCCGCGGTCCCCATCGCCACCGTGGATTAACATGGGTAGGCCGCGGCCGCTGCCACCCTCGCCATCACCACAGTCACCATCACCACCATCACCGCCATCACACCCACCATCGCCACCATCGCCACCATCGCCCCTATCATCCCCATCACCCCCATCACCCCCCGCCCCCTCATCGCCACCATCGCCCCCCTCATCCCCCTCATTTTAATTTAAAATAAAATTATCATTTAAACATATATATCGTTTCGCCATTTATTTACCCGTCCTCCTCCTCGCCACGTAATTTTAAGATTCGTCGTTTTCATTTTTCTTTTATATTTCTATTTTTATACATAATTAATTTTTGTTTTATTTTATATATTCTAGTTTTTATTTTATTATATTCTTTTAATTTTATATTCTTATAATGACACCCCACTCCTCTGTTAAGGCGGCCACACACGGTCCGGCCGAACTGACGGTTTGGCCTGCGCAGGCCAAACTGTGCAGGCCGGCCGGACCGTGTGGATGCAATCGGCGTCCGGCCGGCCTGCACAGTCCGGCCTGCGCAGGCCGGCCGGACGTCGCACAGTGGTCGGGATAGGGATAGTTAGTAACATTCGTATTGTGTAACTTTTAAACTATAAAAGAAATCGGAATGGCGCCAAAGAACATTAAATGAAAAAATTATTCCTTTCTAATGATTTATAATTGAATATATTGTACGTTCATTTAATGTTTTGTTTTCAATTTTTTCAACTTAATTGTTATAAAAAATGTGAAAACTGTTTATTTAGTAGGTTATTTAATGCTCTTTAAGCGTTTAAATAGCTTGTTGGGGAAAGTTTTAGTTTCCGATTATTTATTTATTTATTTATTTATTTATTTATTTATTTATTTATTTATTTATTTATTTATTTATTTATTTATTAAACGGGTGGACACCCTTTGGTTACATAACGCAAGTAAGAATACAAGACGGATAAACGAGGTTATCAGCAAAAGAGGAAAAAGAAAAGAAAAATCGTTAGACTAGAGTCATGTGGTACGGACCGAAGCACGCAACGCGTCTAACAATAAAGGTGAAATCAGACGGCGCGTGAATCGGCGAGCTTGCTCGGCTCGTCTAGCTCGGCAAGTCAGCTTGGCGAGCCCGATTCGGCGATCTATGACCGATCAGACGGCGCGTGGCTTGGCGAGTTGGCTCGGCTCGTCTAGCTCGGCAAGTCAGCTTGGCGAGCCCGATTCGGCGATCCATGACCGATCAGACGGCGCGTGAATCGGCGAGCCATAATCGATCAGACGGCGCGTGGATCGGCAATTCACGCGCAAAGATCGCCGATTCACGCGCCGTCTGATTTCACCTTAAGGCCTGTCTTCTGAAGGAGGTGACAGAGTTGTGTAAAAAAAAGCCAATCTTGTGGCTGACACTGTTGGCCAATCCACAAAGACGATCAATGGTTTCGTGCTTACCGTAACTCGTGACGTGCATTTCTAAAGCGAAAAGTGGGAGTTATAAGGAAAAACTAATGATATTATAAGGAAAAACTAAATAGTACTATTAGAAATTTGGACGAAATCTACAGTTTATTTAAACATTACTATTCATTTATTATTAATTTATTCAACGGATTTATTCATTTAAGAAATTCGATTTTTCATGAAATTTCCTTCATTATGGTCCGAATTAGTGTCGTTCTTGGTATTAGTTTCATCAGCGAAACATAAGGAATCGATAGGCGTCGTTTTCGCAAAAATCTGATGAGAAATGCGGAAATCCTGGACATTTCTGACTTTTTAATGGTATTCCAACCCTTTCGAAGATCGAGAGCCATCAAATTCGGTGAGGCAATGGAGGATCCTGTCCTCGCCATGGGGTACAAGGCAGCATCTCTTTGACAGGCGTCGCTGGAGAATATACATTCTCCTGGAGAGTATAGATTCAGTAGATTTCGGTAGCAGAAAGTTTATTTTTCCTGCGCAATCCGGACTATGCAGGCCTGCCGGAGCAAAATCGAAAAACGATTCGGTCGGCCTCAGGCCGCGGCCAGATCCGTACTGAACGCCACTTGAGACTCCCTATTCTCCATTTCAGCGTAGTAAAAAATTCATCATTTTTTATCGTATCGATATGAAAGTGGCACCAATGGATTCCTGGCGTAATCCCGATTAAAATCATAACAAATTTCATGCAAATCGGACTACTTTTACACAATAAATTTATATTCCTTATGTAAAAGTAGTCCGATTTTCAAGAAATTTGGTGTGATTTGCATCAGAAAAACATAAGGAATCCATTGGTGCCACTTTAATATCGATACGATAAAGAATGAAGAATTGTTTACTACGCTGAAATGAATATTTCACATTTTCATCCTTAACTGCAGGAGTCGACCTCAATTCGCTACGTTCACCCGAGGATTCATACCTGTTTCAGAAAAAAATAATTATTTATTCCTTATGTTATCGATATGGAAGTGATGCCGATAGATTCCTTATGTTTTTTCGATGAAAATCATACAAAATTTCATATAAGTCGGACTATTATTAACGAAATTAGTTTGAGGTTATAGGAATTAATTTTTCATACAATTTCCTTCATTATTTCCCAATTCGCGAGCCTGGGCGAGTGGTCACGGCTCGCCGATCCACGCTTAGATCATATAAACATGGAGGAAGCATGCAATAGGCAAAAATGTAGACAGCGATAGACAGAGAAAGATATACACGAGGGACACACCCTCTCTTTCTAGCGCTGGCGTTTCTTTTTATGTTAGAAAGAGAGAGTGTGTCCCTCCTGTATATCTTTCTCTTTCTATCGCCGTCTACATTTTTGCCTATTGCATGCTTCCTCCATGTTTATATGCTCTAAGGATCCACGTGCCGTCTGATTTAACATTAAGACCCAATTAATGGGATGGTACGCGTGTTGCTCGATGCTTTATCATCCGCCATAATTAATATTAAGGAAGAGAGTGATCGTTAGCCACAAGCTAGTCTAGAAGGTAAACTCGGAATAGGCGGGATCTCCATAATTTTGGGAGCTGACAATTCTAATTGCATGCACTTTTGAGGAAGAGGAGGGTCTCCCCTCTGTGAATTCGTCGATGGAACAGGTACCCTCACCGTCCTGACGAGGTGGAGGAATAGCCCAGCCAGCTAGTCCCCAAAAATAGCCGCGATGATCGGACAGAGCGTCGCAATTTATGATGGTATTGTCTGAGTCAGTGGTGGACAACGGTACACGCGGGTACGGATGGTTTTTAACAGCAATATACTGGAAACGAGGAAATTCGAAATCCCCCCCATAAACGGCACTTTGTCGATTACCTCCTATTTCGACGTCAGGTAGGCAAATGGTTCCCGAAGAATGATTCGGAAAGAAGTATACTTTCGGGTTTTTCTCCGAGGTCCTTTGTGAATTGGGACACCGCCGAGCTACGTACCTGGTAGTCAAACTCGCCAAGGTCTGGTTTTTCCGCGCGTGGAAGTTACCATTTTTACATAAGTATAGGTAGGTACGCTATCTTTTCGCGTCTACTATTTCCGCACGTTTTCGACGGTGCTTCAGGGACTCGATCCTTTTCAAAGGTTGTAGGTATCGCATAACTATGTTAACCGACGCGGGCAGCCACTTTTTGACTAACAAAATAAGTTTACTAATTACCTTTAATTGTTGTATTATGGAGTAAATTCTGCTACGATTCGTAATATTGAAGCATATGAATGACCAGCTTGCCATATAATATGTCGCCATGACACAAACTTGCGTGATCTTTAGTGACAATTAAAAATCTAAAAAAACCGGCGGGAACTGAATACTTTTGTTTCGACTATTCATGATTTTTTGTCTATTAAGTACTGTTTGATTTTTTTTTCATGAATATTCTGTGCAAACGTGATATATTGATTATAATTTGTGTAGCGACCGACACACACGCGAAAGATGTTCTTCCTCTTGGGGTTGTAAGGCCCAAGAGACTCCGTGGTACGCGGTGCAGGTAGCTTATCACTCGCTAAATTAATTTTCAGTGATTAATTTGTTTTATGCAATAAAGAATACTTGTTGGTCCGTACGATGACCAAACGAGAACGCGAATGTTTTGACGTATGATCTTGGTCACGAATGATTGACCGACTCCTTGCTGATCCGTATGATGACCAAACAAGAACGCGAATGTTTTGACGTATATTAACATTTAGTTGGGGTTCAAGATTTATGGCTATATTGCTCATGAGTCAGCGGTGGACGACAGTAACCGTGTACCGGTCCGAGGTAACCGTGTACCCTCGCTGTGGTCCAAGGTAACCGTGTACCCTTGCGGACAGAGCAATTTAACGGATTATCTCAGGACAAAGCAGTAGAAAATATCAGAAAAAAGACGGCACGATGTCGATTACCTCTTAGTCATCTGGCAGGCAAATGGTTCCCAACGAACGCTTCGAGAACTAGCAATTGCCCACCGTAAAGACGTTGAATTTTTGCTCCCCCCTGAGCCCGCTTTTGTCTCGTAGGACGGAACAATTTGCGGTATTTTATTTTATCCGGGCGGTTTGGAAAGAAGCGAGCGGGCTGAATGAACTTCGAGGAGATCGAAAACTATTTGTCCGATGTATTTGAAACATGGTACACATATTCTTAACGGTATTATCTAAAATGTAGCATATTATTTTATTTTATTCGATAACCCATTCGTATATAATAAATCGTTTAAGTTTGCCTTGTTCGGTAAAAAAATTATTAGTGGTATTCATCTTGCTCTCATTTTTACAATACATATTTTTCTTCTTAAATCCGTATGCTAATTGTCTTATTCCTTTCCGCGTCACCTTACCGTGCGGATTTAGCTGCAGGTAGGTACAGGTAAAACGACCTTTCGCCACTACGGCTTAGGATCTATGCGGATATATGCTACTACCAATAAAATAATAAAACTTTTCGTACCGACCGTAGCAAAGTAACGACTTGCCACGTTTATTTCTTAAGGGGGGAGGCCTACCTAGAGCGGGCGAAACAATGCGCTTCTTTGGGATTTTTTTTCTAGAAAAACCGTCTTTTATTAATAACTATTAGTCTATTGTTAAGAGTACATCTAAAGGGCAGTTCAGTATTTTTTGTGTTAAAGAATATTAAAAGATTTGAGAGTTATAGGCGATGATCGGGATGTCCTTTTTTTTCGGTGACCATCGTAGCTCGTAGCAGAATCAACTGAAATGAAAAATTCAAATAGTTTTAGATAGAGCATGAAATTATCTAGGCGCTATCGGGCCCGATTTTGGAAAAATTATTTTAAGACAAAATGACGGCGGTGCAAAGGTGAACCATCGATTTTCAACAAAAAAGTTGTTCATTTCTTGGCGTGTAAAAAAGAAACTAAGAAGAACAAAAAGAAATTCCTCTGATAGCGCCTAGATAATTTCATACTCTATCTAAAACTATCCGAATTTTTAATTTGAGATGATTCTTCTACGAGCTACGATGATCACCGCAAAAAAAAGGGACATCACGATCATCGCTTATAACTCTCAAATCTTTTAATATTCTTTAACGCAAAAAATACTGAACTGTCCTTTAGATGTACTCTTAATAATAGACGAATAGTTATTAATAAAAGTGTAACCGTTTTTCTAGAAAAAAAATCCCAAAGAAGCGCAATGTTTCGATCGCTCCAGGTAGGCCTCCCCCTTAAGGACCTCCGCTGAATCGTACGTATATTGTATTTTTTTCACCCAAGTTATTCACCTTCCGTTGGATAATGAATGTCAAACAACAAAACGTGTATTTTCGTCGTAATTGCCACCACATGAAATGAGATAAATTCAATGAAATAAATTTTCTCGTACTTGTCTCGTAATATTTCTGCCACTTCCTTTCTCCCAATACTCGAAACTCGTATCTTTTAACGGGCACATAATTGTACGATCCCAGGTTTATCTAACATGAGAAAGACCATGATTCTAGTGTTCATTAATAAAATATCTACTATGTAGCATACTTATTTCCTACATTAGTATACATCTAGTATATATATATATATGTACGCCAGTCGTATGCTTTATTCATGGGATTGGCAGCGTATATAATATATATATATATATACGTCGCTCGTATATATTGATGGAACTGTGACAGCGTATATATACGCCTTTCGCAGGCAATGGGTTAAAACTGTAAAGCAAATGTTAAGTCAACAAATCTGATCATATTTTTCAATTAACCCCACAGCCGGGGTTTGTCTCACTGCTCTAAATATATATATAACAAGCACTACAATCTAAACTCAATTAAAACGATTTCCAAAATTAAGCCTATACCTATACCTAATGAAATTTGTAAACTTTTGGTGTGCAAGAACTCAACAAAATACCAATGGCCCATTTATAAAAATTAGACATGTTAAAAATTAGTCGACTAACCCCGGTCTCCCCGACTCCCCGTCGTGTTGATGTTTCAAGTATTTATACATAGGAAACGTTTGGAATACAGATGTTTGGTTTGGTTATGACGCGCGCGCCAGCGATAATATTTTTTAGAAAGCCGCTTTCTGTTCGCTTCCTAATTAAATTTTGAACAAAGCATGTTTTCCTTTCGAGTCTTTCGTTTATAGCCTGAATAGCTATTGCGATTGTCATAAAAGTGGAGTTTGTGATGGGCCCACGACGATGCAGGCCTAGCGGCCTGCAACCGCCCACGTCACGCGCTTGGGACCGGAGCTCCCGCTAAAATCGCAACCCCCCCCCCCTTCCGGAAACCACGCCAAGGGGTGCAAGAAATAGAGGGCGCGATTGGTGTTCGGTAAATCACATAATTGGTCAGCATTCCTTCGCTAAGTTAACCAATCAGCGCAAATTTTCAACCGCGGCGGTCTTCCCGGAAGATCGGAAGACTGTCGAGCGTCACTTCTCTATGAACTACCAGTCGTGACTGTACCAAGTGCTTCGTGAAATTCAAAGAGTGTCGTGACCAGTTATTATTATTAGCAAAATAAAATGGCATCGTCACTTTCTGCTAGACAGAAAAAATGCATAGAGGAGTTTTTAATAATTTATAGAAGTGAACCATGCCTATGGCAAGCGAATACTGAAGATTACCGTAATCGGGACCTCAAAACTAGTGCGTATTTAAAATTAGTGAATAAGTTAAAAGAAATCGAGCCATCCAGCACCAGAAAAAGTGTGATCAAAAGAATTAATAACATGCGCAGCACCTATCGGAAGGAGTTAAAAAAAGTGAGAGCCTCTACAAGGTCAGGAGCGGGTGCAGACGATGTATATGTACCTACGTTATGGTACTTCGCAGACCTAGATTTCTTAAATGATCATGAGACCCCAAGAACCTCTCGGTCCAATATTGAAAGCGACGACGACGACGAAGAAACTGCGATCGAGGTAAGTTAAATAAAAGAATTTTTTTTATGCATATTATATTTGAAGAATTTTTTCTACACAAAGTAAACAAGTGTAAATTTTAGATACAGTTGTGTAGAGCCATTCCACGTGAAATCGAACAGTTTTCGGAGTAACATTTCGGATGTTGGTGAAACTTGGATATGTTGTAGTCTTAGTGACATATAACCGTATCTGGAAGGATTTTCCAAACTTTTAAAAATTTTTCATCTTACAGCTTTTTTAAATATAGACCTGACCTTTTTTATTCAACTATCTATACATAATACATATATCTAATATTTTGAATCTGTTTTGTTCGTTCCACATCTAGTGCGGCCTTGAAGGCCATGTATGCTACATGTGTGAAAAAATATATAGCATTTTATTTACAAAAACTGGAGCTCACCATCACTTTGCGCAAAATAATCCGAACACAAAAAATTGAGATTACGTATTATGTTGGGTATAAAAAAGTGTACAAGTTCTCTGTTTTCATTTTTTCTCCAAATACATAACATTTGCAAGAACATTGTATAAAATGGCAGGTATAACCGCCTGGCCACTGTTTGTACTGCACGGCTCAGCCCCATCCTATACCTAAAAAGCTTATTTCTATCAGTTTCTTAGTTCAAGAGTGATAATTTATTGGAAAAAGGTCACCTCTATATTTCAAACAGATGTAAGATCCACAATTTTTAAAATTTTGGAAAATCCTTCGAGATACGGTTATATATCACTAAAGACTACAACATATTCAAGTTTCACCAACATCCAAAATGTTATTTCGAAAACTGTCCGATTTCGCGTCGAATGAAACAGCAAATGTTTACAGTAAATGCGTTAAATTTAAGTAATGAAGTTATTTTGCCATGGAACTGCACCTTCATTTACAAAATAATTTATAAAGCCTTCTCTAACTCTTTTAGCATCATTAGCTACATTTCCCGGGTTTCTTTGATTTAAACTTTCCATATTCGAATTTGTTGTATGAAACCCCGGCACAATAGTCCCATATTCTGTATTCTCTCGATCGAAAGAATCTGGAGGCGTGTAAGAATTTGGCACCGATTTAATTAAAAAATTGTGTAATACACAACTTGCCATTACGACAGATTCAATATTTTTTAGTCCTATATTAATTTGAGTATGGAAAATTCTAAATCGCGATGCCATGATGCCAAACGCGTTTTCAACGATACGTCTCGCTCTCGATACGCGGTAATTATATATCTTTCTTTCTTGGGAAATTAGATCTGCCTGTCTAAATGGTTTAATCATGTCCGCTCTCAATGGAAAGGCATCATCAGCTACAAAAACGTAGGGCAAACTCCGAGAAGTGTTTCTGATACTTTCTTCAGTTGGGATCCTTAAGAGCTTGTTATGAAGTTTTTCAAAGAATTTTGTGTTTTGAAGGACACCTCCATCCGAAACTCTGCCGTTGGTACCAAAATCGCACATGAGAAATTGATATTGTGCATCCACTATTGCTAATAACACCATACTGTGTCGACCTTTGTAATTATAAAAATCCGTCCCGCTTCCATTTGGGGGAATAATTTCTATATGTTTCCCGTCAATCGCTCCAAGACAATGTGGAAAGTTCCACCTATCTTCAAAAACTTTCGCTACATTCTTCCATTCTTCTGTTGTTCGTGGAAACTGAAAACAAAAAATATTATTATTTCAGGAACACGCACTGGAAAATACAGGGCAAACAACATCTGCTGAAAACATTCCAGATGGTGGTACCGCGGATGTGAATGAATCAGGTGACATAGAAGGGGATGAACATTCGATAGATCCACCTCCAATCCCCTCTACATCGACAAGCCAAACTAACCGGCCAAGGCAATCAAGAAAGAGTGCACGAACCGAAGAAGCTGCGTTACAGCGTGATGTACTGTTATCTGTACAGCAGCATTTTAAACGTCCAGCAACGCAGGAGGATCGTTTTGACGTTTATGGGAAAAACGTTGGGATGAAGTTGCGGGACTTGCCCAACGAGCAGAGGCTGCTGGCCGAACGTATCATTAATGATACACTCTTTGTGGCCGAAATGGGTAAATTAGATATAGCGCACACATTAATTTCCGAACAGATACTCCATAGGAATATGCGTACTCCTACTCCTACTCCTACACCAATGCCTCACCACTCCTACTCCTACACCAATGCCTCACCTCAGCAACCGTCATATCACGCAACTTCTAGCCCAATTATTCCTCATCCCAGTCCAATGTATCATTACCCGTATCACGAACCACCTTCTCCTTATCATTTACCCACTCCCAGTGCAACAACACCTCACTTTCAAATTCTGGAAAACTCCCCACAAGCATATTCAGCTAATGAAAGTAATAATAATAATAATAATAATAATAATAATAATAATATTAATTATTAATTGCTAATTTTGTAATTATATGCATTTTTTTAAACACAATCCAGTGTGTCTTGTATAACATACGACATAACTGTGACCGAGACTGGTTCACATGTTATACATTACAAATATTTTTATTCTTTTTTAATCGATTTTATTCAACTTTGATCCTTTGTTTGATTATTTGTATTATGTATGTTTCTTTGTATGCCCTGTTGCACTGTAGCAGAGACATGCTCTGTCAAAGAAAGAGGCGATTCCGACTGGGACTACTAGTTTTAAGGGCATATAATTTCATGGGTTGAAGTGTATAAATGTATATAATATAAACTCTTTATCGTTCGTAATTTTTGTAAGTGCTGTTTTTGGGATAATTTAGTTTCTCATATATCAGCACGTAAAAGTGCTGAATTTTATATATTAAAAATAAGTTTTGAGGTTTTGACTACGATAATGAATATAGCTTTTCAACTGACATTTGTATTAAATTTGTAAAATTCAATAATTTCATTACTGTGGTTTTGGCCATAAAATCGCAAAATTTCCCCACTGTGCCACGGGGTAAACCTATTTTTGTCATGTAAATATCAGCGTCGTATGTATGTATTATAAATAAGAAAAAATAGAAATTACTGTCTTTTATCTTAGGTATGGTTTTTTCCAATGTTGCGTAACTTTTGTCATAAACGGCTTAGTGTGACATCTGTTTTTTTTCGCGGATTTAATGACAATTCAAAAATAGATTAATGTATGTTTCGTTATCGAATATAATAATTTGACGTTATATTTAAACACTGAATGAGAGTTGGATGTTTGGGGTCATGTGATCCCTGTGTAGTAGGGTAAAATTTAAGTTATTCTGGTCGCATATTTTGTGACTCAGTTCAATTTCTGTTTCTATTTTAATATATCAATGTTTTTTAATGTTCGTCTTATTCATTATATTCATTATCGGTAGATGCAAAATGATCCTAGGGGATATTTTCTCAAGGATCCCTCGTAGGGATCATTTTATACACATAGGTGTAGGTACAAAATGATACTTTGGTATGCCTTCACAAATATGCGAATAAAAAATGTAATTGATCAAGTAGCTAAATTTGATCTAAACCAATAATAAAGTAGATCAACTAACTTACAAACACTACTTTAAATTTATTTAAATAATATGCATTTGTATTTTTTCTATGAATTACGCTTTAAGGGGGTCGTTTTAGACACATTATCCCTACGGATAATTATTTACAAAAGAGCAGATGGAATATGTTGTCGAAGGCATGATTGGGAACAACTTTTTCCTATACAATATTTGCAAAGTAATATGATTGGTAGTTGCCTTGGGTTAGATGGTTTGGCCAAGTTTTCGGATTTAAGATAAAGAAATGTGTAAATCTTAAGAAAAAAGTTGTTTAGAATCATGTCCTCCACAACATATTAACGTCATCGAAATTGAAAAGTAAAAGATGGTCATTTTCCTTACCTTCAAATAATCCTTATGTAGAACTTTATATATAGCATCGCATGTTTCAGGTATAATATAAGACAGAGCCTGAGGTGATATTATTGTGGTAAATTTAAGATCTTCGTAACTCCTTCCAGTTGCAAGAAATCTCAATGTAGCAGTTAATCGCTCGTGCGGTGAGATCGCGTCTCTCATAATTGTGTCTTTCTTTTTTATGAAGGGAGTGACTAAAGAAAGTAGCCTTAGATATGTCTCTTCATCCATTCTTAAATAATTGTGCCAATCTTTAGGCGCAAAATGCAATTCCTTTAATAAATTTGTATGCGAATAACGTCCCCTTTTTTGTAACCACTCTTTGCACCACACACTTCGATCTACTTTGCGTTTGCAACAATTTTTTGTAGCTAATATCAAGCCTACTACGGCTAAAGCGTCGTCTGTCGATGTCATGGTTAGCTGACAAAACTGTGAATACTGTAGGGCTGTTCCAGTGCCCGAAAGAAGCGAGCCGAACCTCACTCGGCTCAAACAACCGAGCCGGGCCGAGCCGAGTACCTGTAAAAACCGATCGGCCGCAACAACCGACCTAAGTCGAATTTTTCCGAGCCGTCCGAAAAAACCGAGCGGGCCGTAGACTGTGTCGAGTAGGTTGAAGGTTGGACGTTTCGAGCAATGAAAATGTTTGGAATATTTTAGGAAACGTATATCTACTGCAATGTGAATAATGGTTGTTAATAATGTGAATAATTATAAAGTAAACTGAAAATGGAAATACACTGCTGGACAAAATTAAAGGAACACTATAATGTCCCGATAAATTTGGTCATTTTGAAATGGCTGTATCTCCGCGAAAAATTGTCGCACAAAATATTAAAAAAAAAAACAGTTTAGGGCTTCCAGTTTCTAGTTTTTGATTCAAGGACACAATTTTTTCAGCCATTATGATACTGTTTGATCAAGATAAAGCACAGGAAACAAAATTTAAAAAATACTGTTTTATCAAGATAAAGCATAAGAAACAAAATTTAAAATATTTAAAATACTGTCAGGCCGGCCGGAGCGTGTGGACGCACCATCCGGCCAACCTGCTAGGCCGGACGGAGCGTGTGGGGGCATTACGGGCGACCGGCCGGCCTGCACAGTTTGGTCTGCGCAGGCCAAACCGTCAGTTCGGCCGGACCGTGTGTGGCCGCCTTTAGAAATAAAGACGAAATTGCGTTTTTCTGTAAAGACAAAATTTTATTTACAAACCACGTGTATGCACAACATTCATAATTCCTAACATAATTTTACGACTAACTGTACACTAGTTTACAAGATCAAGTGTCTGTGAACAGACGAGTTTCTTACCTGTAAAGACAAAAAAACAACATTTAAAGCCTTTAATTCAGGGGTTATAATTTCTCTAGAGGCAGTTTTTCTACAGACTTCTGACTTAATACTTTTTCCTTCCTCTAACCTCATCTTCTCTCCCATCTCATAAACGATCGTTATGACACCTATTTAGTTCCCTCGATAGCGCGGTAAATTTTAAAATGTGTCATTAAGAAACGACACACTATTTTATGAGTGTGGTTGTTTTCTTTACATCTCCCCCCTTTGCAGAGAACAATCGCGAATGATTGTTCACTTAGGTGTCAGCCAAAAATGGGGGACAGCTTCGTGATGTGGTAGAGGTTTGATTCAACTTTTTTATGTCCGGTGTCGATTTCGTAGATTGAATTTGAGATTTTCCGTAGGATCTTGTATGGTCCGATTCTTAATTCGTCCATCTTCTTCCTATTTAATCGATTTCCATTTTCTACATAAACTCTATCTCCTATGTTGAATTCATATTCTTCTCTATCCTGATCAAATCTGTTTTTATTATAATTGTGTGATTTTATTGTGTTTTCAAAGGCTAATTTTCTATCTTCCTCTAGGTTTTGTTTTGTACTTATTGTTTTCAATTCAGGTGGTAGAATGTTCACGTTGTCACCTTCCAGAAGGTATTTTGGGGTAAATTTCGTGATTGTGTGTTCTGTTTCGTTATATTTTTCAACACATTCTTTTGCAATGGTTGTCCATGTTATTTTATTTTCACTTTCATTTCTTTTGCATCTTATCTTATTTACTAAAGTTTGATTTAGCCTTTCATTTAGTCCATTTGAAAATGGTGCATCTACAGCAGTGAAAATCATTGTTATGTCTTTTTCCTTCAGAAATTCCTTAAATTCTCTGGAATTTATACCAGGATATTGGTCTGTTAGCAAAATCTCAATATTATGGTTTTGTGTCACATTTTTTATCAGTTTAATAAAATCATTTGAGGTTTGATTTTTCGATGTTAAGATATAAGCATATCTTGTGAAGTGATCAACTAGAAGATGTAAGTATTTTTTTGTTGACCGTGATCCTCCAAAACCTCCAATGGTGTCTATAGATACAATTTCGAATGGGCGCGTTGCTGGGCCCAAATGTGACATTAAACCATATTTTGGCTTTCTTCTTGATTTGTTTTTTATACAAACTTCGCATTCATCGCAAATTTGTTTGATATTTGCGATGATATTTTTTGCTGTGTAATATGGTGTTATTTTATTTATCATCTGGGTCCTCCCGATATGACAGTAAGTCTTGTGGGTGTCTTTAATTAGGGTTTTGCTCATTTCTTCTGATAGTATAATTTTGTTTCTTTTTTTATTCTTTTTATAGTAAATTTTTTTCTCCAATATATATTTTCTTTTATTATTTTGTAGGTCCAGGTTTGTGTATTGGTCATTCTTTATATCTTCCAAGTTTATCAAATTTACTATTTTTAAAAAATCGTCAGTATTTTCCTCCGGTTCCAGCACTGGGTTTCTGCTTAGACAGTCTGCTTCTTGATTTGATTTTCCTGGGTTATATTTTACTTTAAAATTATATTGCGATAAATAGTAGGTTAAATCACCTAGTTCTTCATCAGTTCTAGCTTTGATGTTTAAATTTTCTAATGGTTTATGATCTGAATATACTATAAATTCTTTTCCCATAAGCCAGTGCTGCCAATATCTCACGGCTTCTTTTATTGCTAAACCTTCTAAGTAAATTGCTTTCTTTTTTTTCTGAGTTTCAGTAAGTTTTTTTGAGAAGTATGCGACAGGTTTATTGTCTCCGTTTTTATCTTCTTGTTTTAGTACTGCACCAATGCCCTTGATGCTAGCATCTGTATAAATTTTTATTGGTAGTTCTGAGTCAAAAATTCTTAAGATCGGTTTTGAACATAATAAATCTTTTATTTTTTTGAATGATTCTTGGCATTCTATCGACCATACGAATTTTACGTCCTTCCGTAATAAGTTGTGTAATGGGTCCAATATAGTTGCACTGTGTGGTATAAATTTATGGTGAAAATTTACTTTTCCTAAGAACTGACGTATATTTTTTTTTGTTTCTGGAGCTGGAAAATTTTTTACGGCGGTTAAATAATCTTTTAGAGGTCTGACTGTATTGTTTTCTATTATGTGACCTAAGTATTTTGCGTGATTTTGTGCAAACGTACATTTTGAAAATTTTAGTCTAAAACCTTCTTTTTGTAATGCTTCAAGTAGTCTTGATATATGTTGTATATGTTCCTCGAAAGTTTTTGAAAAAATTAAGATATCATCTATAAAGTTTACTGTAAAATCCGAAAGTTTGTATTTTCTTATTATATTGCTTAATATTCTTTGGAAGATGGCTGGAGCGGTCTTTAATCCAAACGGGAGGCACGTCCATTGGAAGTGACCTTCCTGAGTTACAAATGCCGTTTTGTACCTATCTTGGATTTTCAAAGGAATTGACCAGAATGCTGAATTTATGTCGAGTGTGGAAAAATATTTGCAGTTTACAGTTTTTGCCATTAGGTCATCCATAATTGGAAATGGTTGTTGTTGAGGAATGATAATTTTGTTTAGATCTCTGAAATCTATACATAGTCTTTTTTTTTCTCCCTCTTCTTTTTTGTATGCCAGGGTAACTGGAGCACCAAATGGGCTATAAGATTCCTCAATTAAATTTTTGTTTAATAGGTTTCCTATTTGGTCTTCTATCTCTTTTCTATCTTTGGGTGTGCATCTGTATGGGCGTTTATAACAGTATTTATCCGCCATTAAGTCTATATGGGCTTCATACTCTGTTACCTTACCCACATCATATTTGTCCTTAGCGAAAAGTGATTTGTGTTTTTCTATTACTTTATCAATTTCTGTTTGTTTGTGTAAATCCAAGTGGTTTACTGATATTTCGAATTCATCTACATTAATATAATCGTTGAAATTTATTTCATAATTATTATCTTGTTTTTGTACCTCAGAGTGTAAAAAAACGTCTTCATTCTTGTCGCCTAGTGCTTTAGGAATTTCGACATTTGTTTGTTTTGAAATATTTGGAATATTTTTTTTTTTTTCTTCCCTTAGGAATTTCTTTTTTTCTTCTGGATTGTTACATTGTAAGATATTCAGTTTTTCATCTTGTATTAATTTGAAATCTTTTATACAATCCAGTCCAATTAGAAAATCATAGTGAAAATTTTCATTGTCTATGACAAAAATATCCATAGTTTTTTCGATATCGTAGATTTTTATTTTTAGTGTTACCATACCTCTTGTTTTTTTATCACCATTAATAGTTTTTAAGTTTACTGTTTGTATATCGTTCGTGTTTTCTTTTTGTTTTATCTTTAGGATTTTAGCATTTATTAATGATACATTTGATCCTGAATCATAAATTCCGAAAACTTCAAAGTTGTTATTTAACAGTACCTTAACTTTTATTAATGGTGTTATTTTTAGTTTTTTTGGTTATTTTCATTTAGTTCGATTTCTAATTCAGAGTTATTTACGCTCCTTACAACTTCTTTTTTGTTTTTCCTTTTAAACCAGCAATCTTCTTCAGGATGGTAACGTTTCCCTTTTTTCTCAGTAATACATATCTGGCATGGTAATTTTTCTTCTGATCTTTTTATTTTTGGATCAGAGTTTGTGGGGTTTTTCTTATCATATTTATTTTTCCCGACAAGATGTTCTAATCTTCCTATTTCATTGTAGAGATCTTTTGTTTCTTGTAAAGTTTCTCGGTCAATTTTATCTACTACATAATTTGGTAAGCCTGCTGCTATTAGGTCTATTAGTGTTCCTATATCAATTGATTTCCTTACTTCTAATAATAATTTTTCTTTTTTTAAAGCATATTCAAGTAGTAGACCTGTTTGATATTTAAAAGCAAAAGCATATCTAATGGGTGACCATCCTTTGTTTGCAAATGTTCCACAGAAGTTCCTTTCCCATTTGTCCCATTCTGATTCAACTGTGAACTTAATTAGCATGCTTTTGTACCAATCTATACTGGCATTTTCCAGAAAGTTTTTTAGAATTTCAATTTTCTTTCTGTCTTCGTTTATTTGGAAACGTTCACATTCTTTGTTAAAATCTTTAATCCATTGGTGAGCGTTTGTGTTTCTGCCAGTAAATTTTTCAATTGTGAAATCTTTTGCAACTTTACCCAAATTTTCAGTTTCGGATTTCTTTTGTTTTTCTTCGAGTAGTTTCTCTAATAGTTTTTCTAACGCCTGGTTTGAGTCTTTAGGAGTGGGTTTATCGTTATTTATTTCTTCTAGATAGAAATCGTTAAACTGCAAATTTTGCTCTTCATCCAAATATATTTTCGATATTTCTTCTGTTAGAGTTATCCATATTCTCCTTGTTTGGTGTCTTTTATTTAAAGTTTTCCTTACCTTAGCATAGTTTGGAGTGTTTGTAATTGATTGGTGTAATGCTATGGGTTGATGTTCAACTGGTATACCAAAGGTTTGTCCATTAGGAGTAGCTATTGAGGTTATGTGTATAACATTTGATTTTCCATCTGCTGAAGGTTTAACCGCAAATTCAAACCTTAGTTTGTCCATGTTCCTTGAAATATTCGCAGAAAATGTTGTTTTATAATGACACCCCACTCCTCTGTTAGAAATAAAGACGAAATTGCGTTTTTCTGTAAAGACAAAATTTTATTTACAAACCACGTGTATGCACAACATTCATAATTCCTAACATAATTTTACGACTAACTGTACACTAGTTTACAAGATCAAGTGTCTGTGAACAGACGAGTTTCTTACCTGTAAAGACAAAAAAACAACATTTAAAGCCTTTAATTCAGGGGTTATAATTTCTCTACAGGCAGTTTTTCTACAGACTTCTGACTTAATACTTTTTCCTTCCTCTAACCTCATCTTCTCTCCCATCTCATAAACGATCGTTATGACACCTATTTAGTTCCCTCGATAGCGCGGTAAATTTTAAAATGTGTCATTAAGAAACGACACACTATTTTATGAGTGTGGTTGTTTTCTTTACATTCTTTTAATTTTATATTCTTTCAATTTTAAAATATATATTCTTAAACGTATTTCATTGTACTCAATTTTATTTACCCGTCCTCCTCCTCGCCACGTAATTTTAAGATTCGTCGTTTTAATAATTATTATTTCTCGGCGTTGAAAAAAGATTTCTGCTGACGCCGCATAATCATATTTCGTTCTTCGCGCTGCCATGCGACATCATCCTGCATGACCGCTCCCGAGGAATCGAATTACGCGAGATCGCGCGAAACGCTGCGACGCTGAATCGGAACGCTTCGAAAACTTGTTAGCTGTAGAATGCATGCTATTGTACCACCAAGTAGCGCTGTCTCTTTTCCCTCTCTCGAATTTAGCTTTTTAAAGTAATGCTCTCTCTTTCCCTCCTCGGAATACATGGTTTGCAAAAAGCCGATCTTTCCCGACATCGTACGATGAAAAATAAATTATTATTTCTCTGTGTTCGCCTGTGGGAAAATTCCATCACATATTGGTTTAGAAAAAATATTTGGGGAAAAAAGATTTTTCAGACTCGGCCCGCCCCAGAAATTTTTTCAGGGGCTGTCCCCTCCCTTTAAAAAATTTTCCACGGTGGGTCCGGTCTGGAGAGGTCTCCGCGGCGGCTCGGCCCGAACTGATCCCCTCCATCATCGCGGCTTCCCCCACTCCGCGGCTCGTGCGCGCGCAACCTGTCTTCCTCTCCCCGCAGACCCCGCGCCCATGTTTCCCTCCGCCGCGCTCCCCCGCGCGCCATCACTTCCTCCCCCGCCCCCGCGCTCCCCTCAGAGGACCTGCGTTAGAACCGGCCTTCCCTTACTACTGTATGTGTAATCATGGAACGATCGCTTTAAAATCAGTCCTATCATGCTACTGCATCAGTCCGGTCATACGTTACTACAAGAAACGTTTTGAAAATTTATTGTGTCTGAGTCGATTGCAGTTGCATCGAAGACTGTCGCATCATAGTGTTGTTGTAGTTGTTGTTATTCTTGTTGTAAGCGTGATCATTTAGAAGGATATCATCCACCGTTCAACGCACGGAAATATAATCGATTAATACCGTAAGTTTCCATTACCATATTTTAGTGAATCATTGTGTCAGCAACTTTGAGAATTATACGAAAAAAATCGTTTCAGATTATGTCATTGTCCGTGCAATTGAATCACCCAGCTGCCGTTGCAATCTCCGACTCCCCAGTGCAGCCTATACATGACTCCAACCACAAAATATATGTTGCGTGTCGGAATGTTGCGGTTCAAACCGAAGAAATTCGTGGTGACGAACTTCATGAGGCGGAAGTTGTTCACGATGGCGACATCTTTTTAAAGGTGTTTTACAATGCTAATGGCGAGGCGCCGGTTAACCACTACGCGAACGAACAATATTGGTTAAATAGGCATGCGCGGCAAAAAACATTCTTTTTAGATGTTAGTGATGATGAGGATGATGAATACTATAGTAATATATATCAACCGAATAGTTTCATGGATCCAAAAAGTGTAGTTTGGCGGAAATGTTATAATGCGAAACTGATTGACTTTAACGCTGTTTTTGCGAATGCAGTATCGGGGCTTCGGGCTTGCGATATTGCAGTTCAGACTGTCCCCGAGCAAGTTGCGGGTGATTCATTTTATACTGATGAGGATCTATTTAATGAAATCGTCGACAATACCATTATTACCGACGAAGATATCGCCCTATTTGCTGACGATGTTGTCGAGTGGGATAGTTAAGTTGAATAAATTACTACATCTTAAAAATCTTAATATTAATATGTCAGGTTTACTTACCTATCTTCCACCGTCCCTGTGAAATAACATATCAAGTATTTGCATGTATCGCGATTATGGGAGAGAAAAGGGCGTGTGAAGGAGCGTGAAAGCATTTTCGTTGACAGATATTTATACGCGACGTTACATTCTTTCGTGAGGCGGTTGCGCTATTTAAGTTAATTAATCTCGAATAGCTATCGCGGTAGCGCGTCAAATACATTTTCATCGGCGGATGTTTATACGAGCGCTACGTTGCATTCTTTCACGGCGATCGTGGAAATCACCGATAATGCATTCTTTACGAATGATATCGACGATGCTATATTCAACGATGATGTTGTCGAGTGGGATAACTAAGTTAAATAAATTACTAAAATCATGAAAATCTATGTACGAATTCTTTTCGCCCTTAAACGCTTCCACGACGCTTGACTTACAGCTCCTCGAGAATGATGCTTAAGACGTCATTCTCAATCATGTAAATACTCGGAACTCAACCCCGAATAATTATCGCTCTATGTTTACGATTGTTGCTTACGCGAACGCAACGCATAGTTAATTTCTTCATTACACGTGCGCTGTATCGGTCCCACGGTTCAAATATCAAAACGCGTTCAATCCTGACCAAATATAAACATACTGCATGGCGCGGTGCAATGTCGTGTTTACTCCATGGGCTATCGCGACGATTAACTTACAGCCTCCTCGATCGTGAAAATACTCGGAACTTTTCACCGAATAATTATCGCTATATGTATACATCATTGCACGTGCACTATATCGGTCCCACGGTTAAAATACAAACACACGGCATGGTGCGGTTCACTCTATGATTTCTCAGAAATCATGTACCGCCCTCTTTCTCAGAAATCATCATCGAATGCAATGTAGTGTTTATTCCGTGGGCTATTGCGACGATTGGTTTACAATAATTATCGCTCTATGTTTATATCATTGCACGTGCGCTGTATCGGTCCCACGATTCAAATATAAACATATGGCATGAAGCGCGTGCGCTGTATCGGTCCCACGATTCAAATATAAACACACGGCATGAAAAACGCACGGCAATATTTATTCCATGGGCTATCGCGATGATTGATTTAAAATAATTATCGCTATATGTATACATCATTGCACGTGCACTGTACCGGTCCCACGATTCAAATATAAACACACGGCATGAAGCGCCTGCACGTAGGTGTCATAACGTGTTCAATCCTGTCGCGCGCCATGATTCCTTATCTTTTCTCAGAAAAATCTTTTCTCCTGGTCCACCCTCTTTCTCAGAAATCATAATCGAAGACGCGATTTGAATTTCCACGAATCGGTTGCGGTCGCGCCTGCGCACCGATCCCCGCGCGCGTGCGGAGATTGCGCGGCGGCGACGCGTGCCCAAAGTACCTTAAACATCCAACAGGTGGCGCCAATACGAAATGTATGAAAAATCTGGAAAATTTACCAAGGCGGGCCCAAATACCGACGCGGACCCAAAGTACCTTAAACATCCAATAGGTGGCGCCAATACGAAATGCGCGCAACGCCATTTTGAAATTTTGAAGATCCTCCCCCTCCCCTGTGACGTCAGCCCCCTCGCCTACAAACTCGAGTTGCGCGCGCGGCGCCATTTTGAAAATTTTCAAATCCTCCTTCCCCTGTGACGTCATCCCCCCCCCCCCCTCATCCACGAACTCGGTCGACGCCATTTTGGAATCCCCCTCCCCTGTGACGTCATCCCCCTCACCTACGAACTCGGTACCCCTCCCCTCCCCACCCCCTCACCCACGAACTCAGTACCCCCTCCCCTCCCCACCCCTCGCCCTCGCCGAAGAGCGCGCGTTACCCCCCGCCCCGCCTCACCCCCTCGAGCACCATGGTCCAGAATCGGCATAGCCGACCTACTTATATAATCGATGACACATCGCCGAGAAACGGCGATCTCGTGCGGCTCGGGCAACAAAGGTTCTCGTCGGTTATTCGAGCATCTACCATCGTTACGGGCTCGGTTTAGTGTACTATTACCCGGCCGAAAGAAAATCCCCAAGAGGCGGGCTCGGGCGATACAGTCCGTCGCTATGACTATTGGTCGGAATCACCTATTTGGGCACAATTTTAAAGACGCGGCACACGTATTTTGGTTATTGGCTGAAGTAGGCACATACATTGTCGCACCGCGCGTCATAGCGACGGACTGTATCGCCCGAGCCCGCCTCTTGGGGATCTTCTTTCGGCCGGGTAATAGTACACGATACGGACTTTTCGCTATCCCCACCACTTCTGTCTCACTGTTGTCCGCCGAAGGCGAGCGCGAGGTGGAAACAGAGCGAGCGAAGGCACTGAAAGCGAGCGAGGACAGAACGAGATAGACGACGCGTTGATATTTTGTCTCGCTCCGTTTTTCGGACGCCTGACACTCCGTCCTTTGTGTGCGCGCCGGGCGTGCGCGATGGTCGCAAGCGCTTACGGTGAGCACGGGACCCGCTTCGCAAATCATGACGCAGGCCGGGCATAAGTCTTTTTTGCGCCCTAGGCGAACTTGTCAAATTGCGCCCTTTATTATATTATATTTATTTGAGATTATTTATGACTTTACTCTGTAAAATTAGGCAATTACTAGGGCGTAAGGTTGACAAGAGGCGCAAAATGGCCTTTTCATTGTTGGCATTGTTGAAAATAAATTTTTAAATGAAATACTACAAATTATATTACAACGGTTTTAAACTACGAGTAAAAGTTTAGAGTAAGGTCATGAAGAAGCTGAATTAAATGTTTTATAATAAATGGCGGAATTTGGCAAGCTCGGTTATATCGCAAAAAAGACTCGTGCCGTGCCTGGCTATCTGACCGTGGCGCGCATGCGTCGCACAGTCACGATTCCATCTGAGCGCTCGCGCCCGTCGCGCACGCAAAGCGTTCCATCCCGCTCCCCCCTTCGGCCAGAAAGAAGCGAGAAACGCAGCCTCGGAATTAGGGCTCCGTTCATGATACGGGCTCAACGCCGGTCCCGACCAGCGAGCGGCTAACGAGACTTTACATTCAGATATATTGGCCGGTGCGTTTCGTAACGCGTATTCTCCCACCATAGGTACCGCTTGCCTGCCTCGGTGCTCCTGTTTGCAACGTTTTCTGACTCGCTCTCGTTCCATCTCATTCTCGCCTTCGCAGAACAAGAATGAGCCAGAAGTGATGGGGTTAGCGCCAAGCTTCTGGTGTGTATCGGCCAAACCGAGCTGTCAGCATAGAAATACACATCAGAATAGGTGAGCCTTAGCTCCGAAAAAATTGAGGAGCTTTATTGGTCTGAACATTGATTCTTTCTCGATAGCTTCATCTCGTATTGGTCATAACAGCCACACGGCTACGTTCAGACGGAGCCGAGCAGCATTCCCGTTACCCCACCATACTCCTCGATCGCTGTTCGCGAAAACGAATTGACCGGCCAATATATCTGAATACGACCTTACGGTAAAGAATTATTCGAAGCCCAAGATGAAAGGCCTTCGAATAAACAGAGGAAACTAATAAATACCCGAAGCTAAATAGAATTTTAGATTTAGGGTACACACACCCTACCCCAAACCTCGTGTCGATCAGTCACTGGGGCCATTCGGAAGTATATTCTTTTATTTAAATAATGCCTATCTCTGCATAGGACCGTAAAGAATTACAAAAAAAAGTCAGGGAGTCAACTGTTGACTGATTTGGAGACTTTTCCTTGTTGTATGTTTTATACAATAGTCGGAAGAATAATAATAACAGCAATAATTGCGAATAATTGCTGTAACTTCCACATTCTGAAAATATGATATCAGTAAATCAATATTTCCAGTAGTAGTAAAAAGTTCCCATCTCTTTTTTTATTTTAAATAATGTGGCCATATAATTATAACATAAATTCGACAGCGATTTCAAGTGATGTATGTGTTACATTAAAAGCGTTAATTTAGTAAATGTACACAGTTTCCAACAGTTATATGCCTAAAATGCATATAACCTAACCTACAATCGTCCGGAAATTCATACATTGACTGCATCACGCTTTTACTGTGGCTTGTGCATCCAGCTAACGCTTCAGTTTTGCTATGATTCCACGTCGGCAGTCGTCCCGAGTAGGCGCCATCTCGTGTCCACTAGCTGAACTAAATTTGTCACGTGACTTGCTCTGTATTATCGCCAATATGGCGGAACTCGTATTTGGGACTGAAGTCACGATTTTTCACTATTCGTCCTTATATGAGCAAATTTGAAGCTGGTTTAGGACTCATTCGAAAGAGGAAGGTTCAGTGCAGAGCGCTCTTCTCACCGTTTCAGTCACAATGCTCTTTTAGTGACCTAAAAATACTTGGATTCTGCGCGTGTATTTTGTCGACTTTTGCTCTACTTTGGATACCCATATTATTAGATATCAACATAATCTCGTTGAATCATGAGGAGAGCGCTCTGCATTGAACCTTGCTCTTTCGAATGAGTCCTAACCCAGCCCAAAATCTGCTCATCTAAGGACGAATGATGAAAAATCCCAACCCCCTGTTTCGGGCCAGATTGTGTCGGTATACAGCGCGCTGCATTACCCGTGTCTACCCCCTTATATGGACAAATTATGTGAAAGCTTGTGAGAGGAAAGGTATGGGTGAAGATGAATGATCTTACAATTATTTTTGTTGGAATGAGTAATTTCAAATATAACCGCGCCGGAAGTCATTGTAATGTTCTAGAACCGCACACGATTGTAAGAGTTTCCTGTAGCCGCCATGCTCACGGCTCATTCTCGTCTTGAAAGCGAAAGTGAACGGTACGAATGAAAGATAAGTCAAAGAGATTTATAATTGCATTTGACGATTTAAAATTAGACTATATAAGAGTTTGTATTCCTTTATTTCTTTGCTCAAGTCCAGTGTAAAAATAAAGCACTACGTATCAATATTCCCAAAGCGCTAAACACGTGATCATTTATATAACCAGCAGCAGCTCTGTTCAACAATTTTAAAACGCAATATAATAAAAATGTACTCATATTGTCTGTGTTTTAAATGGACAAATTATCTGAAAGCCTGCGAGAGGGAAGGTATGGGTATTGATGATCAGAGAATACCTTCCCTGGCCACGCCAAGTATTTGACTTCCAGGCCGCGGACATTTTTTTTTGTCTTTTGTTGTGTTATATTATTTAATACATTGTTTTTCTGTGTATAAATAGTCATTGTTATAATTGGCGCAATTTTTGTATATCATTAATTTTGTAAAGCTATTAATTTACGACAATGTTTTTAAATGGGATTCTTTTTGATGGGTTAATTAAAATGTCCGCGATATGAGTAATGGAATAACACAGCATTTTAGCTGTGTATATGTAGTTGTGTCATCTTAAGCGCAGTTGGAAAGCACCTTTATGTACTTGCAGCTCATTTTGATTTCACATCTTTTTTTATATTGTAATTATATTATTTTTTTTTATATTGTAATTATATTATTGGACTTCCGTTTCCGGTGCGATTGAGTGAGGAGTGTAAGAGTGCTGTGTTGCGTGAAGTGGAAGAGTGTGGAGGGTGAGAGTGGAGTGTAGTGGAAAAGGAGAGGGGAAGGTGAAAAGTGGAGTTGCAGGAAGGTGGAAGGGTGTCAGGGGGAGGAATAGGAGAGAGAGGGAGACGGGGGATAAGGGTGAGAAGAACAATTTGGAGGTTAGGGAGAAAAACCAGAGAGTAAAAGCAGAATAGGCGCGAAGAGGAAAGATAGTAGGCGACACCTGGTGGAGAAGATAGGAAAGAAGGAGATAAGGAAGAGAGTAGAAAGGAAAGAGGAAAGTGTCGATAAGGTAGAAGAAGGAAGGGTTAGGCAAAAGACGTAGGAGGAAAAAGAGTGGTCGGAGGAAAGTCGAGAAGGATAAAAAGGAATGGGAAACGAAAGAAAGGAAGTAGAAGTGAAGGTAGAGGAAGTCAAAAAGAAAGGTAGGCCCACGAGTGCGGAAAGATTTAAAATGGAGAGAAGGAATAGTACGGGGGGAATAGAGGATTTATTAAGAAGAAAAAGGGAGAGGCAAGAAGACGAGATAATGGTAGAGGAAGAGAAGGAAAAGGCGTTCAGGACAAGTAAGAAGGTAGCGAGATCGCCAACAGGGAAAGGAGGATAGGAAGGGGACATAATGGAGATGTTAAAACACATGAGGGAGGAGATAGCAGAAGGTAGAGAGGAGGCAAGGGAAAGGGCGAAAAGGCAGGAGGAGTGGCTCAAGGGGGAGATAGAAGGGCTGAAGGAAGAAATGTGGAAGATGGGGGAGAAATGGAAAAAGGAAAAGGAGGAGTTAAAAAAGGAAGTACGAGAACTTGGGATGAGGGTAGAAAAGGTAGAGAGATTAGGAGGGTCGGGAGGGCGGCGGTTGGAAGAGAGGATGGAAAAGCTGGAGATAAGTGTGGAGCAGAGGCGGATAGGAGGTGTGAAGGACGGAGGGGAGAAGATGGAAAGAAGGTTTAGGGACCTGGAATGGAAGATGGAGGAGAAGGAAAGGGAAGAGAGAAGAAAGAACATTGTGATAAGGGGTATGGAAGATAAGGGAAAAACAATCAAGGAGGGAGTGGAGGAACTATTTAGGATCATGGGGATACAGGAAGGAATAGAATCGGTCAAAAAGGTAGGGGGAGGGAGAGAGATAGTGGTCGTCAAATTAAAAGAACAGGAAACGAAAAGAAAAGTGATGGAGGAAAAGAAGAAGCTAGCAGGAAGAAAGGAGAGGATAGAGGCAAATTTGACGTGGCGGGAAAGGAAGATGAAGAGAAAACTAGAGGCAATAGCGGAGGGGGAACGAAAGAGGGGGAAAAGGGTATGGGTGAGATATAGTAGGGTAATGATAGAGGGATGCTGGTGGATGTGGGACGAAAGAAACGAGGTGTTAAGGGACATAAAGGGGAGAGAGTGGGGAAAGGAAGCAGCAAGGGAGGAGGAACAGGGGAAGCCGGGGGAAGGAAAAGGAGGGCCACAAGAGAATGGCGGTTAGGAGTGAGTAGGAAAGAGGGAAAGACGGCAAGGAAAGGGGAGAGAGGAAGGAAGGGGTGGGAGGTAGTATGGTGGAATGTAGCGGGGCTGGCAAGAAAAGATGCGGAATTCTGGGGAAGGATAGGAAGGTGGGACATTATAATAATGTTGGAGACGTGGGTGTAGGAGAAGGGGTGGGGGGGCGATAAGAGGGAAGCTGCCGAGGGGATTCATATGGGAAATGCAGGCAGCAAGGAGGGACAACAATAAGGGAAGGGCGAAAGGGGGAATGGTGGCGGGGGTAAGGAAGGAGCTAGTAGAGGGAGGCAAAGGGGGGATATTAATAGGAGAGGAAGGATTAATAGAGGTGAGGGCAAGAATAGGAGCAAAGGTGTGGAATTTTGTAGGAGTATACGTCAGCGGGGACCTGGAAAGGAAACTAGAAAGAATGGAGGAGTGGGCGGAAAAGGGGGAAAAAGAGGGGGAGACGCTAATAGGCGGAGATTTTAATGCCAGGACGGGTACAAAGGGAGGGGGGTCATTAGGACAGGAGGAAGAGGGGGTGAGGAACTCGAAGGATGGAACGGAGAACGCGGAGGGGAGAAAATTGGTGGGGTGGCTGGAGGAGAGAGGATGGGGGATTTTGAATGGGACAATGAAAGGGGACGAGAGAGGGGAATTCACATATACAGGGGCAAGGGGGGAAACGGTTATAGATTATGTGGTAGGGGAGGTAGGCGTAGTGGATAGGATAGAGAGCTTAGATGTAGGGGAGGGGGTAGAATCGGATCACCACCCGCTAATAGTGAGGATAAGGGAGGAAAGAAGAGAAAGAAAAAGGGAACAGGGAAATAGAGGCGGGACAGAGAGGGGTGGGTGGAACGAGAGGGGGAGGGAGAGATTCAGAGAGGAGGTTGCGGGGATAGGGGAAGAAAAGGGAATAGGACTAGAAGAGGAGCTGCAGGAGGGATTGAGGAGGTTGAGAAGGGGGCTAGAGGAGGGAGGGAGTGAAAAGGAGAAGAGAAGAGTGGGGTGGTGGGACGAGGAGTGCAGGGTAGCGAAAGGGGAGGCAAGAAAGGCGCTGAGAAGATGGAGAAAGGGGGGAGCGAAGGTAGAGGAGTACTAAGAGCGGAAAGGACAGTATAAGAAAAAATGTGAGGAAAAGAGAAAGGAAGAGGCGGAAAGGTTCATAAAAGAGGCGGAGGAAGTAAGAAATGAGAAAGAGGTATGGGAGATAGTGAACAGGGGGAGGAAGAGGAGGAAGAGAATAAACGAGAAGATAGAAATGAAGGAGTGGAAGGAGCATTTCATGAGGGTACTGGGAGGAGTAGAAAGGCGAGTAGTGAGGGGGCAGGTAGGGAGGAGAAGAGGGGAAGAAAGGGATGAGATTGCGTGGAAAGAGGTAACAAAGGTACTGGGAAAGTTGAGGGACAATAAAGCAATGGGGGGAGACAAAATACCAAACGAAGTGTGGAGGTATGGAGGGATGGAAGTGCAGGGGTGGGCATGGGGAATGATAAATAAGGTATGGAGAGGGGAAGGGTGGCCAGAGGAGTGGAAAGAAGGGGTGGTGGTCCCGATCGTGAAAAAGGGGGACGGAGTGGGGGTAGAGGAGTACAGGGGGGTGACGGTGATGCCAACATTATACAAGGTATATGCGTCGGTATTGGCGGAAAGGCTGGTGGTAGAGATGGAGGAAGGTGGAATGGTGCCAGAGAACCAGACGGGGTTTAGGAGAGGTATGGGAACGATGAACAACGTATACGTACTAAACTACATGATAAACAGAAGGACGGAGAAGACAGGGGGAAAAATGGTAGCGTTGTTCATCGACCTAAAGGCAGCGTTCGACTCCGTAGATAGGGAGGTGCTATGGAGAGCAATGGAGGAGAGGGGGGTAAGTGAGGACTTAAGAAGAAGGATAGAGGAGATATATATATAGGGTAAGAGTAGGAGGAGAAGAGGGGGAGAGCTCCTGGACAGTGAGAGGGGTAAGGCAGGGGTGTCCCCTGAGCCCTCACCTGTTCAATGTGCTGACGGCGGACCTAGAAGAAGAGTTGAGAAAGGGGGGATGGGGGGGAGTAAGGATAGGAGGGGAAAAAGTAAGATGTCTCGCGTACGCGGATGATGTGGTGTTGGTGGCAGAGGACGAAGGGGAGTTGGGGGGAATGATAGGAAAGCTAGAGAGGTACCTGGACAGGAAGAAGCTCGTATTGAACGTGGAAAAGACGAAAATTGTGAGATTCGCGAAAGGAGGGGGGAGAAGGAAGAAACTAAGCTGGAGCTGGAAGGGAAGGAGGATAGAGGAGGTGACAAAGTTCACATATTTGGGATACGAGATAGGAAGGAATGGAGGGCAGGAGGGGCAGGTGGCAACAAGGGCAAGAAAGGCTGCAGTAGCAATGAGGCAGGTATGGGGGATCGGGAAAAGGAAGTTTGGGAACGACGTGAGGAGAAGGCTATCCCTATTCGACTCGCTAGTATGGACGGTGGGGAGTTATGGGGTGGAGGTATGGGATTGGAGGGAAAGGAAAGCGATGGAGGCGACGCAGGAGAGGTTTATAAGGTGGGTGTTAGGGGTGGAGAGAGTAACGCCGGGGTACATGGTAAGGAAAGAGGTGGATAGGGAGAAGTTGTGGATAAAGGCAGGAAGAAGGGCGTGGGACTTCGAGATGAGGCTGGAGGAGGGAAGAGGGAGTGCGTTGGCGAGAAAGTGTTGGGAGGAAATAAAGAAAAGAGAAGGAAAAGAGGGAAGAGTGTCCGCGTGGGAAAAGGAAAGGAGAGGATTTTTTAAAGAGGTAGGACTGGAAATAGAGGAGGTGAGGAGGTTAAGGGAAAGGGGGAGGGAGGGGTATGGAGAGATAGAGAGAAGAGGTAGAGAAAAAGACGCAGGGCAAACATGGGAAAAGATAATGGAGTCCAGATACAATAGGTGGTATAAGTGGACGAGGGTGGAGGGGTTCCCGGAGTACCTGCGAAAGGGGTGGGGGGAAAGCAGGTGGAGAAGGATTGCAAGGTTTAGGTTGGGAAGCGAGATAAGGGAAGGAAGGAACTGGGAGGGGTTGGAGAAAAGGTTATGTAGAGTTTGCGGGGGGGAGGAGGAAACATGGGAACATGTTTGGGAAAGATGCAGGGACAGGGGGGACAAAAGTAGTTGGCAAGAGAAAGTAAGAGAAGTGTTGGGAGAAGAGGGAGAGGGGGAGGGATGGCTAAGAGCACTGGAGGAGGAGAGGAACAGGAGTCAGGGAGGAGAATGGGGAGAAGGAGGAGGGTAGAGAGGGGAGAGGGCAAAGGATAGTGAAAAAGAGGAAGAGGGGGGGAGTGAGCGAGTGAGCGAGTGAGGAAGTGAGGGAGTGAGGAGTGAATGAGTGAATGAGCGAGGGAGTGAGAAAGCGAGAGAGAGTGAGAGAGAGAGAGTGAGAGAGAGAGAGAGAGAGAGAGAGAGAGAGAGAGAGAGAGAGAGAGAGAGAGAGAGAGAGAGAGATTGTGGAAACGGAAGGAAGGAAGGATGAATGTGGAGAGGGGAGTGTAAGATAGAATAAGCGGGGGAGAGAGAGTGCAGCGAGAGGTGAGCGAGGGCGTTGAGACGCGGGCGAGTACGCCGAGACCAGAGTTGGGCATAATCAATTACAAATGTAATTGATTACGTAATCAATTACTTTCCTTACAATTACAGAGTAATTCCGATTAAAAAGTAATTGCAATTACATGTAATTTCAATTAAAATGTAATTGCTCGGCACAATTACGATTGTAATTGCCAAATGTAATTGCAGGGCAGTGACAATTACAATTATAATCATGCAGAGCAATTACAATTACAATTTCAATTATAATTATGCAGAGCAATTACAATTACAATTACAATTGTAATTGTCAGATATAACTGTGGGGCAATTACAATCACAATAATTGTCATTGTGCAAGGCAATTACGATTACAATTACAGTTAACAAATAGTGGTTGCTGCGAAAACAATAGCATTTTTTAAAGGTTTTGTTATAGATGCCGAATTTCAGGTCAGTCATAACTTTATCAAACTGGTGCAAAAATAATAATTTCAGTAAATGATTATAAATTGTAAATAAATTGAAAGCATCTATGCTGAAAGAAATATTAAATCTTGTATTCGTTAATATATTGCTCCTAAAAATAATAATATACCCACCAACTTTATATCATTTGAGGAATTTTCTTTTATTCCATTCAAACTTTATACTGAATGAACGCACCAGTCCCTAGAAATACTATTTTGAAGGTACGTGATTTTCGGCAGCAGGGGTACTGAAAGATGCGCTAAATATCAGAAAAAGAGAACAATTACATAGATAGCTGTCTAATTTTGCAAGGGGACTTGAATTATCGTCAGAACTACAGTTACAGGATTTGTAGTGCAATACTTCAGGACACTTGGGGCCCATTTTCCCGGTATCCCCTCGAGTCCATCTTTGACAACTGACGGCTCGGATAGTAATGATTCGATAAACAAACTGTAAATAGAAAAAATGTGTGTCGTGGCGAGCTTTACCACACTGTATTTTTTAAAATTTAACAGTTTAACAATTTACAGTTTAACAATATTTAATTCTCCAATATTTCTTAGCGTTTGGACAATAATTTTTCCCATTTTCGAGCGCTAGTCCCCTTATTGCATCCGAGCCTTCAATTTTCACATAGGTATGTTTTTAATTTTACGCATTAGGAACTACAGGTAAAGTAACCCCTAGTCTAGTATAAAGCGAATATTCTGATCCATAAAAATGCCGTGTTAAATCACGTTATGCGAGACTCACAATCAGATGTAATAGGAAAAACGAGGTTAGGTTCCAATTCCAGAGAATAAAGAAAAGAAGCGGAGGGGATAAAAAAGACCAAAGAGAGTTTTAACGAACACGAGATTGTGCAATAAGTAGGGTAAATAGTTAGTACCTGGAGATGGTGTGTGATAGGGTCCCTATAGGCGGCTACACACGCTCCGGCCGGCCTGACAGTTTGGCCGGACGCCGCACAGTGGCCGGGGTAGGGATAATTAGTAACATTCGTGTTGTATAACTTTTAAACTATAAAAGATATCGGAATGGCGTCAAAGGACATTAAATGAAAAAATTATTCCTTTCTAATAATTTATAATTGAATATATTGTACGTTCATTTAATGCTTTTTTCAATTTTTTCAACTTAATTGTTGTAAAAAATTTGTAAACTGTTTATTTAGTAGTTTGTTCAATGCTCTTTAAGCGATTTAAATCACTTGTTGGGTAAACTTTTATTTTCCGATTATAAGGAAAAATCAAATAGTACTGTTAGAAATTATGACAAAATGTACAGTTTAGTTAAACATTATTATTCATTTATTATTAATGTGTTCAACGGATTTATTCATTTCAGCGTATTACGAAAGTCTTTATTCTTTATTGTATCGATATGGAAATGATATCGATGGATTCCTTATATTTTTCCGATGAAAATAATACAAAATTTCATGTAAATCGGACTATTTTTAACAAATTGATCTTGAAATTATATAATTAGATTTTTCATGGAATTTCCTTCATTATGGTCCGAATTACAGTGGTCCCCGGATTATTGAAATGCTTTTTTCCCCGGATCATTGGGAAAGACCTACCCACCCCACAGTTTTGCTTCCTTGGTGCAAGCGAGGGCCTTCGGTCCCAGGTAGACCGCCCGTTGACTGCCGGGAGCAATAAAACCGTTGGACCAGGTAAAATACCCAGTAGAGAAAAATAAAATGTTCATTGGGAAATATGGAGAATTCCCGGTCCCGAATCTTTCTCGATAATCCGGGGACCACTGTATGTCATTATTGGTGGTAGTTTCGTCGGCGAAAAACAAGGAATCGATAGTCGCCGTTTTAGCAAAGATTTGATGAGAAATGTGGAAATCCTGGACATTTCTGACTTTTTAATGGTATTGCAACCCTTTCGAAGATCGAGAGCCATCAAATTCGGTGAGCCAATGGAGTATCCTGTCCTCGCCACAGGGTACCAGGCGACATCTCTTTGACAGGCGTCGCTGGAGAATCACCCTGTAGTATACATTCAGAGTAGATTTCGGTAGGAGAAAGTTTATTTTTCCTGCGCAATAACGACTGTGCAGGCCGGCCGGAGCAAAATCGAAAAACGATTCGGTCGGCCTGAGTTCGCGGCCAGATCTGAACAGACGCCACTTGAGACTCCCTATTCTCCATGTCAGCGTAGTAAAAAATTCATAATTTTTTATCGTATCGATATGAAAGTGGCACCAATGGATTCCTGGCGTTCTCCCGATTAAAATCATCACAAATTTCATGCAAATCGGACTACTTTTACACAAGCAATTTGTAATCCTTATGTAAAAGTAGTCCGATTTACATGAAATTTGGTATGATTTTCATCAGAAAAACATAAGGAATCCATTGGTGCCACTTTCATATCGATACGATAAAGAATGAAGAATTTTTTACTACGCTGAAATGAATATTTCACACTTTCATCCTCGACTGCGGGGGTCGACCTCAATTCGCTACGTTCACCCAAGGATTCATACCTGTTTCAGAAAGAAAAAAATTATTTATTCTGTATGTTATCGATATGGAAGTGATACCGATGGATTCCTTATGTTTTTTCGATGAAAATCATACAAAATTTCATGTAAATCAGACTATTTTTTACAAATTAATCTTGAAATTATATAATTAGATTTTTCATGGAATTTCCTTCATTATTTTCCGTGACAACTTGGTACACATATTCTTAACGGTATTATCTAAAATGTAGCATATCATTTTATTTTATTCGATAACCCATTCGTATATAATAAATCGTTTAAGTTTGCCTTGTTAGGTAAACAATTAATAGTGGTATTCATCTTGCTCTCGTTTGTACAGTAAATTTTTTTCTTCTTAAATGCGTATACTAATTGTCTTGTTCCTTTCCGCGTCACCTTGTCCGCGCGGATTTAGCTGCAGGTACAGGTAAAACGGCCTTTCGCCCCTACGGCGTAGCGCAGGGCTGCACAGGGAGCCTTATTCTGCCCTTAGTAACGGCGTACGGCTGGTTGCTCGCCGCTAGGCGCTGAAAAAGGCTCCCTGTGCAGCCCTGGCGTAGGATCTATATGCTACTAACAATAAAATAATAAAACTTTTCGTACCGACCGTAGCAAAGTATAACGACTTGCCACGTTTATTGCTTAAGGACCTCCGCTGAATCGTACCTATCTTGTATTTTTTTCACCCAAGTTATTAAACACGACCGTCCGTTGGAAAATGAATGTGAAACAACGAGACGTGTATTTCCGTCGTAATTGCCACCACATGAAATGAGACAAATTCAATGAATCATAAAGTCTCTTTCCCTTGGGAGAAAAGTAGGAAACGCGAATTCGTCTGAAATTGGTCATTTTCCTCCCGCTCAGCAGGGGTAAAAAAACACAAATTTTCATGCAGGTGTTGAAAAAATGAATTTTCCCGTACTTGTCTCGTAATGTTTCTGCCACTTCCTTTCTCCTAATACTCAAAACTCGTATGTTTTAACGGGCAAATAATTGTACGGTCCCAGGTTTATCTAACATGAGAAATACCATGATTCTAGTGTTCATATACGTATGTATACGTCCCTCGTATATATTGATGGAACTGTGACAGCGTATATATATGCCTTTCGCAGGCAATGGGTTAAAACTGTAAAGCAAATGTTAAGTAAACTAAAATCATCATATTTATCAACTAACCCCACAGCCGGGGTTTGTCTCACTATAGGTACTCTAAATATATATAATAAACACTACAGCCTAAACTCAATTAAAACGATTTCCAAAATTAAGCCTATACCTAATGAAATTTGTAAACATTTGATGTGCAAGAACTCAACAAAATACCAATGGCCCATTTATAAAAATTAGACATGTTAGAAATTAGTCGACTAACCCCGGTCTCTCCGACTCCCTGTCGTGTTGATGACGCGCGCGCCAGCGATACTATTTTTGAGAAAGACGCTTTCCGTTCGCTTCCTAATTAAATTTTGAACAAAGCATGTTTTCCTTTCGAGTCTTTCGTTTCTGGCCTGAATAGCTATTGCGGGTGTCATAAACCTGGAGTTTATGATGGGTCCACGACGATGCAGGCCTGGCGGCCTGCAACCGGCCACGTCACGCGCTTGGGACCGAAGCTCCCGCTAAAATCGCACCCCCGTTTCCGGAAACCACGCCAGGGGCGCAAGAAATAGGGGGCGCGATTGGTGTTCGGTAAATTACATGATTGGTTAATATTCCTGAGTTCAGTTAACCAATCACAGCAAATTTTCAAACGCGGCCGTCTTCCCGGAAGATCGGAAGACCGACAGTCTTACGCTCGACAAGCGTAAGTTCTGCATCAACTACGAATCGTGACAGCAACAAGTGCTTCGTGTGGATATCAATTCATTATTACATACAATGGCCGTATCAATTTCTGCTACCCAAAGGAAGTGTATAGAGGAATTTTTAACCATATATAGAAATGAAACATCCGTATGGAAAATAAATACGGAAGAATATCGCGATCGTGATTTAAAGAATGCAGCGTATTTAAAGTTAATAAATAAATTAAAAGAAATTGAGCCAACCACCACGAAAAAAAGTGTAGTGGCAAGAATTAATAATATGCGCAGCGCGTATCGGAAGGAGCTGAAAAAAATAAAGGCCTCTACGAGGACAGGAGCGGGTACGGACGATGTGTATGTACCTACATTATGGTACTTCACCCAGCTGCACTTTTTAAACGACCAGGAAACACCACGAAACTCTCGGTCGAATATTGAAAGCGACGGCGACGAATTCGAGATCGAGGTAAGTTAAATAAAATAATTTTTTTATGCATATTTTATTTGAAGAATCTGCACATTGTACAAAAAGTAAACAAGTGTAAATTTTAGATACAGTTGGGTAGAGCCATTCCACGTGAAATCGGACACTCTTTGGAGTAACATTTCCGATGTTGGTGAAACTTGGTTATGTTGTAGTCTTTAGTGATATATAATCGTATCTCGAAAGATTTTCAAAAAATTTTAAAACTGGGGATCTTACATCTCTTTGAAATATAGAGGTGACCTTTTTTTATTCAACTATCTATATATCAAACATTTTGAATCTATTTCGTTCATTCCACACCTAGTGTAGCCTTGAAGGCCATGTATGCTACATAGTTGAATTTGTCTTGATAGTCGGTTTCATATCGTGTGACAAAAAATATATAGCATTTTATTAAAAAAAAAAAATGAAACTTACCGTCGCTTTGCGCAAAATAATCGGAACACAAAAAATATTTTCTCCAAGTATAAAACATTTGCAACAACATTGTATAAAAATGGCTGGTATAGCCGCCTAAGGTCGGTATCATATATATTGGCCGGTGAGTTTCGTGAGGGGTATTCTCCCACCACACAGTTTGCCTGCCTCGGTGCTCCTTTTCTCAACGTTTTCTGATTCGCTCTCGTTCCATCTCGCTCTCGCCTTCGCAGAACAAGAGTGAGCCAGAAATGGTGGGGATAGTGCCAAGCTTCTGGGGTGTAGACCAAACCGAGCTGTCAGCGTAGAAATACACACATCAGAATAGGTGTGCGTTAGCTACGAAAAAATTCAGGAGCTTTATTGGTTAGAACATTGATACTTTCTCGATAACTTCATCTCGTATTGGTCTACGCATAGCTTCGTAACGCACACAACTATTACGCTAAGAATAAATAACAGCCAAACGGCTAGGTTCAGGCGGAGCCGAACAGCGTTCCCGTTACCCCACCATACCCTGCGAGGACCACGCAACTCCAACTGACAAATCCACGATCGTCAGATGGTGGTGGCTGATTTCCCCTCGATCGCTGTTCCCGAAAACGAATTCACCGGCCAATATATTTGATACCGACCTTAGTGTGCTTCGACGCAGCGTCACATTGAATTAATTTTCATTTGGCCAATTTTAAAGTGTCCGTAGTTTTGAAAACGTGTCCATTTTTATTAGGTACTCTCATGTCTCCACTGTAAGCTCCAAAAGCTTATTTCTATCACTTTCTTAGTTCAAAAGTTATAATTTATTGGAAAAAGGTCACCTGTATATTTCAAAGAGATATAAGATCACCAATTTTAATATTTTTTGAAAATCCTTCGAGATACGATTATACATCACTAAAGACTACAACATATCCAAGTTTCACCAACATCCGAAATGTTACTCCGAAAAGTGTCCGATTTCGCGTGGAATGAAACAGCAAATGATTACAGTAAATGCGTTAAATGTGAGTAATGAAGTTATTTTGCCATGGAACTGCACCTTCATTTACAAAATAATTCATAAAATCTTCTCTAACTTTTTTAGCATCATTAGCCATATTTCCCGAGTTTCTGTGATTCAAATTTTCCATATTGGAATTGCTTGTATGGAATCCCGACACAGTAGTCCCATCTTGTGTATTTTCTCGATCGAAACAATTTGGAGGCGAGTAAGAATTCGGCACCGTTTGCATTAAAAAATTGTGTAATGCACAACTTGCCATTACAACAGACTCAATGTTTTCTGGTGCTATATTAATTGGCGTGTGAAAAATTCTAAATCGTGATGCCATGATGCCAAACGCGTTTTCAACAATACGTCTCGCCCGCGATACGCGGTAATTATAAAGTTTTCTTTCTTGGCAAATTAGATCTGCTTGTCTAAACGGTTTTATCATATCCACTCTCAATGGAAAGGCATCATCGGCTACAAAAACGTAGGTCAAACTCCTAGAAGTGTTTCTGATATTCTCTTCAGGTGGGATCCTTAATAGATTGTTCTGAAGTTTTTCATAGAATTTGGTGTTTTGGAGAACACCTCCATCCGAAACTCTGCCGTTTGTACCAAAATCGCACATGACGAATTGATATTTCGCATCCACTATCGCTAATAGAACCATACTGTGTCGGCCCTTGTAGTTGTAAAATTCTGACCCGCTTCCATTTGGAGGAATAATTTCAATGTGTTTTCCGTCAATCGCTCCAAGACAATGTGGAAAATTCCACCTTTCTTCAAAAACTTTTGCTATATTCTTCCATTCTTCTGTTGATCGTGGAAACTAAAAACAGAAAATATTATGGTTTCAGGAACACGCACTGGAAAATACAGGGCCAACAACAGCTACTGAAGACAATCCAAATGATTGTGCCGCGGATGTCGAATCATCGGAGATAGAAATTGAGGAAAATTCAGCAGATCCACCTCCAATCCCGTCTACATCGACAACACAAACGAATCGGCCAAGACAGTCGAAGAAGAGTACTCGAACTGAAGAAGCTGCGTTACAGCGTGATGTTCTCTTATCTGTACAGGAACATTTTAAACAACCAAAAACGCAGGAGGATCGTTTTGAGATTTATGGGAAAAACGTCGGTATGAAATTGCGTGACTTGCCCAAAGAGCAGAGGATTCTGGCCGAACGCATCATTAACGATACTCTCTTTGTGGCCGAAATGGGGAAGTTAGACATGGCACACACGTTAATTTCCCAACAAATAATCCATAGAAACATTCGTACTCCTACTCCGACTCCTAGTCCTATTCCTACACCAATGCCTCACCACAATCAGCAACCAACATATCCTTATAACCCAACTCCTAGCCCAACTACACATATTCCTAATCCCAGTCCAATATATCATTATCAGTATCACGAACCACCATCTCCTTATCATGCACCAACTCCCAGCGCCACCACACCTCATTTTCTCATTCCGGAACACTCGCAGCACACATTTTCGCCTAATTTTAATAATAGCAGTAATACTTATAATAATAATGATAATAATAATAATAGTAATAATAATAATGATTATTATAGATAATATTTTTATTTTTAATTTTTATAATTATCTACATTAGGATAAATATTTGTATAAGACGATCCCTCGGGGTGAAATGACTCATGGCTGTTTTAGAGTTATTAGTGGTACTATTTAGTAATATCGATGTTTCAAACTTTAGTCCGTACGTCGTCAAGTGTCGCACGAATTGCCATGTACATATCAGCGCCGTATGTGTTATAAACAAGACAAAATAGAAATTACTGTCTTTTATCTTAGATAAGGTCTTTTTCAATGTTGTGTAATTTTTGTCATGAACGGCTTAAGCCGCGTATTCACCTGTGCATTCGGCCCGAATGTGCATCGGGCGTGCACCAATTGGCGAACCGTTCGGCGCGCATTCGGTTCGTCTCGGTTCGTCAATTGATGCGCGCCCGATGCACATTCGAGGCGAATGCACAGGTGAATACGCGGCTTTAGTGTGACATCTGTTTTTTTTCGCGGATTGAATGACAACTCAAAAATAAATTAATGTATGTTTCGTTATCGAATGTAATAATTTGACGTTATATTCAAGTACTGAATGAGAGCTGGATGTTTGGGGTCATATGATCACTCTGTAGTAGAGTAAAATGAATCCAGAAATCCCAGGGAGTGTGCGAAAAAATTTGAGTGTGTGAAGATGATCTCACTTTCTTATATTTGTTAATTCATTTTAAGTATTTCTATTCATTGATTATGTACCACAAATTATCTGCGTTTTCTTTTTTAAAAAAATTGTTTCAAGTTATTATGGTCGCATATTTTGTGACTCAGTTCAATTTCTGTTTCTATTTAAATAAATCAATGTTGTTTAATGTTCGTCTTATTCATTACCAGTAGATGTAAAATGATCCTAGGGCATATTTTCCTACACATAGGTGTAGGTACAAAATGATCCTTTGGTATGCCTTCACAAAAATGCGAATAAAAAATTTAATTGATCATGTAGCTGATCGAAACCAATAATAAGGTACATAAACTAACTTACAAACACTACTTTACATTTATTTAAATAATAGGCATTTGTATTTTTTATATGAATTACGGTTTAAGGGGATCGTTTTAGACACATTATTCCTACGGGTAATTATTTACAAAAGAGCAGATGGAATATGTTGTCGGAGGCATGATATCGAACAACTTTTTCCTATACATGTTGCCGTCGCTCGACTTTAGTTTTCGAAATATTTGCACAGTAATATGATCGGTAGTTGCCTTGGGTTTAGATGGTTTGGCCAACTTTTCGGATTTAACATAAAGAAATGTGTAAATCTTATAGGAAAGATTGCTTAGAATCATGCCCCCCACAACATATGTATACAACGTCATCTAAATCGAAAAGTAAAAGGTGGTCATTTTCCTTACCTTCAAATAATCCTTATGTAGAACTTTATATAAAGCGTCGCATGTTTCCGGTATAATATACGAAAGAGCCTGAGGTGATATGATTGCCGTAAATTTAAGATCTTCGTAACTTCTTCCACTTGCAAGAAATCTCAATGTGGCAGTTAATCTCTCGTGCGGTGAGATGGCGTGTCTCATAATTGTATCTTGCTTTTGTATGAAGGGACTGACTAAAGAAAGTAGACTCAAATATGTTTCTTCATTCATGCGTAAATAATTGTGCCAATCTTTAGGCGCAAAACGCAATTCGTTTAATAAATTTATGTGTGAATAGCGTCCCCTTTTTTTAAACCATTCTTTGTACCACACACTTCGATCTTTTTTCTGTTTGGAACAATTTTTTGTAGCTAATAATAAGCCTACTACAGCTAAAACGTCGTCTGTCGATGTCATGGTCGGTTGACAAAACTGTGAATACTGTAGGGCTGTTCCAGTGCCCGAAACAAGCGAGCCGAGCCTCACTGTGCTCGAAGAACCGAGTCGAGCCGAACCGAGCCGAAGGCCCGTAACAACCGATGGGCCGCAAGAACCGAGCAGCTCGAATTTTTCCGAGCCATCCGAAAAAGCCGAGCGGGCCTAACCCCGGGTCTCCACCAAGGCGAACACGAACAAAAACAGTGTTCGCGAACGTTTTTGACTGTTCCAGTCTGGTCCACTCGTACAACGTATGAATCGTATGTGAATGTTTTGTTCTGTTTGCGGCGGTGTGGAGACGACAAGAGCAGGGGAAAACGTTCGCGAACAATGTTTTTGTTCGTGTTCGCCTTGGTGGAGACCCGGGGTAATGTACTTTGGAGCAGACCGACTGTGTCGAGTAGGTTGAAGCTTGGACGTTTCGGGCACTCAAAATGTTTCGAATATTTTAAGAAACGTGTGTCTAGTGGAATGTGAATAATGGTTGTTAATAATGTAAATAATTATAAAGTAAACTGAAAATGGAAATACACTGCTGAACAAAATTTATTTATTTATTTATTTATTTATAAACGGACCGAAGCCCTCTTACATAAATGTTTACATAAAAGAAAAAGAAATTTACCTAATATAACAAAAATTAGACATGCACAAAAACTCATGGTACACAAAATATGACATTATCCGATAATCCTACGTAACTGTCTTTTAAAAGTATACATAGACCCATTAAAAAAATCAATACTATTATAGAGAGTGCTTGAGTCAGCGATAATTCGATTTATTGGATTAATTAATCCATATGTAGATCTGGAAGTAACTGGTTGTAGTCCTGCTCTATATCTCAATACGCGTTCAGGTACATAGAAATTGATTTGCATAAGAAGAGAGGGACAATCAATATGGTTATTGATTAAATTAAAAATAAAGAATTGGTCGGATATTCTTCTACGTGCAGATAAAGTTTCGAGGTTCATTATGTTTAATATTGTCGAGTAATCGTGATCAAATATTGACATTGGATTCTTAAGCTTATATGAACAATACCTGAGAAATTTATGTTGTACTCTCTCAAGCATGATTTCGTGATTAAATCGTTTCGGAGACCATATAATTGAAGCATATTCTAACAAGGGACGAACAAGGGTAATATATAGCAATCTTAGTGTGTGAATTGAATGAAAATCAGTGGAAAAACGTAGTATGAAACCAAGTGTTTTTGAAGCCGAGTTAACAATATAAGAAATATGGTTGGAAAAGTCCAAGGTTGAGGAGAAATGAATACCTAAGTCTTTAACTTCACTTATTGAGGAGAGAATATGGTTATTAAGACGGTAAGGATATAAGAAGGGTTCAGAACGACGGGAGGACCGCATAACATGGCATTTTTTTATATTGAGATCCATACCATTCATGTGATACCAGTCGCAGAAACGATCTAGGTCTGCCTGTAATCTGGAAGCATCATCAATGGACGAGATGCTTCTGAAGATTTTTAAATCATCAGCGAATAGGAGGAACTTACAATGTTGGAAAATGGTAGTTAAGTCATTTATGAAAATTATAAATAGCAGAGGACCTAGGTGGGAGCCTTGAGGTACACCAGATAAAACACGAACCGGAGATGATAGGCAACTGCGTATACGTATAATTTGAAAACGATCAGTAAGGTAATTTCCCAGCCAAGCCAATAGATTACCCCTGCAGCCCAATGCTGAAAGCTTCTCAATTAAAAGAGAATGATTTACAGTGTCAAAAGCTTTATGAAAATCAGTAAAGATTGTGTCAACCTGTAGTTTGGCTTCTAAGGAAGATGAGACATAATTGCAATATACGGCTAGGTTAGTGGTTGTAGATCGCTTGTTTACGAAACCATGTTGCTCTTCACATAATGAGAGAGAGACAATACTGCGTATCTTATTTGTCACAATTTCTTCGAAGATTTTAGGTATAACACTAATAATGCTTATGGGTCTATAATTTTCAACATTTGTTTTGTCGCCGTTTTTGAAAATGGGTGTAACCAGACTGGTCTTCCAAGATGTCGGGAATAAACCTGATTTTAAAGATTTATTAAAGATTATCCAAAGCGGCCGAGATAAAATAAAGCTACACATTTTAAATAACAAGGGAGGGATACCATCTACACCAGGTCCTTTATTGACATCGAGTTTATTTAATCTGATATAAACATCACTAATGTCAATATCCATGTCAGAAAAACAGGGGTTACATCCATTTTCAGGAATTTTGTAATTAGTAGTGCTATTTCGATAGACTGATCCAAAAAACGTGCCAAATAAATTCGCAATATTATCATCATCAGTTGCCACATTTTCTTTATAAAACATGTTACATGGCAAGCCAGACGATTTGCGCTTAGAATTTATAAAACTCCAAAAGGACTTAATATTATTTTGAACCGATAGTTCAGTTTTGCGTACGTAAGAAGAGTAACAATGTTTAGCAATTCTCTTACATTCGGCTCGCAAGTTGACAAAAGACAAGTAGTCAGACAGTAGAGAGCTCTTTTTGAAAGTTCTGTGAGCCTGTTTCTTTTTACGAACCAGTCCAATTAAGGTATGAGAAAACCATTTAGGAAAAGTCGAACGGTTATAATACATTTTTGGAATAAAGTTTTCGATAGCAAAATAAAGGTGGTCGTACAAAAGTTTCGTAGAATCGTCAACGTTACTATTTGCAAGCAAAACATCCCAATTTATATGATTTAAGTAGTCAATAATACTACTGTAGTCGCCGTGCTTGAAATTATAACTGGGGTATGTGGTATGCTGAGTATTCATTATGTTTTGTAGATTAATCGAGATGTGTAGAGCAGGATGGTAACTATCACATTTTACAATCGACTCAGGAGAGCACATAACACGCGTAGACTCGATGTTTGAAAAGATTAAATCTAAAGTATTGCCGAAAGAATTTAACACGGAATTGCATTGGGATCCATCATAAAAGTTAAAAGTAGAGGAGAGAATCCCAGCAGATGCAGTTTCATTAGTGGAAACGTTTGAATTAACGGGAAATGAGTTGGAGCCGGACCATATGATATGAGGAAGGTTATAATCGCCACAAATAATATAGTTACAGTTAGAATATTTGTCTAAAACATCAGCAATCGCAGAACAGTGTGCACTATACAAGGTCTCATTACTTGACGGAGGCAAATAAACCACACCGATTATTAGAGGAAGAGCTCCAAATGCAACTTCGACAATTAAGTGTTCCACATTGAGAAAGGTATTGGTAGCGCTACTGCTGCGTAGGGTGTTTCGAATCGCAATAAGAACGCCGCCTCCTCTAGAATATGAACTAGTTAGTTTAGATCGGTCACATCGGTAAATGGTATAGTTATTTAATCCTAGCTCGCTGTCAGAGATACTATCGATAAGCCAGGTTTCCGTTAGGATAAGGACGTCAGACTGAAGTGAAGAGCAAGCGACCTCTTGATGTAAATGTTTCAATTTAGTGCGTAAACCTCTGACATTTTGATAATATACAGACAAGTTCCTTGTTAGTTTTTTGACTGTTGTCGGTTTATCATAACAATCTTTGGAATACCGTTGACATACCTAATAGTTTTGTTCTGATCGTTCATATCACGCAGTTTCACACGCAAATCATTTAAAAACGCACGTTGCTTTACTGTAGAGTCATTAGATATTCTAGCAGAACCAGAGTATTTATGTTTATTTTTCAGAATTTTAATCGGGATGCTCGGCGAATTAAAAGTAATGCAGAGAGGACGAGGTTTACTGGAATTTTTACGTCCCAGTCTTTTAATCGAAAAATTGTCAATGGTTTCGGCGACAAAAGTTTCACGTAATAAACAACTAACTGCACAACTGTCAGAAGAAGCGTCCGTATCGGCCAGATTAAACAATATAATGTTGTGAGATCTTCTATTTCTATCCGCCAGCTCTTCCAATATGTCTTCTTCAGAGCAATTCGATTCCAATTTTGAAACTCTGTTATTTAGATCTGTTAAAGAATTGTTTAGTAGTTCCAGATTTGATTGAAAAACCCTCAGCTCATTTTCTAGTTTGGAGAATTTTGCGTCCAGTAAATCGTTGATCTTTTTAAGCAGATCATCATACGATGATATAACAGTGCCTCGAGTTGGTGAGGTAGGAGAGGCAATGGGTGTCCGATCATCATCGCAATCCAACAGCTTTCCCTTAAGAAAAGGATGCTGAGTTCGGTGAACGCAAGCAGGATGTGACACCACATCACAAGATATACATGTGACGGGCTTTGCCACCGCTATCCCACATCCTTTGCATATCAGTTTTTTTGATTGAGACATATTTGCTCAATTCGTGAAGGCAAAGAGAGAAACACTCAAGATGAGAATCACTGTACTTATTATAGTGAAGATTGATTAGTAATGCGTGAGCACCAACACGTTGAAGCACTGATGATAAACACAAGCAGGAGACACCGACTCCACACGAAACCAATTCCAAATCAAATAAGATGATGCAGAAAATCCTCAATTAAACGACGATTAGTTGACCAATTCACACCAGACTTTTATAAAAATGATCGGGATAAAAAGCCGAATCGTTCAATATATACCACTGGTTAAAAGACAAAACAACTGTATTACTAAGCAATGTATAAACAAGGAGCGGCCGTTTGCACGTCCGTAATCAAAGAGTATTGAATCACGATTAAAGAATCAAAATTAAAGGAACACTATAATTTCTTGAAAAATTTGGTCATTTTGAAATGGTTGCACTATCTCCGCGAAAAATAGTCGCAAAACATATTTTAAAAAAGCATTTTAATGCATCAAGTTTCTAGTTTTTAATTCAAGGACTCAAATCCTTTTTTCATCCATTATAATACTGTTTTATTAATGGAAACAGAATTTAAAAAATTTAAAATACTGTCAGGCCGGCCGGAGCGTGTGGATGCACCATCCGGTCAACCTGATAGGCCGGCCGGAGCGTGTGGAGGCACTACGGGCATCCGGCCGGCCTGCACAGTCCGGCCTGCGCAGGCCAAACTGTCAGGCCGGCCGGAGCGTGTGTAGCCGCCTTATCATAGGGAGATAGAGATAGAGATAGAGATAGAGATAGAGATAGAGAGAATCGAATGCGTGAGTGAGATAGTAATGTAAATCTGTATAAATTTATTATTATTACTTTTTTTTACTATTAATCGTCTTTGTAAACTAAGTGAAATTCTTGGCAGTGATCTTAAATATAACATACGTATATGTACATATATTAATATTGTATCGTGGAATATGCAAAAGTTATTTGTAATTATGAACTAAGATATAAACTAAAATATAAACTAAAATATAAAACAAAAATAAATGATAATATGTAAGCTAAACATAAAATACATAATTTAATTATATAAAAGGAAACAATACAATTATTTAAGTAGTTGTTTGTTATAAACTAAAATATAAACCAAACATAAATGATAATATGTAAGCTAAACATAAAATACATAATTTAATTATATAAAAGGAAACAATATAATTATTTAAGTAGTTGTTTGTTATAAACTAAAATATAAACCAAAAATAAATGATAATATGTAAGCTAAACATAAAATACATAATTTAATTATATAAAAGGAAACAATATAATTATTTAAGTAGTTGTTTGTTTATTAATTTTGGTAATTTAAGTTGGCTTTTAATATCACCCTTTTCTCAAACATAGAGTCTGATAACCTATTGGCTTTAGGAGTATTAGTTATAGTTGCAAATGAAAAAAGTCTTTCCACTGGCGCCGAGGAAGGTAGAGGCGTGTTATATTTTATGAAAATACTTTTTATTTGTGGGTATCTTTCAAGTAATTCTATATCTCCACTTTCCTCGGTAAAATACTGGGTAATCAAAAGATCGGCTTTGAATCTTGGATGATTGTGTGCGAAAACATTTTCGGAACCTGACTCGAAATTATAAAAGTCATCTTCCTTCGACTTGCTATGGGCGTTTCTTGTATTAGCAATTGGTTGCTGTATAAATTCTTTTGCTACAGGTGTGATAAATAAATTTTTAAAAACTTCATGATTTTTTGCATCTACACACACAAACCATCTGGTTTTGAATCTAGAGTATGACAACGCAGCTATTACTGCATTCTCCGCTTGAGGGCTTGAAACATTGAAAAAATTAATAAAACGTGTTTCAACACTTTCCAAGAAAAGTTCGCAAAGCTGTTTACAGAATACAAAGTTTTTTTCATTCAATTTTTGTAAATTTTTCCTAAGGGCTAATAAAGTCGGTAACAAAATACCATAATACGTGTTATTTTCACTTTGAAGAATATTTAATGCGTCTGCTACAGGTTTCGCACACGATAGATATTCCTGAATGTAAGTAAATTCTTGGTCTTTAAAATTATTTTTTAAGCCCAAACCTTTGTGGAGTGTAGCAGATTTGCCCTTAATGCTTAAAATTTGTGTTAAGGAATCATATAAACTATTCCAGCGAGTATCACCAGGTTTACTGAGTGCATGTCCGAGAATGTCCTGAATTATTTCAGCAGACTTCGGATAACTTCCTTTTTTCCACAAACTGTTGCATTTCTTCAAAACCTGACCGTGCATACTCGAGAGTGGTGAATCGTTTGCTGCCAATACCTTATTGGCGTCAACAGTTGCAATTAAACTGAGTGTATGCGAACAGCATCGCAAATGTAAGGGTAACTTTTTTTCTGGCGAATTCGGAATAATATATTCTTCGTCATTGTCTGTACTAACAATATGTTGCTCTGTCGTTTCATGATCCGAACTAGCACCATCACTATCGTACAAATCAAAGCCGTCTTCTTGTTCAATACATTCAGGATGGACACCAAATATTCTAAATGCTTTAACGAAATTGCTCCCATTATCAGTTGTGGTAGCAACTATTTCGCAGGTATCGGCAATATACTCGGCATGTATTGTCTTTAATAATTCGGTTATACGTTCGTTGTCGTGCACCCCCATAAACCTGCGACATGCCAATGCTCTAGATTTTCTTTTGTAAGTTGCAAAATCAATCCAATGAACTGTTATTCCTATAAAACTTCGCCTGCGGCCGGACCAAATGTCTACTGTTGTGGATACGTATTTTACCTCTTCTATGTCTCGTTTTATTTCTTGCGCTTGAGTCGTATAACGATCACATAAAATACGTCCTAGGTTTCTACGACTCATCATTTTCAATCCTTGCGTTTGAATATTTAATTTTTCAAATATTTTAATAAAATATGGATTTTCGATACATCGTAAGGGTATCATAGAATGCGCGAAATATTGTACCAAATCATTTTCAAAACTTTGTTGAGTGTATGAACATGATGCTGACTGACGACATAATTGCTTTGATGTAGATGGCCTTGTTTTCTTATTTTTTATGTAAGTGCTATACTCTTCAACTACGGCACTACCGTGTTTTCTTTTTAAATGCGTTACAAAATTGGACGTGCAGTTTTTAAATCCTTTGACCTCAATGTAATTTGGCAAACATCTTTTACATACCGCAACAATTCTTTGGCCGGTTGATTTTTCCGGGACTTTTTGAAAAAAGGTTCCATCCAGGAAAGTCGTATTCATTTCGTCTATATTGTTGAATTAACTTTTACCTCTTGGGGATGTAGTCTCATTTAAATTACTTTCTTCTGACGTTGAATCCATGACGGATCAATTATGCCACACAAAACTAACGTCGTTAAAACACTACGAAATATATGGAGCCAAAAATACAATGTATTTACTAGCTTAAACAATCTGACTCGCTCTGGCATGCGGACACAAATGGTCCTGCGTTCTCGCGCGAGTCCACCGCGTGCCTCGCCACGTTTTCAAATGTTTTTTGAACATCCAATCGGATTAGTTCTATTGGGCTTGCGAGTAGAAATTTCAGCACGAACGCGAACGAGGCAGGCCGAGGCACAATGAGCATCATCGGCGAAGTGCCTCGGCCCTTGGGGCCGTTCGCCACATGCCTCGGACCAGAGTTGGGGAAAATGTAATCTAATTACAACTTACAAATTACGATTAAAATGTAACTGTGTTGTTGATTACACATTATTTTCTATAATCGTTAATTTAGGCAGTTCACCATTTGGTTTCGTCAACTACCTAAATGAACGATTACAGAAAATAATGTGTAATCAACTGCACAATTACATTTTAATCGTAATTTGTAAGTTGTAATTAGATTACATTTTGCCCAACTCTGGGCGAGACGCGTCCGAGAGCGGCGAGAAGCGAGCGAGGTTCGAGCGAGGGCGACGAGTTGCGAACGAGAGGCGTGCGAAGGCGAGAAGGCAAAAAGGCGAGAGTGTAAATATTGTAAATATTGTAAATAGTGTATATAGAGGAGGGAGATAGTTATAAGTGTAGGGAATAGGTTTAAGTAGAGTTAAGAAAAGGTGGGAAGCCGGAACAGAAGTTCATGTAACCCCAAGGGGAACATTAAAGATATACATACATACATTATATTATTTTCTTTTTTTGGATGATTATATTGTCACGTCCCGGGTGAGGTCTTTAGGGCTGTGGCATAGATGGGGTAATACTTGAGGGAACGCAGGCGCGAATGCCAGATTCGTGGCTCTGCGGAAGATAGAAATTCTGGCTCGAATGCAGGATTCGTGCACGGAACGTCTGAGGGTATGCAGGCGCGAATGCCAGATTCGTGACACTGCGGAAGGTAGGAATTCAGGCACGAATACCAGATTCGTAGCACCGAACGTTCTTAGGAATACAGGCGCGAATGCCAGATTCGTGGCACTGCGGAGAGTAGGATTCAGGCACGAATACCAGATTCGTAGCACCGAACGTTCTTAGGAATACAGGCGCGAATGCCAGATTCGTGGCACTGCGGAGAGTAGGATTCAGGCACGAATACCAGATTCGTAGCACCGAACGTTCTTAGGAATACTGGCGCGAATGCCAGATTCGTGGCACTGCGGAGAGCAGGATTTTAGGCGCGAATACCAGATTCGTAGCACTGAACGACCAGGGAATGGTTAGATTGTTATGATTTGGGGTAACACCCGTTAGCACTTTATTTTGGTTTTGCCTAATTGGATTTACTGCTGCATAGGCACAAAAAGTTACTCGTAATATTTCTGAGAAGCACGTTTGGACGTGCAGCTATACACAGGCTATGCAAAGATATGTTTGTAAACACAGTCACTGCTCCCGAGCTCGCGAATCGGAATCAGCTGTTTCACTAACTCGTGTATTTGGATTTTAGATGTTTCGTACCAGTGGTTGAACACAAATAAGTTGAAGCGTGATTTAAAACAAAGCGGTTTATTAACTTTGTTAGAGCGGTTATTATGCGTGGGGTTTTAGCATTCACATATAATATTTATAATATGATTGTAACATTTATATGTATGTATGGACATGAGGTACGATATAAATCATAGAATAATATGTGGTTATAAGACAAATATATATATAATCAAAGTAAACGTTAACAAGATTATATAAAAGTAATAGTATTAGTAATACAAAATATATATGATTGCAATAAGCATAAATAAATGAAATAATACGGAAATGTTATTGCAATAAGCATAGATAAATGAAATAATACATAAATGTTATTGCAATAAGCATAGATAAATGAAATAATACATAAATGGTATATGGTATGGAGGCGATATGCACAATAATAAATAATAATAAATGCTTACAGTATTTGCCGTAGAGCACTGAATTTACACTTTGTATATTTTATAAAAGAGATACTTGCACAGTAATTACTGTCGAAGAAGAGAGCTCTGGCCTCTCGATCCTTCGTATTTATATGATTTACGCGCGGTCCTTGCGGGGGTTGTATGCGGTAAGGACCTTGACACAATTTACGAATTATGCGTAGAAGGACTTCCGGGGTTTTTCTATAATATTCTATTATTAGAATACATTTTCGGCACGTACGCCAGGTATTCTTCGCAGTTAGGCTTCTTGGGTTTTTATGAACGGTATTTGGAGATATTCAACTCGTCGAAGGGATTTTGGGTGTTTTATAGGAAAGGGGTTAAAGTGGCTTGGACTCGGAGGGTCTTAGAGAAGGAGTGAGACGTGGTCTCGGTTTAAGAAGATTTTGGGGCGAGGGACTTGTTTCGATTTAGTTTTGGGGAGGGAATTCGTGCCTCGTTGGGCGAATAAGTGAAGGAGGTTTCGTACTGACCATCTCGAGATGGGGACCGCTAAGGTACATCATCGAGGTGATCAGCGATTGGGGAAAAGGGGTAATAATTGAATTTGAGGGACTTTGGTGGAGTGATTCTGAGGTTTACTGGTGTATTATTAAATAGGAACGTGCGAAAAATAGTGGGACGTCACACCTCCCCCCCTATATGAAGAAATGCGTAGCACTTCTTAACATAGGGTTTGGGTGTTTTGAAATGAGGAGATAACGAAAAGAAAATTAAATGTAAAGCCTATTTTGGCAGAAAAAAAAAAATAAAAGAAACAAAATAAAAGTATGTAATAAAAAATAAATAAAACGGTTAGCATATTTGGCGAGAAAAGAAAATATCTATATATATATAAAAGTAAAATAAAGTATATATATATATTAAATTAATTTTAATGGATGGGGGAGCTATTTACAAGGAAATGATGGAAAGAATAGGGCAATTACGGGGGATAGGAGTATTCAAGGGTTTGGAGGAATTCGGAATGGTCCAGGATGTACGTGAGGTCGTAACCCCCTTGATAGAGGTCATCGAACCATCGCAAGAACTCGGGTGTCAGCTCCGTGATATCAGGGATCCTGGTAGCTGACCCCGTGTTCAGGAACTCCACGACTCCTGGCCAAGGAGGGATGGTGGAAGGGACAGGGAGACTGGGATTTTGAATGGAATTTTGGAATGGGGAATTTGGCGGAGGGGAGATTACCTCTATGGGAGGGCTTGTATGGGGTCGTGGGGTGATGGCTTCCTGCAGCGAGCGAAGGTCACTCGGCGTCGTGGAGGGGGAGTCATCGATGGTTATGGTTTCAATGCTCGGCGCTGCCTCCCTGATGACAACCGAGGAGGCGACCCTTGGTAGAAAGGGTGAAAGGCTTCTTCCTTCTTTGGCCGCCTCCCGGCGCATCCATCGTAGGTGGGACAGACGCCGGCTGTTCCCTCCCCCTTTTGGCCGAGGCCCTGCTGCGCTGCACTTACCCCAACGATGTGGCATTTTGGTTTCCTAATGGAAGAAATTTATTTAGACATTTGTTAATTTTTTATTGGGTCAGCCGGGATTCTCGGGTAATCGACCAAGACGTGCTTTGTTCGCGTGTATGATTTTCGTTTTCCCTTTCCATGATATTTTTAAGTTCTGTGACGGGATTACCTCTAATATAGTGTGTGGACCAGAATACTGGTCACCAAATTTTCCTTTTCGCGGTTCTATTAGAACGAAGACCGAGTCGCCCGGTCTGAAGGTCTCCGCGTTTATGTGTCTATCGTAATATTTTTTGTAACGTAATTTTGATTGATTTAGCTTTTCTGCTGCAGCGGTTTGCAGCTCTTGCATTCTTATGCTTAACTTCGAGAGGTATTGGTTATAGGTTTCATTCTCAAAATCTTCGGGCACTCTTTTCCTACTGGGTACCCGGGCTATTTTACCGAACACTAATTCATGTGGAGTGTATCCAGTGCCCTCGTGGACGCTGGTATTATAAGAGAACGCGGCCATGTCGGTCCATTCGTCCCAGTCATTGTATTTACTAATAAACATTTTCAAATATTCCGTTAGGACGAGGTGCGATCGCTCTAGAGAGCCGTTAGTCTGTGGGTGAAAAGCTGTGGTTCTAAATTGTTCGATTTTAAATTTTTGCGCTATGGTTTTCATGAATTTACCCGTGAAATTAGCTCCTTGGTCAGTGAGGATGGCTCTGGGAGCTCCGAACTGGCAGATAAATTTTTTTATAAACGCATCTGCAACTTTTACCGATGTCGATTGTTTGAGGGGTTCGCACACGAAGTATTTTGTTAATAAGTCTTGCATGGTTAATATATACGTATGTCCATTTCTTGTGGTAGGTAACGGTCCTACTATATCTAGTGCTATTTTATCAAAGGCGCGCCCAGGCGTGTCGGTAAGGATCATTGGCTGCCTGGTTTTAACACGGACGAGTTTTTTCTTTTGACAGTCCTCGCATCTTCGAATATAATCTTCGACGGCCTTTTTCATTCCTTTCCAGAAATAATAGTGTCGAATTCGATTATAAGTTTTAGCTACTCCTTTGTGTCCGGCTAATGCAGACGCATGATTTTCGGTTATAATGCTTTGTCTTTTTGATTCTTCGGGGATCTGAACTATTTGCAAGCATATAGTGACACTAATGTCTTCTTCATTAATGGTTTCGAGGACATCCATTATGATATCTTGCCAATTTAATTGATCAATATTCGTCGTCTTGGCAATACTAAATGAGTATATGATTAATTCGCGTATTACATTCTTAAGGGAAGAAAGAGCTTCGTTCCAATTTGTCGTGGTTAGAGGAGTATTTTGTGTTTCCTTGATAACCAACCCTACGAGAATTTGTCCCTTTTTATATGATACATGAGCCCTGCCTAGAGTGAGTTCGTTCGCTATTATCAATTCTCCTGTTTCTTGTAATTGTCTAGCTCCTTCGTCGCAAGGTTTCCCATCGGCACTTAAAAAGAAGACGAGTGTTTCTTTACGTAGGGACAATGGGTCGCGACTGATTGACGGTACTATTATGATTTCTCGATCTGGATCTGGTTCGTATGCTACATCTTGGGAATCGTCCTGCTCAATTATAGATAAGTCCGAGTCGGTTGTTGACTCGTCTGACATATTCGATTCCACCTCGGAATCGGGGTCTTCCTGTACCTGTGGTACTGGAGATTGCGGGGGCGAAATAATTTGATAAGGGGTGTCCGCTAATTCTATTTCTTCTTCCTGGTCAATTTCTTCTTCGCTACTCATTGGTTCTTGTGGGACTAGTGAGATTTTATCCGGCGGCGCTATTATAGGTGTTGGGGTTTTGCGTACTTTTCTGTGCGGCTGAATCCTCTTAGGTTCCGTTCTTAGGCGGGCTTTACTTGTGGATGCTGAAGCAGAGGTGTTTGATTTGGAACCCCGTGGTCTTCCAGGGCCTCGTTTAGGTGGGGCTTCAGTTTCTTTAGTGGTACGCGGTTTCTTGGGATTTTGAGTGGGCCAGTCCACCCAGTCCTCGTCATCTTCTTCTCGTGGCCGTATTGGACATGTCTCCACTGTAGGGGGATTACGAGATAGAGCGTCGGCAAGTTTGTTGCTTTTTCCTGGTTGGTATCGAATTTCGTATTCATACTCAGCTAATTTTAGTCGCCACCTGACGAGGCGCGAGGTTGGGTCCTTTACGTTATGCAACCATATTAAGGGTTGGTGGTCGGTAAATAAAATGAACTTCCTTCCATATAAGTAAGGTCGGAAGTGTTTTGTACAGTACACTATGGCTAAAAGTTCTTTTTCTATGATCGCGTAATTCGTTTCTGCTTTATTTAAGAGACGCGAAGCGTAAGCGATCGGTAATTCTTTTCCGTCAATAGCCTGACTCAATATTCCTCCTATAGCGTAGTCAGAAGCATCTGTAGTGACGTGGAATTCTAGTTCAAAATTTGGGTATTGCAGGATTGGTTCCTTTTGCAATGCCGATCTTAATTGGTCGAACGCGTTCTGTTGGGACGATCCCCAGTCAAAAGATACGTCCTTTTTTAATAGGGAGGTTAAAGGACGAGCTGTTTTAGAAAACTCTGGAATAAACCTCCTGTAGTAGCCGGTCAGACCGAGGAACTCTTTAATTCCCTTTGGTGTACGAGGCGCAGGGTAGTTTTGAACGGCTTGGATTTTGTTTTGGTCCGGTTTTACCCCTTCCTCGGTAATTACATGTCCCAGGTAAGCGACTTCCTTACGTAGGAATTTACATTTCGTAGGTTGTAACTTTAAGTTTGCTTCACGTAAACGGTTAGCTAGTTTTTTGAATTTAATTAAGTGCTCTGTTAGTGAACTTGCGTAAAGGACGATATCGTCTAAATATACGAACATTTCCGTGCCTTGGAGTCCAGTAAGGGTATGGTCCATTAGACGTTGGAAGGTAGCTGGTGCGTTACAAAGTCCGAATGGCATCCTTTTGAATTCGTAGTGTCCATATGGTGTTGAAAAAGCTGTTTTATATGCATCTTCAGGTTTCATGGGTATTTGGTGAAATCCTGAAGCTAAATCGAACACGGAAAAGTACTTGGCCCCTCCCAATTGGTCCAATATTTCGTTGATATTAGGAATTGGGTAAGCATCAGGAACAGTCTTTTTGTTCAGATCTCTAAAATCGATCACTACCCGCCACAGGGGTTCCCCATCGGGTCCAGGCTTTTTGGACACAATCCAGACGGGTGAATTGTACGGTGATAATGATGGTTTTATTATTTCTTGGTCTAGTAATTTTTGTATTTGTTTATTAATTTCCTTCTTGTGTATTGGAGGGAAGCGGTATTGTTTGGTATTGATAGGCGCCGGGTCCGTTGTCTGGATTCCATGCTGGATAGCGTTCGTATGACCCAACTTCTCATCTGGTAGATGGAAAAGATCATGGTACTTATTCAAAATTCCTTGGACATGAAGTTTTTCCTCCGGATTCATATGTTCCGTCGAAATTAAGTCGAGCACTTTTTCCATTCTTGTTGCTGGTTTTTCAGAATTCATTGATAATTCCGCACCCCACGCAATATTAAGAGACTGAGGGACATTTGGGTAAAGGGTTGATTTTGCATAATGCACAGGGGACGAGAATGAGTGCACTTTATCGGGTGCCTCTATTTGGTGGATCAACGGATCCTGGGGTAAAGGGTATTTGTTTGAATCTAGGGTGGGGATAGGATTGACGCATTTTGACGTCATAGTCTCTTTTTGTCGTCTTTGTTTGGGTTCTGGAATCACAATTTCGAATTCTTCCAATTCAACAGTGGGTATTGTGATCGTTGTGTCCATTTCGTTAGAATTTATTATTTGTAAGTAAGCTTTGCCGTCCTGGTTACGGACAAGAGCGTTACCAGCATGAATCCCAGCGCCTAAGTCTAACCGGGGTAAATATCCTTCCTTTATATTTGAATTTGATACGTTTACGAAGGAAACGGTTTTTGACCTAGCGGGTAGCACGATTTGAGCTTTGTTTACAAACGGAATGGAATTTCCATCGAATTCCAATTGCTTCTTTGAATAATGTATCGACGCATTTTGTTTTATGAAAAATTCCGTTCCTAGTATGCCATGTGGTTTTATAGGGAAATCGTTTTCTACTATGTGGAACGTCACGTCGTTGCCCAATAGAGTTATTTTTATTGTCCCAATGGTGGGGACGAGGTCCTTTGCGATACCTTTAAGTTGTAAATTTTTTTTCGTGTCTATATTCTGAGATTGTTTTACGGCGTGAATTTTCAATATGTTCACTTCGGAACCAGTATCGATCATTAATTCCGGAGTTATTTCGAAGTCCGGGGACTGGATTATTACGGATGGGGCTTCGTCAACGTTATTCAACCATGCGGTGGCGGTCCTTGTTTTGGTATTCCCGGTTTCGTTTGTATTATTATTGGATGCGCTTCCGTTTAGCCCGTTCCACGGTACGCATCCATGGTTGACCGTAGGGGCAGAGCGTTTCCCGAATCTCGTTCCTGGATGGTTCCTGGGTTTCTTTCATTTCGATTAAATATGCGTTTCCTGCATTCTGAGATTAAGTGTCCGGGCTTTTTGCAATAAGCGCAGATGCGCAATTCCGTAGGTCTTGAGGGAGGTGGTCGGTTTTTGTCCCAGTAAGGGAGCAAAGGGTTAGGGGCCTGATTACTATATCCCGCAACTCGGTTTTGGGGATATCGTTCGGACGGTTGGGAGGCAATTTTCTGGTTGCTTCTGCAGGATAACGCGTCGTGTCCTGTCTTATTACAAAGTTGGCATATTATTTTAGGAGCTTTTTGCTCGGAAAATCTTTGTCGATCTCTATCAATTTTCTTGTCCGCCAGTACAGCTAATTCGAAAGCTTCATCGAGCGTTTCGAAATTATGTTGGAATAATCTTGTTCGTATATGGGGAGGAAGTCCATCCACAAATGAATCCAACGTCAAACGATCTAGATCCTCGGGGTGATTCCGTGAAAAATCACGATAATAATCCCTGCCTTCTTCCAAAATAGCGAATCGGAGATCCTTAACGCGCGAAATATATTCCAATATGTGTTCGTTATTTCCTTTAATTATATTTGCCAGTTCTCCACGATAGTGATCTGATGTTTTCAAGGGGGAGAATGTACGTTTCAGTTGTTTTATTAAATCGTTTACAGAGTCAAAAACCCTATCCTCAACGGCCAAGCAGGCGTGGTCTTGCAGTTTATTGCGCAACAACCTCGCCAGCTGGGGTTCAGCCTGCGGGGGAACCAGTGCTTTAGCCCTATTGCAAGCTCTCGCGAATTGCTCCACTGGTATATTATGTCCATTAAAACTAGGGACGGTTTCTATAGCGTCCTTTAACGTGATCTGGGGTATTGGATCCTGGTCCGGACTTTTGTTTTGATTCGATACTTCAGGAACATTATTATAATTGAATGGTTCCGGAGGTTTATTACGATTCAATACCTCTGGAGTTTTGTTATAGTTTAATAAAGGTTTTCTATCGAAACGGGAAGAACCCGGCGTGGCAAAATTATTTACTTCTGGCGGGGGTGCAAGAAGTTTTTCCATCATCCTTTCGATATATTGTATTTTATTAGAAAGACCTTCACACGTGGGGTCTGGCGATCCCGTGCCTACGGCCGAATGCGTTTTAGTTTCTGGGTTTTTCGCAAATCTCGCGTGCAAATTGTCAATCTCGGCTCGTTTCTCACGCAATAATTGCAACCGTTCCTTTATTTCGGCGGTCTCGATTTCTATAGCGCTATTGAAAGGCCGCGCGTCTTGGTCGATTATGAGGGGGTCTTCAATATCGTTGTATTCAGACATTTTTAACTCAGTAAATTTTATTATTTTAGGGTGACTTAGAAGTTTCCCTATATTAGGCGTGCGGTAGCAGCTATTCAAAATCTATGGTATTCTCTACCCGGGTAGTTATTATCGAATCTAGTATGGTTTTTCTGTATTCGACTGTAGTGCTCTGTGCATACGGCACTTAATTTGAACAAGAGGTTCTTGCAACGAGGGCATTCAGGGAATATATCGTTAGGTTGGTGGTAGTGTACCTGATATATCTCATCTACTTCCACCGGGTTTGAATTAAAACAATTTAGGCAAATTTTTACCCCTTCCGTGGTCGTTGCTACGCCCCCCGAAACACAGATTAATGCACTTGAATCTGACAAAACGCTTTGCAGCCTGCGGCTTGGGTAATATAATGTGTTTTGACTTTGACGCGAATCGCGCATGTTGGGTATCAATATATTATGTCGTGGCAGGCAGTCTGTTTAGATTTCGTAAGTTTTATTTCCTAAATAATTCAGGGTCTGCTTGAAAGAAAGTGCCACCGTGTGCACACGGCACAATTGGTTGCGGGACGCGTTTGTAATAAAATTGTATTGCAACGAGGGCAATTAGGGAATGTATAAGGCGTATGTAAGAAATGAATTTGAAACGTTTTCACCGTATTTGTTGGATCAAGTTGGGAGCAATTTAAGCAAATTTCTTCGTCGTCGTTATTTGCCACAATGGTCCCGGAAACACAGACCATCCACTGTATCGATTCCGTCTGCCTTTGTAATTGGCGACTCTGGTAGGCTGGTTTCCATGGACTAACGTATTCTGTGTACATGCTAAATAGGCAATTGTGGGTACCGTATGTTAGGGAATTTATTCCTATCGACAGTTGACGGATCCCACCGCTGTCACCAAAAATTATGTCACGTCCCGGGTGAGGTCTTTAGGGCTGTGGCATAGATGGGGTAATACTTGAGGGAACGCAGGCGCGAATGCCAGATTCGTGGCTCTGCGGAAGATAGAAATTCTGGCTCGAATGCAGGATTCGTGCACGGAACGTCTGAGGGTATGCAGGCGCGAATGCCAGATTCGTGACACTGCGGAAGGTAGGAATTCAGGCACGAATACCAGATTCGTAGCACCGAACGTTCTTAGGAATACAGGCGCGAATGCCAGATTCGTGGCACTGCGGAGAGTAGGATTCAGGCACGAATACCAGATTCGTAGCACCGAACGTTCTTAGGAATACAGGCGCGAATGCCAGATTCGTGGCACTGCGGAGAGTAGGATTCAGGCACGAATACCAGATTCGTAGCACCGAACGTTCTTAGGAATACTGGCGCGAATGCCAGATTCGTGGCACTGCGGAGAGCAGGATTTTAGGCGCGAATACCAGATTCGTAGCACTGAACGACCAGGGAATGGTTAGATTGTTATGATTTGGGGTAACACCCGTTAGCACTTTATTTTGGTTTTGCCTAATTGGATTTACTGCTGCATAGGCACAAAAAGTTACTCGTAATATTTCTGAGAAGCACGTTTGGACGTGCAGCTATACACAGGCTATGCAAAGATATGTTTGTAAACACAGTCACTGCTCCCGAGCTCGCGAATCGGAATCAGCTGTTTCACTAACTCGTGTATTTGGATTTTAGATGTTTCGTACCAGTGGTTGAACACAAATAAGTTGAAGCGTGATTTAAAACAAAGCGGTTTATTAACTTTGTTAGAGCGGTTATTATGCGTGGGGTTTTAGCATTCACATATAATATTTATAATATGATTGTAACATTTATATGTATGTATGGACATGAGGTACGATATAAATCATAGAATAATATGTGGTTATAAGACAAATATATATATAATCAAAGTAAACGTTAACAAGATTATATAAAAGTAATAGTATTAGTAATACAAAATATATATGATTGCAATAAGCATAAATAAATGAAATAATACGGAAATGTTATTGCAATAAGCATAGATAAATGAAATAATACATAAATGGTATATGGTATGGAGGCGATATGCACAATAATAAATAATAATAAATGCTTACAGTATTTGCCGTAGAGCACTGAATTTACACTTTGTATATTTTATAAAAGAGATACTTGCACAGTAATTACTGTCGAAGAAGAGAGCTCTGGCCTCTCGATCCTTCGTATTTATATGATTTACGCGCGGTCCTTGCGGGGGTTGTATGCGGTAAGGACCTTGACACAATTTACGAATTATGCGTAGAAGGACTTCCGGGGTTTTTCTATAATATTCTATTATTAGAATACATTTTCGGCACGTACGCCAGGTATTCTTCGCAGTTAGGCTTCTTGGGTTTTTATGAACGGTATTTGGAGATATTCAACTCGTCGAAGGGATTTTGGGTGTTTTATAGGAAAGGGGTTAAAGTGGCTTAGACTCGGAGGGTCTTAGAGAAGGAGTGAGACGTGGTCTCGGTTTAAGAAGATTTTGGGGCGAGGGACTTGTTTCGATTTAGTTTTGGGGAGGGAATTCGTGCCTCGTTGGGCGAATAAGTGAAGGAGGTTTCGTACTGACCATCTCGAGATGGGGACCGCTAAGGTACATCATCGAGGTGATCAGCGATTGGGGAAAAGGGGTAATAATTGAATTTGAGGGACTTTGGTGGAGTGATTCTGAGGTTTACTGGTGTATTATTAAATAGGAACGTGCGAAAAATAGTGGGACGTCACAATATTATTTTCTTTTTGTTGTGATGTACTTGCAGCTCATTTTGATTTCACACCTTTTTTTATATTGCAATTATATTATTTTCCTTTTTTGGGTGATTATATTATTTTCATTTTTTTGTGATGTACTTGCAGCTCATTTTGATTTCACACCTTTTTTTATATTGTAATTATATTATTTTCTTTTTTTGTGTGATTATATTATTTTCTTTTTTTTGTGATTATATTTATTTGATAATAATACTTTATTCGTCCTTGACTTTTTCACGTTTCTTTGTCTTTTTTTGTGTTTCTTTTTTATATTTATTTTTTGATAATACACTTTTTCTTCCTTAACTTTTTCATGTATACTATTTTCTTTTTTTTGTGATTTTTGATAATACTATTTTCTGTCCTCGACATTTTCATATACTTGGCGTATTTTTTACTTTTTTAAAGTTTTTTTTTGGGGATCTCACTTCTTTTTACAAAGCTAATTCATGTACTTGGCGTAATTTTTTTACTTTTTTAAAGTTTTTTATGGGGATCTCACTTCTTTTTACAAAGATAATTCATGTACTTGGCGTAATTTTTTTTTACTTTTTGTAGTTTTTTATGGGGATTCAGAATTTCAGCTTCATCTTTTTTACAAATTTTTCACTGTCACGGGTACTAAAAGTAAGGATAAAGTAAAGAAATCCCAATAAATTATAAATTCTGATCTATCTTGGTAATAATTTTAAAGAAATAAATTTTTTATTTATTTTATATTTTACATATACATGAAAATGTATTATATATTTATACATATACATGAAATTGTACTTATTACATTTGCTCGTGCAGCAGAATTTGTGCGTACATAGTCTGACGTAGATCACAGTGCATCATCTTCTGCTTCGATTATCTGTAAATATATATAAAAGCCACAGGGGGAACCACGTGACGTGCGCGAGAGAATAACGTGTGTCGGCAGACAGGTGAAAGAAATAGACGAAAAGTGTGGTAAAAGTGCTCAGAAAATTACGAGGTCGGGTGGAAAACGAGGGGATCAGACAAGGTTCCGGTGGACAGTATAATCGACAATTAATAAAGGGCCGAAGAGTGAGATAAAAGGTGAAGAAGAGAAGGTGTGAAACGAGTGCACGAAGTATGAGATACGTGGCAAGGATAAGTGACATCTAAGGAGTGGAAGAAGTGAGAAGACAAAGCGAAGACAGCAGTTGGTAAAGAAGAGCGGCGAGGCTAATGAACCAAGCAGGCGAAGGCGGGGAAGTGCAAAAGGAAACCAGGAGAAGGGGAAGACCATCGTTGGCAGAACAGCTGGGAAGAAGAAGAGCGGACAGCGAAGGCTCGATACTGGACTCATTTAAGAGGAAACGGGAGGACGAGGAGAAGCAGGAGAGGTTGAGGGCCGAAAGGGAAATAGAAGAAGAATTCTTAAAAGCAAGGAAAGTAGGGAGGTCGCCTCCGCTGAAGAAAACCGAGGTAGCCATAGGATCTGTGGAAACGTCGGACAGCCAGGAGACAGGGCAGGAAAAAGAAATGGATGCAAAATTAGACAAATTGATGGAAGCAGTGCTGGCAGTTAAGAAAGACATGGAAGAGTTGAGAAGAGATAATAAAGATCTAAGGCAGGGAATGCAGGATTTGAGGGACGAGTGGAAGAGTAGGGACGAGATATGGGAAAAGGAAAGGAAAGAAATGAAAGGAAGGATAGAAGTACTGGAGACCAAGAAGGTTCAGGCTGAGAGGCTGACAGAAAGAATAGAGGGGCTAGAAAAGAAGGAAGAGGCTCGAGAAAAGAGAGAGAGAAGAAATAATATTACCCTAAGGGGAGAAGATCTACCACGTAAAGAGACGTCGAAGGATACGGTGGAGTATGTGTTAAAGCACGAATTGCAGGTAGATGCAGAAATCGAGAAAGCATACTGGGTAGGAAGAGGAGAGAAAAAAGGGCTTCTGATAGCGAAGTTAAGAAGCTGGCAACAGAAAAGAGCAGTAATGCTAAAGAAGAGTACATGAAAGATAAGAGGCTGTTCATTGACAATGACCTGACGAAAAAAGAAAGGGAGATACAAAGAGATATTAAAGATATTGCCAAGACGGAAAGGGAGCAAGGGGCAAAGGTGAAAGTTGGGTACAGGAAAGTAAAAATCAACGATAAGACATTTATCTGGAAAGAAGAGGGTGGGCTGAAAGAAGTAAATTTTTGGAGTCGGCAAAGTTCTGTGAACCTCTAAATTTTTGGAGGATCGCAGAGCTTACAAGGACAACGAAAGCAAGACAAAAGGCAGTACCAACACTCGTTCCCCGCGCGTCTGCGGATGCAGATATGCGGGGAGAGAGGGTACACAGAATTGGGAAAGGAATAAGAAGCCAAAGAGAAATAGATACATTTAAAATAGGATACTGGAATGTAGCAGGATTACTCAGCAAAGACAAGCAGTTTTGGGATTTCCTAAAAGAAATCGATGTAATAGGATTAGTAGAAACGTGGATTGAAGAGAAACAATGGGAAGGATTGAAAGATAAATTGCCACAAGAATTCTCATGGAAGTGTCAATATGCCACCAGAGAGAGAAAAAAAAGGGAGAGCGATAGGCGGAATTATCACAGGCATAAGAAAGGGCATAGAAGAGGCGGAATCGAACGCAGGAACGGAAAACATTCAAGAGAGAAGAATAAAGATACAAAATGAAAAATGGAGAATAATTACAGTGTACAGCAGAGATATGAAGGAGACAAAAGAAGAGCTAGACCAGATAATAGAAGAGATGGAGGTGGGGAAACTGATAATTGGAGGAGATTTCAATGCAAGAATTGGACAGGAAGGGGGCGATTGTAGAATAGAAGAAAAGCATGGCTTAAGGAGATCAAAAGACAAAGTTAAAAACTCAGAGGGAAAGCTGTTATTAGAGGTGGTTGAGGAAAGAGGATGGAATATTCTGAATGGGAATATGGAGGGAGACGATAAAGGAGAGTATACATACTCGGGGCCAAGAGGCAGCACAGTAATCGACTATATAATAACAAATGTCGAGGCGAAAGAAGAGATCAAGAAATTCACAGTGGAAGAGAGAGTTGAGTCAGACCATATGCCTCTGATTGCAGAACTATATGCGGGAAATAAAAGGGAAGATCGAGAGGGAAATCAGGAGGAGAGGTGGAGAGAGAGAAGAATTTGGACAGAAGAAGGCAGGAGAGAGTTTGAAATCGAATTAAACAAAATAAACTTTAATAGGACGGAGGTGAATGAAATGGTAGAAGAAATGATAGAAAAAATAAATAATGCAGTACAAAAAGAAGAAGTAAAAATTAAAAAATGGAAACTGGGCAGCTTTAAGGGGGTAGACACGGGTAATGCAGCGCTCTGTATACCGACATAATCTGGCCCGAAACATGGGTTTACGCGCTGACGTTGTTTGTCCTTATACGAGCAAATTTTGGGCTGGGCGAGGTCTCATTCGAAAGATGAAGGTTCAATGCAGCCCGCTCTGCTCATGGTTCAAAGAGATTGTGTTGATATGTAATAATACGAGTGTCCAAAGTAGAGAAAAAATCGACAAAATGCACTCGCAGATTCCATGTACTTGTAGGTCTCGAAAAGAGTTTTGTGACTCAAACGATGAGCAGAGCGGGCTGCATTGAACCTTCCTCTTTCGAATGAGACCTCACCCAGCCCAAAATTTGCTCATGTAAGGACAAACAACGTCAGCCCGTAATTGCATTCCCAAATACGAGTTCCGCCATATTGGCGATAATACAGAGCAAGTCACGTGACAAATTTAGTTGAGCTAGTGGATACGAGATGGCGCCTACCCGGGAGGACTGCCAACGTGGAATCATAGCAAAACTGAAGCGTTAGCTGGATACACGAGCGACAGTAAAAGCGTGATGCAGTCAATGCATGCATTTCCGGACGATTGTAGGTTAGGTTATATGCTTTTTAGGCATACATTGACTAGGAACTGTTGGGAATGTATACATTTACTAAAGCTTTTACCGTAACACATACATCATTTGAAATCGCGGTCGTATTTATGTTATAATAATTGAGGCAATTAGAGCAACAACAGGCTAACCTGCAAATAAATTTTTCCTATTGTACATCGATGGCTTTGCACACATATTGTATGTCCACATTTAGCGTTTATGAGAAAAACAGGTTCAAACATTCAATGGTACTTTATAAATAAATACATTTTGCATTATTGTATTATCATATATATGTAATATAGGTATCACTGAAAATATGGAATTAGTAGTATAAGTTAGAATCTGCAAAATTCTAATAATTATGCGATAATAATGCTTGGAAGTTGGACATGCTATTGTAACCAAGTACAGAGGAGGACATACTATACTGAATGATTATATATAAAAATGAATGAAAGGAATAATACTGGAAATAATTTCACTTGAATATTATATTTATTTTGAAAATAAGAGCAATAAAATAGTAATTCGCCGTAGATATAGGAAGACTTTAAAATTTTTTTATTTATTGTCACATTTTTCCAAGACTATTTTCATCCTCTGGCATGGACACACAACATTTGTGCACTGAGCATAATAAATTTAGGGACATACAATAAACAAAAATATCATTTTTGATAAATTTATAACAAAGATAAAAATATAATTTTTATGCTGCATAAAGAAACAGTCAAGCACTATTTTTGCATATAAAAACTCAAATTTCATAAAAAGTGGACATACAATATGTGTGCACTAAGCCATCGATATGATTACTAGAGCCTATTGGAATACGTTATTGCTACTAACTCACTTTCGAAAAAAATGTGGGTTAGTCCGATGTTGCTCTGACTGCCTTAATTATATGGCAAAATACCAGAGAGATGAGCATTATAACCCGAGCCAATTTTTATTCGAAACGTGGGGAATTCAATTGTCGGCCATGAATAATTTTCTCGTGTTTATTTGTACTTTCTCGACTAAATATATGATTCGCAACTAAAGTACTAATAAATACGAGAAAATTATTCATGGTCGACGAATAAAAGGCTTTCGAATAACAAATATAATAAAAAATTATTTATTTAGTTATAAAAGTGGTATGTCGCTCCCCCCCCCCTCCTCTTCCTCCTCTTCCTCCTCTTCCTCCTCTTCCTCCTCTTCCTCCTCTGCCTCCTCTGCCTCCTCTTCCTCCTCTTCCTCCTCTTCCCCCTCTTTCCCCTCTTCCTCCTCTTCCACCTCTTCCGCCTCTATATCGAATCCTCCTCAGTCTCTTTTTTATATCGATCCACTGTAATATAAAAAATTAACATAAATCTTATGATTACTGCAATAATGTTTTCACACTTTCGTGAGAATGTAAGAAATGTTTGCGTAAGATCACTTACGTTTCGACATACCTGCTTTTCATATTCAAGCGTCATCCTCATCCAGAGGATTTCCGCCCTGCTTGGACTCCGTCGCGAGGACGGAGTTCGGCTCCTCGTTCCATGCCGTCTTCGCGACGGAGTCCGGCTCCTCGTGCGACTCCGTCTTCGCGACGGAGTCCGGCTCCTCGTGCCACTCCGTCTTCGCGACGAAGTCGGGGTCCACCTACTTGGTGAACTCCGTCTCGAGGACGGAGGCTGTCTGCTTTGACTCCGTCTCCGAGACGGAGTCACTTCAATTTCCCTCGGTTCTCCAGCTCTTTCAGACATCTAAAAAAAGAGTCGAAGAAACAGTGAAACTATTGAACGTTAATGGATTTAAAAGTGCAGCAGAAGAGGCAAAGTTGGCCAAAATGTAATCTAATTACAAATTATAAATTACGATTAAAATGTAATTGTCTAATTGATTACATATTATTTTCTGTAATTGTTTAGGTAGTCGACTACAATTTTGTCAACTATCTAAATTAACGATTGCAGAAAATAATATGTAATCAATTACACAATCACATTTTAATCGTAATTTGTAATTTGTAATTAGATTACATTTTGCCCAACTCTGAGAAGAGTACACGTTTATCAAGTTGGTACATTTGGGTACAATATAGGCTTCCTTTAGCCAAGATTTAGCGCAGGAGCGCAATCCTCAGATTTCTAAATGCTGGAATTTTCAAGTTCGAAAGCGTTGAAATTCAAAGATTTCCGAAATTTATGATTGTGAGGTTATCAAGTTTCAAAATATCTGTATTGGGACATTCCACGCGAAATCTGAACCCTTTTCGGAGTAACATTTCGGATGTTGTTGAAATTTGAATAAGTTGTTGTCTTTGGTGATATTTAAACATACTTCAAATGATTTTTAAAAATTTTGAGAAATGTCGATTTTACAGCTGTTTGAAGATAAGTGCTAACTTTTTTTTAGTAAATTATAGCTATGGAAGTAATAAACGGATGGAGATGAGTTTTACGGTGCTTATAGAGAAGACATTAAAGTTTTATGAAAAAATTATTTCAGTTTAAAAAAACAAAAATTTGAAACATTTTTGTGCAATTGCTTTAAACAAATGCAGGATTTTAACATCGGGCGCGATTTTAAAAATCTAAGAAAAAAGGAGAATATAGTTCTATCCATCCCCTTGATGGACGAATTTTCAAAAATATGGACATTTTAAAATTGGCCCTGTAAAAGTTGCCGAAAGTTGACGCGGCGTCAAATCACACCGGCTCGACTGGCTGAGCCGTGCGGTTCTCGCAGCGGCCAAGCGGCTATATCTGCTATTCTTATACAGTGTTCTCGAATATGGTAAGTATTTGTAAAAAATTGAAGAGGGATAACTTTTACTGTTTTTTATACACAACATAATACGGTAATATTTTCCTTGAAACGAAGGCGACCCTCAGTTTTTTAAATGGAATGCTATATATTTGACTATCCAGTATGAAAGCGACTGTCAAGACAAATTCAACCATATGGTATACTATGACCTTCAAGGCTACACATGGTTAGGAATGAAAGATGAAATTCAATCTACTAGATAGAGAGTTCGATATATTTATTTCATTCCTAACCATGTGTAGCTTTGAAGGTCATAGTATACCATATGGTTGAATTTGTCTTCACAGTCGCTTTCATACTGGATAGTCAAATATATAGCATTACATTTAAAAAACAGAGGGTCGCCTTCGTTTCAAGGAAAATATTGCGAACACCAAAAATTGAGTTACCGTATTATGTTGTGTATAAAAAATAGTAAAAGTTATCCCTCTTCAATTTTTTACAAATACTTACCATATTCGAGAACACTGTATAAGAATAGCAGATATAGCCGCTTGGCCGCTGCGAGAACCGCACGGCTCAGCCAGTCGAGCCGGTGTGATTTGACGCCGCGTCAACTTTCGGCAACTTTTACAGGGCCAATTTTAAAATGTCCATATTTTTGAAAATTCGTCCATCAAGGGGATGAATAGAACTATATTCTCCTTTTTTCTTAGATTTTTAAAATCGCGCCCGATGTTAAAATCCTGCATTTGTTTAAAACAATTGCACAAAAATGTTTCAAATTTTTGTTTTTTTAAACTGAAATAATTTTTTCTTAAAACTTTAATGTCTTTTGTATAAACACCGTAAAACTCATCTCCATCCGTTTACTACTTCCATAGCTATAATTTACTGAAAAAAAGTTAGCACTTATCTTCAAACAGCTGTAAAATCGACATTTCTCAAAACGTTTAAAAATCATTTGAGGTACGTTTAAATATCACTAAAGACTACAACATATTCAAATTTCAGCAACATTCGAAATGTTACTCCGAAAAGTGTCCGATTTCGCGTGGAATGTCCCTATTTTCAAATGTCCAACATTTGTGAGTTTAAAATTTTCGATTTTTCCACTTCTGATGTTTAGAAACTATATAATTTCCATCACTTGTCTTCAGTTTCAACTAAAGGAGGCTATATTGCACCCTGTATACCTTTCCTAGACACTTCACGGGTAAATTATAACATAATTTTCTTATTCTACTTGAGAATGAATACACGAACCTCTGAGTGTGAAGCTGCGCATCGACATTGAGAGGCTGCCTTGCGAGGCACGCCTCGCGGAGTGGAGAGTCTAGAGAATACCTCGAACATGTTCACTTTGCGAGGCAGGCTCGCGCGGCAGTCTCGCGTTATTTCCAGCATGATATTTGCATCGCCCGAACCATACGATTTTTACTCTAGGAGCCGCGAGGCACCTTTGACCACGTCGAAAAACCGATGGCTGATGGCTCGTGCGATACAAATATCATGCTCGAGATAGCGCGAGCCTGCCTCGTAAAGTAATCATGGTCGAGGTAGTCTCTCCACTCCGTGAGGTGTGCCACGCGAGGCAGCCTCGCAATGTCGATACGCCACTTGAGAAACACGCGGACACTCAAACAATCACAGTTCACTCAATAGATTTCGCACAAAAAATTACAATACTATGACGGTCATGAAACTTCACCCGGAATATGTCTAAATACAGTATTGGGTTGAAAGTAAAATGTAGAAGCGTGTCAGTTATTATAAAAGTGGCGTCGGTCGATATTAAAAAAAAAAGAAATTAAACTTTACGTTTATTATATATCATGTTGCTATAATACGTAAAAAATAAGTGAAATGTAACAAACGAAAAATTTGGACTAGGACCACTTTCATAATAACCGGCACATATAGTGAAAAAGACAGGGATAGTAAGCGTAAAGGTACTTACGACGTTTGCAGTTCGACAGTCGCTTTTTTTCTGACCATCGAGCCTTTGCTACCCTCAAGGGTGGACAAGGCCCAAACTGCCTTTCTCACTCCCTCAAGATTTTGTATTTCACTCGCACCAAGGACCGAGCGGGGCGTCATCGGCCCGCGTAAAAGTTCGAATGCGCAAAGGTTTGAAAATGCGGCGCATGCCCGCGCATACTTGCGGGGTGGTACTTCACCGTCAGGCAAGTGGGAAAGGATAATGGTAGAACGAAATATGAATTCCTCGCTAATAAAGTCGGTGATACGTCAAAAGAATATGCACAGGATAATCAAAAATTCTTTCCTGTGTACATTTCTGAGCACCAGACAGTATTCCCGGAAATATATACAATCTACGTAAATGTATCAGCATACCACCAATCCTAATGAGAAAGAGAAGAACAGGACGCGTATATCCGTCCCTTTCCCACTATCTTCTGTTTATCCTCTCAGCATCTGTAACCAATGCAGCGAGAACGCTAGCTGTTCAGTTTCTTGTCATTTGCACTACGGTGAAGACGGAGAAAGCAATCGGGCTTTTATTTGATGCGCGGATATTTGTGAATTGTTCCATTTCCGCGTGGTTTGTCACTGTAGTGTTGATAAGAGTGTGTGCGTGTGTGTGATCATTCACATTCATTATTGTGATGGAATCCGCAAATGCAAGAAATAAACGCTATTTGAAGGGTGATGGAAAAGTGAAGCAGCCTACGGTAGCTGCAAAGCGTTTGTCCAAAAATACGAAGCGTCGAGAAAGGTAAGTTATGTGTTATATATTCTTCAAATATGAATATCAACAGCTATCTTTCACGCTTTACGTATACATATTCTATGCTATGCGCACCGCAACGCATGTCGTTACTTTACCCCTCTTGCCCCACTCATTCTATTCCAATTCGTACGTTCATCATTATTTAATTAATTAATAATTCGATTTATACCGTGTTTGGACTCATTTTCATGTGAAAAACGTCAGCAGCGCGTTCCTGCAACTTTCATGCCGATGAGACGCAATGTAGAAATTTTAAATTTCGTTATACAAATTATATGCGTTATACAAATTATGTTATACAAATTATATGCGTTTTATTACCATAAAACGTTCAAATCATACGCGTTTCGTTAGGTATGTTTCCTTTATAATGCTGTTGCGACTATTTCAATCGTTGTACGTAATTTTGAGTGGATAAAACATGCACTTTAGATTTTATTTATGTGATGTAGAAAGATAATGTTTAAAATTAGCAACAGTCATCGATGATTTGCGATTCGATGTTCAGTATAATATGTAGTGCATACTTGTGGAATACGAAATACAAAGTGTTTTTTCTTTTGTGGAATTTTGCCCACAATATATACGTCCATGTGTAGCTTCAGCGAAAGTTCTTCATCGAAAAGCGCAGTCTTCGAAACATTCTCCTCAGGCCTCACTGGCACCCTTTGTCCCAGCCCGGGGAAATGTTTACGACATCTCAAGTACCCTGCAGTTGTGGATACTACTACGCGAAAAGAGAATTCTATTCCGTAGAAAGATGTTTTCACACAGATTTTCTCGTACACGTTACACGATGTAATAATGTCGGTATCGACCGAAAATGGTCCACATTGTATCATGTTTGCTCTCATCCTAATCAGGAAAATGTTATGAATATTTGAAAAAATGTTTATGCAGGAAAAAATTAAAAGTAAAAAAGTCGAGCCGTTATTGTTATTGAAAAATTGTTGCGTATCTGCATAAGGTTGTCAGCAACATTATGCAGGACCGCTTATTTAGCGGAGAGGAACACCTACAGGAGTGGTGCACCGCGGACCGAATCGCCGAGAACGCGATTAATAAAAATCCTTACGTTCACATTTCAAACTTTATCATTATGAAGATGGTCATTCCAGGGATTTTTGTGGTCGCAGAATCGGATTCCGAGGTCAAAATTGTTATTACTGTACTATTGTTTGATTCGATTATGTTATTTGAAGTTAATTAAAAATTAGCGTTTTTACGATAGCAAAAGCTATTGAGCGCGTTGAAACTGGAAAGTCAATATTTTGTATAAATTCACACTTCAGAGATTGAAATACCTTTCATAGTATAAGGAATGTATGTGCGAAAGGAGAAGTTGCACTTTTTTGCGACTTCCGAGTAATAACCAATTATGTTGGCGGTAATCAGGCCGCTTGTGCGGAAGAAGTGTCTGCGACCCGCCAACATGCATCTACATATATTTCTGAAAATACCTGTGACTATATGGAAATTTTTTCTCGATATAAGTCGTAAATAAAATTGTTTTATAGTAATTTTTTTAAACAGATACAACAATGTATTCCTAAAGCATTTGGTAAGAATTGCATTTTTTTTCTGTGTCTGACGGGACACACTGTATATCTTACGTGCAAGTCTTGAAACACGTGCTAGCTAAATTTTAACTTTACCTTCGTTTGCTGTATTGGCTAGGCGAACATTTTATTACTTTATTAGTTTACGATACCAGCGCAGGCCGTGATAATCCTCCGCACGTGCGGAATCTTAGGCGTACTACCTGAACGAAAATTAAACTCCGCGCGGATAGAAAATGCAAGAAATCATCGGAAAGGCAATCACGGGGTGACACTGAACAGTATTCACCTATTGTAGAATTAATTGTTTCGCCATTAACTGAAACAGAAACCGACGAGGGTACAGACGAAACACAGTATACCTATGTGTTTAGAATGAAATGTAAGTTAACGTAAAGATTAACATATTAATTATTTGCATATTTGTATATTTAATTACTATCACTTTCTATTTTACATATTTTTTCTTCCATATTTTCTGAAATATATGTAGATGCATGTTGGCTGGTCGCAGACACTTCTTCCGCGCAAGCGGTCTGATTACCGCCAACATAATTGGTTATTACTCGGAAGTCGCAAAAAAGTGCAACTTCTCCTTTAGCACATACATTCCTTATACTATAGACTATCTAATAATATAAGTTTCAAAGATGCCTGACGATTCCGAAAAATGTAACATGCGATTAAAAACGACCATCGCATAATTTCTTATATTTCAGTTATTTATAACTTTTTATATATTTCAATAACATAGAATGAATGCACAATTTCATCTTATAGATAAATGAAAGCATTTTCAATATCTGAAGTGTGAATTTATACAAATTATTGACTTTTCAGTTTCTACGCGCCCAATAGCTTTTGCTATCATAAAAACGCTATGTGTGTTAACTTTTCAAAATTTGATACCATAATTAACTTCAAATAACATAATCAAATCAGACAGTACAGTAATAACAATTTTGACCTCGGAATCAGATTCTGCGACCACAAAAATCCCTGGAATGACCATCTTCATAATGATAAAGTGTGAAATGTGAACGTAAGGATTTCGCGTTCTCGGCGATTCGGACCGCTGTGTGTTGGTAATGTGTACGTAAGCGATCGTCATCACGCACACGTTACCACCGCTCCTGTAGGTGTTCCCCCTCCGCTAAATAACGCTGTGTCTCTCTAGGTATTAGTAGACCAAGGCACTGGCTTTATTTCTCGGCTGCTACGACCCCCGTTCTATCCTCCTCTTTTACGACCCATTGACAGCGACAAAGTAACCGCGAGCATCGGAGAATACTGTTCGCTGAATACCTATACCTATATCGTATAAATTCAAATTCGAACCGACAGACGCCTTTTATTACTTACCAACTACCAGGGGTGTGCGGGTACCCGACTTTTCGGGCTCGGGACGGCCCGGAAACTTTCGGGCGGGATCGGGCGGGGTCCCGTTACTTTCGTATTGCTCGAGATCCCGACGGATTCGGGATCCCGAGACTCGATTGGGGCTACAAGCATAGCCGCCATGAGCGGGTAATTTGATTTCAGGTCGGCTCGGCAAAACTCGGACGCGATCGGACGATATCGTTACCAGTAATAGATCAAAATTATTACCTGAAAACATAGAAAATAGTATATTGCGTTACAAGGGAGTAAGCGATTCCGACGAGCGCGAAGTCTGCTGCCCGAGCGAAGCTCGGGCAGCAATTCACGCGTGGCGAAATCGCTTCTCTCCCGTGTCACGCACTATATTTTTTTCAACATCTGCATGAATCGTGTGTTTTTGATAGCCTGCTGAGCGATTCGCAAAAAATATGCATATTCGATTGCTTTTTTATTCTGACGAAATTAATCAATACATGTATTTATATTCCAACAAATCGATAGCGATTAGTCGAACAACTGCATCTTCATACCACAGGGTAACGTCAAAGTCCAGATTCCTTGGGAGGAAAGTAAGAAATTGCGAATACGCATGCGCGTAAAGTATTTTTCCCTTGGGAGAAAAATTTTACGCGAATAGGTCTGAAATTGGTCATTTTGCTCCCGCTCAGCAGGCGTAAAAAAACACACATTTTCATGCAGGTGTTGAAAAAATTATGTTTCTTACACGTTAATTTGAAATAATAAAATATTCGCCTTCTTGTATATTGTTGTTACTATGAAACATCCAGGAAATATTCCTTTCTGTATGCTTATTATAGTCGTTCGTACGTTTTCTATTTTAAATCTGAACCTAACCCGAAAAAGGTAATACCCTATTGAAGTATATTTTATTATGATTTTAAAATATTGTCGATATAAAAATAGTCTTCTTCCCAAGTTCTGAACATGGTATTTATTCAAATACGTATATGGACATATTCGGTATTCACAGACTATTAGGTAGCAATGAAAATACATATATATGTAAATAAATAATAAGATACAAATTATGATTCAACAAGAGACAGAAAGGTAAAAACTTATCACTCTGGTATTGATATAAATTGATATACATAATTCTTTCCGTCTCGATCCTCTCGCGTAGCAGCTGGCTTTCGAGCCGATCGCGTCCGAGTTTTGCCGAGCCGACCTGAAATCAAATTGTCCGCTCATGGCGTCTATGCTTGTAGCCCGAATCGAGTCTCGGGGTCCCGAAACTGTCGGGATCTCGAGCAATACGAAAGTATCGGGACCCCGCCCGATCCCGCCCGAAATTTTCCGAACCGTCCCGAGGGCCGGGTACACGAGCCTCGGGACGATCCGCACACTCCTACCAACTACTCCAATAAGTGAAACTTATACATATTCCTGTTTGGCATCTGTTCCATCGGTCATAATGGTACAAACGTTTTTTTATGAATGGGGTACTGGAAGCCATGTCAAGGTCAAATTAGTTTTTTGTAATAGAACAGTATATTCTTTTATTGAGTTATCACAGGATGGAATTTCGATTTCTCGCTATGTATCTATTCGGGGATTTCGCCCGGGTAATACGTAATCGGTATCCCCATCGGTGGGTAGGGTTGACTTTATCTAAAATAAACAAACGTAACCGAGATCTTGATCACATCGAATGATCAATCAAGAATAACGTCTCCAGCCTAGTAGAACGTTCGGTCCCGTTTCCTGGCAATATTGATCGCGAAATTTTTCATGCATTCCTGAGTACCACAAACATCTGTCCGGACGTAAGAAAAGTAATTATATATTTCTTGACTCAAGCTAAAATCCAACTGACCCCAATGGTTATACAGGCAAAAATTTGGGCTATAGGCAGGCAGCCCTTGCCGAAAAACCGAAAACAACGCTTCGCGCCCCCATCGACTCGGCTTGTGCGGGGTAACGAAAGTCGAGGTCAGTCCCACGCTTTCGAAAAGCTATCTAAAGAGACAGGGTGATGCGCGTGAAAGCGTGCTCGTTGACGAGAACCAGACGGATCTCCAACACCGGCGCGGTCAAGTAGGGTTTACTTCGCGAAAGGCAAACGACACGTGTTTCTCGGACCCTTCGTTTCTTCGTTAGTTTACAACGTTCCATAAAACCAAATACCACCCTGCAGCCCCTCGTTGAATTTTAGGAGGTACAACGTTAAAAATATGACAATGATTGGGATTGCCGGTCTATCCTTTCTGACAAAATGTTTGTTTGAAAATATTTTTATTCCTTCAGGTTATAACTTATTAGAAATATGGTCCTGTGTGTCATATACAATGTTGTACCATTTCAATTATATTATTACCAACTCTCTCTCTCTCTCTCTCTCTCTCTCTCTCTCTCTCTCTCTCTCTCTCTCTCTCTACAATATTCTAAATTTTCAAGGAGGGTCATTCCACGCCAATTTCAAAATTTTCAAGATTGTAGAAATTTACTTTTTTCATTAAATTATAACTGTTGAACAAAGAGACAGGTAAGAATGAGCTTTTGAGTACTTACACTGGGGAAGTAAGGGTACCCAATAAAAATGAGTTCTCTTAAAAAAAAAAATTTGAGACCTTTTATTCTGAAATTGTTTTAAACAAATGCAATTTTATACTAACAGGGCACTATTAAAACATTTTAAAAATATTGGGGATACAGCCCCACTTGTGCTCTTTATGGTCACGTTTGCACAAAAGCGGACACTTTAAAATTAGTCGCATGAAAATTAATTGAATGTGACGCTGCGGCGTCCAGCACAGGCTCGACCGACTGAGCCGTGCGTGCTACAATATACAATTATCTATTTCTTTCATTCCTAACCTTGCGTGGCCTTGAAAGTCATAGTACACCGTATGGTTGAATTTGTCTTGACAGTTGTACACTTTCGTAGTGGGTAATGAAATATGTAGCATTCCATTTAAAAAACTGAAGGTCACCTTCGGTTCACGGATAATATCGCGAACACCAAAAGATGACATACAGGTATTATGTTGGGTATAAAAAATATTAAAAATTTTCCTCTTTCAGTTTTTGTCAAATACTTACCATTCGTGAGAACCCTATATAACAATATCAGGTATAGCCACTTGGCCGCTGCTAATACCGCGCGGCTTAGCTAGTCCAGCCGGTATTGGGCGACGCAGCGTCACATTCAATTAATTTTCATGGGACTAATTTTAAATTGTCCGCGTTTCTGAAAACGTGACCATAAAGAGCACAAGTAGGGCTGTATCCTCAATTTTTTTCAAATTTTTAAATAGCGCCCTGCTAGTATAAAATTGCATTTGTTTAAAACAATTGCAGAATAAATGGTCTCAAATTTGTTTTTTTTTTAAGTGACATAATTTTTATTAGGTACTCTTACTTACCCAGTGTAAGCACCCAAAAGCTCATTCTCACCTTTCTCTTAGTTCAACAGTTATAAATGAATGAAGAAAAGTAAAATTCCACAATCTTGAAAATTTTGAAAAATCCTTTGAAATACGTTTATATATCAGTAAAGACTACAACATATGCAAATTTCACACAAATCCTAAATGATACTCCGAAAAGTGTCCGATTTCGCGTTGAATGACCCAGGATTGAAATGCGAAAAGTATTCTTTTCACCCGCGGTCAAGTGCACGCGTGCCTGGATACACACACAGCCGCGTATCGCAGCGCAGATTGTCTGCTTGTGGCTGCCGTCGCTTGCGAGTAGCGGAGACGGTTATGCAGATGTGTGCGTGTGAAAAGAAAACGTGCCAAAAGTGCATGTCTCTCGGTTTGCGTAGCGAGGGAATCACGTTGTCTAAGAGGAACATTTGTATCACGGTACGTCCCTCTTCGTATCGCGAGGATTAATTAGAATGATATTCACAGTAATGCGATAATAATAATATTTTCATAAATAAAGCGTAGTAACATTTGTGATGTTTCCCTAATGATAAATGACACCAAACACGATATAAATTTGGATAATACCCATTTAGTGGTAATACGCGTCGGCCGCAGAGGAGGACAGCGAATGAAAGAGATGGGGACAATCGGCAGTCCTTTCTTCCACTCCCTCTCTTCTCCTACGTTCGAGGCTGTCGACAAACTTCTAAAAATATAGAAACTGCGGTCAAATCTCGATTAGGGTTCAAAATTGTGACTATGTATCGTTAGTGTTAATTTCTATCACCCCTAGTTAGAGTGGTCCCCCTTGGAACCAGTGCAGCGTGTAATATGGCACGAGCGCCGATCGTGCCATACCCGATCCGAAATCGAAAATCGGTGAGAGACAACACCGATGCAAACGAGGTTCGCGAATTTTTTTTTTTTATTTTTGGTTCTTTTTTATAAATTTTTTCTCAACGTATTTGTGACGATTTTTCGAATTAAAATGGCACCAAACACGATATGGTTTGGACAATTATATAAATATAAATGATTCGTATCCACGATAAGTAAAAGTTGTCTGATTTACGTCGTGTTTGGTATCATTTTTTAATCAGGACATTCTAACAAACATGTTGGTAAAAGTTTCATGAAAATGGAATCAAAAATAAAAAAGTTTGCTGTGCCTTTTTGTGAACAAATATATAACTTTATTAGACTGCACATAACGAGTATATAAATTGTCAGGTACACCTCTATTGTTCGACTGCTTTGTGTATCTCTCGTTCGTACGATCCTTCTGCTCCCTCTCTTTCTCTACCACGCCTTATCATTTGCTCTCCATTCTCTCTCTCTCTCTCTCTCTCTCTCTCTCTCTCTCTCTCTCTCTCTCTCTCTCTCTCTCTCTCTCTCTCTCTCTCTCTCTCCCTCTATTTTCGCGGCACTCATACAAACACACTCTACAAGTTTTAATTTTAAATTTTAATTGCGTTAGTATTGTCTCACACGCACACGGGTATTTTTAACCCTTCGTTGAAACACCTCTTTTTTCGATCAACTTTGACATACCTGGGTGGCTCACACACAGAGCAATTTTTGAACGACTGCCATTCTCATCCAAACAATCCAATCATAAAAAAAACATGGGTCAATTTCAAGGTCTCTAGAATATATTCCAATAATTTTTTTATTTAAATTTTATCACAGCTTTTGTAAAATAATTCTAGATTACCACATGTCGAGAAAAAACGAAGAAAATCTTTAAAAAATTGTAACTTTTACAAATTTCAATATTAGAAGCTAAAAATCTACAGAGTTGATGTTCGGATATAATATTTTCCGAGAAAAAATTGTTTGTAAGTCGGCATTGAAAAAATGTATTTATTTTGCATATAAAAGTTTCAGAACGTCAAAATCAGCTTATGGGTGGTTCACACCCAGAGAGTCAACGAAGGGTTAAACTTACTTCGTGCCGAGGCTTTCGCTTACATCGAGACTTTACTGTACTATATCTTCTTTTACTGTGCCTGTTTTTCTTTTCTAATATATGTTTTTATTATTTCTATGTATGTACAACGCGTGTTACTGATTATTGACTTTTTACGTGCAGGCAGCGATTCAAAACAGCAGCGTGCCTCACGGTAGGTCAGGGCACCTTGGCGGAAGCAGGTACGCGTGCAGGTACCTCGTACGAAGAAACCCTTCCAAGCACATCTGCTACGTGTGATTTTCCTACGGACAGAATACACGAAGAAGACGTAGGACATTTTGAAGATATTCCAATTATGGAAGGAATTATAGAAGAAGCACATTTCGATACGGACGCAGAATATATTGAAGAAGAAATACATTTCAATGCTGACGAAGAGGAAATTGTAGAACAAGAGCATTTCGAGTCGAACGAAGAAGAAATTGCACAAGAAATAGATTTCGGCACATACATCAACGAAGATGTTGGAAGTGATGCCGATTACTGGGTGGTGGAGACTGCAGAGCCAGAACAGCCGGAAAACCCAGTTTCAAAAGGAATCGACTTCGTTGATTTTCCGTATGTTTTCGAACAGATAAAAAATCTTGGAAAACATTCGACAATAGGCTGTGGCATCGAACATTTCGAAATAATTACATGTCAACGGAATGGATTGGAAAATGTCTATTATGTACAGTGCAAAATGTGCGAATACACAGAGCGCATATCCTGTCTTCGGAAGAGTGATGCCACTATGGATATCCACCGCGCCGCTGTTGCCGCAACAATGATGACGGGCGGCGGATATAATCAACTGGAGGACATAATGACTGCCGTGAACGTGTCCTGTATGACTAAAAGGATCTACGAGAACTGTCAAAACGACCTAATCGATGCCCTCGAAGTGGCCGCACAACGCGAAATGGAAGATGCTGGAAAAGAGGAAAAAGCATTAGCTATAGCAAGAGGCGACGTATATCCAGAATCCGGTGTACCCTTTATCCCAGTTGTCGCAGATGGAAGCTGGATGAAAAGGTCGTACCGTGGAGGAGATTACAATTCTCTGTCTGGCGTAGGAGCCATCGTGGGATACCACACGAAGAAAGTGCTGTACATCAGCGTCAAGAATAAATTCTGCATGACTTGCCAAATAGCAGGTACGAGGAAGGAAGAACCGCGCGAGCATCGCTGTTTCAAGAACTGGGGTCGTTATCAGAGTTCAACTGGCATGGAGAGTGTTGCTATTGTCGAAGGATTCAATTGCAGCATAGATATGCACGGCCTAATATACTATATATTAGTTGCCGATGGCGATAGCAGCGTGTACAAAAAGATATTGGACAGTAATCCGTATGAAAAGTACATGGTGCAGGTACAAAAAATCGAATGCACCAATCACCTGTTACGCAATTTCAGCAAAAGAATAAACGAAATCGGAACAAAAGGCCGCAATAAAGATCTAAGAGATGTCGTACAGAATAATGCTCTCCGCTTGCGCACTGGTATTAAAAAAGCTGCGGAATACCGGTTGCGAGAAGAAATACCACTCGAGGAACGAGTTCAAAATTTGAAGCAAGATTTGAAAAATGTACCGAGTCACGTTTTCGGTGAACACAAGGAGTGTCAGAAGTTAGCATACTTCTGTAAGAAATACTCTGATCCCAACAGAGTAGACTACGTTCCACGCCTGAGAGAAACTGGGATTTATGAAAATATCGAAGAAGCGATGCAGCAACTTTTCGTTAAAGCCGACAGTTTGCTGCGCGGTCTAAACAACAATGCTGTTGAAGGTTTTAATAATATCATTGCTAAATTCATCGGAGGCAAAAGGATAAACTTTGGACGAGGGGGCTCGTATCAGGGTAGAGTCTCCGCTGCAGTCGTCCAATATAACACAAAAGAGGCGTTTAGCAGATTGAGTACGGCAATGAATAAAGAGCCGCCAACCATGATAAGAAAGCTGGAAGGACGTCGGAAGCGCGCAGCAGAAAAAGCAAGGGAGTACAAAAAAGAAGCGAAAGCATCCTCCTTTCGAAATCAAAAACAAACGTGCGACCAGGATTACGGCCCCAACGCAGCGAAACCAGATATGGAAGAGGCAGTATACTCTTCCGAGTGTAAAAGGCACGCGGATATACTCCTTCACTGGCAAACGAGGCGAGACGAGATCCAAGTGGAAACTCGCGATCAGGCGAACAGCGACAAGTGGATCGGTTATAGGAAGAAATTATTAACTGCATCGAATTTCGGCAAGGTATGCCGATTACGAAAGACTACACCACGGGCAAATACTGTGAAGAGTATAATGTACCCGCAACTCCACAATTTACATTCACTCCAATACGGAAGGGAAAATGAGGCAAACGCCTTGAAACAAATGCAAGAAGAATTAGGAATGCATATTCTACCGTGTGGCCTCTTCATCGATGACACTGTGCCTCATTTAGGTGCAACTCCTGACGGCCTCGTGGACCATGATAAAATCGTCGAAGTAAAGTGTCCTGAATCGGCCAAGGATTTAACACCTGCTGAAGCCATAAAGCAACTTGATAATATAAGGCGTATTTTCAAGGGTAATGAGATGAATAAGAATCATCATTACTATTATCAAGTGCAAGGACAATTGCACATAACGAAAAGGCAACGGGCCTATTTTTGTTTATGGACGCCGAAAGGCATGAAAGTTACAACTATAACGAGAGATGATCGATTCTGGGCAACAGAGATGGAGGAAAAACTGAACAAGTTCTATGAGGACTGCATGTTACCAGAAATTATAGATAGTCGATACAATCGACAACAGCCGATTAGAGAACCTCCATACATAAAAACAGGAGGAGCAGGTACGAGTACACAAGAAAGTACACAAAATAATGAATGAAAACATCCCAATAGCACCGGCGAGTGCATCCAGCGCATATGAAGAGCTGTAGAATAAGTAATTGCAATTCAAAGTGACTATTGCACCGGCGAGTGCATCCAGCGCATATGAAGAGCTGTCGAATAAGTAATTGCAATTCAAAGTCACTATTGCACCGGCGAGTGCATCCAGCGCATATGAAGAGCTGTCGAATAAGTAATTGCAATTCAAAGTGACTATTGCACCGGCGAGTGCATCCAGCGCATATGAAGAGCTGTCGAATAAGTAATTGCAATTCAAAGTGACTATTGCACCGGCGAGTGCATCCAGCGCATATGAAGAGCTGTCGAATAAGTAATGTTCCAAAATGTAAGTAGAAGATACATACGGAGAGTGAATAGGACCGTCTATGACGGGGGTGGTGGTGGGCCTTTTCACACTCTTCTAATAATAAATACCTATAGCTATTCTTTCATATCAAGTAGAAATGACATGTATAAAAGCGTAAGTATGACGTATACTTTTGTCATGCAAATAATTGGATTAATTGGAAATCATCATGATTTCTCTCATATATGAATTTGTTTTAGATATTTCCACCAACCAATATCAACGTTGAAAATCATGCTCTATGAAGCGAGGAAAGGAAAGCTGTCTTCTCCGCAAGCATAAGGATAAGTAAATATCATACGTACATTTACATTTTTACTGCATTCAGATTACAACTCGTTCTAACTTTTTATCACAGGTTCTATGACAACTAACTGGAATCGAAAGGGGTCAGTGCCATCCGAAGAAAATATTTATAAGAAATAGGACACGATAATAATGGTTTCTTCGGTATGTGTAAGTATCAGTTTTTACATTCAAGCGGTATAAACACAAAAATAATTTTTATTAAATTTATTTCTTTTTGCAGATCAAACCAGGGTGTACATATGTACACTGGGCTGAGGAATATCGTTGCAACTACCACAAATGCAGGGTGGAAGAGGTACCCCTTCCATGACGCCGACCCGGCTAGAGAAAATGTGCAGCAGTAGATTTTCTGTCAGCTGGAGGAGCAGATTTTCTGTCCTCGAAGTGACAGAAAATATAACCTATATGCTATACCCGATTTCCTAAAGATACTGTTGCGGCGTAATAATAATGTTTCGGAAGGATGTTCTCAAATGTAGCGTAATAGAACGAAATAACCGCTAAACATTTATTGTCATATAGCATATACATGGGTTATATTTTCTGTCACTTCGAGGAGGCACCACATAATCATCACGCGTTGGATTCAACGTCAAACACAATTTTATATATGTTTGTTCATTACTGCTTTCTGCATAGGATGTGTATTTCATGTTCTGTTTCAGTGTTTTGCTAATTAAAAAATGTCTATCCTAACAAACTTCATTTTCTGGGGACATGCTCTCGTGTATTTTTCCTTTTCACTTATAATTCCTTACTGCCAACGTAGAATATTCTAGCATAAGCACATTTCAAGTAAATGTACAATGAATTTTCTACGTTTCCAGTACCAGCAGACTTTCTGTTTAAATTTTTACAACTTCAACGCAACAGCTGACAATTTCTTTCCACATTCAAAATAAAATATGGAAATAGCAAACAGCTCCCTCTCGCGTGCACAGGCAGCCGCGTATCTATGGGTATTACCATTTCTGTGCAGAAAAAATCTGCTGTAATACCGACCGACCAAATCGGCCAGGTCACGTGCCGTGTCTACCCCCTTAAGTGGTGGAATTCGAATTGTACAAAAAAGAAAAGGGAAGCCAGGAAAGCATTGAGGAACTGGAGAAGAGGTAAAGGAGACAAAGAAGACTACCAGAAGAAAAGAAGGGAGTACAAAAAAGTGTGCGATGAAAGGAGAAGGGAATTACAAGAAAATACAGAAAATGAGATAATGCAATTAAAGGGAGAAAATCAAATATGGGAATATATAAATAAACAGAGAAAGAAAAGAATAGGAATCTCCAATAAAATAGATTTAAAAGAATGGAAGGATCATTTTAAAACATTGCTAGAAGGCGACGACTGTAAGAAAGAAGTAGGAGAGTTGGAAGAAATAGACAACACGGAAGGAGAAGAGGAAGAGGAAATAACAGAAGCAGAAGTAAAAGAACAAATCAGGAAATTAAAAAAGAAGAAAGCAGCAGGGGAAGACAAAATAGAAAATGAAGCCTGGATTTACGGTAACATGAAAATAGTAAAAAGGATCACAGAAATTTTTAATAAAGTGTGGAAGGGAGAAGGATTCCCGGAAAGGTGGAAAGAAGGGGTGATTTCACCAATATTCAAAAAAGGAGATAGAGAAAAGGTGAGTAACTACCGGGGGATAACGATCCTAAACACAGCGTACAAAATATATGCTATGGTTCTGGAAAAAAGACTAAAAGAGGAATTGGAAAAGAACCACATAATACCAGAAACACAAGCAGGATTCAGGAGCGGTAGGTCGACAATAGATAATATTTTTATTCTGAACTATGTAGCTAACAGAGAAATACAGAAAAAAAGGGGGAAAGCTGTATACCTTTTTTGCAGACCTAAGCGCTGCATTTGATAAAGTGGATAGAGTAAAACTTCAAAACATCATGAAGAAAAAGGAAATAAGTAAATGCTTGAGGATGAGAATCGGAGAAATTTACAAAGAAACAAGAAATACTATAAAAGCAAACGGAGAAATGTCATCCAAATTCTGGACAACAAAAGGGGTAAGACAGGGATGCCCACTGAGTCCAACGTTATTTACAATATATGTAGCGGATTTGGAGGAAACCATGAGGAAAAACCAAGCGGGAGGAGTTAGAGTAGGAAAAGAAAAAATCTGGACTCTAGCATATGCGGACGATATAGCGTTATTAGCAAATGAACCAAAGGATCTTAAGGACATGATAAGAAGATTCGGAACATATCTTGAACGGAAAGGGCTGCAACTGAATGCAGAGAAGTCAAAAGTGCTGATTTTCCATAAAGGAAGAGGAAAGAAGAAGAGAGAAGAATGGGGCTGGCAGGGGCACAATCTGGAAGAAGTAAAGGAGTTCAAATACTTAGGGTATAATTTCCAGAAAAATGGGGGCAGAGAGATGCATATAAGGGAAGTCATAAAGAAAGCAAGAATAGCAATGGCGCAGATATGGGGAATAGGGCAAAGAATGTTCAAGAACAATTTTGAGAGAAGAATGAGAATATTCCGAAGCATAGTGAAAAGTATCTTGCTGTACGCGTCAGAAATCTGGGGATGGATGGAAGCAGAAAAGATAGAGAAAATACAGGAGAAATATATAAGGTGGACTTTAGGTTTGGACTTCAATACACCAGCGTATCTAATCTTGGAGGAAACAAAAACGGACAAAGTAAGGATAGAAGCGGGAAGAAGAGCAATAAAATACGAGGAGAAAGCGAAACGGCTGAATAAGAATAAAATAGTACAAGAGTGCTGGAGGGAAATAGACGCGAAGCAGGCAGAGAAAAAGTCGAAATGGGAGGAAATGAGAGTCGCATACTACAGACAAAAAATGATGGATATGCAAGAAATGGAAATAGAAAGAAGGAGAGGAAGAGAGTTTGCTGAGGAACTAGCGCAAAGAGACAGGACAGAGCAGGTGCAATGGCAATACGAAAGAATACTAGGAGGCAGATACAACGCACATTACACAGAAATCAGAGAAGACCAAAGAGCAAATTACCTAGACGGAAACTACAGAGGCAGAGACCAAAGCATGATCGCAAGGTTCAGATGTGGGAATGAAGAAAGAGGAAGCAAGTACTGGAAGGAAGAAAAAGAGACAGTATGCAGACTATGTAACAGGGCTAGAGAGACCCTGGGCCACATGTTACAAGACTGTAAGGAGCTGAAAAGAGAAAATTCAACGATTAGAGGAATACTAAAGGGAGAAGCAGAAGGAGCGGAGTGGATGCGTTTGGTTCTGGAAAAAAGGAGAAGAAAAGAAGTCCAAGATGAAGGAAGAAGTCAAAACGAAAGCAGAACATGCAGTTAACAGTCCCAGAAACACTTACACACTTACACACATGTAACCCCATTTTGAGGCCGAAAGGCAAAAAATAAACCTATTTACTACTATATAAAAGCCACATTTTTTTTAGTTATACAACTTAACGTAGAACTTATTATTTAAAGAAATAGAGTGGCCTTTTGCTATAGTGAGTGTAGAGACTAAATAATGTGTCCAAAGGAGGTTTATTTAAATGCTAATGGTAATAATTGAGCGATAATGAACGAGAAGATCCAATATTTTTAATGCACAATTTATTGGTATTGGAATAAAACTAATTTAGTATGTTTATTGGTGAATTGAAATAATGGGAATCTAAAAAATTGATGAATTAATGAATAGCGTGGCAACTACTGTGGATTTTATTATTATTTAAAGTATTACGAATGTCTCTCACTAAAGATTGAAAAGCATCAAGGGAGATGTGTTTTCAGCGTACTTTCTTCACTAATGTGACTTGCTTTACATTGCAAGCAGTCCACCATAATCTATTTTCTTAATAATTCTTAATGCTATGTCGTTTGACAAATTTTGTAGATTTACCTTATTTGACAAATTTCTAGAAACTTGTGCGAAACAAGATGCTCTGTCTATCTATCTAATCGTCTCCGGACAACATCCAAGCCTGTGCGTCCCCTTCATTTTTATCCAAGTCCTGTGCGTCCCGTTCATTTCTATAAGCTTTACATAAAAACTCTAAATTAAAAATAATTTGCTGGTATAATAAAAATATCTGTCAATTTGAATGCAATGCAATTTGTTACAATATATATATTTTGTACATGCATGGTACAAATTTCCAGAAACTTATGCGATAGAAGATGCTTCTGTGTCGAAGCTTCTCCGGACAACTTCCAAGTCTGCGACTCTACATAAAAAATCTATTAAAAAATTTTGGCGACCCACCTTGTTAATTGAGACAATAATTCAGTCTCCCATGTAGTGTAAAAACTCGTGACATTTCAAATTTGGACAACTTACCTTATTTGACACTCGGCAGGTTATGATGAATTGACACTTGGTAGGTTATAAAGCGATGACACTTGGTAGGTTATAATTCAATAGTATATACATAGGTATATGTACACTCGGGGACGAAATCGGCTTCCCTCCGGAAATTTGGCAACGTTGCATGTCGGGTCCCCCTGTGTCGAAGAACCACTGAGTTATACCTAGTGACAATGGTGACAATTTTACAAGTTATTACTTAGTTTGCTAAAATGAATTGTGCTTGATAAAACATTACACGTAAGAGGATGATGGGCTCGATTCCTCATCTATTTGGCAAAGAAGTAGCATGTATCGTAGGTAGAAAGTTTTTAGACTGCCAGGCCAAAGTCCAGGTAAACGCACAAAATCCCCATATCGGTGTTCAAGACGGTGTTGTCCTTGAAGCTTCGTCAGAGGGTTGTCCTTCAGCCACCTCTCCGTCCTTGGCCCTTCCTTCGCGTTTTCCCTCCACTTTCGGCTGGTGGTCAAGGCACGCTTTCCGAGTACATAGCTTACGTAGGCTATCACCCGCGCATGGTTTACGACTTTCAGCTGTTCTCGAGCTGAGTTTTTACCCTAACAGGACATCGGCAATTATTGAAAGTGTGGTGCCCGGGCCGACACCTAAGGCCGCCGACACCACGCGCATACCGATTGCGACAATCGAACGGCCGAAATCCGGCACAGCCACGCAAGGGATTTCGGAAGTGCACCGCGACCATCAGCACATGGTGAAATATCGGAAAACCAGGCCAAAGGCGGAGACCCCGATGGTCCCCGCTTCGTCCCGACGATAGGTATAAGAACATGTACAAACATTGCGAAGACAGACTTGATAAAGCTTTGTTACGGGAACACCACCCGACTTTTCGAGACCCATGCCAAACTAGGCACAGTGTCATTGTCACCCAGATCGGGATCAAATAAACTTGTTAAACCTTACGGTGAGTTCCAACTCTTCGACCTGCAACGATCTCCTACCTCCGGGTTCAGAACCGAATCCTTCCGTCCCGGCACAATCACCCGAACCTTCGGAGCCCGTGGACAACGATAGTGAAGGACGCCCAGGAGCACCCCGAGATTCGTACCCAGAATCTCGACCCCCAGGCGTCACGGCACAACAATTGGTGGCAGCGGTGGGATCCTGCTAACGTAAGGACCAAGCCGATCAACGGTGACAACAGGACTCAGCAGAGACAACGACCCCTTAACCAGAGGGGCAGTCACTTCGCAGTACCGACGGACGTCAGCAGAGGACGCCGCCAGGACAGTCTACTACTCATAATCGACGAGCGATGCATCACCTGATTCACATACTGTAAGTGCGAGATATCACTGTCAGCAACTTCAGGCTGCACGCTACGTATTCCCATGCGCCGAGCAAAATCATTAGATAAAGACATCGAGCGTAATTTAGAATTAGCCGAGCGAAAGGAACTTCTTTCGCCTAGAGCAATTCGCCGAAGTGCTCCCCGCAGATTCGTTAAAGTTCGTACAGAACGGCCCTCCGGCGCAACAATCTTCGACGCAACATTTAAAGCCTTTCGCGAAATCGAACAGCGTACGCGACTTGCTCTAGACGTTGTAACTAGCGAAGAACGCCGCGCTCCGACCGGATCACCGATCACGCCCAGACACCTAACCGCTAGGAGGCTATACCCGTTCAACGAGTTAGATTATAGCTTACTCCCGAGCGAAGACATAGCAAACATGTCGTCCCCTATCACAGCATCCGCGGGCGGAAATGTAGAACCGAGTATCGCGGACCGACTAGCGAACTTGGAAAAATTGCTCACTGGAGTGACCACCACTCTAGCCCAAGTAACGGACGGAATGTTAGGGATAAACGACAGGCTAGGAGCACTAGAGGCAAGGGAAGGTCCGCTACAGGACTCGATAGATAGAGAAATAAGTAGACTAAGGGAAACAATGAACTCGACACACATCACGCCCGGCCCTTCAGGCAGAACCACGGTCCATTTCGACGATTTTCGCAATCCAGGGGAGGAACCGAGGCGCACCAGTCGATTCGTTCCCGCCAACCTCGAGATAAATGACCTAACTCACACACCAAACGTAGCAGGCACTCGAGAAATATTCCATACCATAAAAACCCTACCCCTGTTCAACGGGAAGGACCCCAAGGAATTACCTGGTTTCTTGACCGCCTGCAAATATGTATACCACACATATCAAACAGCGGAAGAAAAAGCCCAGATCCTACGAGGGATAATCGCGTTACGGGTAGGAGGCGACGCCTTAGACGAAGTACAGACGCGCCATATATCATCCATGCAGGACTTAGAGGACGTGCTAACTTCAATTTACAAACCTCCCCGTACAGCTTCAACTGTACAACGGGAATTGTTATATAGTAGGCAGGGTCCCAATGAAAGCGCGCATCAATACGGAAATCGTGTATCAAAATTACTAAGGGAACTAATAGCGACCGGAATCGACGATAGAGACAGTCTAATAGAGAAAAACGCAACCGTGAAAGTATTCAAAAAACAGACGTTGACCATATTCGAGGACGGACTTCGCGATGACCTAAAGGTCTTGGTAAAATCACAAAGACCCGCCGACTTACAGGAAGCAATCACGATAGCCATAGACGAAGAGCGGTCAATTACGAAACGACCAGCGACGCGCGGGACAAACCCCTCCACACAAAATAACCATAAGACAGCATCGCGTTACTGCAACAATTGTAAGCGACCAGGGCACGACACTAAGGAATGTTGGAAAAACAAAGATAAGGATAAGCAAAATGGGAAAAAAATTTTTCCGGAAAACAATCGTCAAGTGCGAACAGTAGCGGGTAAGGGAAAAAATGAGAAGCCGACAGGGCGTAAACCAGAGAGTGAACGACCGGCCTCTAAAGAAAGACACCAGCCGCGACACAGAAGCACTGACAGCGCACATTCCACACAAAGCAGCCGCGATAGCTCCGAATCACCGGACCGCGACCCAGCTACTCAAAAAACTGCGAAAACCTACCGTATGGTTAAAATAGGATCCCTCTCCAAAGATGGACATACCTCGGATAGGATAGAAGTAGAAATAAAAAATAGCAGAAACAAACAAACCGTAATGCTAATAGATAATGGGGCGGAAGTATCCCTAATCGCTAGGAAAGCCCTTCCGGATAATATCAAAATAAAAAAGTCCAAAGTTATGCTGGTTTCATTCTCAGGAGAAAAGACAGGAACATTAGGCAAAATAGACGCCACATTTAAAATAAATGGGGAAAAGGTAATACACCCACTATACGTAGTAGAAGGGAACACCTTAACAAACGCGGACGGAATACTAGGAATAGATTTCCTTAAAGATAACGGAGTAACCATTAGCTACCCCAGGCAAAGTTTACTAGTAAACGGAAAACCTTGGAAAACGTTAAATAGAAGCAGGGAAATAACGATACCCGCACGCACACAACAACTAATAATGGTCCCTACAGACAGCATTCGAGACGGAATAATAGAAAAACAACAGCTAGCTGAAGGCATATATTTAGGGGAGGGGCTGACAAGACCCAAAGAAGGAAAATGCATGGCCTGTATTATAAATACAACCACGAAAACGAAAACAGTAATCGTGCCGCGAATTCAATTAAGTGAAATACCGGTCAACGAAATATGGCACTGCAACGAGAGCGCCGCAGCTGTTCGGGCGTTGACCGCGAAAGAATCGCTGACAACGCGCATCGCCCGAGTTATAGAATGCGTAGACCGAAAGCACATGAATAAAGAGGAAAAGGCAGCTATGGAGGAAATATGCAGGGAATATCACGACACATTTCATTTACCGGGAGACAAATTATCAATGGCCACAGTATCCGGCCACCGAGTCCGTATAAAAAGCGACACGACACCCTGTAATGTCAAGCCCTATAGATTACCCGAAATTCACAAGCAAGAAGTACGGAAACAGGTGGAAAAAATGCTAGAGGACGGTATCATCCGACACAGCGCTAGCCCATGGAACGCACCCTTATTAGTAGTACCTAAAAAAACTGACAACGAGGGAAATAGAAAATACCGCGTAGTAGTCGATTATAGAAAACTCAATGAAGTCACCATAGGCGACTCATTCCCACTACCCAATATCACGGACATACTAGACCAATTGGGAAAAGCGCAGTACTTTACCACCCTGGATTTAGCATCTGGATACCATCAAATTCCTATGGACGAACGCGATAAGTGCAAGACAGCATTTTCAACTCCTCAAGGGCATTTCGAATTCAATCGCATGCCGTTCGGACTGAAAAACGCACCTGCAACATTCCAGCGAGCGATGAACGCCGCGCTTATCGGGTTACAAGGAATAGACTGTTTCGTTTACCTTGACGATATTGTCATCCATGGAGCCAGTTTAAGGGAACATAACACACGGCTGAAGAAAATTCTAGACACCCTTCGAAAATACAACCTAAAACTACAACCAGAAAAATGTGCGTTTTTAAGAAAGGAAGTGGGATTTTTGGGACACATAATTACCCCTGAAGGTATCAAACCGGATCCCGAAAAAACCAGAGTTGTAAAGGAATTCCCTATCCCAACCAAACTAAAAGAACTACAAGCATTCTTAGGGTTAGCAGGATACTACCGCAGATTCATCCCAGGATATTCGAAAATAGCTAAACCTCTATCCAGCATCACAAGCAGCAAGGTCGAGTTCATCTGGACAGCCGAGCAGCAGAACGCTTTCGACACATTAAAAGAGGCACTGACTTCGGCACCCCTATTAATTTATCCAGATTTTACGATGGAATTCGTAGTAACAACCGACGCATCTGATGTAGCAATAGGAGCGATATTGTCACAAGGGAAAATAGGGGAGGACAAACCAATCGCATATGCGAGCCGGGTTCTAAACAAAGCCGAAAGAAACTACAGTACAACAGAAAAGGAACTGCTAGCTATCGTCTGGGCAGTTAAACACTTTCGACCGTACGTCTACGGTACACCATTCAAAGTAATTACGGACCACAAAGCACTTACATGGCTATTTAGGGTACAGGACCCAGGATCCAGATTAATAAGATGGAGAATTCTACTAGCCGAATACGACTACGAAATCATACATAAGTCAGGAAAAAACAATACGAACGCGGACGCGTTAAGCAGGAATATGCACGCATTGCAAAACGGAGAAGAAGAGACAGAGACAATCAACATCTACGACGAGGAAACAAAACAGCAAATTCTATATGAATACCATTGCACACCCATAGGAGGACATCAAGGTATCAAAAGAACCACAAACAGAATAAAACTAAAATACAACTGGGAAGGAATGCATAAAGATATTGAGGAATACATACAAAAATGTAGCACCTGTCAGAAGAATAAATTAGGAAGAAAAAATAGGGCTCCAATGGAGATCACCGATACACCAAGGGATCCCTTCGAAAAAGTAGCGCTAGATATAGTAGGACCCCTGACAGAGAGCAACCAAGGGAATATGTACATACTAACCTTCCAGGACCTCCTCACGAAATTTAGCAAGGCAATTCCCCTGCCAAATCAGGAAGCAGCCACAATAGCGGAAGCAGTAGTCGAGAAAATTATCTGCGAATACGGCGTACCCGAAAAAATTCTAACAGATCAAGGCAAAAATTTCCTAAGCGAAATGTTTAAAAATATATGCAAACTCTTCCGAATAACAAAAATACAGACAACCGCGTACCACCCAGAATCTAACGGAGCATTAGAAAGATCGCACAAAACCCTAGTAGAATACCTGCGGCACTACATAGATAACGACCAGTCTGACTGGGACAAATGGTTACCCTACGCTATGTTCGCATATAATACAACCCCACATACGGCAACAGGGTTTACGCCATACGAACTAGTCTATGGAAAGGCCGCGTCACTACCGACCGCATTAAAAAACCCGCCTAAACAAACATATAACTACGAGGACTACGCGCAGCAAACAAGGGAACGCATCCGAACAACAAATGAAGCGGCTAGAGAACAACTCCAAGGAACAAAAGAAAAGGCCAAAAAAGAATACGACAAAAAAACGCGCGAAGTAGAATTTAAAGTAGGCGATAAGGTATGGCTATTCGATGAATCGGTACGTAGGGGAAGATCGAAAAAATTAGACAACAAATGGGTAGGCCCCTACGTAATTATAGAAAAGCACTCAAAAGTCAACGTGACCATTAAAAAAGGACGAAATACCCTACGCACTCACGTAAACAGAATTAAACATTTCATTGAATAATGAAAAAAAAAAAAAAAAACAACCTCGGAAATACATGGAAACGCGATGACGAATCTCAAACACTACAGGCGGAAGCAAGGAACTGGCTGTGAAGGAAAGTAAGAAGGAATACACAATATTGGTAGAATTAAGTATATTCAATAAATATGCAAAAAATAAGATACAATGGGGGGGAAGGTAGCCTCATTAGTTCCAGTTCTCTTCCTCCAACTGAAACAAAAAGGGAAAATTGAATTAACATCGAGAAGAGAACAGAGGGTACCAGTAAGGTGTCACCACAAAAGAGGATACTTACTTCCACTCTCATAGGGGGCTCTCCAAAGAGCCGCCTAAGATTAAAAAGATCCGACGTCTGGTAGTAGTCGGGATAACCCTCCTCCCACAACATATTAAGGGAACGGCGGTGCTGCTGCCGCTGCAACCGCACAGCGCACATCTCCCGGATATACAAATACCCGATAATTCGGCGTCTGGCAAACATCTAACAAGAATGACAGAAAAGCGGGAATCAATAATTAAAAATCAAAAGACAACCAAATAGTAGGAAATTGCTAACCACTAATGGTACTTACCGCGCGCAAGGACTCCGGATACATGACAGGTCGAACTCAAGTCACAAAACGTGTATAATGAGCAAAATTCGCGATCAACCTAATATATATAGTAGGCGCGAATCAATCAAATTAGGCGGGGATAGAATCCAACTTACTGTTCCAGGATGACCGCCCTAGCGGGAGGCCTAATCGAAGCGGCGCCAACTGGCGGCCAGGCCTCTTATACGATATCACCGATCAAGCATAAAGCAGGAATCCACTTTACACACCTCGGAGAACTGCACATGGTAACCGATTCATGGAAAATCGTGACCCACCTAAAAATGGATACCCTCCTCGACAGAAATCGGCAGATAGCTTCGTATGTAAATCAGTTACAACGTCGTTGTGAAAACGAAATTGCGATCCGACCTACATGTGGGGAACACTTAGAACCTCTACTCAGGAGAGCAGAGAAACTGTATAGAAGAATAAATCAAGTATCGGAAATACCGACTTACGTACCGAATAAGCGACGGGGGTTAATCAACGGAATAGGAACCCTAGCCAAAACGATATTCGGGACTATGGACGCTAACGACGCCGAACAGATCAACAAGCATTTATCACAATTAGACGAAACACAAGAAACCCTTATGGCGGCCATGAAAAAGCAAGTCCAAATAACGAATAACACGCTGCATCATCTGCATGACGCGGAAAAGACGATACAGCGTAACGAACAAATACTAGCAAAACAGACGAGACTACTACGTACGCAACTCGAAACGACCTTACTACAACAAACGCGAAGAGCTGACATAGTAGACCATTTCATTACGCTAAATGCCCTACTGACCGACCTGACTCAGGACGTAGACGATGTGTTGCAGTACTACACCGGCCTCAAAGGAGGCATCATTAACTCAAACGTACTGTCGAGCGCGCAAATCACTAAGTTACTACAAACCGCAGTACAACATCTCCCAAACGGACTCACATTCCCAATAGCACCCAACTTAGAAAATACTAACGTGATCGAGAAATTGTCATCGGTCACCGCGTATTTCGATAGGACTACGTTGATAGCAGTAATAACCGTTCCCCTCATTTCCTCACAAACGTTCACAGTGATTGAGGCAACCCCAGCCCCAATCCACGTTCACGGAAATTCATACGCGGTATTAGTCATAAGAACGCCGATTCTCGTCATTGATGCAAGCAACAATCAGTACGTGCTCACCGATCAAGACGAACTGAGGGAATGCAAACGAGTAGCCACTCAATATTACTGCGAACAACCCATGCTGGCACACAACGTAAATAACGACCTCGAGTGCGAAGCAAGCCTATGGCTGCAACCCGCGGATGAGTCCCCCAAAAATTGTGAAATAAAGTACATTGCGGCGAACCACACAATGTGGATACGCACCACATACGCGGACACGTGGATTTTCGCGACGAATAAACCAGAAACACTGACTATACAATGTAACGAACGACAGCCTGAACACGTTAATATAGATAAGACAGGAATTCTCAAAATTATGGGAAATTGTAACATCCGCAGTAAGGACGTAGTACTAAAAAAACGACAGACAGCGTATAGCCAAGACCTCGAATTATCAACGGCACCGCGCTACGATATAACACTAGCGTTGAACGCGACACTCGGGGGCGAACCAGCGCACCCCCTCTCGCGGTTCCAACTTGACAAGCTTCTGAAAAAACCATCCGAATTTTCAGCACTATATAACGAACTTAACCAGGTAGAAAGCGATTTAGAGAGTAGCAACCCCCAACCGGGACTAGCGACCTGGCAGATTGTACACCCAACAACGACAACTATTATATTAATAATACTTAGCCTATTAGTTGTATATTTGCTAAAACGCGACTATCAACTGCGCCATAAGGTACAAATTCCCAAGACACCTAAAGCAACAAAATCCAAAGGACCAGCCGAGGACAGCGAATACTCAGAAGTCCTGACGATATAGGGTACCGGAAAAAATGTAAACCGAAATTTTCCCTAAGCACCCTTCTCATAAGGGGGGGGGGGATGTGGTGCCCGGGCCGACACCTAAGGCCGCCGACACCACGCGCATACCGATTGCGACAATCGAACGGCCGAAATCCGGCACAGCCACGCAAGGGATTTCGGAAGTGCACCGCGACCATCAGCACATGGTGAAATATCGGAAAACCAGGCCAAAGGCGGAGACCCCGATGGTCCCCGCTTCGTCCCGACGATAGGTATAAGAACATGTACAAACATTGCGAAGACAGACTTGATAAAGCTTTGTTACGGGAACACCACCCGACTTTTCGAGACCCATGCCAAACTAGGCACAGTGTCATTGTCACCCAGATCGGGATCAAATAAACTTGTTAAACCTTACGGTGAGTTCCAACTCTTCGACCTGCAACGATCTCCTACCTCCGGGTTCAGAACCGAATCCTTCCGTCCCGGCACAATCACCCGAACCTTCGGAGCCCGTGGACAACGATAGTGAAGGACGCCCAGGAGCACCCCGAGATTCGTACCCAGAATCTCGACCCCCAGGCGTCACGGCACAACAAAAGGGAGGACAGAGTTTTAAATGATTTTACGAGACGAGCAGCTGCCCGCTCGACGAAATTTGGCACGCAGATGTGGAAGGAAAAACCCTCGAAGTGCACAACGCGCTTTACGTGTTTATGAATCCTGACAATAAACTCTTCTTTGTCCCCGTTTCATACTTGCTTAAGACCTTCTAGATTTGCCGTTCGCTTCGAATCTAATTATCATATGTCTATCTTTCATTACAAAAGGATTTTAAATTTCGCTCCTGATTTAACCATCGATTATATACATTTCTGGTGCTACGTTCAAGCGATAGCGTAACAATACATACACTAGTTTCTTTTGGCTGAAGGTGTGCGTGTAACGAGTATACGTATTATGTTGACGCAAATTTGGTGAGGAGAAGAAGAAGAAAATCTTACCGTTTTCGACAGATCCATGAGACGATATTACGATATCTCTATCATGCGTGGACCGATTTTATTGAAATTGGTCTTATTCGAAAGCTTATATGCGGTTTACATGAGAAAAATGCCATTAAATATAGAAAATATTGCAGGCGTGATGAGATATTAATGAAATAAGTTTCAGGTTAGGTTGGAATAGCTGTGTTTCGAGTAAAGATACACGGCAGCGACAGGCATATACAAGGTGTCTTTTCTTTCATGTACTTGGCGTCGAGACGTTACCGCGTCTCTAGATATACAGTATTGTCTCCGTATGTACTCGGTTTGGCGTACCCGATACGGGTTACTCGCTATCCCCACCACTTCTGGCTCACTCTTGTCTGGCGAAGGCGAGAGCGAGATGGAACGAGAGCGAGCGAGAGCCACTGAAAGCGAGCGAGGACGGTACGAGACAGACGACGCGTTAATGTTTTGTCTCGCTCCGTCTTTCGGGCACCGTGACACTCCGTCCTTTGCGCGCGCGACGGGCGTGCGCGATGGTCGCAAGCAGTTATGGTGAACACGGGAACCGCTTCGCAAAGTCTTGACGCAGGCCCGGCTCAAGTCTTTTTTGCGCCCCAGGCGATCTTGTCAAATTACACCCTTTATTATAATACATTTATTAGAGTTTATTGATAACCTTACTCTGAATTTTTATTCGTAGTTTAAAACAGATGCAGTACAATTTATAATATTTCATTTTAAAGTTTATTTTCAACAATACAGGCAGCGAGTACAGTCATAGATATGTAATTTGATGTACTGTCATTAATGTTGTATTTGTAACAGTCCATCGAGGTATTGTATTTACAATAAAAGATGCAGTGATCGCAATGATCGCTGCCTGTAAGCTTGGCTGGTCCCTATAAGCAAAATTAGACGGCTGCCTAGAGCGGAAAATCGACAAGAAGTGCAAAATGGTATTTTCATTGCCTGTATGTTGAAAATAAACTTTAAAATGAAATATAACAAATTGTACTGCATCTGTTTTAAACTACAAATAAAAATTCAGACTAAGGTCATCAATAAACTCTAATAAATGTATTATAATAAAGGGTGTAATTTGACAAGATCGTCTAGGGCGCAAAAAAGACTTGAGCCGGGCCTGTGTCAAGATTATGCGAAGCGGTTCCCGTGGTCACCGTAACTGATTGCGACCATCGCGCACGCCCGTCGCGCACGCAAGCGTTCCATCTCGCTCCCCCCTTCGGCCAGAAAGAAGGGAGAAACGAACACACGGAATTAGGGTCGCTGTTCACGATACGGGTTACTCGCCAGTCCCGACCAGCGAGTACATACGGAGACGATACTGTATATATATATATATATATATATATATCTCGGTCATTTGCTGCGACATAACTCAAAATTCATAATTTTGGAGGAAACGCGTTCAAAAGTTTTGTTAGACAACAACCGCTTTTTCTATAGTAATAATTCAAAAACTGCAAATTTTTAGTTATGTCGTTGTTGCAGCAAATGAGCGATATAGTACAAATAACGATGTATTTAAGGATAAGAATAAATAAAAGACACATAGAAATCCATATATATTTTTATTGTCCTTTAAATAATATTAGTTTATTTAATTTATGTCTATCTGTGATATTTACATTTTGAATTTCGTGCATAAATCCTATTTTCGCATACACTTGTACTATAATACGTATTAAATTATTTATGTGATTACTAAAAAAGTATTGGTCATTTACGTGTTCCTTTAAATCGTTCAAAATGTTTTTGCCGATTAAATTTTTCATGACATTGTATGTAAAAATATGCATTTTAAAACATTGGAATGTTTTCTGCGTTCTTATGAAAGCAGTTACAGCAATTTCTACTTCCTTACAGATATGTATAAGATCCGCTGATGGATATAACAATGATCCCCTATTTTTTACATTAATGAGATTGCAGCCGGTTTGTGTTGTGCTCGCTAAAGCACGGATGCATTCACTGCAATGTACCATGCTTTTAATTTTTTTCAACACATATCCTGCAATATAAATAATAATTTCTTTTTTATATTCCGTTATTGAAGACAATAATTGCCCGTATGGTAGATAATCGTGATCCGTTTGTTCAGCATTGAAAACATCCAGCCATTGTTCATTGGAATTTATGGAGACATTGATAATTTTCATTGGATGTTGTGTGGATGGAACGTTTAATATGGGTATATTTTCTAATGCAATACAGTTTGAACTATTTCTGTCTCCTATTTCCGTATGTACTATTAATTTTTGAATTGCACTTTTAAATTGTTTTACCGAAGGGTTATTATTATATCCACCATGAAACCTTATATTACTAAAAAATAATTCGAGGTGGTCCTGGCTGACTTTGTATGACGGTATATATTCCAGTAAATTTGTTTCAATGCACGTAAATGCATACATATCCAACATGCTTTTTATGTTGCATAAAAATCCTAGGAAACCCGTTTTATATCGAGAAAGAAGTATGTTTTCCTTTCCTCCTTTTACATATAATTTGTTTATGTATTCTGCAAATTGTGTGTATTTGTTTGAAATTTCTACAAAATTATCTTTATTGGTTGGTCTTTTCAAACCATATTGTCGGAGATTTTTTTAATTAAAAATGTCGAATAAATCGTTAAAAATTGATACGAATTTAATTGTTGCAGAGCAATCTTGAAATTGCGGCAATTTTAATATGTCTTTACAAAATTGTAAAGCATTACTAACTGAGGTACTTAATAACTGTGTCGCCAACGAAACCTTCATTTTATTTTTATAGTATTCCATATGCTTCTTTCTAACTTTGTTAGCAAGGTGTAAACCTTCGGCTTCTTGTAATTTATGTAGTTCTTCAAAATGGTTCCACTTGATTATATTTCCATCGCTATCAACTAGTTCTTTCAATTTGCCAAGTGTATTTCGTACTAGTTTCAACATGTGACTAGGATCCATAAACACATATATACGAGTGTTACTACTAGGATGTTTAAAACATTTTTCAAACTTTTTACAGTTAACAGTAAAATTACACCCTAAATTTCTTAACATCGTAATATTTGTACTTAAGCCATCACACGTTAGCGAAGTAATATGCATGCCAGTTTCATAAAGCACTTGCAAACATTGCGTAGTTAAATTTTTCTTTTGTGTTGCGTTAATCCCATCTAATAAAAAATATGCAATAGGCATCTTCCAAGCGTTATTCATGCAGACTACACAATAAACCAGAGCTTTTTTAGCAATTAGTGCATTATCACATTCAATAAGTGTGCCACAATCAACATATCCAACCATTCTTCCATCTTTTTTCAAAATTCGACGACAATATCCTAATTCATAATTTTTTTAATTAAAATGTTCAGAACAAACAGCTCCACTTTTTGGTACGCTGTAATTTTCTAAATTCAGTTCCTTAAGCCCATTTGTTTTCCTCTCAATATTTTTAGGAAAAGAAAAAAATAATTTTTTATTATTATAAACATATTATCTATTCGATAATCGAGCAACACATTTAAATTTCTAAGATTATATGTATTATATATTATATATTATATATTATATATTATATATTATATATTATACATTATATATAAATTTTTGGTTATAAATCTATATTTACTTACATATGAAATCTTGTTGCGAGGTCTGGGAATTGGTGGAAAGAAATCGTGGACTGCAGTAAGTGACTAAAGTAGATTTAATGATAAACGATAGAACGTAACGGCTGATAAGCCATGTTGAACACAACAGAAGAAGAACGCGATGTGAGTGTAATATAGAGAGCCGACCGCATAGACGCGCTCGGTGACCATAGATGGCGCAAGATGCGTATCGCAACTGAGCATACATACACTCAGCTCAAACGATTGTGGCCGTTCGAGATTCGATTGCATTCGAGCTTACTAGGGCTGGCTTTTTTGCTTCGCTAACATTCTACAGAATTTCATGAATGTGGTGCGGGCACTGCCAAGCCACAGGTTCCCGTCTAGAACACTTCTATTTCGTGAGGAAACATTACTGTGACGCCATCTAATATAAGACACGTTCGCGCAGTCCCGTCACAAAAGTTAATTTACATTGCTTCGGTTATGTTTATTTTCCCGTTGTTAACATAAAATAACGGAAAGTAGATTTTGAAGTAAATGCGTATTTCTTTGATCTACACATTTCCACTAATAATGAGCGTCTTAGATTTTAATCAATGAGGACTGCTAGGAATAAAATACCACAAGACTTTATACATCTCAGTATTCTGGTATCCTAACCCTTGCCATCTCTACGAAATATATAACATTCGTTTCCATTCTATTCTTTATTACCCCGCCATCCCACTCTATTGATTTATAAATCCATTGATTTATTTATTTTGGACATTACAAATTTATCGTTTACAGTCTCAAAATTATTGATTTTTTTAGGTTCATTGTAATAAAAGTCATTTGACATTTATTTTTGGCGTCATTTACGCTACAGCATCGTGAACAGAGCCGATCGCGCAGATTTATATAATTATGACAATCATAGGCAAATGCCGCCACAGTGGTGTTTCATCATGAATTAGAAGTGTTCTAGACGGGAACCCGTGGCTTGGCAGTGCCCTCACCATGTTCATGAAATACTGTAGAATGTTAGCGATGTGAAAAAGCGGACCCTGGTAAGCTCGAATGCAATCGAATCTCGAACGGCCACAATCGTTTGAGCTGAGTGTACATAATTTTCTATTCTCTACACTTCCCCTCGATACGCGATCGCTTACCTGTGACATTCATACCCAACGCCTCCAAACATCGCTGATGATTCGCTCTGGCAAGAGGCTTAGTTAACACGTCAGCGGCCATATCTTTTGTAGAGATATGTTCAAGGGTGAGATCTTTGTTTTTTAATGCTTCACGCACGAAGTGATGGCGTATATCGATGTGTTTCGTTCGACTATGAAACACGGGATTCTCGGCAATCTTCGCTGCACCAGCATTGTCGTTGAAGAGGGTGATTCTTCCTAAGTCGACGCACCCAAGTTCCTTCAGAAAGTTTTGCAGATAGATAGCCTCTTTGGTTGCCTCTGTCAAGGCCATGTACTCCGCCTCCGTTGACGACAACGCCACCGTTCGTTGCTTCTTGGACTCCCATGTGATAGCTCCATTTGCAAGCACGAATGCGTAACCGCTGTAGGATTTTCGGTCCTCAAAATTGTTCCCCCAATCAGCGTCAACATACCCTCTTAGACGATCAGCGCCCTGCCGGTACACGATTCCTAAATCTGCAGTTCCTTTCAGGTATCGGAGTACCCGCTTTGCAGCCCTCCAGTGTTGTTCTTGATAATTTGTTAAGAACTGGCTTAAATAGCTCACGGTATGTGCGATGTCCGGCCTGGTTGCGACCGCCAAATACATTAGGCTTCCGATCATCTCGCGGTATGGCAGATTGTCCGATTTCTCGTTTGTCTGTTTGTCACCGTTAGATGCCTTCGTACCCAATTCTGCAGGTGAGGCCACTGGATTTGCCTCAGACATTCCGAATCGCTCTAGCAGGTCCAAAATATAGCCTTTTTGGTGGATCCTTACTTCATTCTCGTTCTGCTGAAATTCGATTCCCAAGCAGCACTGGACCCTACCGATATCGTTGACCTCGAACAGCCGCTTCAAATGATTCTTCAATTTTTGTACTTCTTTTTGATTGCGTGATGCGATCAGAATATCGTCGACGTATACAGCAATAAGTGTCGATTCTTCCCCTTGCTTGATACGGTAGACGCAAGGATTAGCGTGTGTTGGGACCGCTCCAAAATCTCGCAGTTCCCTGTCCAATCTGGTATACCAACTGCGGCCCGCTTGGCGTAGTCCGTAGAGGGCCTTTTTTATTTGACACACTGTGTTGCCTGCTTTTATGTCCTTGAGCATTCTACTGGCCTTCGCCTTTATCTTTTTATCCATCTCAGATCGACAGATCTCTTCCAACGCTTCCGACATCCAGAGGGGTAATTCCATGTAGACCGACTCTTCTAACGTCCCATTCAAGAATGCTGTGGTAATATCAAGCTGATATATTTTCATCTGGAACTGCGCCGCCACGGCTGTCAACAAACGAACCGAACCCAGACGCGCGACCGGAGCAAAGGTTTCACGGAAATCAATGCCGGGTTTCTGCGAAAATCCGCGTGCAACAATTCGCGCCTTCCGTTTCGCCAGACTCCCATCGGGATTGTATTTGTTTCGTAGAACAAAGCGACTTCCAATGACCGTTCTGCCTTGTGGCCGATCAACGACATCCCACGTGTCGTTTTTAATAATCGAGGCCACTTCCTGTGCCATTGCATGCAACCATTCCTGCGTATGTTTACCAAGCATGGCTTGCTTTACAGGGATTTCAGCCGCACATGCCAATTCTGGCATATTCTCTGTTTCGTCACTGGGGAATTCGTCCTCTGGGTCATTTGGCTGGTGAACGTCTATTTCTTCAGGTCTGTGCTCCTCGGTCTCATCCTCCGCTTCGACTGAAGGTTGATACTGCTTGCGAGGTCTTCCTCTGCGTCCGGTAAATATTTTTCGTGGTCTTCCGCGTCCTCGTTTCGGTGCATGAACGGGAGTGTCCGCGATGCCTTCCTCATCGATTCTCCGATCGATCTCCTCGCTGCCTTCATCGGCGTTCCTCTGTCCGATCGGCTTTGCCTGGATATCGACGAAGTCCTCCGTATCCACGGACGAATCGCACTGGCTCGCGTCGCACACTGGAGCAAAGTCCTCGCAGACATTTTTCGAAACACTCGGAGTGCCTTCTCGAAATTTGACGTCACGAGATACTACGACTCTTCTCTCATTTGGCAGCCACAGTCTGTACCCCTTTGATTGCTCCGAAAATCCCACTAGGATTCCTTCTAGAGAGTGAGGAGCGAACTTATCTCCACGGTCGCTTAAATTTAAACAGAAAACCCTGCAACCGAATTCACGAATATAACTGACGTTCGGAATCTGCCCGTACCAGGCTTCATGTGGAGTTTTATAACTTAGACTACTCGTTGGGACTCTATTTCTAATGTAATTTGATGTGGAAACAGCCTCGGCCCAAAACGAAGATGATAGACCTGACTGTATCAGGAAGCATCTGGCCATCTCTATTAAGGTCCGATTCTTCCGTTCCGCAATTCCATTTTGTTCCGGGTTCCGTGGTACAGTGAGTCTGCGTTGAATCCCGTGCAGTTTTAAATAATCATCGAACTCTGAATTACAGTACTCACCACCATTATCCGACTGCAAGTATTTAATTTTTCTGCCGCTGACGTTCTCTGCCATAGCCCTATATTCCTTAAATGTGCTAAGAACGTCGCTTTTTCTTTTGAGTACTCGTACCTCACACCATCGCGAAGCATCATCGATGAATGTTACAAAGTACAAGGCTCCACCATTTGATCTGACCCGCATTGATCCGCACACGTCGGAATGAACTATCTCTAATAATCCCGTTTTACGCAGCGATCTCCGCGGAATCGAATTTCTAGTCATCTTACCGAGAGCGCAAATGTCGCATTCCAATTTTCCATTAAACGAAACGGAACCGAAACCATGCATCGCTTGATTACGCACTGCTCTTCGCATATCCTCGGCATTTAAGTGTCCTAAACGCCTATGCCAAATTTCTAAGTTTGAATGTTTAGTTCTGCTCTCGTCTTTAACAGATGCCGTAGACGCGTTACAAGCGTCTTGTTGTTCGCCCTGAATACAATAAAGTCCCCCGGTACGACCTGCTATCAAAATTGTGTCGCCGCGTTCGTTCAAAACTGTCGCTTTATCCTTTTCGAACAAAACCTTAAAGTTACGGTCTGTGATTTTTCCAACAGATAACAAGTTTGTTCTTAAATCAGGAACGAATAATGTTTCGTTTAGATTAACGTTTTTCTTATACCCATCAATTTTGGTAACGATCGGCACATTTCCTACGCCGTTGATCTTCGCGTGCGCGCTACTAGCTAAGTTTAATATTTTCTGACTCGACTCCTGTATGTGCGCAAATCGCGATGAACTGTTACACAAATGTGACGTACAGCCACTATCAAGACACCAAACGTCATTACTATTGCGTACAATTTCAGCTTGAAGAGCTCCCGGACTGATTTCTGTCTTAGCGAACAAGCTTACATCATTGACCATTTTCGCGAGTTGTTTCTCACTATCTACTTTCTTTTCGCAATCGGATGCTTTGTGCCCGATTTTATTGCATCGGTAACATCGGAATTTGAATATCGGCTTACTTTCGTTACCGCGGGAGTCGCCTTCTTCCTTTTTGCTTTTCTTAACGCCACCGCACCGCTTCGCAGGACGCCTACCGGCGAGCATGGCGTTTGGAATATCGCGATTCTCATTTTTTTTTCGCATCGCTCTCCTCGATGATTTTAATGCGCAACAATTCAGGCGATGGCAAACTATCGCGTGACTCAATAGCACATCGAAAATTGCTATAACTCGCGGGAAGGCTGTACAATAACATGATCGCCAATAAGTCACTGTTTATATTTACCTCCATTCCCTCTAACCTATCCACGGCATCAAAAAATTTTCGCATATGTTCACGCATGTCGTCGCCCTCCTGCATCCGCTGTAACGTCAGCTGCTTCAGCAACGTCGCCTTCTTGGCTGGTCCCTTTGACTGATGGATTTCCTCGAGCTTCAGCCACAGTTCACGGGATGTCTCGTAATTCTTCACCTGCCGCAATTCCGATGGGCTGATGGACAGGAGGATGTCCGATCTTGCCTTTTCGTCGTTCGACTTCCATGCTTCGGCAGCCATGACCGATGCTGCATCATCGCGAGCAATTTCTGGCTTCACTTTTTCTCCAGTTACATAACACCAACCATCGTTTTTAATCAGCAGCGCCTGCATATGAATTTTCCACGTATCGTAGTTCGAGCGTGTTAATGCTTCGATTCGTGTAAATCCTGACGCGTTCATTTTCAACGATTTTGTCGATGACACGTGTTCACTCTCGCGATCCGATCCACACCAGTTCGGTACGCCACTTTACGAACCACACGATTCCCCTTCGCGATCCCTGGGCCCATAACCTGTTGCGAGGTCTGGGAATTGGTGGAAAGAAATCGTGGACTGCAGTAAGTGACTAAAGTAGATTTAATGATAAACGATAGAACGTAACGGCTGATAAGCCATGTTGAACACAACAGAAGAAGAACGCGATGTGAGTGTAATATAGAGAGCCGACCGCATAGACGCGCTCGGTGGCCATAGATGGCGCAAGATGCGTATCGCAACTGAGCATACATACATAATTTTCTATTCTCTACAAATCTAATACTATTATTATTTATATTTTCTTTCTCCAATTGTTCGTAGTTTTTATTTTTCCTGCGATTTGCACAACCGCTTACTACGCAATAAGACATTATTACAGTCAATTAATATAATTATGATTTCATACCACGACCACTGCCTACTATGCATAGGTACTATGGGCTATGTTATGTTTTGAAATACGAATTTGAACACAGCCATTAATGCCGACCCGACGCGAACCGAATACACCCGAACTTAACTACCGAATTGCCCCTATGCTTTCTGCCTTTTCCCCTCCGATCTTATGTTCCCCTCGCCCACAGTCCTCTCTTCCGTTCCGTCTATATAAGTCTATGGATCTAACAGCTTTACAATTTTCTTTCCTCTTAAGGGGGTAGACACGGGTAATGCAGCGCGCTGTATACCGACACAATCTGGCCCGAAACATGGGTTTAGTAGAATACGCTTTTCGTCCTTATATGAGCGAATTTTGGGCTGGGCGAAGTCATATTCGAAACAGGAAGGTTCAGTGCAGCGCGCTATGGTAACAGTTCGACGAGTTTGTGTTGATATCTAATAATATGAGTGTTCAAAGTAGAGCAAAAGTCGACAAAATACACCAGCATGAATCCAAGTATTTTTAGGTCACTAAAAGAGTTTTATGACTCAAACGATGACCAGAGCGCACTGCACCGAACCTTCCACTTTCGAATGAGACCTCACCCAGCTCAAAATCTGCTCATATGAGGACGAAAAGCGTATTCTCGTGACTGCATTCCCAAATACGAATTCCGCCATATTGGCGATAATGCAGAGCAAGTCACGTGACAAATTTAGTTCAGCTAGTGGATACGAGATGGCGCCTACTCGGGAGGACTGCCAATGACTGCCAACGAGGAATCAAAGCGCAACTGAAGCATTAGCTGGATACATGTGCCAAAGTAAAAGCGTGCTGAAGTCAAAGTATGAATTTTCGGACGATTGTAGGTTAGGTTATATGCATTTTAGACATATAACTGCTGGGAACTGTGTACATTTACTAAATTAACCCTTTTATTGTAACACATACTTCACTTGAAATCACTGTCGAATTTATGTTATAATTATATGGCCACATTATTTGAAATAAAAAAAGAGATTGGAACTTTTTTACTAATACTGTAAAAAAGGGTGTGTGTACCTTGGACCGCATCAGGGCGGGTCTTCGGCGCCGCGCGGTCCGTCGGAAGCGGCGCGCGAGATGACCCGGGACCGGGGGAGGTCATGCGGCGACTTAGTTCCGAGAGTCGCCCCGCTCCCCCGGGTCGCGCCGTCACTCCCCCCTAGAGGGAGTGGGAAGGGGGCCGCACCCCATAACGGGTGCGGCGGCGACAGCCCCTTCGTATGCCCCCCCCCGTGAGAGAGGGGGGGGGCGCGTGCAGCCGGGGAGTTGTTTTGGGGAAGGGGAAAAGCGGCCCGTCAAGTTCTAGGGCGGGCCGCTGTACGTCAGGGAGAGAGAGCGGGGGGGTTCCATGAACTAGGCCCCCCCCCCGGGGAGCGGCGCCGTCACGCTGCTCCCGATACTGCAATCGAGCTCCGGGGCATAAACGGGCGGCTGATAACGGGTAGCCCTGTAGGCACACATCGCCAGCCGCCCGCCCCAGGTGGCCGTCGGGGAATCACGCCCCGACCGCCTTAAAGGCCCCTCGGAACACGGCGGCTAGGGCGGCCCGCGAGGCCGTCTACGCCCTGGCCCGGTCGCGACCATAGCACCACCCGCCCTAGTAGCAGCGACCCTGGAAGAGGCGGCGCGGACGCGTGGTCCGTCGTGCCGCCGCGTTAGGAGAATATAGCTAGGGGAGATATCAATACTCCCCCAGGGAAGTCCCCCTTTGAAGAGGATGCTGTGTGCGGAGTTGCCCTTAAAGCGCAGGGGGGAGGGTAGCGTACGAATCGCTAGTTTCCCCTCGCATAAAGTCCCTCCCACCAGGCGCGCAACTCCGCACACGAGGTAGACCACCTTGGAGGTTTTAGTGGGTTCGAGTCCCACATAACCCCGTGCCCGCCCCCGCGGGGGGTATCCGTGGGGATTTCCCGCAAGTAAAAAAAAGGGGTGTGTGTACTCTAAATCTAAAATTCTATTTAGATTCGGGTATTTATTAGTTTCCTTTGTTTATTCGAAGGCCTTTCATCTTGGCTTCGAATAATTTTTCATATTGCATTATATCTTTATCCTAAGGCCGTATTCAGATATATTGGCCGGTCGATTCGTTTTCGCGAACAGCGATCGAGGAGAAATCAGCCACCACCATCTGACGATCGTGAATTTGTCAGTTGGAGTTACGTGGCCACCCAAGGGTGTGGTGGATTAACGGGAATGCTGCACAGCTCCGCCTGAACATAACCGTGTGGCTGTTATGACCAATACGAGATGAAGCTATCGAGAAAGAATCAATGTTCAGACCAATAAAGCTCCTGAATGTTTTCGGAGCTAATGCACCTATTCTGATGTGTGTATTTCTACGCTGACAGCTCGGTTTGGCCTATACACACCAGAAGCTTGGCGCTAACCCCATCACTTCTGGCTCACTCTTGTTCTGCGAAGGCGAGAGTGAGATGGAACGAGAGCGAGACAGAAAACGTTGCGAACAGGAGCACCGAGGCAGGCGAGCGGTACCTATGGCGGGAGAATACGCGTTATGAAACGCACCGGCCAATATATCTGAATGTAAAGTCTCGTTAGCCGCTCGCTGGTCGGGACTGATGTTGAGCCTGTATCATGAACGAAGCCCTAATTTGGAGGCTGAGTTTCTCGCTTCATTCTGGCCGAAGGGGGGAGCAGGATGGAACGCTTTGCATGCGCAACGTGGCAGAGCGCTCAGATGGAATCGTGACACGAGTCTTTTTTGCGCCATAAGCGAGCTTGCCAAATTTCGCCATTTATTATAATATATTTAATTGAGCTTCTTCATGACCTTACTCTTAACTGTTACTCGTAGTTTAAAACCGTTGTAGTATAATTTGTAGTATTTCATTAAAAAATTTATATTCAACAATGCCAACAATGAAAAGCTCATTTTGCGCCTCTTGTCAACCTCACGCCCTAGCAGTTGCCTAATTTTACAGAGTAAAGTCATAAATAGTCTCAAATAAAAGTAATATAATAAAGGGCGCAATTTGACAAGTTCGTCTAGGGCGCAAAAAAGACTTATGCCCGGCCTGCGTCAAGATTTTGCGAAGCGGTTCCCGTGCTTACCGTAAGCGCTTGCGACCATCGCACACGCCCGTCGCGCACACAAAGGACGGAGTGTCAGGCGTCCAAAAGACCGAGCGAGACTAAATTTGAACGCGTCGTCTGTCTCGTACTGTCCTCGCTCGCTTTCAGTGCCTTCGCTCGCTCTCTTTCCATCTCGCTCTCGCCTTCGCCGGACAAGAGTGAAACAGTAACGATCTTAGATGCTCGAATAACCGACGAGAACCTTTGTGGCCCCAGCCGGACGAGATCGCCGTTGTTCGGCGATGTGTCATCGATTATATAGAAACAGAATTTGTTTTTTTTTCATCGTATCACGCTGGATTCGAGCGTCGAAACCCACGAAACTCAGCGAGTTGCATGTTTGCCAGCGTGAAGGACAAGAGAGGACTTTGCATGGCGAAGGAAAGTCAGCCTTCTATAGAACTCAAATCGAGAAAGAGTTTGCTGACAAACTTTACATATGTATATTCGCGTCAAATAAATACTTTAATTCGAAAAGTTAGACGACAAACTATTGTTGAATTTCGCCAGTTCTTACATATGCATCACTTGGTTAGGAATTCCTGATCCCAGATTTTCATGCATTTACCTATTGAAATGTTGCTTCAAGTCATCGGGAAATTGAATTGCTTTTTCTTGTACATACATATATCTGTTCGCGAGTGGGTGTCACGAATGACGCGACTTTGGTTTCCCAAATAAATCACACATTTATCAGGGCCCTCGTCTGAACCGCTTGACAAGGAGATTGAACGACGTAAATCGAGTGCGAGTGAAATAGCGCACCAGCGAGAGACCCTCGGTCGACGGCGACTTGAGTCATCCAGTACTGAATACGAAAATGTTCATATTTCTCATTACACCTTGATAAGAGTGTTACCACCGATGGATTGGTGAGTTTATGTCCACGAACATGAGTCGAGACGCAAAGCATTTCGGTCTATTTTTTTTTATGAATACATGATTAGGACACACACTACGTTCACTAAAAATGGACCGAATTCCTCCATATCTGACATCATTTTCATCGAGAAACCCTAAAAACTCCATTGGTAATAATTTCCTCAACACTTATCAAACACGAACATTTTATCTGGCCCGTTGGTTTTATTGCTCTCGGCTGTCAACGGGTGGTCTACAGGGGCCCGAAGGTCCTCGCTCGCAGCGAGAAAGCAAAACGGTGGGATGGGTAGGTCTTTCCCGATAATCCGAGCCCAGCCATTTGCATGCGCAGCTTCATGTTGCACGTCAAAAAATTATTTTAATTACAATTAGTAATTCAGTTTGTTAATGCAATTAAATTAGGCGTCATTAAAATTATTCACAGTTCATTAATTTTAACTAATTGACCTATTCATTTATTTTTTAATTCATTAATGTAGTGCTCTGGTGAAGAACATCGTAATACGTAGCTAATATTCTAGGCCCTAGAATCTACGATATTGTCATCGTGCAATTGAAACGCACGCCACTTGACGCTATCGTTTCTTAGCATTCATACGGCGTGATTTTCTAGCTAGATTCGTCAAACGCGATGCTCGCCAACAATCATGTCTCTCGCTGAATTTCGTGGGCTTCGACGCTCGAAACCAGCGGGACAATACAATGTTGCACGCTAAGCAGTGACGAATCTGAAGGTCTGCAATTTTTAATCAGATCTTTGCAAAAGTGACGACAATCGATTCCTTACAATTTTATATATGTTTGTTCATAACTGATTTCTGCATAGGACGTGTAATAAGTGTATTTCTTGTTCTGTTTCGGTGCTTTACTAGTAAAAAAATGTCTAACCTAACAAACTTCATTTTCTGGGGACATCTCCTCATCTATTTTCCCTTTACACTTATAATTCCTTACTGCTAACGTAGAATATTGTAGCATAAGCACATTTCAAGTAATTAAAATGTACAATGAATTTTCTACGTTTGCAGTACCAGCCGACTTCCGTTAAAATTTTTATAAGTACAACGCAACAGCTGAGAATTTCTTTCCTTATTCAGAATAAAATACGGAAATAGCAAACAATTCCCTCTCGCGTGCACAGGCAGCCGCGTATCTATGGGTAATACCATTTCAGTGCAGAAAAAACCTGCTGTAATACCGACCGGCCAAATCGGCCTGGTCACGTGACGTGTCTACCTCCTTAAAATCTACAAGTGCATTTCGAGCCTCTCAGACTCCTTAAGCCTTCAGTCGGACCTGGACAGGCTCTCTGAGTGGTGTCTGTTGAACCACATGGAGCTAATAAAGATTAGCAAATGTTCTGAGGCTGTCCCGTTGCAAAAATCCGTTGCTTCTTCCCTACGAAATCGCTGAGATTCAGCTATCAAGCGTGGACGTTACTCGCGACCTCGGAGTCCTCATTGACTCTTCGTTCTCTTTCACACAGCATATCCAATACATCGTGACAGCCTCAAATAAAGTCCTAGGGTTCCTGATCATAAGCTGCGCGGATTTCGCGAACCCTACCACGCTGCGTTGCTTGTACAACACCCTAGTACAAATACAAAGTTCAGCTTGAGAGGGTTCAGCATGGATTCTTGCGTTTTCTAGCATACAAGACTGGCCAGCCTCTTGCCCGTTTTGATCATGACTATGCTCCGATCATGGGCAGAATGGGTATCCGAACTCTGCAGCACAGGACGAGGGTCACGGACTTATCCCTTTTATACAGGATTCTGAACGGGTTGGTTGACAACCCCAGTGTCGTGCCACTAATCAACTTTAATGTTCCCATGCGCGCTACTAGGTGGGCACCCCTGTTCAATTCTCCAGACTACTCCTCCTGGGTCGGACATGCGGATCCCTTTCACAGGACATGCGGTATCGCCAATAGACATCATGGTGACATTGATTTCTTTGCTGATTCCCTCTCTTGCTTCAAGACTAACATTCAGAGAGCCCTGGTTTCCAGTGGCATTAGCTAACCAAGGTTATCTACATCTACGCGTCATACTCTCTGTAACTCCGAAATTTTATAACTATTATTACTGTTTCCACATTACTCGTTTGCGCACTCATTGCTGTTTTTCTGCCTACACAAGCATTATATGATTTTCTTGTTTTCAATGGGCTTGTCTCGTAAACTCAATAAATAATAATAATAATAATAACTCGAGACGCGAGTACAACGAACGATGACGGATATCGTTAACGCGCAATTGTCTCGGCTAGAGGATGATTTAAATAACGCGATGGAACGACGCTTGGATCACTTGAATGATAGGCTCGAAGAGTTCACGACGTCGGCAACGACACCGACTGTGATAACAACCACGGATCTGTACAAACGAAAGGAGCCGCGAAAAGCGAACTAGGGTCTACGACGACGACGATGATCACTGACGGTGACAATAGCGGCTACGAATCCGAAACGACTAATAACGAACGATCGCGAATACCGTGCATCGATTGCGTTTTGCGAGCACTAGAGGAACTCTTACTAATTCTAATGTTCTTGGAACGTCGCGATCACCTCCCGCCCACCTGCGAAGCATGAGCAAGGAGCGAGTACAATTAGTGAATGAATTACACGCTCCCGCGAGACGAAATTTCCCGCGGCGACGCGTCGTGATTCGCGGCTACGATGATTTATGGCAGGCCGATTTGGCGGAGATACGTCCGTACGCGACGCAAAATCGAGGTTATCACTACATACTAACGATCATCGATGCGATCAGCAAGTATGCATGGGCCGTACCCGTGAAAACAAAAAGCTGACGCGACGTGACCGCGGCGTTCGCGATCGTGTTGAGGCAGAGCGATAGTTGTCCGCGAAATTTACAAATCGATATGGGTAAGGAGTTTTACAACGCGGAGTTTCAACGATGTGTAAAGACCCGCGGGATCAACCACTACTCCACGTACAGCGTGATGAAAGCGTCGATCGTTGAACGTTTCAATAGCACGCTGAAAAATCTCATGTGGAAACAATTCTCCTTGAACGCGTCCTATCGTTGGATCGACCTGTTACCTGCGCTCGTATAGACCTACAATCATTGCAAGCACCGAATGATCAACGCCCGACCCGTTGACGTGACCCCCGCGACGCGTTTATCGTTCGCCGCGAATGAACCCCTCTCACCCTCCGCAACGAAAGGTATTCAACGACGCGCAAAATTCAAAGTCGGTGACAAGGTACGCGTGAGTACGTTCAAGACCCTCTTCGAGAAGGGAATACACTCCGAACTGGTCGACCGAAGTGTTCGAAATCATAACCGTACAACGAACGTTCCCGGTGACATACATTCTGCGCGATTCCGCGGGAGAGCCGATCTCGGGTGGATTCTACGAGTACCAACTACATACGGTCGCGAATCCGGACGTCTATCTGGTCGAGAAGATTATTCGTCGCAAGGGAAACCAGGTGTACTTTAAATGGCTCGGATTCAATTCGTCGCGGAACTCGTGGATAAGCAGCAAGGATATTCTATGATTCCCGATTATAAACATATTATACAGGGTGTCCGCGGAAAAGTTAAACAGCCGGCTTCCTCCTAAACTATTGGAGATAAAAATATTTAAAAAATAGGGAATTGCATGGTTCGAAAGGGCCAATTTATTAGCGCGAACGATTTTTTTTTCGATTATTATTTTAAAACATACGATGGTCAAGTTCGGTTTTTCAAATGGAACTAATTTTTTTGAAGACGTTGATAGTGCGTTCCAAGACAAATTCAATAAGGTATAAAATATACACTTGATTTCCACTGGTTTTTGAGATATTGCGCTTGCAAATTTACTGATTTTCACTGGAAGAAAACCCTCTGGAATAGCAAGGACAGGGGCGGTCTTATTGGCGTCACGGGTGGCACTGCCTGTTCAAATAGATACCTACCTGCCAAAGGTCTACGTTAGGCCCAAAGGCTGGACAATTCTTTTCCGTCAGAAATGCTACTTAGGTAGGTACATCTGCGGTATCGAGAAGCGCACCGTTACTTTTATTTCGCACTTGCTTCTATGCTCGGATGGCCGGTTCTTTTGGGAGGGATGCAAGTTCCATTGGTTAGGTTAGGAGGAGTGAAAGTTGCTAGAATAAATTTCAATCATAGAGAGCAGATTGTATCAGAACCATTCGGATTTGCATGCCTCACAAACGGCTGCTCTCTTGAAGAGGTCCTCTTCACAGCAATGCCCACCTTCTCTCGCACGGAATACGTTAACGCTTGCTTTTGTTCTGATATTGAAGCTCATGTTTATACTCGAGAGGACCACGCGTCGACAGCGGGCAACCCCTTTTCTTCGCGTGTTTCTCCACGAGCCGTCTTGACGGTGGATTGTAGGAGCGTAGATGTCTGGATGCCAGTTACTGAATTCAGGAGACGATAGAAACACTTTATTACAAAACGCACATGCACTATAATATTAAAGTAAATCGTATTCCTCACGGGCAGGAGTACTGATAATGATCGAACTTGCGCCCTACTTCGCGCAGACCGATTGCACGGAGAGTAGTCGGGTCCACACACTGCACAAATGATACAGGGTGATTCTGGAGCTACGCTTGTCGAAGGATGCGGCCTGGTACCCCGTGGGCAGGACAACCCGCCCGCAGTGCCTCACCGAATTTTATGGCTTTTTACGGAAAAAGGTACGAATTCTGGGCCGAACGTAGCGAATTGAGGTCGAGTCCCCGCAGTCGAGGGTGAAATATCAATTATAGCGTATTAAGAAATTCTTTTCTTCATCGTATCGAAAGGGGAGTGACACCAATGGATTCCTTATGTTTTTCTGATGAAAATCATACCAAATGTCATGCAAATCGGACTACTTTGACACAAGTTATTTGTATTCCCTATGTAAAAGTTGTCCGATTTACACGACATTTGGCATGATTTTCATCGGAAATCCCCAAGGAATCCAGCCGCGACACTTCCATATCCATACGATAAAGAATAAAGACTTATTTTATTTCCTAACCAGATACAGGGTAATTATGGAGCAACGCCCGTCAAGGAGATGCGGCGGCCTGGTACCCCGTGGCGAGGACAACCCCTCGCAGTGCCTGACCGAATTTTATGGCTTTCTACCCGCGAAGGGGTTCGAGTGCTTAATAAGAAGTGAGAAACCTTCGACTTGCACATTTCTCATCAGATCTTTGCAAAAACGACACCTATCGATTCCTTATGTTTCGCCGATGAAGCTGACACCAAGAACGACGTTATTCGGACCATAATGAAGGAAATTCCATGGAATATCGATTTATATCATTTCAAGCTGACTTGACTTGGTTAAAAATAGTCCGATTTACATGAAATTTGGTATGATTTTAATCGACGAAACGCCAGGAATCCATTGGCACCACTTCCCCTTCGATACGATGAAGAGAAAAGAAGCAAACATTTGAAATCCTGAACATTTCTCACTTCTTAATGGTATTCCAAATCCTTCGAGGGTCGAAAGCCATAAAATTCGATGGGCACTGCGGGGTGTTGTCCTTGTCACGGGGTGACGGGCGTACCTCCAGAATTACCCTGATGAAATAGAGGTGGAGGATGCCACATCTGGTTACCAAAAACTAACCAGACTGGTCGGCCGCGGTGTCTTGCCAGAGTCGCGGTTTATGAGCGGATTTTCCGCGCGTCGGCGGTAGGCAACGGTACATAGTATGGGTCCGAAGTCATCGTACGCACTACCCACCGACAGAACAATATACGGATTAACTCAGTCTGGAAAATGTCACCACGTTTTTTATTGGCCTTTACAATTTTGGGAAACAGATATTGTCGAAACGTTCTTGGAGAAATAATAAATTATCGATCGTAAAGAGCGAATGAATTTTCGTGTGGCTCTGAGTTCGCTTTTGTCCCGACGCACACAAGAAAGATGCCCCAAATATAGGAATTGAAAAGTATTATCCACCGTCAATATGCCTCGTGGAGAAACACAGTAAGAAAAGGGGTACACCGTTGAGTGCGCGTGGTCCCGCCTGCATCGTCCTCCTTTCAAATTAAAGACGGATTCCTTATCTCTCGAGTATAAATCCTTATCTCTCAAGTGTAAACACGCGTTGGAATTTCAAATCTGGTTAGGAAATAAAATAATTCTTTATTCTTTATCGTATGGATATGGAAGTGTCGCGGCAGGATTCCTTGGGGATTTCCGATGAAAATCATGCCAAATGTCATGTAAATCGGACAACTTTTACATAGGGAATACAAATAGCTTGTGTCAAAGTAGTCCGATTTGCATGACATTTGGTATGATTTTCGTCAGAAAAACATAAGGAATACATTGGCACCACTTCCCTTTCGATACGACGAAAAAAAGAATTTATTAATACGCTCAAATGGATATTTCATCCTCGACTGCGCAGGGTCGACTTCAATTCGCTACATTCGGCCCAGGATTCGTACCTTTTTCCGGAAAAAAACCATAAAATTCGGTGAGGCACTGCGGGCAGGTTGTCCTGCCCACGGGGTACCAGGCCGCATCCTTCGACGAGCGTAACTCCAGAATCACCCTGTATCATTTGTGCAGTGTGTGGACCCGACTACTCTCCGTGCAATCGGTCTGCGCGAAGTAGTGCGCAAGTTCGATCACTATCAGTACTCCTGCCCGTCAGGAATACGATTTACTTTAATATTATAGTGCATGTGCGTTTTGTAATAAAATGTTTCTATCGTCTCCTGAATTCAATAACTGGCATCCAGACATCTACGTTCCTACAATCCACCGTCAACACAGCTCGTGGAGAGACACGCGAAGAAAAGGGGTAGCCCGCTGTCGACGCGTGGTCCTCTCGAGTATAAACATGAGCTTCAATATCAGAACAAAAGCAAGCGTTAACGTATTCCGTGCGAGAGAAGGTGGGCATTGCTGTGAAGAGGGCCTCTTCAAGAGAGCAGCCGTTTGTGAGGAATGCAAATCTGAATGGTTCTGATACAATCTGCTCCCTATGATTGAAATTTAGTCTAGCAACTTTCACTCCTCCTAACCTAACCAATCAAACTTGCATTCCTCCCAAAAGAACCGGCCATCCGAGCGTAGAAGCAAGTGCGAAATAAAAGTAACGGTGCGCTTCTCGATACCGCAGATGTACCTACCTAAGTAGCATTTCTGACGGAAAAGAATTGTCCAGTCTTTGGGCCTGGCGTAGACATTTGGCAGGTAGATATCTATTTCAACAGGCAGTGCCACCCGTGGCGCCAGTAAGACCGTCCCCGGTCCTTGATTCCAGAGGGTTTTCTTCCAGTGAAAATCAGTAAATTTGCAAGCGCAATATCTCAAAAACCAGAGGAAATCAAGTGTATATTTTATAGCTTATTGAATTGGTCTTGGAACGCACTATCAACTTAGGTCTTCAAAAAAATTAGTTCCATTTGAAAAACCGAACTTGACCATCGTATCTTTTAAAATAATAATCGAAAAAAAATCGTTCACGCTAATAAATTGGCCCTCTCGAACCATGCAATTCCCTATTTTTTTAAATATTTTTATCTCCAATAGTTTAGGAGGAAGCCGGCTGTTTAGTTTTTTCTCGGATACCCTGCATGTTACTGAAATAAATAAAAATAAATACATATAAATATATACATTGTCCGTTTATTCAAGTATTCATATTCTCCTTCTTCATCTCGTATATGTGTACAATTAATCATAATAAAGTAACGAAAAAATATATACATATATACATATAATTTTGGCTATTCTACGCTATACAATATTGGCTATTCTACGCTGTAAACAATTTTGACTATTCTATACTATATATAATTTTGACTATTCTCCGCTATACATATATTAGATATTCGTAAATGACATGAACAAAAGAAATAATGAAACGTATATACAAACAGACAAACATACAAACATGCAAACATACTATACAATGGGGTTCTCGAGGGACTCGTCAGGCTCAAGTTCAAGGCGCTCGTGGGCCTCGAGCTCGAGGATTCGATAATGCCCCCACGGAAGGGTGCTGACCCGATCAACTAAAGTACACCGCTTGTCGTCGAACGGACTGAGAGCGTTCTTTTCCCCACTCACGGAATACACATTGTGCTCTTTGGAGCGTATATTGTTCTGCTGAATCGATTTCTCAGTGAGATCGCGGAGACAACGAATGTTATCGTCGAATTGTATATCATTCGGGACCACGTATCTCCGCACGCCCTTCACCTTCTTAGTCTCACTTGGGATATTTGATGTCTACCTCCAGCACGTATCCCTCAGATTCCTCGGAGTCCTCGCCGTCGGGTAGGGATGATACGTCGAGGGCGGCCACTGTCGCATCGTCCAGCCATCGAAACCCTCCTTTCGGCATAACCTGCGACATCGCCCATCCATACAAGTTGTTGACGTCGAAGTACATCAGATACGTTGACACCTTCGACTTGTCGAACATCCCCGCAGGCAAGGGCTTGTTGTTGGCACGCGCGTACCTGTGCGAACACTGGCTCAGACCGCCGCGTATGCCACGCTCGACGAACAGTAACATGTCCACGTCCGTCAGAAGCTCTAATCGTACGCCGGTATACTTGAGCATCGCGTCCCACGTGAAACTCGGTAGCGTGAAATAATGCGCGGGATCCAGATCGTAACTCGCGATACAGTCGGTGCGGAAACTTTCGAATACGTCGGCGAGTAACAGCACATCTGTTTTCAAATACAAATCACTGTACTCGCCCAATGTCTGTACGTGAAAAGTATTCCACACGTTCACGGCGTGCACGTAATCAGGCTCTGACGCGGCGCGATCGTTCAGCTGGTTATAAAACGTTTCGCGGGACGGTAAACGCGTATCGTTCAGTTTGGAGTACGACGATACATAGTCGTACGAGAACACGCACTTCCTGGTCAGGAGATTGAACTGATCGTCCGACAGGGATTGAAACTCGCGTCGTAGAATCGCGAGTCGTTCTTTGCCGAGGTCCGAAGCGAGTTTCTCCAGACTAGCGGGCAAGAACTTCAACGAATCTATGAAACGAAACTTCAATCCCCTCTTCCAATCGTTGTTCTCGGCGTCGATTCCCATGACGTGTTTGGTGAACGATATGTACGGCTCCTTCGTCACTGGCAGCAGGTCAATCTGCCCCTCGAACGCGGACGCCAACTCCTTAATTACGAAATGTGCGCCGTAGCCTGATAGGTTGTGAAACACTACCGGTATCGTGTACGATCGTTGGAACTGCAAGTTACACGACACGCGAGCCGCGCCTCGATACTCGCCCGTCGAGTGGCAATGGTCGCGCACTCTTTTGTCCCCATCGACGAAAGGTTGTCCGCACACGTGACACACGATCGCTTCGTTAAAACTTCGCCACTGTTGTCTCGTCAACGAGTTCATTGGTTTCGCGTTCCGCAACCACGAATACGCAATGTCCGCAAAGTCTCGAAGTTCTTGCACGAACCATTTCACGCACTCGGTTTCGTGACGATACGCGCAATAACGGCACAGAGACGCGTCGGTGGGACAATGGATGTAGTATCCCACGCTGTACGCTCTGTGCTGCTGGTACGCGTACGTCCGACACCGCTCCGCACGCTCGACGTCCTCCAGCATGCATTCGAAGTCCGCGTAGACGATGAATGGCGCTCGTTCCTTGTTCATGAAATTCTTGAACTGCAACCATTTATCCTCTGCGGACGGCAATTCGACGGCACACTCGTTCAGACGCTGGCAGTCCACGGTGTGCATGGTTAATTGGTCGGACGAGTGAAAGAAGCTTAGACATCTGCCACGATAACAACATCAATAATACAACATAATAATCAATAATACATCGATCGAAATATACCATATTTTACTCACCTTTCACAAACGAATACTTGATGTCCATGATTGCCGAGTTGTTTCGATGTCAGTCTCGATATGCTGCGAATGCACGCGAAATAATACCGTTTGGGCTCCTTGGGATCCTGCACCAGTAGCAGGTTCGCGTGTCTCTGTCGCTTGTCCTCAGTTAGACGCAGAGGCATGCACCTTCTGTCGGACCACGTGTACACGTTTACGGACACGTCGTACAACCTCTCAAACTTGGCCAGCTGATCCAACGTCACGGGAAGCGTCACATCGTCCGTGCGCAGCACCGTCGAGTAGTGTGGGTACGACGCGTACCTCTCCCCATGCTTAGCAGCAGGGTACAAACTTGCAACGACGGACCACAAGAAACACGCACTGTCCCTGCTCTGCACATTGATCACTGCCCTTTTAAGAACGACCTCGCGCGGAAGTGGTAGGTCGCAGCCGGCGCGAAGAGGGTTATGCTTGTTAATGTTTATTATGAGGTTTAGTACATCCACTGTCGCGATCTTGGAATTCCTCGATCGCCACTAACGTGGGAGCGATCACGTGCTTCGAATACCACTCACGCACGTTCGAAGTCATTAATAGTACACGTTTTCGCGTACCGAAACTTTTCATGTCGATATTCTCGTTTAACATAAACTCCGCGTTCAGGACCGTATTGATGGATACACCAGAATGTTCCCTGATAGCGTCTGTCACTCGCGAGAGCACCACTCGTCGGGCACCCTCCAAAAATTGACGCAGATCGATGTAATCCATGTTAATGACAGCACCAGTCGAAATACGATTCCGAAACGCGGTTTCGACCTCCTCCCATACGACCTTAGGTACCGTCGATCGACCCGACACCCCGAGCCCTACTCGCGAAAACCGTGCCCGCACGATCGTACGTAATGTCTTCGTACGCGCGATTAACGACACCAGGCGTTGTTTCGCGGCCACTGACACTCCGCCGCTGCTCTGGTATTCGATGATGAGCTGCAGGTTCGTGTCGCACTGATCCGCCCAGTCTTGGAATTCCGCAACAGAGCGTAAAACCGTGGACATCCGGGAGAAAACCCTGTACGTGTCCATGAACACTTCCATGTTCACTTATTCCCAAATACTTTTGTCTACCAGACACGCACGAATAGTGCCGAATGGGTGATACGGCTCTTCCAGGTGACGTGGTCCGTGTTCGGATATCGGAAACCCAACGGCAAAATGATACGCTTCGATTGTCGTCGCACAATCGGTGTCGGGTGCTCATTCAAAAATCGTGCTAATTCATGACACAAAAACGAGTCCACGGTAATAGTCAATGTTCGAGGACACAACACTTTGTACACTTCGATCGCACCGTTCTCAATGTCCTGCAGAAGCGTTAACGGTGTACACACGATCGCGGTAAAGTACTTCGTATGCTTAAGATACACGTCCTTATCACCAACGATGAAATATAATGTGCACTTGCTCGCAGTACTATATCGCGCGATATGGCGTAGCAATTGACGATGTTCACGCGTCAATTCCATATATCCGTGTGGAAATATGCTAATCCACGACGTCTCGGATAATGACGGTGGGCTTAACGCGTCGCGGATCTTATGTCTCTCGATCGTCAGTGATTTTTCATCCAACTGCAGCTACGTCGATAAAGGGCTCGCCCCACCATCGGTATCGTCATCGGAAGACGATGACGCGAGCATCGTGGAGGTACTGACATTGGTATAGTATAAATCAGATGCCCATGGGCCTATATCGAACTCTTTTCACCCTTACACGGTCGCTGTCCCGCTTCCACTTACCTACTATAAACATACAGCATGGCGCGGTGCAATGTCGTGTTTACTCCTTGGGCTATCGCGACGATTAACTTACAGCCTCCTCGATCGTGAAGATACTCGGAACTTTTCCCCGAATAATTAGCGTTATATGTATACATCATTGCACGTGCACTGTATCGGTCCCACGGTTAAAATATAAATACACGGCATGAAAAACGCACGGCAATGTTTATTCCATGGGCTATCGCGATGATTGATTTACAATAATTATCGCTATATGTATACATCATTGCACGTGCGCTGTACCGGTCCCACGATTCAAATATAAACACACGGCATGAAGCGCGTGCACGTAGGTGTCATAACGCGTTCAATCCTGTCCCGCGCCATGATTCCTTATCTTTTCTCAGAAAAATCTTTTCTCCTGGTCCACCCTCTTTCTCAGAAATCATAATCGAAGACGCGGTTTGAATTTCCACGAATCGGTTGCGGTCGCGCCTGCGCACCGATCCCCGCACGTGTACGGAGATTGCGCGGCGGCGACGCGTGCCCAAAGTACCTTAAACATCCAACAGGTGGCGCCAATACGAAATGTATGAAAAATCTGGAAAATTTACCAAGGCGGGCCCAAATATCGACGCGGACCCAAAGTACCTTAAACATCCAATAGGTGGCGCCAATACGAAATGCGCACAACGCCATTTTGAAATTTTGAAAATCTTCCCCCTCCCCTGTGACGTCAGCCCCCTCGTCCACGAACTCGACCTGCGTGCGCGACGCCATTTTAAAAATTTTGAAATCCCCCTTCTCCTGTGACGTCATCCCCCTCACCCACGAACTCGGTCGACGCCATTTTGGAATCCCCCTCCCCTGTGACGTCATCCCCCTCACCTACGAACTCGGTACCCCCTCCCCGCATCACTCCCTCGCCCATCGCGTGCAAGAGCGTGGTACCCCCTACCCCGCCTCACCCCCTCGCCCTAGGGGCCAGAATCGGCATAGCCTAACTACTTACCGGAACTGTTAGATGGTTTACCAGAAGGCAGTGTCAACATATCCTTATTATCAGACGTAAACAATACTTTGAAAACATTAGGTGTTTCGTGGAATTCCCGAAAGGATTTGATAGTATATTCTGTAAAATCTCTATCCATCAATAGCACAGTCACGAAACGAACTATTCTTGCTGATATCGCAAGGATCTTCGATCCTTTAGGTTTGCTTGGAGCAGTCATTGTTCTTGCAAAAATTCTCTTACAACAGCTCTGACTTCTCACGTTAGATTGGGATGAATCAGTGCCATTAAGCATTCATACCACGTGGATCACATACTGTGAGCAGTTAAGTTTACTTAATAACATGACATTCCCTCGAAAGTTAGCGCTGATCTACGCACATGATGTTCAACTTCATGGCTTCTGCGATGCAAGCGAAAAGGTATACGAAGCCTGTATCTATCTGCGAACTACAGTCGTGTCGTTACTTATCGTTTAGAACTGTGCGGCGCATTATTACTATCCAAATTATATCAATCGGCGATCCGGACAACCAACCTTGAAGTCAATAAAACGATTTTTTGGACTGACTCTACAATAACTCTACATTGGATTAATACTCAACCTTGCCTTCTGAAAACATTCGTGGCGAATCGAGTTGCAGACATAAGAAACGAGACAGATCCAAGTTTTTGGAGACACGTACCTTCCAAAGACAACCCAGCTGATATATTATCAAGAGGTCAGTTGCCTGTAGAATTCATTCAGCAACCCATTTGGAAAAATGGACCAGCATGGATTACAGAAGAGGAGTTGCAATGGCCGTGCCTCGAAATCAGACAGCCGGAAAAAATTCCAGAAACCAAAAAGAGAACTTGTTTAATCACCAACAATGTTCAGAATTTCATCATTCATCGGTACTTTAACTTTTCAAGACTCATGCGTATTGTATCTTATTGCCTTCGTTTCAGACACCCTCATAAATTCAAAGGGAGTTTACAGCCAGAAGAATTGGAAACCGCACACACTCGTGTCATTAGATTAGTTCAGGGGGAGTCTTTTAGACAGGAAATCAAGGAGCTTCAAGATGATGGCCGCGTTAGTCGGAAAAGTAAATTAATCACCTTGAATCCGTTTCTTGACGACAATGGCCTTATACGTATTGGAGGTCGATTAAAGAATTCCACACTTGATTATTCTCAAAAACATCCTATAGCACTTCCGCGATCTCATTATATCACCACCCTCATCATTAGACAATACCATGTGCATCATTTACATACTGGAGTTCAATCTACATTAAATGCAATCCGACAAAGGTACTGGCCATTAAATGGCCGAAATAAAGTTCGAAAGGTTGTCAGAGAATGTTTCAGATGTTTCCGCACCAACCCACCAATACCCAACTACATCATGGCAGATTTACCCTCAACACGTATTACCGAAGCACGACCATTCAGCACAGTTGGTATCGACTATTGTGGACCTTTTTTTATTAAAGAGAAGAAATTTCGAAATCGGAAAACCATCAAGATATACGTTGCAGTGTTTATTTGTCTTGTTATAAAAGCTATTCATCTGGAAGTGGTCAGCGATATGACTACCGAAGGTTTTCTTGGAGCCTTGCGGCGATTCATTGCAAGAAGAGGAAAGTGTGACTGCATATACTCCGACAACGGTTCAAATTTCGTAGGTGCAAACAATGAACTAAAGGAACTATCCGAACTGTTAACGTCAAAGACACATCACGATCAAATTAATTCTTATGCAGCTGATGAAGGTATAAAATGGACATTTATTCCACCGCTTTCTCCAAACATTGGTGAATTGTGGGAAACAGCCGTGAAATTATTCAAGCATCATTTGAAAAGAGTTGTTGGCAACGAACTTTTCACCTTTGAACAATTTAACACGTATTATTCAAATAGAAGCTGTTGTGACGTAGCGTCCCAGCGCGAGGAGTCGAGCGCACGGCGGTGCGACCGGGAGTGAGCGAGAGGCCGAGCGCGCAGGCGACCGCAGCCGAAAAACACCGAACCGGTCCGAGGCGCGCCGGTCTCGCGACGCGTCAAATGACGCTCACTCCCAACCGCGCCGCTAGATCGCGTCGATTTCTCGCTGCTGGGAATTTCCAAGAATTAGGACATAAGCCCCGGCGTCACGAAGCCAGGACAGTTCGAGTGGGGCTACGGATCCCCCTCCTAGACCGCTTGCCTGGATGCTGCCCGGTGCGAGCTAACTAGCGAGAAGCTCCGTATATCCGACGATCTTACGATCGTACACCATCCGATTTCCCTCTACCGTACCGTACCGAGACGCCTGGAAGTTGCCCGGTCTTTTTCCCTCCACCGTACCTTACAGAGACGCCTGGACGTTGCCCGTTCTCTTTCCCTCTACCGTACCGTACAGAGACGCCTGGACGTTGCCCGGTCCCTTTCCCTCTACCGTATCTTATAGAGACGCCTGGACGTTGCCCGGTCTCTTTCCCTCTACCGTGCTATACAGAGACGCCTGGACGTTGCCCGGTCTCTTTCCCACTACCGTTCCGAAACAGAGACGCCCGGACGCTGCCCGCTCTCTTTCCCACTACCGTTCCGAAACAGAGACGCCCGGACGCTGCCAGGTCTGTTTCCCGCTACCGTGCTAAATAGAGACGCCCGGACGCTGCCCGATCTCTTTCCCGCTACCGTGCTAAATAGAGACGCCCGGACGCTGCCCGGTCTCTTTCCTGCTACCGCTCCGAGACAGAGACGCCCGGACGCTGCCCGGTCTCTTTCCTGCTACCGCTCCGAAACAGAGACAACTGGCCATTTCCAGGTCTCTATCGTTTCGCACGTAATCGCCACGCAAAACGCGATCTACACCGTGGACATCATTGTAAATAGTGTATATAGTTGACGATACGAAGAATAAAGGCAATATTTAATAAGGAGAGGATTTCAATACCCTGGCTTCCCGACTGAGTGCATCCTCCACTATCCTTATCTCCGGACGGAAGACCGTCACGCTGTCCTTAATTCTAGACCGCTCACAGCCATTTCTTCAGATCCCAATGATTTAACCGCGTTAACACCAGGTCATTTTTTAACTGGTAGTCCTCTTACGGCCTTACCAGAACTTGATTTCAGAGATATTCCATGCAATCGGTTGTCGGTATGGCAACACATTCAAAAGATACGACGCGATTTTTGGGTCCGATGGCATAAAGAATATCTATATGAATTGACAGTCCGTCAAAAATGGACCCACGGAGCAAACCAGATCAAGGAAGGAACATTAGTTGTTCTTCGTGAAGACAATCTCCCACCACTCCAATGGAAGCTGGGGAGAATCATGCAAACTCACCCTGGCACCGATGGTATCACTCGAACCGTTACTGTCAAAACAGTAAATTCTACCGTTCTTCGTAATGTTAGGAAACTGTCACCGCTACCCTTCGACGATAAAATTTAGCATATTTCTTATTTAATCTCTAACATTTATTTTTTCTTTAACTGTATCTATAGAATTCGTATGTTTTTATGTAATACCCTTTCATCGGTTGAACCAACTGGTTCAACGGGGGCCGGTATGTTGCGTGCGAACACTTCCCATCTACGTAACAAACATATTTACATTTTGACCTCACTTATCTTCTAAAACTTCTTCTTCGAAGCCGGATAATAAACTCGTAAAGTTAACAGACATCGCAGCACTCTGACCTTCTAGCCGTTATAAATCTTAAGCTTTACCCCTTATTAACGAAACTTCTTTACAGTCACCAAATGTTCCCAAGTTCTAAGGACTTTATAAGTTTATTACCCGAGCGTGGCCCAGAAATCTCCCACTGACCGTGAAAATGCAAGGGCTAACGGTTAGGTTCTTCACTCTGGAGAGTGTCCGCTGTGCTTTGTAGGCGGTCACTCGGTGCCATCCCTGTTTTTCCTCCAACTCACCAATAGCATCGACTAATTTGAACTCGCCCAATAAGCTTGTATTTTTCTCTACCGACTCTGTCTACCCCTCCACCGAAAAGATTTAATAAAGGATCGTACGAAGGAGGCTAGTCAGTTTTAGTTTGAACACTCAACATCTTACCACCCCGTTTTAAATGTCATAGTTTTTTTGTATTTGTTATGTAGTGTTATATACATTTTATTATTATAAAAAAATTGACTAAGATTCTCTACCCTACATCAAAGAACCGGTCTTACAGCATTAAGTTGCCGTGAGACATCCCATGCGTAGTGTCATGGTCATCAGCAACGGAAGTTACACCCGTTAATGAGATCAAGATCCGGATACGCGCTACGGAACAAAAGCCTGAGGGGGAATGTAACCTGAGATCCTTGAATTTTCGAAATGTTGCGGGTTTGGATATATAGAGTGATTTATAAGTGAGTTTGTGTCGATTGATGTTATTCTAGACCAGTGATCTCTGACCAGTTTTAGAATAAACAGGTTAATTCTGATCAATTTAGCTTCATTATATAATTTGTGATTGCTAATATATTTTGTAAAATCTGACCGTAGTGACCTGTATTTACCAAGGCATACTCGTATACATTTCCTCTCAAATAATCTTAATTTCTCCATTACGCCGGCACTCAGATTAAACCATATTTGACAACCATACGTTAAAATATGTCTTATTAGTAGTTTGTAGCAAAGTAATTTGACTGTACTATAAAGGTCTCTCGAATAGATTAGCCTTTTGTTCGCGTGAAATGCTTTCTGTGCTTTTTGTAGTTGAAAGATTATATGCGAATTATAGTTCAACTTAAAATCAATGTGAATTCCTAAATAACGTACTACACTTTTATGGGGTATGCTCTGGTTCGGGTCGAGAGTTGTTTTTAATGAAAATTTTTTTGCGAACTTTCTGACGTACGTATTGGTGTTGGAGATTTGTGAAATGTATGGTCTAAATAAAATTGTCTCACATTTACTTTCATTGATTTTTAATTTCCAAGTATGGAAATAGTCGGCTATTTTGTTGAAGAGTACTTGTAATTGTCTCTGTATGGTTGACGGGTATTTGCCGTTTATATAAATTAGCAAGTCATCCGCGAAAGCAAGGGCATGACTTTTTTTGCCGCTGTTCAGACCAAATAGATGTAACAGATCAGCCATGAAGATGTTAAACAGGATGGGGGAGTTCACCGTTCCTTGCTGAAGTCCGTTCTCGATGGAGAAGGCCTTTGAGGAAACCAGATCACCCTCGGGCACAAAGAATTTCTTATTATGAAGCGAATTCCAAAGCCTTTTAACCAGATGTATTGGGAATTTTTTATTTAGAAGTTTATAAAAGAGGCCGTCGAGCCACACCGTATCGAAAGCCACTCAGCCGCATTTCTGTACCAGCACAGGTCAGCGGTGAATTTTGATAACGCATGAATTGTGAAGTGCCTGTGCTTAAAACCGAACTGATGGTCCGGAATGATATTATATTCCTTACAATGGTCACTCAGCGCCGAGTTCAGAATTGTTTCGAAAACCTTGCTGATGTTTGGCAACAGGCTTATGGGACGGTAGCTGGCTGGACTGCTACACTCCTTGCCCTTTTTTTATAGTAATAACTTTAGCTGTTTTCCATTGCTGGGGGAAGTAGGCCAGGTTTAAACAATTATTGAATAGAATTGTGTAGAGAAAAATATAGCGTGGGGGTAGTTTCTTTATGCAGATGTTAGGAATTTAGTCAAAGCTTTATTAGATTTTATTAGACTTTATTAGATTAATTATGGTCACTGAATTAACTTTTTTCCTGGCTAGATTGTTAATTAAAATTATTAAGAAAATTTTGTGTTTGCGAAGCTTTGTAATGTTGGGGGTGATAAATTTGTCGGTGAGATTGACGTTGGTATTATAGACTGGCACCAAGTGATCTATGGCTTGGATTATATTCCTGTTAATTGTATTGAGATATGAGTCTATTTCATGCGGAGCAAGGTTTCTATTGTTTGGGATGTGTATATCCGTGTTGGTAAGGAGAAACTCCCCAAAGCTATCCCAATCGGCCTTACCGAAGTTCATCTTTGGGGACTTTTCAGTTTTTATAAAAGCCAGGAGTGGCAAGCGGTCGATGGAGACACACATTTGAAGTGCTTGGTGGTCACTGTCGTAGTCAGCGCATTCAATTTTCCCGTCTATGAGGTCGTGAAAGGAAATTCTACTGTCAGCTAAGCATAGGTCAATAAATGAGCCAGTCTTAGGGAAGGACGGCGAGGAGGAACCTCTGAGTGCGATTCTAAATTCTATTTCTTTATTGGAGAGCCATTGGAAGAGGTAAGTTCCTCTCACGTTGACACTCTCGTTGCCCCAAGAAGCGTGTCTGGCGTTGAGATCACCTGCGAGCAGATAATAATTATTGGGGTCGTCCAAATTAAGCTTATTAAAAAGGTAATCCAATTCGTGTGCGAAAGATTTTCTGCTGCTGCGGGGTGCATAAACAGAGATAAGATATAATTTACTGTTGTCGGCGATGGTGGTTTCTATAATGGTGTATTCTAAAACAGCGTTTGGATGATCAATATTAATAGTTATTTTATTAAACTTTATATCTTTCCGGATGAGTATGGCAGTTCCCCCACCCTGTTTCGAATTTGGTCTATCAGTTCTGATCAAACTAAAATCTCTAAAGCTGAGTTTATGTCTAGAGTGAAGCTTAGTTTCGCTTAGGAAAACTAAGTCTGGTGAGTGGATTTCGAGAAACTCTACTAGAGAGGCTCTTCTTTCGTTTGTAATTATAGAATTCACATTGATTGCGTAGATTTTTAATTTCTGTAAAGCTAGTTTATTTTTTTAACTGGTTTCTGGAGAGTTCAGTTGCTAGCTAATATCAAGGAAATCCATAATGGACTTTATTTGATGGGCATTAGATTTAACTTGTTCGGTTATGATGTTGAGCTGGTGACTTAGCGTGTTTAAGATAGAAGCTCCTATATTTTCTATGTTTTCAATCCCCTGGCTTTGGGGAAGCGTTTTGTTATCTACGCTTGAGGGAGGGGCAGAGGTTTGATGAGAGGCAAAAGTTGGAATTGTGTGAAAGTCTTTGTCGCCTCTAGCTACAGAGTTAAAAGATTTGCCGGGGACTACTAAATTGTTAATGTGTTGTACCCGTTTATGTTTCTGGGAGATGGTTGTTTCCCTTCTACTAGCTAATATTTTTTTTATTTCTAAACGTTTTGGGCACCCTTTGAAAGAGGCTGGGTGACCATAGTTTTTGCATATCACACAATAAGGCGCATCAGTGGGTTCAACCCCTTGCCTTTCCTCTATAGGTGGCAGTTTGCACTCTCCCGGGTTGTGGCTGTGTTCGCATTTCACACATCTAAAATCTAAGTTACTTACATTGCATTTGGTCTTTTTTTTAATCTTATCCCATCTTATAATAAAGTACAGTTTTAATCATTTTTAGGTTATCTATATTGTCTTTTACATCTAATTTAACTAGGAACATTGGTAAAACCTTGCGGTCTCCTATGGGGTTTCGTGTTTGGAACTTTTTTACAGTAAGAAATTTCAAATCAGGGACTTTTTTGTTTTGTAATTCTCATAATACTTCTAGTTCGCTAAATTCTCCATCTAGGTCATTGAGAAGCATTGTTATTGTTTTTTCACTTTTAGGGGTATACGTAAAGAATTGAACATTATTGTCTTTGAGAGTTGAGCAAACATGTTTCAATTCTTGTACGGTAGATGTATAAAGGAGTAATTTGGTAGCGTTAATATTTTTTATACTGAAATTAGATTCGTTTGTTACGTGCCGGTTACTTTTTAAATTCTTTTCAAAATTTTTACATCATATTTCTACACAGATGTCGACGATTGATTCAACCATTATGTGTTATGGGAACTTCCCTCAATCAATAGTCGATTATCTGTGAATATTCTTAATAGTTGCAATCGAAATTAGCTTCAAGCCTGTCACGCCACGGCATATTCCCGTGGAAGATTATTGTCAGCGATCTTCCAACGCCGTCGACGTTCTTAGAATGCGCGCTGTGATAAAACTTCTGCAACTTACAGCATTGTAGTAGAGTATCTCATATTTTTCTTCTCTGTTAAATATAATAATAATCCTATATGAGTCGCTGCGCCACTGCGCTCTTGCATGAGAAAATCTCTGACACCGTCAGCGTTCTTAGAACACGGGCGCGATAGCAACCTGGAGGCTGGGAACGTTCCAAGCGGTGGCGGTTGGGCCCGTGTGCACGAGGTGCAAGATCAGCAACTTTGACAAAGCTCGGGCCTACCCTGTGACCGCTCGTGGCAGTCAACTGACAAGTCGCATGGTGCGTGGTTGCTCTGTCCGAGAGACATAACTATTTGTTAAAGTAGTCGTTGAGCCGGAGTTCCCGTGTTGTTTTGCAGTGCATGGAAGGACTCAGTCCCCGTAGAGACTATATATATATCTATTTTGCGTTTTCACTGTTTGGAATTCTACCGTTTAAATTTTTATTTATATTCTTCCGATTAATATTTAAATACAATATATTGAGACTCAACATCGACATTGGTGTAGCGTGTGAAGTGTCCTGCGTTTCAACACCTTGCACCGCAGGCCTCATCCAGGTCACAGAGAGAAAGAGAGACAGAGAGAGATAGAGCGAGAGGTTAACATCCAGAGAGACAGAGAGAGATAGAGCGAGAGAGAAAGAGAGAGATCACACTGAGTGAGAGTAAGCCATTCAAAACCCTAACAATCTTCGTGTAAAATCGGTGAGTGATCTTTTTACTATGTCATCCCATGGAATAGGCAAATAATCCAACTATCTAATGAGTTGTGGGTTTCCCTCAATAATTTGTCTAATTCCTTTTCGCGCGTACTGCATTTGTGAATTGTATCGAATTCGATTATTATAAAGCGCCGAGTATCACACAACCGCGTAAACATTGATCCAACTCATTTAGTGAGTTGCGGGGTTTCCCTCGATCAATTGTCGTTCGCAAAATACTTGCGTTAAATTGTAACACCCGACCAATATTATTCATCTCGTACGTTTTATATTCATGATCATCTACGACTCTATTCAAAACCCATGTAAATCCCCCATTTGTGCACCATATCACAATTTTCCTTTTGTCTATTTTTGTAATACATGGTAATATTTACTCAAATCAGTCTCGTTCTGTTCAACCCTGTCACTACCAAAGTACCACATACTGACTGGGCAACCTGTATGGGTTGTGCACGGAAGCCGTACCCAAAAATAATCTGGAATATACAATTCCTTTAAATTCGTTGAGCGTTACGTGAAAGGTTAAGACAAATCCGCTCGGTCATTCGAAAATTAACGCCCTCACGTAACACGTTACCTGAGACGTGCATTAAATTTATTACATTTTTTGCGGAGCAGTTGAAGACATTGATAGGTGGTGGTTTGGGCTCCTTAGTTGTATTGTCGTTGACCTTCGCTGTGGGGTGATGAGCATTTCCATTTACAGCTGGGTTGCTATTGTGTTGAGTTATAGGTACTGTGTTCTCCTTTTTCTTCTTTTTGAGGGAGGTGTCGTCAAGCGGTTTTTGTCTTTTTTGACCACTGGGTCCCTGATGTGAGTGATAATTTTCTGAGGATTTATTGACAGAAAATGAGTCGGAGTTGGACAGTAATTCAAATCTGTTATTGGTTTGAATTTCAGCGAGGGGATTTTTAGTGTGAGCCTGGGTATTTAACTTGCGTGCTTCTTGTAACTCTTCAGTCAGCTTTACAATTGTGCGGTTGAGATTGGCGATTATGCTTTTTAGGTTAGCTTCCGTTGTTTGGTTTGCCACATTTAACGAGGGCTCGGGAACTTCTAAATCCATTGATGTATGTGTCGAGGCCATCGAGATATCTGCGTCAGTTTTTGGTGCTTGTTTGTTTTGCCCTGCATTGAAAGGTTTCATTGTTTTGGCAAGACTCTGAGGCGCATTGGGCTTTTTGGTTAGCTTAGGATTTATGATATTATTGAGAGCCTTTGATAGCTTAGTGTTATTCTTTAACCCATCTTTGTTCAACTTCATTAATTGTTTATAATAAAGATGTTTTTGTGTGTCAGATTGACTGAGAAGTACATTCTGAGTGATAATGGCCTTTCTGGATGTAAGAGAGGTTAGCTTCTTAGCGTTCTTCTAAAGGTGGCCGTTCCAATGAGCGGCTGCAGCCGCCAGCGACTGCGACTGGCTGCTACAGTCGCCAAGCGATTGCAACTGGCGTCGTCGCAAATGGTATTTCCTATACCTAAGCGTCGATGTCATGGTCCCCACCAGTGCAACGACGCGCCGCACAGGCCCTTTTCGACCACTTGAAAAGAGGGTCTATTGTTGTATGAGGTCTCGAGGAACTTCGAGGGGAGTGGAAGACTAGCCTTTTCTTTATATGTACATCGTGCTGTGTTTATCTGCCGGATTGAAGAAGTCAATGACATTTAGGTGTTTCTTTTAAGATATCAGAATTAAATTTGTGGCAAAAAATAGGATAAACCTATTCCTTTCTAGTGATGTATAATTTAATATTTTTTACATCTATTATTGATACAAATTGTTATCACTTTATTGATACAAATTGTTTATTACGCTCTATTATCGCTTTATTGATACAAATTGTTTATTACGCTCTATTATCGCTTTATTGATATAAATTGTTTATTACAAATATAAGAGAGTTCCTATTCTTTGGCAATACGGCGTCCAATATATTTTTATACTACATAAAAATGCGAATTGAATAACAATAACAGAATGTATCATTTGAAGTATCTGACGTTAAAATAATTTTAAATGTATGCAGTGACGTACCGCATATACACACAAATTAAAAGAAATGAATGTGTTTCCAAAACACGGTTTGTTATAATTGGAAATATATTTATATTTTTAAAAAACCACTTTGTATCAATATATTGTTACACGCTTTGTTATAATTGGCAAATTTACCAGTTCATCTAGTTGCCAGAGAAGTGGCGTAAAAATATAAATATTGAAGAAAAATGTTTTCGTTTCAAGGCTGGCGTTCCAATGAGCGGCTGGCGACTGCGGCCGGCGACTGCGGCTGGCGACGGTCCCACTAGTGCAAGGGAGAAGTATGCATTTGTTTCTCCCTTGCACTAGTGGGACCGTCGCTGGCCGCAGTCGCCGGCCGCACATTGGAACGCCAGCCTTGAAAAGTATGAAATATATTTATATTTATAATAAACACTTTCTATCAATAAAGCGCCTATTGGGATACGCTATTGGTACTGACTCAATTTCGAATAGAATGTGGTCTAGTCCGTTGTTTGCTCTCACGTTGTTTGCTCTCAATTAACGATATTACGTATAAAATTAATTTGCAGGACTGAAAGCCCGTTTCGTTAAAAGTAGTGGGATTTAAATATTTTTTTGTCAATTTAATCGGGAGAATGCAAGGAATACATTAGTATCATTTTCATATTGATACAATGAAAAATATAGAAACTCCGCTTCTGTATACGTGAAATGAGATTATATTGCAATCAGAATATTTTGAGCTTACAATATTTTCTATATTTATTAAAATCTTTATTTCTGTACTTTCAACACGAAAAATGGAAAGTTGCATTTTTCCCCTATTTCAAATATAATAATAATAAGTTTATATATTTCAACGGGATAAACACTTTGTTATACGAAATACAAATCACAGTCACACAAGCCTAGAACAAATAATTAGGAAGTACAAAAGAAATATAATTAAAAGAAAGAAAGCAGAGACGTAAGCGCAAAAGAAACCATTAATGAATAGTGACAAAACCAGATATAAAAGAATACTAGTTGTTTGAGATTGAGCTAGGGTGAGAATTGAGAGGAATCTTAGACAGGTTAAGATGACACTTTGTATTCTGGTGAAAACTTCGTCAATTTTTATTGAGTCAAAGGGGGTTGTAGTACGCACGCGTTGAACACTTGTCAATGTTGATAATGATATTATTGATCACTGATCACTTGCAATTGAGAAAGAATGAAGCCGCGTGGTTGCACCACGTGGCGTCGGCACAATTTTATTAATTGGCTGAGCGTGAGAGTTCAAGGTGAGATGAGCGGTGTACTGAACAAGCTAGTTTAGCATGCAATGAGAAGAGCGCTAATTATATAAGAAATGCAACGAGACACGTGAGAAAATACGAGACACTCTAAAGACCGTTACTGGCTGAGACGCACGAAACGAGAGTGAGAATATGGCGGACTTCCGCTCGCGCGTCTTTTCCGTTCTGTTGGATCGTCGATCCGGCGCGCTGATTGGCCTATCGATCTTCGATGATTGGTCGATCGATGGGCGCTGATTGGCAGCTTGCCCATAGTTCAGCGTTGCTGATTCGCGGCCCGCGAGGTGCAGCTGTGAGAGTGAGAGTGGCGGAAGAAGGAACTAGTGCATTCCCAAACACTAGTAATAATATTATACCAGAAGCAAACATAATATTGAAAGTTAGGGGGAGAGGGACATACGAACAGCGATCAGAGCAGAGTGATTGAAGGAATTATAGGAATTATTAAAGAAGTCAACAGAGTTACAATAGCGATTCGCAGTTATTAAAAGTCGATTAAGACTATTAAAGTAGCCGTAGAGAGTTCGATGTGACTCCGGAAGGAAGAGATTATGATTTCTAAGGCACCGTACAGGTGCATAAAAACTAAGTTTTTCGAGGATTTGAGGACAAGAGATACAATAATTAATAATATATGTTGATTATACAAGTTCGCGGAAGGTAACTAAAAAGTCGAAAATTAGTTATATTTTTTCAATGGGTTTCTTATAGAAAAAGAACTGTATATAACGAATTATTTGTTATTACTTTGCAGAATCGATACTAATTATTTCTGACCCCTTTAACTTTACTTTAACAAACTTTAAAAGAAGCGATTTAAAATTCTGCATAAAACAACAAATTTGACATGTGTTTACATGCAGCTCAGATGTAGCCGTCATGATATTTTTACCTTTTTTTACAAGAGCTCATATTATTAATTTACAAGAAATACTTACTTTAAAGCGAACGCAATATTCTTTATAACTTTCCTTGAAAATGGTCTAAACCGCAAACCGAAACGTCGGAATTTATAATTTTTAAAATTGCAAATTAGCTTTTTTCTGATTTAACTGACCGAACTAGTGCGCCGAAATCACTTTTTGTCTATTTTACAAGCAATATATAAAAAAAAACATAATTCCATAAGTTATGAATTCTGACTTCTTTCCTTATTTCTGGATAATCTGTCTGAATGTGACGATGGATCGCAGAGCGGCTAGAGTCGCTAGACTGCTTCTGGAGCAGTAGAGCGGCAGCCGCTGTGCGACTAGGAGATTCTGCCGTTATGGCGGAAAACAGACACTCATGACATTGTGTTGTGTCTCGAGTAACCTAGGCTGCTCATGGACCAGACGCGCATAGGCTATAGCAATCCTGGCGCGGCCGCACCAGTCGCAGCCGCCCATAGGAGTTGGGATGAATGCTTTTCCATTGTACCAGTCTACGTCGCTGTCGCTGGCGGCTGCAGCCGCTCATTGAAACGGCCACCTTTAGGAGGTACATTTTCTTTGTTTAGCTGCTTTGAGCTCGATTGAGAAAGGGCCGGAGGTTCTTGTAGGGACTCGGCAAAATTTTTGGTATTAGTGGAAGTTTCGGGATCACATAGAATGTCCACGGACGTAAGATCGGGCGTTGTGCCCGCCATGTGCTATACCATACTACAAGGTTAGATCTGGATATTTGATGAAATTGCGAGCTATCTGGAGGGCAGGTGCACTACCCTCTTATGGCTAAGATGACTATAAGCAGTAATAATGCTGTTTGTATAAATTTTGCCAAAAGCTTGCTTAGCTTTATCTAATCGATTTTCGGAGAGTAGAATGTGTAGTTATGTTTGTCCGTACTTATTGTGTGGCGCTCTCGGCAATACTGATGATGCTTGCACTTGGACTAATGCGACTGTTGAAAATTACTTCGCCACAAGCCTAGTTAACCGACTATACTACCAGAAAAAATGCATTTTCTGGTTAAATTGTTGATCCTATGGCAATAACACATAAGACTTTTGTATTCCTTTCAACAAGATCTACCATTTAATGAAGAACAAAATCAATCCGACGACTTCATCACATTCACAGCTAATATTCTGGAATTTGTTTATACACATCGGCCTCAACATTTTCTGCCCGGTTTCGTTGAAAAATCGCTGGTCCCATTCGCGTCCTCCTCTCGTCAGATGTGTTTCATATTTCTAATCGTTGGTGTTACAAGTTCAAATATGCTTCAACGTGTCAAATATCTTCTTGCTGATTTACTCGCTATACAATTACGGTTTACTTCCACTTATACTTAACATAGGCAAAGTGCCTACCCAAGGCTTTCAAAATGTTGTAGCTTACATGCACATTCGTTAGTTTTATTCGTGACAAAGAATAAATTCAGATTTCCCCCGAACTAGATGCTCCATGACAAAGTATCCTGTGACGAATAAATTTCACGTAGTATACTTTATTGTGGATTATATTTACCTTGGGGATTATAATTCTTATCAACTCCTCCTCCCTACTCTCGCTTACACCTACTTCCCGCAATCTTAAATTTACTCCTTAAAACTACTCCTTAAACCTAATCGCCCGCTCGCTCGCTCGCTCGCCACCGCCGCGCCCGCTCCTCCCGCTCCTCCTTCCCTCCTCCGGACCTCCGCTTCCGCACGCATCCTCTCATTCCCAATCCATACCCATTCATTCATCCATCTTGTACCCCCTCCACTCTTCCACCCTCCTCATCCACTTTTCCCCCTCTCCATCATCTCCCAACACTTCCCCCACCATCTCCTGCCAACCCCTTCCCCCTCCCCATCCCGTACATTCCTCCCATACATGTTCCCATGTTTCCTCCCCCCACCCGCAAACCCTACATCTCCTTTTCTCCTCATCCTCCCAATATTCCCTCCCCCCCTCATCTCACTCCCCAACCTGAACCTAGCCACCCTCCTCCATCTGCTCTCCCCCACCCCTTCTTCAAGTATCCAGGAACCCCCACCCCCTTTACCGCCCCATACCATCTATTATACCTAGCTTCCCTAATCCTTTCCCATGTTGTGCCCTGCGTGATGGCTCGCAAGGCTGGTACGGGATTTGGCGATATCGTAGGTTCGGGAGTGAACAAAAGATTAGGATCTACTGGGCGAACAGCACCAAGTACGTTTAAATTCAGAGACTAAGTCTTTATTCAAACTTTAACTAAACTAGACTGAGGTGTACAAGAGTTTTAGCAGTGTTAACAGGTCGAGAGTCGAGTCTAGAATCCTGTTTAGCGGTGTCGAATTGGTTTTTATGTCCTTCCTGGGCGTGGTACGCGTTACCATGCCCGGTCGCAGCGATGCGTTCGCATATTGCTGATTTTGCAGATTCAGTTGTTTAGCGGCTGTCTTAGCTTGGAAACGTCTCGAACGTTTCGTAACGAACGTAATATAATATGTATAATGTATAGCGGTGACACGTGTGCTTGGGCGTTGCCTGGGCACAACATCCCTTCCCCCTAAGGGAGGAAAAGCCATAGCTTTTCTTAGCGGTCTGTTAACATCGATTCTTAAGCTAGATTATAATAGTAAATCGGTGTGTACTAATATTAGTTTACATTTGATAATACTTGTATAATAACGTTATAATTATTGTTGATGATAACGATTTATATATAGTGGTTACAATGTTTCAAAGGGAACTGGTGGAAGACGTTCCTTCCTTACTAACTATTTTAATTATTGCTTCGGGTTTTTGTGTGGTCTTGTCGCGGCTTGTGTTGTCCGTTGTACAATGTCGTGGTGTTCTCGCTTTGAAGTGTACAATACATTTGTAGAGTGCAAAGATACATAGTGTAACTGTTATGATTCCCGTTATCGAGGATAGTGTAAAGAAACTGTAGTGATACTCGGTTGGTATAATCTCGGGTTTTTCTAAGTCGTTTTGTAAGTCGTCTAATTTTTTACTGACTTTATTTAGTTCTTCTGGGTGTTTAATTATCCTTTTTAGTTCGAAATTTGTGTTACGATACGAGTTTACAGTGGTCTGTGGAAGTGTGATTTCGTCTAGCGACAAATTATAACCAGGTAAGTAGTTCCATGTTTTTTCTATTCTGTATTGTTTTCTGGTTTCTATTGTAATGCGGCGGTAGTGATGGTACATTTATTTCTTATCGTTATTATACCAGAGTCCTTAATAGTATACATGTTTGTGCCCTTATCGTCGCAAGTTGCTGCTAATTGTATCGGGTTTGGTGCAATATAAATCCATACGCCTGGTTGTTGTAATTCTATCAGGATTGTGTGGTTCAGTGTCATAATTCGTATTTTACAATTGTTCGATTTTTTTGTTAATTTGGTGTACAACTGTACTTCGCATGGTCCGTATGGTATCGCTTTGAATATCGGGTGGTTAGAGGTACAGAGGTCGTTTAGATGGTAATAGATCGTTTATAGTCTTACATTTCGATAGGTCCTGCTTGCTCATCTGTATGTAATCTTGCACCGAGGTGTCAAGTACCACGTAGGAGTCGAGGGGTTCTGTGTACGCGTAGAATGATTCATTTATCTTTGTGGGTACTGGGTGTACCTTGCTTAATTTGAATTTTTCGCGTTTAACAGCGGAATATCTAGTATCACAGTAATTGATTTAGTATCCGAAAATGCAGATAGTGTAAGAATTTCGTACAAGACGTGCATGTTTTCTAACTTTATTCCGATGGGGAAGTTTAGTCCTTGCGGTATGTGTGCTAGTGCGGAAGTAAGGTAAGTTATGATTTGTGCTGGTGGTATCAGTCGTGGGTTTAAGACTCCTTTCTTTATATCCATAATGAATTCTAATAAGTCTTGAGTGTCGCGCAGAAGTGTTTCCGCGACGCTATTTATTAGTATGAGGTGTTCATCCATTGTCTCTCGAAATTTAGTAATGTCAGTCGTCTGTTGGAGTAGGTATTGAAGTTGCCAAGTCGCGTTTAAAAGTGTTTTTTCGTTTTCCTGTACGTTTTGTATAGTTTCATTGAGGAGCTCGGCGTTAGCTCTTACAATTTGCATTTGACCTTTGATTGTATTTTTTAATCTACTGTCCTGCCTTTTTAGGAGGTCTATTTGGTTATTGATTTTCTTTCTATCTTCTGAATCCATTAGCCCGAATAGTGATTTGCCTATGTAACCTAATCCATCTATTAGTCCGCGACGCTGTTTTGGAGCGGAGCTTATGGTTTGTTGGACGTAAGTAAGCAGTTGGGATACACGGTCTACTTTGCTTTGAATTTTCGTGCCGAACATTTTACAGAATATTTTTAAGTTATTGGTAGAAGTGCAGACGACTCTAATTTTAAAATTTCCTTGAGCTCTAAATTTTGCTCTTGTACCTGCTCGAGTGCCTTATAATCTGGGGCTGGTGTTATAGCTTCAACTCGCGACAATACATCCGCTACGGTGTTCTCAACGCCTTTAATGTGCCTAATATCCGTTGTAAACTGGGAAATAAAACCTAAATAACGGAACTGGCGCGGCGAGCACTTATCAAGCTTTTGTTTGAAAGCAAATACCAGCGGTTTATGATCCGTGTATATTGAAAAATCGCGACCTTCTACCGAATGTCTAAATCGCTTAACTGCTATATAAATCGCTAATAACTCGCGGTCGTAGGCGCTATATTTTCGCTGGGCCGCAGAAAGAGCTTTTGTATAGAAAGAGAGGGGTTGCCACATATTATCCACGAACTGCTGTAAAACAGCTCCAATGGCATAATCTGAAGCATCCACTGTGATATTAATTGATGCACCGGGTACAGGGTGCACAAGCATCGTGGAATTGGCGAGCCCCGCCTTTACATCGTCAAAAGCTTTCTCTGCCGTTGCTGACCAGGGCACAGGTGTATTACCCTTTTTAGGTCCCTTGAGCAGGTCATTCAAGGGCTGCATCAAATTCGTAACGCCAGGTATGAATCGTCGATAAAAATTAACCATACCTAAACATTTTCGAAGCACTTTTATAGTCGCGGGCTTCGTGAAATTTATTATTACCTCAACGCGTTCTGCCGAAGGTTTCATACCGTCCCGGTTAATGGTATAGCCCAAGAAGTTAATTTCTTTAACACCGAAAACGCATTTTGCAGGATTTATTACAATGCCATACTCTTTTAAGCGCTCGAAAAGAATTCTAAGATGTTCCTTATGTTCGGTTTCATTTTTCGAAGCAATAAAGAAATCATCAATATAAGCATATACAAAGTCTAGTCCGCGAATTACCTGGTCTACAAAACGTTGACATGTCTGTGCTGCGTTTCGCAGCCCAAACGGCATAAAAACTGATTCAAATAATCCGAACGGAGTTGTAATAGCCGTTTTCTGACAATCTTCCGGCGCGACCGGAATTTGATTATATGCGCGGACTAAATCTATCTTTGAAAAAATGTTCTTTCCATGCAAACCTTGCGCGCAATCTTTTATGTGTGGGGGCGAATACCTGTCAGGAACGGTGCGAGCATTAACTCCACGAAAATCACCGCATGGTCGTATTGCTGTTTTTTCCTTTTTTTCTTTGGTCAGTTTCTTCTTCACCACCAGCTGTAACGGTGAAGACCAGGAACTCTTGGATGGTCGCATGATTCCTTGTCGCAGCATTAGGTCGATTTCTGTCTTCGCTGCTTGTAGTCGATCCGGAGCAAGACGTCGTGGCTTATTAAAAACAGGTGGTCCCGGTGTCGTCACGATGTGGTGTTCAATGTTGTGTTTCACCGTCTCTCTGCTAAAAACTGGTGGTCTGGTAAGATCAGGATAGTTGGCGAGAAGACTGTGATATACTGAATCACCCACAACTGTTTTTATGGACGCGACGGTATCGCCGGCGGATTGTCCAATCGCGAATAAGTTCGTCGTCCCGTCGATTAAACGTTTATTTCTCGAATCCACCAATAAGTTATAGTGGCTTAAAAAGTCCACGCCAATGATTGGTCCTGCTACGTCGGCCACAACAAAACTCCAAACGAACTCTCGACGCAATAAAAGATTTAGTCTTAAATTTATGGTACAGTAAGTTGCAATATGAGTACCGTTCGCCGCGTAAAGCACGTAATCGTCTTTGTACAAACGGCCATGCACTCGCGATCGGGGGAACACACACAAATCGGCACCCGTATCTACGAGAAACTGTGTCTTGGAATAATGGTCCGTAAGAAAAATGCGACCGATTTTGGGACCGTCAAGCTCAGCCGCGTTAACGTACGACGGTCCTACTGGTTTTCCGGCTTGGGTCCGGTCCACTTGCAGGGGGCAACACACTTCGCCGCTTTTTCGGCGAAATTGTAATGGTACCAACATAAATCCCGCGGCTTGTTGTCCTCCGGGCGGCGATTTTTGCTAAAGGATCTCTTCCCCCGCCGATCCCTTGACTGCGATCGGCCTCGCGTTCTTTGTTGATTATTTTCAACCGCATTTAACTGCAACTTCATTTTCCGCAGTTCTTCGCGAAGCAGGTCCATCTCCGAAGTATGCGAAGTGGCGGCAATCTTTCCTCTTTCGCCCGGTAGCTCACGCACCCGGTCAGCTATTTCGGCTAATTTCGCCCCATCCTTATCGGACGTTGCTGCCAGAACGAGCTGCATCTTACTTGGATGACGATGCTTCCACATCTCGGTCAAAAAATTTTCATTCACTGCCGAGCCTGCTAAGTCCTTGGTTATTCGTGCAACAACGAATTGCGCCTCCAATAAACGAAACCATAACGTCGTTTTCTGTGGCCAAAAGACAGGAACCTGTATGGAAGTAGCCTTAACAACCTTGACATCCTCGGAATCTTGAACTTCCGTGTTAGTCGGTACCGTCGTATCCTCAGTTTCAGCCATTTTGCACTCACTACTTATCAACGCACCACACACAGTATCGCGTTGAGCACTGATCACGTCGGGGTCACCAATTTGGATACTGGGGTGTGAATGATAACTGAGGCACAGTATATATGTAACAATAACCACATATATTTAACAAATAACTAAAGTTGATACACATAGCTTATAAACCGTAACATTTGAGGAGCACGAAGTGTTCGGCGCGATGTCCCGGAAGGTTCTGCCCTTTTCTTCGGCGCTTAACGAACGCCTGAAAATAACGGACGGGGAAAACAAATTTCCCACGCGCGTCAAGGTTGCGAACGAGGACACGCTGTCCTCAGGATTTCACTGGGGCTCTGGCAATCGTCACTTTTATTGCCCTAGCCCCTTCAAGCTCGACCACCCGCAATAGGCACTCGAGCAACCGACCGTTCTAGGCCTACGAAATAAATAAAACTTTCTCCCGGCCTATAGTCCGCTACAAGCTAGTGGACGTGTGCGGGGTAGTGTTGTAAGTAAACATCGCGTATGGTAGCCATTCACCCCAATCAGTCTGGTCTTCCGCGATAAATTTTTTAAAGTATTTTGCCAGTGTACGATGGCTTCTTTCTAGAGCTCCGTTTGATTGTGGGTGGTAGGCCGTGGTTTGAATTTTATGAATCTTGAGCAGTTTGCAGACATTTTTGAATATTTGGCTTAGGAAATTGGTTCCTTGATCGGTCAGCACTCGTTGTGGCACTCAAGTGTTTGCTTCTTGATTCTCGAGGGGTATGGCTTTACTGTATTTGGTTAATAGATCTTGAAAGGTTAGTATGTATTTGTTTCGTCTGTTTGTCTCGGGTAAAGGTCCTACTATGTCTAGTGCGCATTTCTCGAATGGTTCCATGGGAGTGTCTGTAATTACAATGGGAGCTTTGGTTATTCTCGTTAGTTTATTTTTCTGACATTTTTCGCGACTGGAGATATACTTTTCTATGTCTTGCCGCATACCTGACCACGAATGATTTAATTTTATACGTTCCAAGGTCCTTTTTGCCCCTAAATGTCCACCTAAGGTAGTGTCGTGGTATTCACGTAGTATTCTGTTTTTATCGTCTTCCGTATATGTCGTATCGCTCGTTTCTTTTTCTGATCGGGTCTCGTCTTCTTCGCTAGTGCGTTCACTGGCGATGGTTAATGTTTCTGTGCTGAGCTTGCGTTTTGTTCCTCGCGTAATCGCGAACATTCTACTGAGGGCGTCCGCGTTTTTATTTGTCTTTCCCGTTTTATATTCTATGGTATAATCGTACTCTGCTAATTTCAATTTCCACCTCATTAATCTAGAGCCGGGGTCTTTTACGTTAAAAAGCCAAGTTAGTGGTTTATGATCTGTCACGATTTTAAATTTAGTGCCGTATACATATGGTCTGAAATGTTGTGTCGCCCATACGATGGCCAACAATTCCTTTTCAATGGTACTATAGTTCTCTTCCGCTTTGTTTAACACCCTACTTGCGTACGCTATTGGCAAATCTTGTCCTATCTTTCCCTGCGATAATACTGCTCCTATTGCCTTTCCGGAAGCGTCTGTTGTCAGAACGAAAGGTTTCGAGAAATCAGGGTATTGTAGTATCGGTGCCGTTGTTAATTTTTCCTTCAGTATCTCGAAGGCTTCTTGCTCCTGTGCGGTCCATCTGAATGTTTGGTCTTTCTTTAATAGTTGTGTCAAAGGCTTCGCGATTTGTGAAAAATGGTCTATGAATCTCCTATAACATCCAGCCAAGCCTAAGAAAGATTGTACGTCTTTGACTCTTTTAGGTATCGGAAAGTTTCGTACAGCATCGAGTTTCGAAGGGTCCGGCTTGATGCCGTTTTCGGTGATCTCGTGACCTAAGTACACGGTTTCTTTTCGTAGAAATTCACATTTGTTAGGTTGAAGTTTTAGGCCACTCTCGCGTATACGTTCAAATACCTGTTCTAGGCGATCTTGGTGTTCCTTCAATGAGCGTCCGTAGACGACTATATCATCTAAATACACGAAAAATTTTATTCCCTGTAGGCCCGATAGTATGGTGTTCATTAATCTTTGGAATGTCGCGGGAGCGTTTTTAACCCCAAACGGCATTCTATTATACTCGAAATGGCCGTAAGGTGTTGAAAATGCCGTTTTCTCTCGGTCTTCCTCTTTCATAGCTATTTGATGGAATCCTGACGCTAAATCTAAGGTTGAGAAATATTTTACTCCGCCTAATTGGTCTAAAATATCTGTTATATTTGGTAAGGGGTGCGAGTCGCCTATCGTCGCGTCGTTCACTTGGCGAAGATCTGCCACCACCCTGAGTCTGCGTTTTCCTGAAGCGTCTGATTTTTTCGGAACTACTAGCAAAGGGGAGTTCCATTGACTGGCGCTTGGTCTAATTATTCCTTCTCTTACCATTTCCTGAACTTGTCTATTTACTTCTTCCTTATGCGTTTATGGCAATCTGTACGGCTTTACGTATATAGGTTTAGTACCTGGGATTAGGGTAATCGAGTGCTCCGCCTTCGTGGTGTACCCTAACTTGTCTCCTTCTAAAGCGAATATTTCGTTATACTTCTCGCACAGCCCGCGTAGGCTGGCTTCCTCTTCCTGATTCAGGTGTTCCGTTCTAAGATTTTCACGCAAGATTTGCATTCTATTTCTCCCGTGTACGACGTGTACCACGTACGTCGGTGTGTCGCTCTCCTTGTCGCTAGTCGCGTCTGTCGGGTCAATGTCATCGCTCGTCAGCGTTTGTAGCGTCACGGTTGGTGTGTTGATAAGGACTTCGTCCGTAGTAGTGTTTAATACGCTTATTACGCATCTCCCGTTTCGGCCTACTGTTAGTGTATTTCCTATGATCACTCCTGGCTTAATAGATTGTCCTTCTACTATACCTTCGCCCTTATCTGTCGTCCTAGCTAGAAGAATGGTCTCTGATCGCGGTTTTAGAGTTACGTTTCCCCCTCCTGAGTAGGGGAATTGTATTCCGTACAACTCTATTCCTAGGTTCGCTCGGATGCAGACGTCGTGTTTAGCCATAAAATCCTGTCCTAAGATTCCGTCTACTTCTAAGGGGAAATCGTCTCTGACTAACCGGCAAGGGTGCGTTACCGTTTTATTTCCGACTTTTATGTTTAAATGTACTAGACACAGCGTTTTAATTTCCATAGGGGCTATGCATCGCAAGGAAACTACTTCGTCCTCGGCGCGGACATCGTCCAGCACCTTTCATATCTTTATTAACGTAATGTCGGCACCGGTGTCGACTAACATATTTGCCTTTTCCAATATTAATTCCGGCGCTCTAATTTCGATTGTGTTTTCGAACTGTGATGTCATTACCACGTTCGCTCGATATGATTCTACTCTAGGTCCTGTGTTTGTTTCTCTATCGTCGGTTGTTCCGCGGCTCGCGGTGGGAGAATCTTGATTTTCGTTAGAATGTTCACGACCCGGAGTTCTGTTATAATTCTGTCTGGTATCTTCACGTCTGTTGTTTGTGTTCGTATAACGCAATCTATATTCTCGTCCGTTTGCTAGTAGGTAAGCTAAGGGAGTTCTGGACCAAGTGTTGGCGAGGGTGTGAGGCGGTGCGGGGGGTACCGGTCGCTGGCGCGGAGGCGAGGTGGGGAGGGGGGTACCGCGCTCTACCGCGCGATGGGTGCGGGGGTGAGGCGGAGAGGGGGTACCTCGCTCTTCCACGTGATGGGTGCGGGGGTGAGGCGGGGAGGGGGTACCGTGTTCGTGGGTGAGGGCGTGACGTCACAGGGGAGGAGGATTTCAAGATGGCGTTGACCGAGTTCGTGGGTAAGAGGGGCACGCCACAGGGAGAGGGGGATGCATTTTCAAAATTTCAAATGGTGTCGCGCGCATTTTATATTGACACCATCTGCCGGATGCTTCAGGTACTTTGAACAAGTGTCGTTACCGTCGAATTTTCGTTCGCGTGCGGGGATCGGCGCGCAGGCGCGAAAGGATCTAACGTGGATGCTGTAATTCAACACCGATAACTATTCGAGATTAATTAACCTAAATAGCGCAACCGTCTCACGAAAGAATGCAACGCCACTCCATATAAACATCCGTCGACGAAATATAATTCGACGCGCTGTCGCGATAACTATTCGAGAACGATTAATCTAAATAACGCAACCGCTTTACAGGGAAGGTGGAAGATAGGTAAGTAAACCTGACATATTAATATTAAGATTTTCAAGATTGAATAATTTATTAAACTTAATTCTCCCACTCAACTACATCGCCAGCAAATAGGGCACTATCCTCATCGTCGATAAAAATAACATCATCATCGACGATTTCACCCAGTACATCCCCATCGTCAATTTGCTCGGGCTCGGTCTGAATTGCAATGTCGCAAGCGTAAAGCCCCGATACTGCATTCGTATGAACTGCGTCAAAATGAATTTTTTTGGCATTGACACAGTTTCGCCAAACCACGCTCTGTGGAGCACCCGCACGATGCCGCTGATATATATTTCCAAATATATCATTATCATTATCATCGTCGTCATCTAAAAAGTATGTCTGCTGAGCAAGTCGATTCAGCCAAAATTGCTCATCCCCGTAATGATCACTCGGTGGTTCATTAATTGCGGTGTCAGCATTATGAAAAACTTTTAACAAAATATCGCCATCGTGAGCAACTTCAGCCTCGTGGACGATGTCATTCCGAATTTCTTCGGTTTGAACTTCAACATTCTGACACTGTTTGAGATGAGAATGTATAAGTGAAGAGAGAGGAGAGAGAGAGGAAGCTAAGACAGGTTGTGTTAACTGAAATCACCTTTTCCGTGAGAGCGCTTCGTCAAAGTTTATTGCAAAACACAATGAGCTTACAAATGAGACAGACCGTGATAATATTTATCACAGCACCGCTGGTGAGAGTGATATAAGTGAAGACCGCGCGGTCACGCCACGTGGTGTCCACCCGATTATATTAATCGGTGGAACTGTGAGATCTTTAATGAACTGCGCCCAATGATTGCGCGATGAGACGAGCACTGAGATGGAGTGAGATGAGCGTGAGAAAGTCCGAAAAGATTTGATAATTCGCGACGCGATTCTGCAACGGTATCCTTGCTACAGAGCACGCAAGAGAATCTCAAAAAGATGGCCAACTTCCGCGACCGCGTCTTCTCCGTTCCGCTTGAACCTCGACGCGGCTCGCCGATTGGTTCATCGATTGCGGCGACAGTTGATCGATCGCCGCTGATTGGCGGCTCGCCAATCGATCAGCGCTGCTGACTCGTGCTGCCATGAGAATGAGTGTGGCGGCGTGGGAAAGTATTTTTATTCCCAAACAGACACGTAACATATACTTTCGGGCTAGACGTATGGATCGGTATCACAACAGAGGTGATCGTACCGGAAGCTGGACGATTCAAATTCACGGGTAATGACATAATCTGAAACCCATTTTTCTTATAATTCTCAAAGTTACTAACACAACGATTCACTAAAATATGATAATGGAAACTTACGGTATAATCGCTTGTATTTCCGTGCGTTGAACGACTGACGATATCCTTCAAAAGCAGGCTCCTTCAAAATTATGCACTTCCAAAAATAATCCACTTCAAGAGCGATTCACTTCGAAGCAATTGCACTTAAGGTACGCAATTTAGATATGATAAATTCTTAAAACGTTTCTCGCGGTAACGTATGTCTTGACTGCCGCATAATGATTCGGGGTAGACTTCCGAGTATTTTCACGATCGAGGAGGCTGTAAGTCAATCGTCGCGGTAGTCCATGGAATAAACATGACGTTGCACTGCACGATGCAGTATGTTTATATCTGAGTGTTGGTGGGAGTATTATAGCGACCGTGTAAGGGTGAAAAGTGTTCGATATAGATCCATGGGCATCTGATTTACAGTATACCTATGTCAGTACCCCACGGTGCTCGCGTCATCGTCTTCCGATGATGATAACGATGGTAATGCGAGCCCTTCATCCGCGATATCGCAGTTGAACGACCAAACGCTTACGATCGAGAAACATAAGATCCGCGACGCGTTAAGCCCACCGTCATTATCCGAGACATCGTGGGCCGGTATCGTTCAAAACGGATTTATGCAATTGTCGCATCACCATCGTCAATTGCTACGTCATATCGCGCGATACAGTACTGCGAACAAATGCACATTGTATTGCATTGTTGGTGATAAGGACGTGCATCGCAAGCAAGTGAAGTACATTACCGCGGTCGTGTGTACGCCGTTAACGCTTCTGCAGGACATTGAGAACGGTACGGTTGAAGTGTATAAAGTGTTGTACCCTTGAACATTGACTATTACCGTGGACTCGTTTTTGTGTTGTGAATTAGCAAGATTTGTGGATGAGCACCCGACACCGATTGTGCGACGGCATTCGAAACGCGTCATTTTGCCTTTGGGTTTCCGATATCCAAACACGGACCACATCACCTGGAAGAGCCGTATCACCCATTCGGCACTATTCGTGCGTGTCTGGTAGACAAAAGTATTTGTGAATAAGTGAACATGGAGGTGTTCATGGACACGTACAGGGTTTTATCCCGGATGTCCACGCTTTTACGCTCTGTTGGTCGAAAGGAGGGTTTCGATGGCTGGACGACGCGACAGTGGCTGCGCTCAACGTGTCATCCCTGCCCGACCACGACGAGGACTCCGAGGAATCCGGGGGGTACCTGTTGGAGGTGGACATCGAATATCCCAAGGAGATCCACGAGGCGCACGCCGATCTTCCATTCCACCAGAAGAAAAACAAACCAAGCTGCTTGCCACGCTCGACGATAAGGAGCAATACGTCATCCACTATCGCTACCTAAAACAGTGCGTGCGACACGGTTTACGCGTGACGCGAATTCATCGGGTGTTGCGATTCGATCAGTCGCATTGGTTACGCGACCACATCCGATTGAATACCGATTTGAGGACGCGCGCTACTAGTGAATTTCAAAAGACTCTATACAAATTAATGAATAACGCGGTGTACGAGAAGACAAAGGAGAATGTGCGGAATCGCGTAGACGTGCGACTGGTGACGCGGTGGGACGGTCGTTACGGCGCGGAAGCGCTAATCGTGAAACCGAACTTTCACAGACGTACGATTATCTCCGAGGAGTTGGTGGCCATCGAAATGCGCAAACTAAAAGTGAAGTTCGACAAACCGATATACGTGGGCATGAGTGTGCTCGACGTATCGAAGGAATGTTTGTATGAATTTCACTACGCATATGCGCGCGGAGTTCGGTGATCGGTGTAAGGTTCTGTACACCGACATCCACAGTTTAATGTATAGTGTGGAATGCGAGGATGTGTATGAAAGGATGACATACGTTACCGCGAGAAACGTTTTAAGAATTTATCATATCTAAATTGCGTACCTTAAGTGCAATTGCTTCGAAGTGAATCGCTCTTGAAGTGGATTATTTTTGGAAGTGCATAATTTTGAAGGAGCCTGCTTTTGAAGGATATCGTCAGTCGTTCAACGCACGGAAATACAAGCGATTATACCGTAAGTTTCCATTATCATATTTTAGTGAATCGTTGTGTTAGTAACTTTGAGAATTATAAGAAAAATGGGTTTCAGATTATGTCATTACCCGTGAATTTGAATCGTCCAGCTTCCGGTACGATCACCTCTGTTGTGATACCGATCCATACGTCTAGCCCGAAAGTATATGTTACGTGTCTGTTTGGGAATAAAAATACTTTCCCACGCCGCCACACTCATTCTCATGGCAGCACGAGTCAGCAGCGCTGATCGATTGGCGAGCCGCCAATCAGCGGCGATCGATCAACTGTCGCCGCAATCGATGAACCAATCGGCGAGCCGCGTCGAGGTTCAAGCGGAACGGAGAAGACGCGGTCGCGGAAGTTGGCCATCTTTTTGAGATTCTCTTGCGTGCTCTGTAGCAAGGATACCGTTGCAGAATCGCGTCGCGAATTATCAAATCTTTTCGGACTTTCTCACGCTCATCTCACTCCATCTCAGTGCTCGTCTCATCGCGCAATCATTGGGCGCAGTTCATTAAAGATCTCACAGTTCCACCGATTAATATAATCGGGTGGACACCACGTGGCGTGACCGCGCGGTCTTCACTTATATCACTCTCACCAGCGGTGCTGTGATAAATATTATCACGGTCTGTCTCATTTGTAAGCTCATTGTGTTTTGCAATAAACTTTGACGAAGCGCTCTCACGGAAAAGGTGATTTCAGTTAACACAACCTGTCTTAGCTTCCTGTCTCTCTCCTCTCTCTTCACTTATACATTCTCATCTCAAACATTATTTGGTCCTTCGAGCCGGATCTAAGACAGGAGTGAAGTGAACTCTCAGCGGTGATCAAGTGGTGTGAACTCTCAACCTCTAACCTCAGTGAACCCTCAACCTCTTAACCTCAAAATGCCAATTGACGACCAGCAGAAGTCGACGACTCGGTCGCAGACGTCGGCGAGGCCACCTACGCCTACTCTCAACCTCCCAACGGGATCAGGTGGGAAGCTCCTACTCACTGGGCCGGAGACAAGGTCATCGTCTCCCTCTGGCGTACCGTCAGAGGTCCTGTCTAGAGCTGAGACGCAGCTATCGAGGCTGGAATCAATGAAGGCACTCAAAAGGCGTATACCCCAATGTGCCCCGAACGCGACGATGACGGAGCTCAAGGTTTATGGGCAGCAGGCCGATGAGCTCTTCAAGGCGTTCCAGAAAGAGCATGCATACTTCGACGCAGCGTGGTCCAGGTCGCAGCGCGACCACCCATATTACAACGAGAGGTATCTCTTTCAAATGCAGGAGCTGCATACGGACATCCGCATTCAGGTTGGTCGTCTGGCAGATGAACTGGCTCCGTTCCTACCATCAGGTGCCTTCAGCTCAGCGAGCACAGCGTCAGCTCCAGGGAAGCTCCCTGAGCTGGCGCTGCCTACATTTGCAGGAGACTACACAAAATGGCCAGCATACTGCGAATTGTTCTCTGCGCTCATTATTAATCGCAAGGACTTAACGGATGTTGAGAGGCTCCAGTATCTGTTGTCTAGCCTGGCAGGCGAACCAGCCCAGAAGGTAGAGGCTCTACCTTTGAAGGGGGCTTCCTTCACTCCAGCCTGGGAAATGCTGAAGGAGGCGTACGCAAACAAATGCCATCTCATCCAGGCACAGCTGGATAAGCTGTACGCATCAAGGCCTGGTAACCTCATAGTATCTGCTGCTCTAAAGCAACTCATTACCAGTGTGGAAGGTGCCAAAACGTCTCTCATCTCACTTGGCGTGACCACGAATCTAGGTGACACAATTCTGACTCATCTCGTGGCACGCCAGATGGACAAAAGTTCTAGGGAAGCGTGGGAGACTTCGATGACCTCCGCAAACGAGTATCCCACCTTCCAGAGAATAAAGGACTTTGTCAACAACAGGGTAAGGGCACTGGAGAGGGCGGAGGCTCCGTCCTCCCAAGGTCCCAACAGCTCATCGGCGAAGGTGTCTTCCAAGCCATCTGCTCAACGAGCATCTTCTCACACGGCGTCTCAAGGCCCCTCACGACAGAAGAGTATCCCATGTGACGTCTGCAAGGGCGATCACTTTATAGTCATGTGCCCCAAATTCAGGGGAATGACTGTGGCAGAAAGGAGGAAGGTGGTAGCGAGCAATATGCTCTGCTACAATTGTTGCGGTCGACACTCGTCTGCAAACTGCAAGTCGCCGCACAAATGTAAGCAGTGTGGAATCCAACACCACACCATGTTGCACATCCCAGATGCAAGGCCCGCTCAACCTCCACCTCAGACTGAGGCGTCACAGTCATCGACATCAACTCAACAACGTTGAAATCTCACAGCAGTCGTCGACTCCTCTGCTCAACTCATCCCGGAACACTCAGCTCACTCACTCTCATCTAGCAGCCATTTCACCCTCCTTGCAACCGCTCAGGCTCATCTCAGCTCACCAATGTCAACTCATCTGGTTCGTATACTCATAGATTCTGGTTCAGAACTTACCTTCGTCAAGGAGGAGCTCATCACTCAACTCAATCTCAAGCGATCTCGGTCATCCATATCAATCATTGGCATTGGAGGGAAGAAGTCCACGCAGACAAGAGGCGTCGCCTCATTAACGCTGCATTCAATCCAGCGACAATTCTCAATTTCCCTTCAAGCCCATGTTCTCAGATCAGTGTCTTCAAGGGTACCCTCAGCCGAGGTGCCCAAGCAAGATTGGCCACATCTTGCTGGGCTCACGTTGGCAGATCCTGACTTCTTAAAACCACGACCTGTCGACATTATCATCGGAGCTGACACATATGGACAGATCATAAAGCCAAATGTGATCAAGGGTTCTCCATCCATGCCGATCGCTCAACTCTCAATCTTTGGGTGGCTCATACTTGGACCAGTGGCTCCTTCCGACACACTCATCCAGCCATCATATCATACATCACTTGTACAAGAAGGCGAGCCGTCCGTACGTGATTTGTTGGAAAGGTTCTGGATTCAAGAGGAGCTTCCGAATGACACCTCATCTCAACTCAACTCTGAAGAGCAAGAGTGCGAAGATCACTTCGAAACGACACACACAAGGGATGCTATAGGGCGATACATCGTTCGCATCCCTCTCAAATCACCAGCTAGCTTATTGGGCAACTCATATTTGGCAGCTCATGCATGCTTAAAACGCACTCTTATCAAATTCAACAGGGACGATGGGTATCGTAAACTCTATGGAGAATTCGTGTCAGAGTACGAACATCTCAACCATATGGTAAGAGCACCATCAATCTCATCTCATAACAATTCAATCTTTTACCTTCCTCATCATGGAGTGCTCAAGCCCGACAGCAAAACCACTAAGCTGAGGGTTGTCTTCAATGGCTCGTGTGCAACGTCATCTGGGTACTCTCTTAACGATCTCATGTACACAGGGCGTAACCTTCTGCTCAACATTTCAGACGTGCTGTTGTGGATTCGGCAGCACAGGTTCATTTTTGCTACAGACATCACAAAAATATATCGACAAGTCCGAGTTCACGAAGACGATCAAGATCTCCAACGCATACTGTGGGTGGACGAGGAAGGGGAAGAAATATCATTCAGGCTCACGACAGTCACTTACGGCACCAAGGCTGCACCGTTTCTGGCTGTTCGAGCATTGCTTCAACTGGTGGAGGACGAAGGGCACCGCTTTCCATTGGCTGTACCCTCCATAACTCACGCACGATATGTCGACGCCATCTTTGGCGGCGCGGACACAGGTGAGCAACTCATCAAAATTGCACAACATCTGAAAGGCCTGTGTCACGCGGGAGGTTTTCCACTCGCCAAATGGCATTCAACACATCTTGCACCACTTGAAGAAATCTCTTCCACATCAAGAGCTCAAAGCTCGACGATCTCACTCGACGACTGCAACACTAAAATTCTGGGGTTGCAATGGAACAGTTTCCAGGACAACTTCACCTTCTCATCGAAACCTCTCAGTTCATTCACAATCCCAACGAAACGCATCATTTTGTCAGAAGTTTCTCAAATTTTTGATCCACTTGATTTCCTCTCACCAGTCATAATTCGAGCAAAAATGATTCTGCAAGAGTTCTGGCTGCACAAACTTCGTTGGGACGATCCACTGCCACCTCAACTTACATCTCATTGGTATTCCATCAGAGAAGATCTCACACGCCTGGCCAGGCTCTCAATTCCCAGGTGGTTCAACACCTACTCCAATTCGGTCGTGGAACTCCACGGCTTCTCTGATGCCTCTCAGCTCGCCATGGCAGCGGTAGTGTACATTACCGTGATCTCACCGTCCACAAATCTCAAAGTGTCGACACTGGTGTGCTCCAAAACTAAGGTAGCACCTCTCAAGAAACTCACAATCCCGAGACTCGAACTCACAGCAGCATTGATGCTGGCAAAGCTTGCCAAGTATGTTCAAGCAACTCTTCAGCTCAACATTGAATCTACTCATCTGTGGACGGACTCTCAAGTGGCACTTACATGGATCAATTCTCACGCCTCCCGCTGGAAGGAGTACGTCAGGAATCGTGTCACTCAAATTCAGGAACTCTCATCACACGCGCATTGGAGACACGTTCCTGGCACTTCTAATCCAGCTGATTGCGCTTCTCGAGGCCTTACGACATCTCAGCTTGAACATCATCAGCTATGGTGGACGGGATCATCGTGGCTTTCTCAACCCAGTGACTCATGGCCATCACAATCATTGCATCAGGACGACTCGAGTGCACTAGAGGCTCGTACAGGATTCTCGACCTTACTCAACATTCAAGAAATTAGATATCACTGGGACATCATATACAAATTCTCTTCTCTCAACAAACTGATTCGCATTACTTCAGCTTGTTTCAGATTCATCTCAAGGTTAAGAAAATTGCCTGTTTCATTACCACTCATCTCACATACACCAAAGGATTTGGAAAAAGCCCGCATTTTTTGGATCAAGATGACTCAGGCAATCTACTCCAACCACGAATTGAAAGTTATCAGCTCGAACTCAATGTTGCCCTCATCTCATGCCTTCAGTCGACTCACTGCGTTCATCGATGAACAAGGAGTCATACGAGTTGGAGGCAGACTTCGTAACGCTCACATTGATTATGAAGGTAAACATCCTGCAATATTACCTCGCAACTCACGTCTGTCCGATCTGATTATAGACCACTCTCACAAACAAACTCTTCATGGAGGCACTCAGCTCACTCTCGCTCACATCAGACAGACCTACTGGATCATCGGAGGTCGAGCTCCAGTGAAGTCTCATGTACTGCGGTGTGTTGTGTGTGCTCGACAAAGGGGGATCCGTGCCCATCAACCGATGGGCCAACTACCTCTTTCTAGAGTCACACCCTCACAGCCGTTCACTCACGCTGGAATTAACTATGCTGGTCCAATCACTCTCAAAACGTGGAAGGGGCGAGGAGCAAAAACACAAAAGGGCTGGATCTGTGTTTTTGTGTGCATGACAACGTCAGCAGTTCATCTCGAGCTGGTAACAGACTACTCCACCGAAGGCTTCATTGCAACATACAGGCGATTCTCATCGAGACGAGGGATTCCACACACCATTTACTCGGATTGTGGAACCAACTTCGTTGGCGCAGACGCAAATCTCAAGAGCATGTTCACTCAGGGCTCACAGTATCATCAAGAATTGGCTTCTCTATTTGTCAACGACAATACAACGTGGTGCTTCAACCCACCAGCGGCACCTCACATGGGAGATAAATGGGAAGCGGTCGTCAAGTCCATGAAATATCATCTGCGACGTACCGTCAGTGACACTGTTCTCACATTTGAAGAGTTCAGTACGCTTCTCACACAGATTGAAGCCATGCTCAAATCAAGACCGCTCGAGCCTCTCAGTGATGACCCTGAGGACATCTCAACACTCACACTAGCTCATTTCCTCATCGGCAAACCGCTCTCAACCTTGCCTGAACCATCTGTGGAACACTCATCACTCTCACCATCAGCAAGATGGCAACTTATCCAGAAGAAGATGCAACAGTTCTGGTCTCAATGGTCAGCTCACTACCTTCAGCGTCAACAGTCCATCTCCAAATGGCATCATCCTTCCAATGACATCAAGGTCGGGTCATTGGCGCTCATCACTGACGAAAGGTTTCCTCCGAGCAAGTGGCCACTTGCTCGGGTTCTCACATTGCATCCTGGGAAGGATGGTCTCACCAGGGTCGTGACCGTCAAGACCGCGACCACCACATTAACGAGGCCAATCGCAAAGTTGGCAATTTTGAATGTTTTAGGCTAACATCATCAACTCTGTTGCTGAAGGCGGGAGGAATGTTTGGGAATAAAAATACTTTCCCACGCCGCCACACTCATTCTTATGGCAGCACCTCGCGGGCCACGAGTCAGCAGCGCTCATCGATTGGCGAGCCGCCAATCAGCGGCGATCGATCAACTGTCGCCGCAATCGATGAACCAATCGGCGAGCCGCGTCGAGGTTCAAGCGGAACGGAGAAGACGCGGTCGCGGAAGTTGGCCATCTTTTTGAGATTCTCTTGCGTGCTCTGTAGCAAGGATACCGTTGCAGAATCGCGTCGCGAATTATCAAATCTTTTCGGACTTTCTCACGCTCATCTCACTCCATCTCAGTGCTCGTCTCATCGCGCAATCATTGGGCGCAGTTCATTAAAGATCTCACAGTTCCACCGATTAATATAATCGGGTGGACACCACGTGGCGTGACCGCGCGGTCTTCACTTATATCACTCTCACCAGCGGTGCTGTGATAAATATTATCACGGTCTGTCTCATTTGTAAGCTCATTGTGTTTTGCAATAAACTTTGACGAAGCGCTCTCACGGAAAAGGTGATTTCAGTTAACACAACCTGTCTTAGCTTCCTCTCTCTCTCCTCTCTCTTCACTTATACATTCTCATCTCAAACAGTGTCAGAATGTTGAAGTTCAAACCGAAGAAATTCGGAATGACATCGTCCACGAGGCTGAAGTTGCTCACGATGGCGATATTTTGTTAAAAGTTTTTCATAATGCTGACACCGCAATTGATGAACCACCGAGTGATCATTACGGGGATGAGCAATTTTGGCTGAATCGACTTGCTCAGCAGACATACTTTTTAGATGACGACGATGATAATGATAATGATATATTTGGAAATATATATCAGCGGCATCGTGCGGGTGCTCCACAGAGCGTGGTTTGGCGAAACTGTGTCAATGCCAAAAAAATTCATTTTGACGCAGTTCATACGAATGCAGTATCGGGGCTTTACGCTTGCGACATTGCAATTCAGACCGAGCCCGAGCAAATTGACGATGGGGATGTACTCGGTGAAATCGTCGATGATGATGTTATTTTTATCGACGATGAGGATAGTGCCCTATTTGCTGGCGATGTAGTTGAGTGGGAGAATTAAGTTTAATAAATTATTCAATCTTGAAAATCTTAATATTAATATGTCAGGTTTACTTACCTATCTTCCACCTTCCCTGTAAAGCGGTTGCGTTATTTAGATTAATCGTTCTCGAATAGTTATCGCAACAGCGCGTCGAATTATATTTCGTCGACGGATGTTTATATGGAGTGGCGTTGCATTCTTTCGTGAGACGGTTGCGCTATTTAGGTTAATTAATCTCGAATAGTTATCGGTGTTGAATTACAGCATCCACGTTAGATCCTTTCGCGCCTGTGCGCCGATCCCCGCACGCGAACGAAAATTCGACGGTAACGACACGTGTTCAAAGTACCTGAAGCATCCGGCAGATGGTGTCAATATAAAATGCGCGTGACACCATTTGAAATTATGAAAATGCATCCCCCTCTCCCTGTGGCGTGCCCCTCTTACCCACGAACTCGGTCGACGCCATCTTGAAATCCTCCTCCCCTGTGACGTCACCCCCTCACCCACGAACGCGGTACCCCCTCCCCTACTCACCCCCGCACCCATCGCGCGGAAGAGCGCGGTACCCCCCTCCCCACCTCGCCCCCCCCGCCAGCGACCGGTACCCCCCGCACCGCCTCAGCCCCTCGCCATAACTTGGTCCAGAACTCCCTTAGCTTACCTACTATTGCTCTTTCTCTAGCCCTGCATTCTCCGATTTGATGTCCCGGTTTTTTACAATAGTGGCAGACCATGGTGACGCGCTGTACTTCTCTTTTTACAGTCGTTTGTTGCGTCGGATAGTTTGCTCGCGGCATGCTTAACCGCGTATAGCAATTCCTTGCTAAATGTCCTAATTTATTACAACGATCGCAGCGCGGTACGTTTGTTCCTTCCCTTCCTTTGGGCTGATTACCGAACTTCCTGTAATTTTCGCGAGGTGTTTAGACCCATCGCTTGTTCCTCCTCTATAGCGGCGGCTATAGCTGCATTTAACGTTGCATAGTTTCGAGACCTTATGATCGTTCTTAGTTTTACATTCAACCCGAGGGTGAAAACATCTAGGGCGCGTTCTTGCACAGATTCTGTTAACGCGTTATTTACTTCGTCACTGTTCTCCGGTTTTACTGATAGTTCGGATAATTCCCCAGCTAATTCTTCTACTCTGCACGCGAATAATTTTACGTTTTCGCCTTCTCGTTGGTGACAGGCATGAAACTCTGCACCAACTGCTCCTATTGATCTTTTGTCTACAAATAAGGAAGTTAAGATGTCCTTTAATTTATCGAAAGTACTTACAACTTTGTACTCTAATACTTTGGCTGCTTTGCTTTTAATTTTTGTTCCTATCACTGTTTTCAAGAATCGTGGTAATTCATTCGCGGGGACAAACTCCGAGGCGCTTGTATAAGACTTCAAAAATTCTGCAAGTTCGTCTGACGATTTTCCTATGAATTTATCGACTAATGACAGCGCGGTAGATAATATTTTCACATCCGGCGGCGGTACTGGGAGGCTAGTTTCCCTATTTAGCGACATTTCTAGTTCTTCCGTTTCTTCCCTGTCCAACAAACTAAAGTCCGCTAACACAATCGAATATTCTCTATTTGGTGTTACAAAGTTTTCTGGGGACGATTCGGCGCTGGAATCGTCCTTTTTTTTAATGCTTAATCGCAACGGCGACGGTCGAAGTGTTTGACGAGACGGTCTTGGATGGTCTATAGAAGGTAGAAGATCTAGTTCCTCTCGTACAAAGGTTAGTTTTTTATCGAAAAACAACTCGGATGATCGCGACAAGCTTCTTTGGCCCGGGAGTTTAAATTGATTTGCGCGTTCGTCTTCTATAGACATGCATGTATCGTTTCTAAATTTCTATAGGACTCTGGTTTACAATATGTAGGTTCGCGTTCTTTTATTTCGGACTCAATATGCGCTTTTATTTGCTCACAAGGCTGCTCTCAACCACATGTCGTCAGCTCGGTTAGGTGTTCGCTCGTCCGTGAATCAACGGCGGTGATTAGATGAACTGGATCCAGCAAGGTCGATCCTTACAGCTGTTCACTGCGTGCTCTGACGGCTGCTTCCCTCGTACGGTTCTCCGTCCGTCCTTCAGGTGCGGTTTCCACTCGTTCCTCCAACTCCTCTCGCGCGTCCTGGTCCTCGGATCAGCGACGTCCTCGTAGATGGATTTGGTGTTAGGTAAATTGTTCTTTCACCCGTTCACTCGCAGGCCTATTTTACTCGTCTCCAGGCTCGTCTTCGTTCGGACTGCGTCGAACGTTTTATCAAAGGCCGTTCCTCGGTCCTCTGTGCTACCTCGGTAGCGACGATAGTCTGTTCCAGCCTATGAGATTGCGATGATCCAATAATCTTGTCGAGAGAATTTAATCTCAGACAATGTCGATCAATCGGTTGCAACAAGCCTCGGTAATATTTTTACGATTAACAATCCAATCCCACCGCTGCCACCAATTTGTTGTGCCCTGCGTGATGGATCGCAAGGCTGGTACGGGATTTGGCGATATCGTAGGTTCGGGAGTGAACAAAAGATTAGGATCTACTGGGTGAACAGCACCAAGTACGTTTAAATTCAGAGACTAAGTCTTTATTCAAACTTTAACTAAACTAGACTGATGTGTACAAGAGTTTTAGCCGTGTTAACAGGTCGAGAGTCGAGTCTAGAATCCTGTTTAGCGGTGACGAATTGGTTTTTATGTCCCTCCTGGGCGTGGTACGCGTTACCATGCCCGGTCGCAGCGATGCGTTCGCATATTGCTGATTTTGCAGATTCGGTTGTTTAGCGGCTGTCTTAGCTTGGAAACGTCTCAAACGTTTCGTAACGAACGTAATATAATATGTATAATGTATAGCGGTGACACGTGTGCTTGGGCGTTGCCTGGGCACAACACCCACCTATCCCCCTCCTGCAACCTCTTCTCCAAACTTACCAGCTCTTCTCCCCTCAATTCTCTTCCACCCCTCATCCTCTCCACTCCGTCTACTGTCCATCCCCTCTCCTCATAGAACCCCGTCCTCTCCTCCTCCCAACCCGCCAGGACCCCCCCTCTTCTCGCCCGCCCCTTAATCTCCTCCCAACACATTCTTGCCACCTCCCCTCCTTGTCCCTCCTCCAGCTTCCTCTCATACTCCCACGCCCTCATCCCCGCTCTTCCCTTCAACATCTCCCGCTGCAACTCTTCCGTAACCAAATAACCCGGCGTACACCATTCAACCCCCAAAACCCATCTTAAAAACCTGTCCTGTACCCTCTCCACCGTCTCCCTACATTTCCAACCCCAAATTTCCACCCCATAGCTTATCGTTGCCCACACCAATCTGTCAAACATCCATACCCTTTTCCCCCAATCCTTTCCAAATCTCCTCTTTCCGATCCCCCACACCTGCCCCATCACAGCCGCCGCCTTCCTCATTCTCTCCCTTACATGAGCCTCTTGCCCTCCATTTCCCATCAAGGTATACCCCAAGTATTTAAATTCTCTCACCTCCACCAGCTCCTTTCCCTTCCACCTCCAACCCACCTTTTTCCATCTACCTCCACCCCTCCTGCACCTCATCACTTTCGACTTCTCTACATTCAACTGCAGCCCCTTCCCATCCAAATACTTTTCTAGCTTTCCTAACATCCCCTTCATCCCTTCCTCATCCTCCGCCATCACCGCGATATCGCCTGCATACGCCAGGGTATATACCTTCTTCCCCCCCAATCTCACCCCACCCCATCCTCCTTTTTCCAGCTCTTCGTCTAGATCCGCTAACAACAGGGTAAACATACTCGGACTTAGCGGGCACCCCTGTCTCAGTCCTCTAGCCGTCCAGAACACCTTCCCTTCCTCCTCCCCTACTCTCACCTTACATACTGTTTCCTTTAACACTTCCTCACACCTTTCAACTAATCCCTCCCTTACCCCTCTCTTCCTCATCGCCTTTATGAGTACCTCCCTGTCCACCAAGTCAAAGGCCGCCTTCAGGTCTATAAAGAAGATTATCATTTTCTTCCCCTTCCTGCTGACCTGCCTGTTTATCAGGTAATTCAACGCATATACGTTATCTATTTGTTTGAGATTGTGCAACGGTGAGCACGCCGGTTGAGAGTGAGGGTAGGACCGACGGTGAAAAGGTGCTCACAACACAGCACTTCAAATGAGTAGCGTCAAGTTTATTTAAAACACAATTGAGAGTACATGGAGCGAATATGATTTAAGCACAATTGAGAGTTCAGTGATGATGGTGAGGCAGAGTTGTAAATTCTGCCCCTCAGTGAAAAGAGATTAATTCTACAGTAGCCTTACAAGTATATTATTGATATCAATGATTGACTGCTGAGAATGAGATGATATAAAATGTATCCGCGTGGATATTCGACCACGTGGTCCTCGTTACGATTATATTAATCGAGCGTGCGTGAGCTGACACTTGATTGAGCTTTGAGAATAATCAATGCACGGAGATTCACTTGAAATTGAACGATGGTAAAATAACTACATGAGCAATTCGCGATTACACAAGTTTGATTTTGAAACGTGCTAATCGAGCAACGCAGGCTGTTCCGTGCATTGATACAACACGATGAATGCAAGATGGACGCGAGCTGCCGTTTGAGTGTTCACAATGTGGTTCGACACGCAACACATCTTTCCTTGCACACTGAGCAAACAAGTGTCAGAGCAGAGCAGAATGTGAAAGTGAGATAAGAACAATGACACTTTTATCACATGAGTAGGCAAACGAGAGATTTCCAAACATTCACTTTGAACAAAACTGCATAACCACGCGACGCGTCCGTTACACAAGTTTGATCGTACGAGAGAAGGTGATGATACCGCGTGAAGCACCACGTGGCTGCCTTGCAATTAGATTAATCGCCGGGGCGTGAGTGTTCCAATGAGATGAGAACTGTTCGCTGAACAGACTATGAACATTTACCGATACTTGTTCGATACTCGCTAGTGAGAAATGCACAAAGAATGTGGCACAGCAAATGAAACCGCACGCGACACGTCCTTCTATGGACGCACGGAGAACAAGAGTGATTTTAAGATGGATGATAATTGCCGTTACCGGCGTCGTCTCGAACAGTCTCGAAGATCGACGGACGTGGGAAAATCTGATTGGTAATCGATAAATGTGATGAGAAGTGATTAGTTGATACGTATTCTTGAACCGACTGGAACAGCGTCAAGCGTTGCGCTGATTGGATGATCGACGGTCGCGGAGCGTCGATGATTGGTGATTGACCGTTGCCCAGCGTCTTCGATTGGCGAATCGATAGTCGATCTGTAACGCTGAGCTGAGTCCAAGAGGTGCTGCGCCGAGAGTGAGAGTGGCGGCTTTGGGAATTAATGCTTTCCCAAACACTATTGTTCCCCTTCCCCTCCTGAAGGCAGCCTGACTCGGTGGTAGTAGCCCTTTCCCTCCACCTCCTCCCTCAGTCTCTCCGCCAGCACCGACGCATAGATTTTGTACGCCGTCTGCGTCAACGCAATGCCCCGATAGTCCTCCACGCTTTTCCCACTCCCCTTCTTCAACACCGGCACTACCACTCCTTCCCTCCACACCCTTTTACATATATTCCACTGCCATTCCTCTACCTCTTCCCCCCCGTACTTCCAAACCACGTTGGGAATGCCGTCCCCCCCTCCCGCCTTACCCTCCTTCAAGCTCTTTACCACCCTCCTCACCTCCTCAATCCTTAAATCCTCATCTTCATCCTGCCTTCCCTTTCTTTCACCTCCTTTCCTCACCCTCCACTCTACCGCTCCTAACAACCCCTTGAAATACTCTTCTCACCCTTCCATTCTTATTCCTTCCTCCACTCTCCTCCTTTTTCTCCTTGTGACGTAGCGTCCCAGCGCGAGCAGTCGAGCGCACGGCGGTGCGACCGGGAGTGAGCGAGAGCCCGAGCGCGCAGACGACCGGGAGTGAGCGAGAGGCCGAGCGCGCAGGCGACCGCCGCCGAGGAACACCGAACCGGCCCGAGGCGCGCCGATCTCGCGACGCGTCAGATGACGCTCACTCCCCACCGCGCCGCTAGATCGCGTCGATTTCTCGCTGCTGGGAATTTCCGCGAATTAGGACATAAGCCTCAACGTCACGAAGCCAGGACAGTTCGAGTGGGGCTACGGAACCCCCTCCTAGACCGCCTGCCTGGATGCTGCCCGGTGCAAAAGGACTAGCGAGAAGCTCCGCATATCCGACGACCCTACGATCGTACGCCACCCGATTTCCCTCTACCGCACCATACAGAGACGCCAGGAAGTTGCCCGGTCTCTTTCCCTCTACCGTACCCTACAGAGACGCCTCGACGTTGCCCGGTCTCTTTCCTTCTACCGTACCGTACAGAGACGCCTGGACGTTGCCCGGTCTCTTTCCTTCTACCGTACCGTACAGAGACGCATGGACGTTGCCCGGTCTCTTTCCTTCTACCGTACCGTACAGAGACGCCTGGACGTTGCCCGGTCTCTTTCCCTCTACCGTGCTAAATAGAGACGCCCGGACGCTGCCAGGTCTCTCTCTCCTGCTACCGCTCCGAGACAGAGACGCCCGGACGCTGCCCGGTCTCTTTCCTGCTACCGCTACGAAACAGAGACAACTGGCCGTTTCAAGGTCTCCATCGTTTCGCACGTAACCGCCAAGCGCAACGCGATCTACGCAGCGGACAGCATTGTAAATAGTGTAAATACTCAACGATACGAAGAATAAACGCATTATTTAAGAAGGAGAGGATTTCATACCCTGGCATCCCGACTGAGTGCATCCTCCACTATCCTCATTTCCGGACGGAAGACCGTCACATCCTTTCCCTATTTACCACTTTCCAGACCTGGTCTTCCGTCCTGATCCCCTCCACCTCTTTTTCCCACCTCTCCCCCTCCCTCCTCCTCTTCTCCTCACACATTTTCCCATACTCTCTTTTTTCTCCCTATACTCTAACCCCTCACCTCCCTCCCTTCTGCATCTTCTCAGCTCTCTCCTTACCATACTTTTCTTCTCCCTACACTCCTCGTCCCACCACCCCCTCTTTCCTGCCCTCTTACCTCCCTTCCTCCCCTTCTCCAGTGCTCCAATTAGCCTATCTCTCAGCTCTCTCCATTCCTCTTGTATTCCTCTATCCCCTCCCTCCCTCTTTCCGAACCTCCTTATAAACTTCTCCCTCCCCTCCTCTGTCCAAATTCCCCTCCTCAACCTCCTATCAACATCTTTTTTCTCCGCCTTCCCCCCCCCCCCCTCAGCGACACCACCACCGAGTGATGGTCCGATTCAACTCTGTCACCCACTTCCATCCTTTCAACCCCCTCCCTTGTGTCCTCATTCCCTACTATATAATCTATAACTGAGTTCCCTCTCCCTCCCGTGTACGTCCACTCTCCATCCTCATCCCCCTCTATATTTCCGTTCAAAATTCCCCACCCCCTCTCCTCCAAGAATCTACATAGCCTCCTGCCCTCTCCATTTACCTCACTATCTTTTGATCTCCTGCTTTCCGCTCTACTTTCCTCCCCTCCTCTTCTCCCCCCCCCAGATCCGTCCCCCTTCCCTTCATGTCCTCGCGTTAAAGTCCCCCCTATTAGCACCCTAACTCACTCTTCTCTCCCCTTTACCCACTCTTCCATTTCCTCCAGTTTCCTCTGCAAGTCCTTATTGACATATACTCCTACCACCCTTCACCATTCCCCCCCCCCCCCAACAATACCTTTTTCACCATTATCCCTTCCTTCTCCTCTCCTACCTGTTCCCTATATTCCACCCCCTTTCTTACCCCCATCACCCTTCCTTTTTTATTTTCTCTCTTCGCCCACTGCTTCCACCACACGTATCCCTTTGGTAGTCTACTCCTTACGTATTCCCAATCCCGTTCCTCCACCCACGTTTCACATAGCACTACCACCTCCCATTCCTCCAGTCTTTTCCAGAACTCCCAATCCTTATTCCTTAGTCCCGCCACGTTCCATTTTTTACCTCTCTCTCCCCGCTCTCCCCACTTTAATCTACCCCCCTGCCTCTCTCTTCCCCTCCGTTTCCCTGCTCCTCTATCCATTTCTCCCCCACCTCATCCCACTATCTTACCTTACCATTCACCCACATCTTCATATATCCTATCTGCACTACCTTCCCCTTCTCCCTCTCACTCTGGGCCTCTCTTTCTATTTTCCACCTTCCTCTCCTCTCCTCCTCCGTTAGATTATCCTCAATCCTTTCCCTCCCACCCTTCACTTTCTTTCTCGCATCCATCACCCTCCTCTTCTCCTCCCTTCCCGCGAGCTTCACCAGCACCATCCCGAAGCTATCCCCTCTTGCTCTCCCTATCCTGGCCACCTCCTTAATTACTCCCTCCTCCAGTCCCATGCGGCCACCAAGCTTCTTTACCTCCTCCTCCACATCCCTTCCCTCTACCCCTATTCCCCTTATCACCACGTTGTTCCTTCTACCCTCTCTCTCTCTTTTGTCTTGTTTCACCTCCATCTTTCTGATCCTCAGTCTCCACTCCTCCACTTGCTCTTCATCCATCACTTCTTTACCTCCCCCTCCCATTCCCTGTTTTTCCCACTTCCCTACCTTCTCTACCACCTCTTCCATCCTCTTTCCCCTTTCCTCCAGCCTCCCCACTTTTTTTCCAACCCCTCTCTTTTTGTCCTCTCCTCCTTCATCCACTCCTCCCACTTCCTCCTTTCCCCTCTCCATTCCTCTTCCACTCTTCTTCTCTCCTCCCTCTCCTCTCTCAATTCCTCCTTCATTTCCCTCATTTCCCCCTTCATCTCGCTTATCCCCCTTATCAACTCCTTCATCATTCCTTCCAACCCATCCACCCCCCCCCCCTCCCCCAACTTCCTACCCACCAACTTCCCCCCTTCTGGCGATCTCGCCGTTTTCCCACTCCTTTTAAAGCCGCCTCTCGCCCCCTCTCCCCCCGCCCCTTCCTCCTCCTCCCTCTCTCTCTTTTTTCCCCAGTAATTTTCCAAACTCCCTATACTACTCCCTACACTGCTTGTGCTGTCCTTCCTGACCCTTCCCTCGCTCTTTCCCTCCCCTCCCCCCCTTTCCCGTCCTCCCCCCTTCCCTAGATTTGCAACGCTCTAACTCCCTCAGCCCCCCCTGCCCCACAACCCTTTCCCTTAATCATTCCACTTTCCTCACTTTCTCCTTTCAAATTTCGCGCCTTCTATCCCTTCTAATTCCTTTCCTCTCCCACAGATGTCTCCACTTTCCTTATATCTCTCTTTCCCGCCACACTTCTCTCACCTTCCACCTAACCTCCAAACCTTCCCTTATCCCTCCTATTTCTCCACTATTCTTACCCCCAGCCCTCTTCTCAATAGCCCTTTCCCTCCAACTTCTCCTCCTCACCTTCCACACACACACTATCCACTCTCTCTAGCCACTTTCCCACACTTTCCTTCACCCGCTTACACCACTCGCTTGCAAGCACCTTCCACACACGCGTCCGGAAACGGAAGTCGAATAAATTTCACAAATTACGTATAAATTTCTTACGAATAAAACTAACGAATACAGATAACCGGGCTAGAGTATATGAATAATAATGAATATAATAACGATAACTTTGATATGAGTATATATATAATATGATAAAGCGGTTCCTTTCTTAAGCAAAAACACAAGGTTGATTCGTCTAAAAATATAGAGTTTATTATTAATTACATAATAAGTATGTATTGCATACTTCCCAGGTGCTATACTAACCTAAAAATATAGAGAATAAACAATTTTAAATGTTTGTGCTTCCCTATATTATCTCAGCACAACATTCCTACAGAAACTTGTGCTTGTAGATTTTGGCATCTAAAGAGGCCCACCTATTAGTTCACTCACGAATTATCAATGCAGTCAATCTTGAGTTGTCACTCTGTCTATCTCTCCATCCACACTTTCCAACCTCTCAAGTGCCGACCTCTCTCGAGCACATCCAGCTCACCAACACACACACAAAGCTTACATATATGTAAAAATAGTATTTTTGATTACTTCCGTTCTCTTCTTTCGATTCCGACATTATTACTGATCGTCTAAAGGCAGAGATCGGTAAGCGTAAGCTAGGCTGATGGAGGGGGAAACACCTACAGGAGCAGTGGTTATTTCTGCATGAACTGCGCCTGCGTCAGTCACGCACACATAACCATCGCTCCTGTAGGTATTTTCCTCTCCATCAGCGGTAGCTTACAAAAGCCCGCCGATCCCTGTCCGAAGGCACGAAGAAGAACCACAACAAGCTGAAGGTGGCCCAGATGCCGTTAAACATTCGAAACATTCGACGATGAAAGAGCACTTTTTTAAGTAAATATTTAGTAAATGTCGATCTATCCATCGAAATTCTTCATTACGTTTCGCGTTAAGTAACACATTTTATGTTTTCTTGTCATTTATAATACTATAAAGCGAAGTTATACCTAGGATTTTTATACGTTTATATTATATTATATATTATTTTATAAATTTACAGTAAGTAAATTTTTTAAAGTAACGCTTGTTTGTACTTCCAGGTTATTTTTATGTTATGTAAGATCCCCATAACAAACTTCAAAAAACTAAACAAATTACGCCAACTACATGAAAAAGTCGGGGACAAAAAGAATATTATTTGTACTTCTACGTTAGATTTATTTAACTGTATGTAATAGATTCTATGTTACATTCAGCTGTATGTAAGATCCGGATCGAATAAATAAGGCTGAAAGCGTAACCAAATGACGAGGGTGAAGATCTCGCTCGACGGCGGCGAGACGTGACCGACGCACAGTGGCGTGTTTATGCGAAAAGCTGGCCAAAAGTAATATTATTGAATCTAAGATAAATTGTTGGAATAAAATTCAATACTATGACTCCAAAATGATAAAATGTATTATTTCAATGTTAAATATTAAATATAAAAATTATTTTGTTTAAACATAAAAATAATGAAATTAACTATAAGTATAAAAATTTAAAACACATGAAGACATTACGAGGAGAAGAATATTGTAATTGAGAGTATAATAATTATATAATTAAATAATTAATTAATAATGTATAATAAATATGAAATGGAATGCATTTTACATTTTTATACTTACAGGTAATCAATATCATATTCAACAACAATATTGTAATTAATTAATTATAATATTCTTCTACTGTTTTTTCTTCTTCTTGTACTTCAGCTTCATCTTCTGCTCCAAAGAATCGCCGGTTTATGACGGTCAATAGACTTTAGGTGTCCGCTGGTATCTATTGTTGTTGCTGAATAAGTCATTATAACTGTTTTGCCGGTTTCGGATTTTTACTATACAGGGTGTCCGCGGGAAAGCTAAACAGCCGGCTTCCTCCTAAACTATTGGAGATAAAAATATAAAAAAAATAGGGAATTGCATGGTTCGAGAGGGCCAATTCATTAGCGCGAACGATTTTTTGTTTTTATTATTATTTTAAAAGATATGATGGTCAAGTTCGGTTTTTCAAATGGAACTATTTTTTCTGAAGACCTGAGTTGATAGTGCGTTCCAAGACAAATTAAATAAGCTTAAATGTATACACTTTATTTTCACTGGTTTTTAAGATATTGCGCTTGCAAATTTACTGATTTTCGCTGGCAGAAAACTGTCTGGTATAGCACGGACCGGGGACGGTCTTACTGGAGCCACGGGTGTCACTGCCTGTTGAAATAGATACCTACCTGCCAAAGGTCTACGCCAGGCCCAAAGGCTGGGCAATTCTCTTCCGTCAGAAATGCTACTTAGGTAGGTACTATTACCCGGCCGAAAGAAGATCCCCAAGCGGATCCAGAAGCGCACCGTTACTTTTATTTCGCACTTGCTTCTACGCTCGGATGGCCTGTTCTTTTGGGAGGGATGCAAGTTCGATTAGTTAGGTTAGGAGGAGTAAAAGTTGCTAAACTAAATTTCAATCATAAGGAGCAGATTGTATCAGAAACATGCGGATTTGCATTCCTCAGCAAACGGCTGCTCTCTTGAAGAGGCCCTCTTCACAGCAATACCCACCTTCTCTCGCACGGAATACGTTAACGCTTGCTTTTGTGCTGATATTGAAGCTCGTGTTTATACTCGACAGGACCACGCGTCGACAGCGGGCTACCCCTTTTCTTCCTGTGTCTCTCCACGAGCCGTATTGACGGTGGATTGTAGGAGCGTAGATATCTGGATGCCAGTTATTGAATTCAGGAGACGATAGAAACATTTTTTTACAAAACACACATGTACTATAATTAAAATAAATCGTATTCCTCTCGGGCAGGAGTACTGATAATGATCGAACTTGCGCCCCACTTCGCGCAGACCAATTACACGGAGGGTAGTCGGGTCACACACTGCCCAAATGATACAGGGTAATTATGGAGCAACGCCCGTCAAGGAGATGCGGCGGCCTGGTACCCCGTGACGAGGACAGTCCTTCGCTGTGCCTCACCCGATTTTTATGGCTTTTTCCGGAAAAAGGTAAGAATCCTGGGTCGAACGTAGCGAATTGAGGTCGAGTCCCCGCAGTCGAGGGTGAATTATCAATTATAGCGTATTAAGAAACTCTTTTCTTCATCGTATCGAAGGGGAAGTGACGCCAATGGATTCCTTATGTTTTTCTCGCGAAAATCATACCAAATGTCATGCAATTCGGACTACTTTGACACAAGCTATTTGTATTCCCTATGTAAAAGTTGTCCGATTTACACGACATTTGGCATGATTTTCATCGGAAATCCCCAAGGAATCCATTGGCGCCACTTCCCCTTCGATACGATGAAGAAAAGAAGCAAACATTTGAAATCCTGAACAGTTCTCACTTCTTAATGGTATGTATTCCAAACCCATCGGCGGTCGAAAGCCATAAAATTCGGTGACGCACTGCGGCGTTCTGCCCTCGCCACGGGGTACCAGGCTGCATCCTTTGGCGGACGGTGCTCCAGAATCATCCTGTACCTGTACTAAGGGGAAGTAGGAGAATATGACTCAATTTTCAACTTCAATAGTCTTTTATATCGCACTTCTTTCTACGCTCGAATAGCCGGTTGTTGGGTTCCAGCTAGGAAATAGTGGGTGTTATAAATTTTTTCTTTGATCATAATAATTTCTTTTTTGCGTATTTTAACCATCCTCGGCACAGTACTTGGTTTTACCCTTTCTCGCACGACATATGGGCTCAACGATGACAGGGTTAAATATCCAGTTTTGTCTTTTTTAATAGATTTAATGCATGTATATGAAATCGGTATGTTTTTACATAAAACATATTTGTGAGCTTTTTGAAGCAACTACCAAGTAGACGTGGTTGCGTTTCATGCGAACCCGACAACAGCAGTTCGCACAATAGCGGAAAAATGTCCACACCAATTGCCTTATCACATCGACTGTAGACCGTCGGTCGCTCTTAGGGTGTCGCCTTTCAAATTAATGAGACGGCCGACGTATTGAAAATAGTTGTTCGCCAAGTGAAATTGTTTCGACTGTGTACGAACTTGAAACTTTATTGTAATATAAGATAGGCTTGTTCTGCGCCCGCTCGGGCAGGCGTCACGAGACGAAGAGACGGTGCACAGTGGTCCCAAATTGTTAAAAAGCGGCAAACCCAGCAAAACGTACTTCAATTTAGTCAGAAATCGGTGCTCGGGAGTTTTTGGGGTCGTTGATTAGGAATCTGAAATTCAAATTTTTTAAAACAAAATGGCGAATCCAATATGGCGGACGTGCATATTAAAAAATTGACAGATCTGCACGAAAATTGATATCCTGACGTTTTTCAGGTCGCTGACTACGACTCTGAACTTCCAATTTTTTAAAACAAAATGGCGAACCAAATATGGCGGACGCGTATATCAGAAACACATCATATTGGACGAATCTTGGTATACTAAGGTGTTTGAGGTTACTGCCTACGAATCTGGGTTCAAAATTCCAAAAAACAAAATGGCGAATCTAATATTACTGGTGTAAAAGTTGGTTTCAATTTTTGTGAAAATGGATTCTTCGATTTTTTACTATAATTATGTATTTAGAATATCGAATTTAATATAACGATGTTAATTTCCAAACGTTTTTGAAAATTTTTTCGGACTTCAGTGACAAACTCCATTTCTACGTTTAATAGATCACGTAGGTCAAATATATCGTCGAAAATAATAAAAGGGAATTATGGATTATAAGTGTTGTTTAAAATAAAGAATGCTGTTTTATTAATATACTAATCTGTCTTTATTTATATTCTCATTCAGAATCATCCGAATCGGATGTGCTTTCCTCTGAACTAAATACATTATTTCTTCGGTATCCGAAACTATTTCGAACACGTCTGGGGGAATATCCTTCTTCTATCATTGGCTAATACCCATACAGCACACTCCGTTGCCCGAGGCTTGCAGGAAGGTTCCATGGGGGTTGCCGTGGAATGTTGCCTCGGTGCGGACATAGGAACCTTCCTTGAACATTCCAGCCATGTAGCGGTGGAACATTGCCACTTGGAACCTTCCTGCCAGCCTCACGGAACGTTCCGGACATTCTCTGGCAATGGTCACGGAGCGTTCCGGACTTTCTCTGGCAATGGTCACGGAGTGTTCAGGACATTCTCTGGCAATGGTCATGGAACGTTCAGGACATTCTCTGGCAATGGTCACGGAGCTTTCAGGGCATTCTCTGGCAATGGTCAAGGAACGTTCCGGACATTCTCTGACAATGGTCACGGAGCGTACTGGACATTCTCTGGCAATGGTCAGGCAACTTTTCGGACATTTTACAACAAAGACTTTTCCCTAATTGATATCAATAATAATTATTGTTGGTGCAGATTACTGTATATGTACATTTTTTTTACAAAATCCTTATGGAAAAAGGAGAAACATTTATACACACCATTGATTTGTTAAATAAATCGGCTACACATTTTTTACATTAACACACACTATATTATTCAGAGTAGGAAGTTCAAAGTTTCTCCTGTATATTAGGTTACGCTTTGTGTAGACGATATAAGTTGTTGTATGCTTTATGTAAACTATGGGACTATTCCCGTTTATAATAATAACAATAATAATAATAATAATAATAATAATAATAATAATAATAATAATAATAATAATAATAGAGTAAACCAACCAGTAATTGACCGCAGACCAGTGAATGACCATTAGGCAAAGAAATGTAAATTATAAATTTAAAAAATACTATATGTTTATAAATGGAGTGTAGTTGCACTTTTAATATTCCATATTTTTAGTTATGCATATTAAACAAACATTAATAAGTACAATTCTTAATAAAAGTATGCGGTCATTTACAGGGCTTCTCATTCAACAATTCGGTCATTCACTGGTTGGTTTACCCTAATAATAATGTCAAAACGAGCCTTCATTTTTTAATAATTTGAGTTTAAAGTTATGCACGGTAGGAGGTAAAGTTCGAATACGTAAGCAATCCTTTCAATCTTGGTTGTTGCTGCAGCGGTAAAGTGTTCGTCTACGGTGCTCGAGGTCATGGGTTCGAATCTTACTGAGGTAAAAAAATTTTATATTTATTATTAATGACGTACAGACGTTATACTACTACGATTCTGCACACATTCATGTCCCCGTCGTGTCTCTCGCAGCACAGTATAAAATAATATATACTATCGATATTTTTATTTTTGGCCTTACTGTTCGGAACGCTCCGTGAGCATTGCCAGAGAATGTCCTGAACGCTCCGTGAGCATTGCCAGAGAATGTCCTGAACGCTCCGTGAGCATTGCCAGAGAATGGCCGGAACGTTCCGTGAGCATTGCCAGAGAATGTCCTGAACGCTCCGTGAGCATTGCCAGAGAATAGCCGGAACGTTCCGTGGAATGTTCCAAAAGGGCGGACATAGGATTCTTCATGGTACGTTCCATCAATGTAGCAGGAAGCTTCCGGTACTGCACAGGAACCTTCCTGCTACACTGATGGAACCTTCCTGCCATGGGAGTGTGCTATAGGGGTAGAGTGTTAGCTTTGTTTAAATCATTGAAAAAGCAGATCTTTTGGAAGTGGTCTTCCTGTATTGAACTGGACTTTTCGATAAATTTTATATCTCACATTACATTTTTTACAAATATATTAAATTTTGCAGAGATATCATCAATACGCTCTGGTGGGACGGAGTGTAGATAGTGTTGATACCTCTACTTGGCACTTTAAATTTAAACATCTTAAAAAACCGCAAATTTTCGCAAATTTTCGCAATTTTTCTCAACATGCCGCCCCCCTTGAACAATCTCGTTGAACAGAATGGAGCGCGTAGGTGCGGTACGGAGGCTTGGCGCCGATTACAAAAACGCAGAAGATCAAATTAACGCAACATTGTGACGGTAGGTTACAACTTATGAACTAGTACCTTATGTCTAAGAATAAAACATTGGGCGTATATACATGGGTGATGCCGCGGTTGAACTTTATGTACAATAAGGAGTTTACGTATCTATCGGAAGCGGCGCGATGCGCTTCATGCAGCGCTTGTACTCTCCGCGCGTGGTTCCGGGGCTGATCTGTGTGCCACTTCTTGCGAACCGTCAGGCTGATAAACGCCCGATCGGCACCGTGGATAAATCGTAATCGGGAATACTTGTCAACGGGGCGCCAATGAGGAAGTGCGCGGGGGTGAGCGCAGTCAGGACGTTTGGATCGCACGACATTGGTGTTATAGGGCGCGAATTGAGAACGAATTGATTCCCGTGGACGGACGGCGCTTCCTTCACGCTTTCCGTCGTCGTGGATGATGCTCAGCAGCCCTTGTGGCGTTGGCTGATGCGTTGACCTGGATGTTGCCCCTGGCGAATGAAGTGCTCTGCTGACATTGTCGAATTCGTCGGTTCTTGCGATGGGTGCAGCGCCCTGCGCGCTGCTGTCTCCAGACTAGATTGGCGAAGATGGATGCCACACTCCTGTGCAGCTGAATCCCCTCTGGCTGTATGGATGTGGATCAAGGCCGTCGTAGCACGAGATTCGGCTCGAAGGACCAATTTATGTAGAGCGTCGGTCGAGCAGCATGACAATCTTTACACGCGGCGAGGATGGACACATACATGTGACCATTCACTGAGGTCCGACAATGCGTCCAGCACGGCAGTGCTTTCCATTCAGATGGGCGACTCAACACCGACAGTTCATAAATTCATTAAGAAAAATGGTTCGGATCCGTATTAGCCGATTTCACCGCATAAACTATTTGATTGAGATTTTTTACCACGGATTGAAGTTGCGATGCGGATACTGCTCAAAATCGGAGCGATGCACAGTTTGTATGAAACTTAATGATAACGGACGAATGTACCTATATTTTATACGAAGGGCATGACATGCCATCAAAATTCATCTACATTGGGTACGTGAAGATAATAACCGCGACTCAGTTTTAATGTGGTGTGGTATTTACAATCGAAAAATATATGGACCCAATTGTTTCGAAGGAAATGTAATAGGAGCGATATATTTAAAATTTCTGGATAATTATGTGGATGATATTTTATACGACATGCCACTTGCTGAAGCGCAAAATTTATAATTTCAACAAGACGGTGCTGCAGCGATGGCTGAACTCATCATTTCCCAAGCAATGGACCGGTCCAGATTTTATGGGCACAGCATTAGGGATTGCAATCCGGTAAATCGGTTAAAAGTTTTTTTTATCATTGATAACGTAGTAGACATCGACGGAATTAATGAACGCATATATGCGCCACATTGCTATACACAATTTCTCGAATTACCGATAAATTACGTATAGCAATGTAGCGCATATATGCGTTCATTAATTCCGTAGATATCTACTACGTTATCAGTGATAAAAAAAACTTTTAACCGATTTACCGGATTGCAAACCCGGCCTTTAGGAGGCCGGTTGCCCCTCGACGTGTCATCCATCATTGAGGATACAATTTTGAATTCTTTTTAAAAATTGTGATTCTACTTTCATTAGCATATCTGGTGGAATATTATTGCAAGCCTGTATGATTCGTTCGATTAGGTCGTTTGTATTTTCGACAGGGGTTTGAAAAACTAACTGTTTAATGTATCCCCATAAGAAGAAATCACACGCCGAGAGGTCAGGGGATCTCGGTGGCCAAGCGATTGCTCCATTGCGACCGATCCAGCGGTTGGTAAATGTTGCGTTCAGCCATTCCGTAACTATATTTGCGTAATGTGCTGGAGCACCATCTTGTTGGAACCAGAAATTACGTCTTTCTGCCAGTGGCATATTATGCAAAATATCTCCCAGATAATTTTTCAACATTTCTAAATATACTGCTCCCGTCACATTTCCATCGAAAATATACGGTCCATATATTTTTCTGTTGTGAATACCACACCATACTAAAACTGACTGGCGGTACTGGTTATTGTCTTCTCGTATCCAATGTGGGTTTTCCGCTGCCCACATTCTTGAATTTTGATGGCATGTCATGCCATTTGTATGTGTTTGAGCGTTTGACCGTTGGCCACGTGAGCGTATACCGGTTTGAGGTTAGGCGCGGGAAATAAAACACAGTATTGATGAGCAGAGAGTCAATGTTTATTTTACACTCGCGGAGTGAGTCGAACAGTAAAAGGTACCCGTGAGAATGAGCGTGGGCACGTCGTGCGAAAGGTGGGAATTTATAGTCTCGCTGAGACGAGTCGCGATGAGTTCAACACGTGGCCGCGTACCTGACCACGATCCACAATCAATAGCTGCGATGCGAATGAGAATGAGAACAAACGCGTGAGCGGTGAGAAAGTATGGGATGAGCACTAACGTGAGCAGTTCTTTGAGAATTCACGAGTTACTTGAGAAAACGTTCAGTGAAACCGACGCGTCTACCTTCGTACTCTGCGTGAACAAGATTGATCAATATGGCCAATCGATTTCCGTTGGTCGTCTTCTCCAAAAGTCAGGAGTATCGAGCGACGTGGGGAAATGCGATAGGCTGAGCGTTCTGTCGCTGACAGCTAATTGGTCTATCGATTGTGGATCGGGCTTGTCGATCCGCTGTCCAGGAGGTGCTGCGGTGAGTTGGGTGTGGCCGAGATCGGAACTACCGAATCACAAACATGCTCCCGGCCTCAACAGCTGGAAGAAGATGTTGATATTGAATCTGTAACATTCAATACAGCCAATTTTGCGATTGGCCTGGTTAAGATGGTAGTAGCGGTCTTGAGCGTCACCACCCTGGTCAATCCATCCTTCCCTGGGTGAAGGGTGAGAACCCGAGCAAGTGGCCAGTTGCTAGGGGGAAATCGCTCATCGGTGATGAGCACCAGAGAGCCGACCTTGATGGCGTTGGATGGATGATGCCACTTCGAGATTGAGAGCTGACGTTGCAGATAATGAGCTGACCATTGAGTCCAGAATTGTTGAGTCTTCTGTTGGATAAGTTGCCACCGCGCTGATGGTGAGATGGATGTGTGCTCCACAGAAGGTTCAGGTAGAGCTGAGAGCGGGTGGCCAATGAGGAAGTGAGCAGGAGTGAGCGTTGCGACGTCATCAGGATCGTCGCTGAGGGGCTCGAGAGGTCGTGAATTCAGCAGGGCCTCAATCTGCGTGAGAAGTGTACTGAACTCTTCGTAAGTGAGTGCAGTTTCACTCACTGTTCGCCAAAGATGGTGTTTGGTGGACTTCACCACAGCCTCCCATTTGCCTCCCATGTGTGGTGCGGCTGGAGGGTTGAAACACCAGCGAGTGTTGTCGTTGACAAACAGCTGAGCGAGAGTTTGGTGATCTTGAGAGCCCTGAGTGAACATCCTCTTGAGCGTGGCATCGGCTCCGATGAAGTTGGTGCCACAATCTGAGTAGAGTGAGTGAGGGATCCCTCTCCGTGAGATGAACCGTCGGTACGATGCGATGAAACCTTCTGTGGAGTAGTCAGTGACTAGTTCGAGATGAACAGCTGAGGTGGTGAGACATACGAATACACAGATCCATCCCTTGTGAGGCTTGGCGCCTCGCCCTTTCCACGTCCTTAAAGTGATGGGACCAGCATAGTCCAGTCCAGTGTTGGTGAAGGGGCGTGTGGGTGTGACTCGTGAAAGAGGTAGTTGGCCCATCAGTTGATGGGCACGGATCCCCCTTTGCCGAGCACACACAACACACCGTAGAATGTGAAATTTCACTGGAGCCCGACCACCGATGATCCAATAGGTCAGTCTGATTTGAGCGAGTGTGAGCTGAGTCCCTCCATGGAGAGTTTGTCGGTGAGCTTGATCTATAATCAGATCGGACAGACGTGAGTGACGAGGCAAAATTGCAGGATGCTTACTTAATTAAACCGCGTTGAGAACACCTCTGACCGTCGCGTTAAATATTGTAACATAATCACTAACGGCTACATCAGGAATGCGCAGACTGGATCACTTCTTAGAAGATTGACGGAATTGTATACTCTACATACGGTGCAGGGGACCGCGCCTTCCCACGATTTTGTCGCATGTTTCGGAGCATGTATGGATTATTAATTAATTACGAATTGTTTTGTTTAAATTGGATACTTAACACAATTTCTGACAGTCTAAAGACTGTGGGATTTCCTTAGTCAGAAATTGTGTATATGAATTTATGAATATTGGGGAAGAGCCCTCAGCTGTGTGAAATTGTATGGTTTCTGAGATGTGGGATGTCATGTTTTCCTGTGCATACAAATATTTCGTAAAGATCGACTATATATTTGAATCAAGAGTCTGATGAATGGACGCAAGCACACACACACACACACACCGCCTCGTTAAGTAGAGGGGTTCATAGTAGCGTGGCCGAGCGATAAAATGCAACGTAAGCCTTTTCGGCGCGGACCCACTCTGGCCGCTGCCGAGAGCGTGAAGCTGCGACACTCTGTGACGGCAAATCACGAGGTGCGTGTCATTGGGGTCCGCAAGTGTTTTAGAGATAGATTTCTCCGGTCTACTGTGTAACCGCGTGAAAGACTCAACTTGCGAAACAATTTATTCATTTAAATAATTTATTCTTTTAAATGATTTATTCTAACTTTGGTAATTATATAGAACAGGTGTTTTTCCTCACCGATTTCAATGATTTTTGGATATGTTGTAAAACTCAACATTCTGAACAACTTTTTCCTATACATATTACCGCCGCACGACCTTCGTTTCCCAGATATTTGCGAAAAACTTCTGCTGATTTATTTCAACGCAACGCATTCCACTTTCATACTTGTCCCGGGGATTAGTATTGGTTTGGGCTACATTAATGCGGGGGGGGGGGGGCGCCCGCTTGCGGGCGCGTAAAGCATAGTAGCGAACCGATGTGAGTTTAAACGTTTGAACCAGACACTTGCGGATGCCCGTCAACACTGTGACTCTGTTCGGCGGTACCGACGCCGCCGGTTATTCGAATGACTCTGGTTCTAAAACATAATTTGTTTGCAAGAAAGAGGGTGCCATCAAGAGCACCTGTTGGGTGTGTCGGGACACCCATCAACACACCAACTCACATCGGTTCGCTACCATGCTTTACGCGCCCGCGAGCGGGCGCGTGCCCCCCGCACTAATCTAGCCCAAACCAATACTAATACCCGGGAAAAGTTGGGAAGTGGAATGTATTGCGTCGGAATAAGTCAAAAGAAGTTTTTCGCAAATATCTCGGAAACAATGGTCAGCTTCGTCATTTGTTTTGTCCCCTGGTGGCGCATATGCTGCGGCGGACGCGTACTGTAGGTAGGTAGGTTTACGGCAGAATACATTGTAGCAGTAGCAGTAGTTTTTCGCGAATATCTTGGAAACGAAGGTCAAGCGGCGGTAACATGTTTAGGAAAAACTCCCACGTCAGGATTCAGATGGCTTATCCCGCCTATGTTATAGGCGGGGAGTCCCACATAACCCCGACAACAAATGTCGGGGTATGCGTAATGCATTTTCCCCCTCTTCAAAAAAAAAAAGAATCATGTCCCCGACAACATATCCAAAAATCATTGAAATCGGTGAGGATGGAAAACTTCTAAATAATTACCAAAAAATATAATTCAGACAGGTCCACCATTCGTTTCGAAGTCAAAAATCAGCAATGTATACGTCCCATGTAATAGGAAAGAACACATGTCTAATTATTATAAAAGGCAGAAAGAGGAAATTAATTTAAAAGGAAATGCTGTTTATAAAGCAAAGACAGGAGAGTGTAACATGAAAAAAGGCAAAGATTGTAAAGAAGGGGAGGAAAGCACAAAACATTATAATTATGAATATTATAACGCACATAAAGAAGGTATAATAAAAAAGAAAAAAGTGCATTATGACGCAAATAAAGAAGCGACATGTAAAAAGCGAAAAAATTATTATGAACTAAATAAAGAAGGTATAATAAAAGGGAAAAAAGTGCATTATGGCGCAAATAAAAATGTGACATGCAAAAAGCGAAAAAATTATTATGAACTAAATAAAGAAGGTACAATCAAAAAGCAGAAAATGCATTATGACGCAAATAAAGAAGTGATATGCGAAAAGCGGAAAAGTAAGTATCAGCTAAATAAAGAAGTTATCTCCAAAAAGCGGAAAGTATATAATGAAATACGTAAGGAAGATAATTATTATAATAAAGTAGCGGAACTTCGTGCTGTTCTGAAAATGAAAAAAAAGTATCGTTATATTGCTGTAACAAATAATAATATAGCAACCAAAAATAACAAAGAAACTTATATTAGAAAACTTTAAAAAATTATTAGCATGCCGTCCGGAGAAGCAAGTATATTGGAAGCTGAGCGTATAATAAAATGGTGTTTTCATATTAGGCAAAAGTATATTTTGAAAATGAGAAAACTGTGGAAAGATTCTAAACAAAAAGTGGAAGTTTCCTTAACGCGCGCAGCAGAATGTTTAGAAGTTGATGACAGGATTAATGCTTTGTGTGGACAATCCAGACATACGCCTTCTTCAGAATCATATTTTGTGGAAAGTTCGTACCATACTTTCACCGGTTCTGAATCAATCATACTGAATTCGGAAGGGAAAGCTATAAACGTTCTACCTGTATTGAAATCGAAGAAGACGAGAAAAGTATGGCATTGTAGTTATATTTGTAAAACAAAAGATTTTGAAATTCTGAATAATTTACAGAATTTTTTAAACGATTGTTAGAATGCTCATTAAAAAAGGTACATAAGTTGAACAACTATATCAGTATCTGTTCTAATAAAGTGCATGCTGAAAAAGTTGGTCATTCTCATGGTTGTTACATAAACCCTAAACTATTTAAGTCCAATTTTTTAGCCATTGAGATTTTGGCACCTCACTTTCCGGATTTACGACATTTGAAGAGAATGATATACAAAATAGCAAACATTTATAAAGACCAATTACATAATTTAGACAAAGCTTTAAACGATAATGACCTTGAAACACTTGGACGAATAACACTGCAAGCTCGGAAAGAAGCTGAAGCGTTGCATAAAAATAATACTGAAATATACTTGATTGAAGAAGAGATTATATCTCGATATTATTTAGCATTTAGAGCTTTCACAAAGCGGTCTATGAACACGCCACGCATTCCGCGCGTTTCCTCCGAGAAACTCTGTTTTAAAAGAGAGGTTCTTAAGTTTGATATTTCTAAAAGAACATATAAAGGAAATGTAATGCAAACATTGTTAAATCATATTGGATACAAAGTTGGTGACATGCATTTTACTTGCCGATATTGTCACGATAAAATTCGCAACGATTCCATACCACCAAAATGTATTTTAAATAAGCTTGATGTACGTCCAGTTCCAGAAATAGCAGTGTTGAACGATTACGAACGAATTCTCATTCAAAGAGCTAAACCGTTTCAAACAATTGAGAGAATGGATACAGTGATGCGTAAAAAAATATGCCACATAAATATATGTTTCCAAAAGTAAAGGGGAGAATATTTCACCTTCCTTTGCCGTTACAAGAAAATTTTAAAAAAATCTGTCCTTCAACTAAACCTTTAAATCAAAATCATGAATTATACATATTGGTGCGGGGCGTTCCAAAAATATCTAAAATAGTTTGGGAAAAGTTAGTTGACTTGAAGAAAGTATGGACTGCCTTAGTATGATTGAAAGCCCCTCTATACTCAGAAATTGTTTTACCACAATCGCACGATTTATTGCTGAATGCCAAATTACCAGATACAGAATTTCAAGAAGAAGTTGTTGCCAATGATAATAATAACGAATCCATCGTGGACGTTGACGGTGAAACACTTAATATCGATGAAAATAACAAACGTGCATTATTGACGCAAATGTCACAAACTGATGCATATTATGATCAGTTTACGATTTATCCAATGTATGACAAAAGGGTTAATGAATCTGCTACTGCACTCTATCAAATGCTTAAAGTTCATGACATTCCGTTGGGCCATCGTGCTGAACAATTAGATGTGAAATGTTTCCCAGATTTATATCCTTATGGGGTGAACTGACAGCATAAAGACAGATTGGTTCGTTTGACTGATCATGAATTCATTAAGTCCAAACTGATGTCCAAGCATTCGCAATTTCGATTGAATATGCAATATATTTTTCATTTATTACACGATACCAATATGCGGCGATTGAACGCTGGAATTTTTCACAAAATGAACGTCGTAAATCCACGTGAAAAATACACAGCTGCTGCTTTGCTAGAGCAACTCTCTAAAGATCAGCTACAAACGAACTTGAACACTATATTTTCTAGATTACGTAATGCAGCACAGTATTGGCGAAAACCGAGAAACGATTTGAACTGTATGATACACCATTATGGATCAGCTACATGGTTCCTCACGCTCAGCCCAAGTGAGTGGCTATGGACAGATTTAATAGAATATCTTCGTGAAGTAAACGGCCCATCGGTGCCGTTTAGCCGTTTAACCGTTGAGCCGGAACTCATTGCTTCTCATCCCGTTTCAACTGTTCGATTTATAGATAATGCATTCCACGCTATGCTGGATTTTATTTCTTCGCCTGACAATCCGATTGGCAAGGTCACTCATTACTTTTGGCGCAGAGAATATCAAAGCAGGGGATCACAACATTTTCATCTTTTAATTTGGATTGAAGGTGCTCCTATAATCGATAAATCTTCGAAGGAAGATGTAGCAGCATTCATTAAGAAATACGTCACTTGCAGATTGCCATCACCACATACGTCGCCAGAATTATATAGACGTGTAATTGCACATCAAATGCATAAATGCAACAGTTACTGTCTACGCAACAAAAAAACGAAAAATTCCTTCTGTAAAGTATGTAGATTTTCATTTCCACGTCCAGTTACAGATACTTTGATAATAAGGGCTGTGGCTGTTTCTATAGGTGCTAGAAAACAATTGAAAGCAAAAGGTAGACTCTATGATCTTCCACGTTCAATAAAGGAAGTCCGTATCAATGATTTTAATGCTTCCGTTCTCACGGTTTGGAGAGGTAACATGGATATACAATATATTGGGGGAAAGACAGGGTTGGTAACACATTACTGTACTAAGTACGTGTCAAAGCCGGAAAAAAGTTACGCTACGGACACTATGGCAGCAATAAATTCTACTAAGTCATTGGCTAGTCTTCTGTGCAACCTTGGAATGCGCATGCTAAATCATAGAGAATGTGGAGCGCCTGAATGCGCTGATACTCTTTTAGAATTATCATTGCATGGCACTGACTCCAGTACTACTATTAAATGGTTAGATGTAAATATACTGAGATGTAGGAAACTGAAAACTCGCAAAGAGATTGAGGATCTGGAAGGTGAATCCACAGACATATTTTGTCCATCCCTCATAGATGATTCCAATCCTAACAGACCTCAGGAATTAGAATCTATGTACCTGTACGATTTTGATATTGTTACAAAGTACTTTAGGATCGGAGCGAGGATAGCAGATTACACGTTCGGCAAGGTGCGATTTAATTCGAAGCTTTAGGCGGACACGAGATTATATTTAAGCATTTTAGATTAAATTGTACAGTTAGAATTTGAATGTATTTACAAGGTCAAAGCACAATAAATTAACAGCGATTCACACACACACACGCTAAATTATTTACAAGCCCATGCAATAAGTTCTGATAGTTATAAGTTTAAGAGAGTAAAGTTAGCTTGCGAAGCAAAGTCACGAAGCTAGTAGTGATTCGAGGCAAGTTCGAAAGCAAAGCGCAAGCAAGGTGCGTAAGCAGAATAATTACCAGTCAGTCGGGTGTCCTAGAACGGAGTAAGCGATCCAGGAAATCTCGGTCGATTTCCTGGAAGGAATAGCCTTCCCCTTCCATAGATCGCAAGTCGATGGAAGGGGACGCGATCAACGCTCCACATGAGCGAGCAGGCCGTTGCCACCTGCCTAATTAGTATAGTTCATTAAGAGATGGCGTTAATATGTCGCTTTCGCGTACAGCTATGTTGTATGACGTTAATAAAATTAGACCGTCTGAAAAAACTGAATATTATGAAATCTGTGCATCTTTGTTTTTGAAGAAAAGGAAAAGAGACTATCTTATCAATCATTATAAGTACAATGTTCAAATCATTATTATTATTATTCAAACCTTGGAGAAACACCAACGAATTGAAAAATGGATTTAACACATATGCGGTAGCTTTTATGTCGCTACAATCACAATTGACAGAAGCAGTTCAATATCACGAACGAATAACGGATATTCAAGACGTACGCGATCATATAAAGGAAGAAATTGAAAAGAACGTGTTGAATACTGTAGAACAAGAAACAAATTATCAAGGCGAACACCCATTAGAGTGTGTCCCCTTTGAAACTGTTAGTGCCATGAAAGATTTTAAAGACGCGGGAAACAAATTTGACTATTGTGATTTTCAAAAAATGATTTCGGAATTGAACCATGATCAGAAGCAGATATTTGATACAGTTACTAAGTCCGTGACGTCTAACGATGACATTCTCAGGCTTTATGTGAGTGGAGAAGGTGGTACTGGGAAAAGTTTTTGGATGAAGCAGATTATCGGAAAAGACACAGCAGTAACTGCTCCTACTGGAATCGCAGCTTTTAATATTGAAGGTCTTACCATACACCGATTATTCCAATTACCCGTAGAATATGGGCACACAGCCCAGTATAGACAACTTAGCGATGCAGCCCTTCAAATTGTACGAGATCAACTAAAAAATGTTGCTTTAGTAATTATCGATGAAATTTCGATGGTTTCTAACGTAACTTTCCTGTACATAGATCTACGAATTACAGAAATATTTGATACTGCAGTTTCCGATGATGCTTGGTACGGAAAAATACCCATTCTGTTATTTGGTGACTTACTACAACTTCCTCCTTCCGAAGCCCCTGCTTTTATACAATTATGGAATAAGAGTATGGAGAAAAATGTTGGAGGATTCGGTTCTTATAATTTATGGTCTGCCTTGTTTAGCAATGACGAATTGATAATAAACATGCGATAGCAGGGTGATAATATTTACAAAGACATCTTGTCGAGAATTCGTACCGGTGTAGTGACTGATTCGGATACAAAAGTTTTAGAATCGAGAAAATTAAATTTCAAAGCGACAAATTGTAATCACCGATTAAAGGCATTATGTGATTACATGCTTAAGGGGGTAGACACGTCACGTGACCTGACCGATTCGGCAGATCGGTATTACAGCAGTTTTTTTCTGTACAGAAGTGGTAATACCGATAGATCGACGATTGCCCGGTAAACGCGAGAGGGAGCTGTTTGCTATTTCCGTATTCTATTCTGAATAAGGAAATAAATTCTCAGCTGTTGCGTTGTACTTATAAAAATTTAAACGGAAAGTCGGCTGGTACTACAAATGTAAAACATTCATTGTACATTTAATTACTTGAAATGTGCTTATGCTACAATATTCTACGTTAGCAGTAAGGAATTATAAGTGAAAAGAGAAAATAGATGAGGGGATGTTCCCAGAAAATGAAGTTTGTTATGTTAGACATTTTTTTACTAGCAAAGCACCGAAACAGAACATGAAATACATTTATTACACGTCCTATGCAGAAAGCAGTTATGAACAAACATTATATATAAAATTGTACGGAATCGATTGACGTCACTTTTGCAAAGATCTGATTAGAAATTGCAGAACTTCAGATTCGTCACTGCCTAGCGTGCAACATTGTATAGTCCCGCTGGTGTCAAGCGTCGAAACCCACGAAATTCAGCGAGACACAAGATTGTTGGCGAGCATCGCGTTTGACGACTCTAGCTAGAAAATCACGCCGTATGAATGCTAAGAAACGATAGTGTGAAGTGGCGTGCGTTTCAATTGCACATTCACAATATCGTAGATTCTAGGGGCTAGAATATTAGCTACGTATTACGATGTTCTTCACCAAAGCAATGAATTAAAAAATAATTGAATAGGTCAATTAGTTAAAATTAATGAACTGTGCATGATTTTAATGACGCCTAATTTAATTGCAATTACAAACTGAATTACTAATTGTAATTAAAATAATTTTTTGACGTGCAACATGAAGCTGCGCACGCAAATGGTTGGGCTCGGATTATCGGGAAAGACCTACCCATCCCACCGTTTTGCTTTGTCGCTGCGAGCGAGGACTTTCGGGCCCCAGTAGACCACCCGTTGACAGCCGAGAGCAATAAAACCGACGGGCCAGATAAAATGTTCATGTTTGATAAGTGTTGAGGAAAGTATTACCAATGGAGTTTTTAGGGTTTCTCGATGAAAATGATGTCAGATATGGAGGAATTCGGTCCATTTTTAGTGAACGTAGTGTGTGTCCTAACCATGTATTCATAAAAAAAAATAGACCGAATTGCTTTGCGTCTCGACTCATGTTCGTGGACATAAACTCACCAATCCATCGGTGGTAATACTCTTATCAAGGTGTAATGAGAAATATGAACATATTCATATTCAGTACTGGATGACTCAAGTCGCCGTCGACCGAGGGCTCTAATAAATGTGCATTTATTTGGGAAACCAAAGCCGCGTCACTCGTGACACTTACTCGCGAACAGATATATGTATGTACGAGAAGAAGCAATGCAATTTCCCGATGACTTGAAGCAACATTTCAATAGGTAAATGCATGAAACTCTGGGATCAGGAATTCCCAACCAAGTGATGCATATGAACTGGCGATATTCAACAATAGTTTGTCGTCTAAATTTTACAATTAAAGTATTTGTTTGACATGTATTTAAAGTTTGTCAGCAAAGTCTTTCTCGATTTGAGTTCTATATAAGGCTGACTTTCCTCCACCATGAAAAGTCCCCTCTTGTCCTGCACGCTGGCAAGAAATCGACTCTCGAAACCAGAGGAGCCATACAATGTTGCACGCTAAGCAGTGACAAATCTGCAGTTCTGCATTTCCAATCACATCTTTGCGAAAGTGACGTCAGTCGATTCTTCATGTTTTCTCGATCAAATTGGCCCCAAAAATGATATAATTCGGACCAAAATGAAGGAAATTACGTGAAAAATTGTTTGCAGAATTGAAAGCCCGTTTCCTTAAAAATAGTCCGATTTAAATTATTTTCGGTCAATTTAATCGGGAGAATGCCAGGAATCCATTTGTGGCACTTTCATATTGATACGATGAAAAATAAACAAATTCTATTTCTTTATAATCGATGACACATCGCCGAGCACGGCGATCTCGCGCGGCTCGGAAAACAAAGATTCTCGTCGGTTATTCGAACTTCTAAGATCGTATTCAGATTTATTGGCCGGTGAGTTTAGTAACTAGGGGTGTGCGGTTACCCGATTTTTCGGGCTCGGGACGGGCCGGCAACTTTCGGGCGGGATCGGGCGGTGTCCCGATACTTTCGTATTGCTCGTGATCCCGACAGTTTCGGGACCCCGAGACTCGATTCGGGCTACAAGCATAGCCGCCATGAGCGGACAATTTGATTTCAGGTCGGTTCGTCTCGGTCCTTTTTGTATGCTTATAGTTCGTACGTTTTCTATTGTAAATCTGAACCTATCCGGAAAAAGATAATACCCTATATATTCCCTTTACATAAAGTACTAAGTGTGAAGTATATTTCAGATTTTTAAATATTGTCAATATAAAAATAGCGGCTGAGAATCCGAGCCGCGGGACGATCCGAACACTCCTATTCGTAACGCGTATTCTCTCGTCATCGCAGAACCCGAGTGAGCCAGAAGTGGTGGGGATAGCGCCAAGCTTCTGTCATGTATAGGCCAAACCGAGCTGCAGCGTAGAAATCAGAGTTGGGCGAAGATAACATCTAGATAACATCTAGATAAAAGGTCCTTTACGTTTATTCGTTATTTGAAGATCAAATAAGTTGATTTATTCGAAGTGCCTTCCAACTTGAATTTCAAATGACGGTTCAACTTTCAACTATCTTCATCCTAGAAAATCGAATAACCGACCTGATCCTTTGCGGCCTGACCCGCGCGCGGTCGCCTACCGGTCAGATTCTACAGAATCTGAATTTGTATATTTTTCATCGTATCAATATGAAAGTGACACAAATGAATTGCTGGCGTTCTCCCGATTAATTGGACAGAAAATAATTGAAATCGGACTATTTTTAACGAAACGGGCTTTGAACTCTGCAAAAAGATTTCTCACGTAATATCCTTAATTATGGTCCGAATTATATCATTTTTTGGGCCATTTTCATCGGGAAGACATAATGAATCGATTGGTAATACTTTTATCAACACTTGTGAAAAACATGAACATTTTATGTGGCCCGTCGGTTTTATTGCTCTGGGCTGTCTACTGGGGTCCGAAGGTCCTCGCTCGCAGCGAGAAAGCAAAACAGTGGGGTGGGTACGTCTTTCCCGATAATCCGAGTTCAAAAGCTTTTTAACAATCGAAACATTGTACATACATATTCTTTCTAATGCTTTCGCCTACAATTATTATGGTGGTTGAATTAACAAGAAACGACAGTTTGCCAATGAATATTCATTGTTGGGCCCACAATTATTATGGTTGGTTAGTTAACAAAAAATTTACAACGATGATTAAATGTCGTCTTACAAACGTCAGAAAAGGGTATAGCCGGTTAAGATGGTCAAATGTGCCCCTGAACCGAATTCAAATCGCGATGAGTCATTCGACAGCTTATAAAAAAAGAATGATTTCTGTCACGTTTCAATTTCGTATCTCGACCCGGGGGGTCGAATTTATTTGAAAAGTTATTTTATTCGATTTTTAACTAGATGATGCCCATCTCTGGTAGAAATACACACATCAGAAGAGGTGTGCCTTAGGCCTTAGCTCCGAAAAAATTCAGGAGCTTTATTGGTCAGAACATTGATTCTTTCTCGATAGCTTCATCTCGTATTGGTCTACGCATAACTTCGTGACGCACACAACTACATATGTACTACGCTGACAATAAGAATAAATAACAACCACACGGCTACGTCCAGACGGGGCCGAGCAGCATTCCCGTTACCCCACCATACCCTTCGGTGGCTAGGGAACTCCAACTGAGAAATCCACGATCGTCAGATGGTGATGGCTGATTTCTCCTCGATCGCTGTTCGCGAAAACGAATCGACCGGCCAATATATTTGAATACGACCTTAGGATAAAGATATAATGAAAGATGAAAAATTATTCGAAGCCAAAGATGAAAGGCCTTCGAATAAACAAAGGAAACTAATAAATACCCGAAGCTAAATAGAATTTTAGATTTACGGTACACACACCCTCCCCCCAATCCTCGTGTCGATCGGCCACTGGGGCCATTCGGAAGTATATTCTTTTAATTAAATAATGTCCATCTCTGCATAGGAGCGTAAAGAATTACAAAAAAAATCAAAGAGTCAACTGTTGACCGATTTGGAGACTTTTCCTTGTTATATGTTACATACAATAGTCGGAAAAATAATAATAAAAGCAATAATGGCAAATAATTGCTGTAACTTCCACATTCTGAAAATATGATATCAGTAAATATCTACTTCGTGTGTTATTGAAAAATTCCAATCTCTTTTTTTATTTGAAATAATGTAACCATATAATTATAACATATACTCGGCAGCGGTGATGTATGTGTTACAGTAAAAGCGTGAATTTAGTAAATTTCCAGCAGTTTCTAGTCAATGTATGCCTAAAATGCATATAATCTAACCTACAATCGTCCAAAAATACATACATTGACTGTATCACGCTTTTGCTGTGGCACATGTATCCAGCTAACGCTTCAGTTTTGCTATGATTCCACGTTGGCAGACCTCCCGAGTAGGCGCTATCTCGCATTCACTACCTGAACTAAATTTGTCACGTGATTTGCTCTGTATTATCGCCAAAATGACGGAACTCGTATTTGGGAATGCAATCACGTTGATACGTTTTTTGTCCTTATATGAACAGATTTTAGGCTGGGTGAGGTCTCATTCGAAAGAGGAAGGTTCAGTGCAGGGCGCTCTGGTCATCCTTTGAGTCACAAAACTCTTTTAGTGACCTAAAAATACTTGGATTCATGCGGGTGTATTTTGTCGATTTTTGTTCTACTTTGAACACTCGTATTATTAGATATCAACACAATTTCGTCGAACCATGACCAGAGCGCCCTGCACTGAACCTTCCTCTTTCGATTGAGACCTCGCCCAGCCCAAAATCTGCTCATATAAGGACGAAAAACGTATCCCCCCAAACCCATGTTTCGGGCACATTATGTGGGTATTACAGCGCGCTGCATGTCTACCCCCTTAATGTGGGATCTAATACGGTGTGTTTACTTCCCCCATGTGTTCAGTGTGATGTTTTGAACGTTGCAATGCTGAGTCGATTTCCATCCGAAGAAATCCATGTGATTGCTCATGATACAATGAATTGTGCACCGTACTTGAAAAAAATGTGTCAAAGATACTAAACAATAATGACGATGATTGCTCCCGAACGGCGGGACTTGCAAATGTAGTAATTGTTAAAGTAGGAGTGCAAATCATGATTAGAAGAAATATTGATGTTACACTAGGTCTTGTCAACGGCACCATTGCTAATCTTGTTTCAGTTACACGAGGTGTTGATAATAACGTTGAAAAATTGAAAATTATATTACCCACTGGGAAAGATCATATAATAGAACGTGTAAGTGTTAAATTTGAAGTAATGGATAGAGCGTTCGTTATTAGAAAACAATTTCCGATTTGCCTCAGCTATGGTATAACTATTCACAAAAGTCAGGGACTAAGCTTGCAGAATGCTGTCGTAGAAGCAGATTATCAAAAATAAAAAAAAAAAGAAAATAGTGTACATGAAAAGTACAATATAAAAAAAGATGTGAAATCAAAATGAGCTGCAAGTACATAAAGGTGCTTTCCAACTGCGCTTAAGGGGGTAGACACGGGTAATGCAGCGCGCTGTATACCGGCACAATCTGGCTCGAAACAGGGGGCTGGGATTTTTCATCATTCGTCCTTATATGAGCAGATTTTGGGCTGGGTTAGGAATCATTCGAAAGAGGAAGGTTCAACGCGGAGCGCTCTTCTCATGGTTCAACGAGATTGTGTTATTATTATTATTATTATTATTATTATTATTATTATTATATAAACGGGACTAGAATCCCATAGTTACAAAAGAAATCAAACAATGGGTTTACAGTTACTAGCACTTAGTACACACAATTAACATTTAGTTTACAATAGCCTATATAAAGATGACCGGAACGCACTACTAGGGAGAATAAAGGGATCACAGTCATTAAAGTGTTGATTAGCCACACTCATGGCCCGATTAATAGGGTCAACAGAGTAGTGGAGGTACTGCGGTAATCTCGGCGAGAATAGAGGCCTGGATCGCAAATGCCTCTGCGGAGCATTAAAGGAAACCAAGGATGTCAACACCGGACAGTCTATGTGACGATTTAGTAAATTATATAAAAGCATCATATCAGCTACATGTCGACGATCGACGAGAGAGGGGATATTTAAGAGATCCATTAATGGGCCATAGTTATGGTCAGTACGATCCATAGGCATACCCAGAATTCGAGCGGCGAATCTCAAAAACTTATGTTGGACCCGTTCAATCAAACTAATATATTTGCCGTGCCTCGGATTCCAGATGACTGAGGCATATTCAAAGTGAGGCCTAACAAGGGTAAAATATAATAATTTGATTGCATCAATATTTCGAAAATGTCTGGCAAACCTTGATACGAATCCTAACATTCTTAATGCTTTACTTGTGCAGCGCATATATTGGTTCCTGAAATCGAAACATGACGTAATAGAGATACCTAAATCAACAACCTCGGACACCTCATTGAGTGTATCATCCCCTATCTTATAAGGGAAGACAACGTTACACCCACCGCCCGCTGCCCTAAGAACCACACACTTAGACGTATGCAGCCTTAAATTATTCATGCTACACCATAGCGCGAATCTATCCAAGTCATCCTGCATAATGATTGCATCACTCTGGGAATGGATTCTCCTAAACACCTTAAGGTCATCCGCATACAACAGAAAATTAGTTCCAACAAATACATCGACAAGATCATTAATAAACACATTAAAACGCAACGGACCTAGATGAGACCCCTGAGGAACACCTGAGGTGACATTTATCGGCGAGGAAAGGGAATTAGATACTCTAACGATTTGCTCACGGCCAGAAAGATAACTGTTAATCCAAGATAACAGAGGCCCACAAAAACCCCAGGAGGACAGTTTACTCAGAAGGATGGAGTGATCAACCGTATCAAAGGCCTTCTGAAAATCGGTGTAAACCGTATCAACCTGCAGGCCGTCATCAAGGGCGTGGGACACGAAGCTATGGTAAACAGCAAGATTAGTTGCCGTAGATCGCCTCGGTACAAACCCATGCTGTTCCACACAGAGTGAATTAGCAATAAGAGGCGATAAAAACTCAGTTACGATCTCCTCGAACAACTTCGGCATTACCAATAGCTTACTAATAGGTCGATAGTTCCTCACATCGGACCGATCCCCAGCCATAAAAATTGGTGTAACCAGGCTATTCTTCCAGGCCCTCGGAAACGTACCTCCAACAAGCGACGCATTGAAGATATTCCACAGGGGTCTCGAGAGAATAAAATTACACTGTTTAAGGAGCAACGGGGGAATACCATCATACCCAGGTCCCTTGCACGTGTCAAGGGCATTTAATTTATCAAAGATGTTCCTAATAGAGATGGTAAAAGAATTGAGGATTAGGTCATTAGGAGAACCATTTAATATGTTTAAAGTTAAGGCCGGCCTCGACGGCCCCACTTATCAGATGGGGTGACTCTCCCTTCCATGTACATTTTTTGTTCATTTTCGAGTGCAATGTATATGTTGTGGTGCGCCTGCTCTTCATCTCTTCCAATGTTGCATAAAAATTGGTGGATACTTCCCGCTGGCGATGATTCTGTCATATAAACATAATATATAACACACAACATTGAACACAGTAACACATAATCTTATTATTGTTTCACACTCACCTGACGGTTCGTTTGGTGGTACGCCAGTCCTCCCATTCGATTCGCTTGCATTGCTCACATCGAGATACTCCAACGCAATTGAACGCAGTACTGTGTTGGCCCATGCCTTCTTGTCTCCCGACAATAACATATCCTTTATGCGAGGGTCCAGGAGCATTGCAATGAACAAAGATTTTGCCTCTTTAATAAAATTAAATCTCTCATTCAATTTGCTTAACAATTGATTTCTGAAAGCGGCTATTGCATCACAATTATTAATATTTCCAACAGTTTGTCTCAACCCGTATATGGTCAGTACATAATTGGACAACGTGGCTGTATTTGCCTGAGTCATTAGGTCCGTCGCCTCTTTGAAAACTTTGAGGCAATCGCGATAGTCCGTTATCCTGGACCACTCGCAACTGGATATATGATGTGGCATGTCTGGCTCACACAGAACCGCATTTATGGCAGATCGTACTTTGATTAAACGCTCCAGCATATCGAATTGGGAGTTCCACCGTGTCTCGACATCACATATTAATTTCAGAGGAGGGTCGTTTGGAAAAATCCTCTTCTGTTCCTTTTTTAACTTTTCTATCATCGATGCAGAACGGTGGAATAACCCCACAATGGATTTACATTTTTTGATGAGGGCGGTCAATTCTTCCGAACTTTTTACCGAGTCCTTTATGACCAACTGAAAATAACCGTTGCATTAAATATGATATATTCAAGGAGTATTACTTATTGTAACATTTAATTATTTCTTATTGTTTATTTACCTGCAATGTGTGAGCGAAACACGGAATGCGTTCCCACGTACCGCCTAGTCTTATGGCTTTTACCATGTTGGCCGCATTATCCGTTACGAAATAAATCTTTACGTGCGTTTTTTCTAATTTCCACTCTCGTTTGGACGTGCGCAGCACTTCGCACAGATGCTCGCTTGTATGTTTTTCCGGCAAACACATTATGCGGAGCGTGTAATTTTTTATATTAAATGCGTCGCACAGATAGTGAACTGTCAAAGATAGATAGCTTTCGGTGGCCCGAGACGTCCAGCTATCGGTAGTGAAAGCGAACGTTTTCACCTAATCGAAAACAGAAAGAAAACATTTATAAATCTCATATCGCGATGCAAAGTATTTTTAATATGGCATAGAACATAGTGACAGATATCACAAACATTGTAAAAATTGTACTTACATTTTCGCTGTCCTTGTCAAGGATTTCTTTCAATTTTTCCTTCTCAGTTTCGTATAATCGAGGAATTATTTCCTCGGAAAATACTGAACGATTGGGGATCCGGTAGCGCGGTTCTGCTACCCGCAGAAGGGTTTTGAAAGCCACATCCCCAACCATAGAGAACGGCTGACAATCGGCTATGAGCATCCGCGCAATTGCGACAGTCAGCTCCTGCGCGCGTGGTGAATTATTATCTAAAGCTGCCACTTTTCGAGTGCACTTTTCGACAGTTCCCGCGTCTAAATTTCTCTCTCTTGGCGGCGGTGCTACGTTGACGCCGGCATGCTTGGTTGCCATTTGCCTCCTAAGCGATGTTGTGGATCCTGCTTTTGTTTTATAACACTTTTTGCACTGTAAACACATGGCTTCTTCGCGGGATGATTTTGAAAACCACTTCCACACGGAGCTTTGGTTTTTTCGTGGCCTTGTCGAGGTGGAGGGATGGTCCTCACTATCGGACACTTGTTGTTCGTCGTCGAGATTGCCGCCTTCCATGTGAACTACCACAGGGAACTCTGCCATTGTTCAAACAAACACGTGACGGTTGCTAAGACAATACGTAAAGGTCGAGTGATCACTCACGGACTGATACTTTGCGAATGCTGCTTGACCGGGAAAACGCTACCGAAGTTGACTCGGCTCGTGTATATTTATGAAAGGGGGTGCCAATATTTCTGGAAAATGCAGTGGTTGGATGCAAATGACCAGAGTCGCTCATTATTGGTTGTCCTCCGTTTCATTTTGTCCGCGTGGGGGTACTTTCTGTACTGTAGGTACAGGTAAAAAGGTCTGACGCTCCTACGTTGGCGGACGACCGTTAATCCTTGTTAGAGATGTGCTGTTACCAATAAAATAATAAAATGTTTCGTACCGACCGTAGCAAGCTTAAACGACTTGCCACGTTTATTTCTTAAGGACCTCCGCTGCATTGTACATATGCATCTTATATTTTTTCCCCCAAAGCTATTAAGCACGACCATCCGACAGAAAAAGAATTTGAAACAACGAGACGCGCACTATTCGTCGTAATCGCTGCCAAATCAAATGCGACATATTCAAGGAAATGAATTTTGCCGCAGTTGCTCCTTTTCCATGCAGATCGTTTGTTCACCCTCGGCGTGAGCTGTTTACGTTCAATATATTTTCGTCTTTGTCTGGTAATATATCTGTCACTTCCCTTCTCCCAATACCCGAAATTCATCCCTTTTAACAGGCTAACGATTTTACCGTCTCACTGGTAGCAAGTTGCCTTGAACATGCCTCGCGGTGGGACACAGAATCGAAATGCAAGTCCGCCTGGCTGCGCGTGGTCCCTGTGTTGCACCGCGAGGCGTAATGATGTTGGTCAATACTTTTTAATCGCTACATTCATAGCACCTTCCTTACATGTGGCATATTCAAGTAAAAACTGAGGGGGTGGGGGGTTGACTGGGGAACCATCCGTAGTTCCCAAAAATTAATCAGGCTGATCGTTCACTCAAATCCCAGGACTGGGTCATCAGAGTATGACGCCAGGGTTGCGGCTTATGACCGTATTGCCCCGGGACTCGGCCAACCCATAAAGCAATATACGGATTAACTGAGGCCGAAAGAATCCTAAAATACTTTATACCAGAGTAGGTAGGCTATGCCGATTCTGGACCATGGTGCTCGAGGGGTGAGGCGGGGCGGGGGGTACCGCGCGCTCTTCGGCGAGGGCGAGGGGGTTGGGAGGGGAGGGGGTACCGAGTTCGTGGGTGAGGGGTAGGGAGGGGAGGGGGTACCGAGTTCGTGGGTGGGGGGATGACGTCACAGGGGAGGGGGATTCCAAAATGGCGTCGACCGAGTACGTGGTTGAGGGGGGATGACATCACAGGGGAAGGAGGATTTGAAAATTTTCAAAATGGCGTCGCGCGCGCAGCTCGAGTTCGTAGGCGAGGGGGCTGACGTCACAGGGGAGGGGGAGGATTTTCAAAATTTCAAAATGGCGTTGCGCGCATTTCGTATTGGCGCCACCTATTGCATGTTTAAGGTACTTTGGGTCCGCGTCGGTATTTGGGCCCGCCTTGGTAAATTTTCCAGATTTTTCATACATTTCGTATTGGCGCCACCTGTCGGATGTTTAAGGTACTTTGGGCACGCGTCGCCGCCGCGCAATCTCCGCACGCGCGCGGGGATCGGTGCGCAGGCGCGACCGCAACCGATTCGTGGAAATTGAAATCGCGTCTTCGATTATGATTTCTGAGAAAGAGGGTGGACCAGGAGAAAAGATTTTTCTGAGAAAAGATAAGGAATCATGGCGCGCGACAGGATTGAACGCGTTATGACACCTACGTGCACGCGCTTCATGCCGTGTGTTTATATTTGAATCGTGGGACCGGTACAGTGCACGTGCAATGACGTATACATATAGCGATAATTATTTTAAATCAATCATCGCGATAGCTCATGGAATAAATATTGCCGTGCATTTTTCATGCCGTGTGTTTATATTTGAATCGTGGGACCGGTACAGCGCACGTGCAATGATGTATACATATAGCGATAATTATTTTAAATCAATCATCGCGATAGCCCATGGAATAAACATTGCCGTGCGTTTTTTTTTCATGCCGTGCGTTTATATTTGAATCGTGGGACCGGTACAGCGCACGCGCTTCATGCCATATGTTTATATTTGAATCGTGGGACCGATACAGCGCACGTGCAATGATATAAACATAGAGCACGTGTAATGAAGAAATTAACTATGCGTTGCGTTCGCGTAAGCAACAATCGTAAACATAGAGCGATAATTATTCGGGGTAGAGTTCCGAGTATTTACATGATTGAGAATGACGTCTCAAGCATCATTCTCGAGGAGCTGTAAGTCAAGCGTCGTGGAAGCGTGTAAGGGCGAAAAGAATACGGACAACATCATCGTTGAATATAGCATCGTCGATATCATTCGTAAAGAATGCATTATCGGTGATTTCCACGATCGCCGTGAAAGAATGCAACGTAGCGCTCGTATAAACATCCGCCGATGAAAATGTATTTGACGCGCTACCGCGATAGCTATTCGAGATTAATTAACTTAAATAGCGCAACCGCCTCACGAAAGAATGTGACGTCGCGTATAAATATCTGTCAACGAAAATGCTTTCACGCTCTTTCACACGCCCTTTTCTCTCCCATAATCGCGATACATGCAAATACTTGATATGTTATTTCACAGGGACGGTGGAAGATAGGTAAGTAAACCTGACATATTAATATTAAGATTTTTAAGATGTAGTAATTTATTCAACTTAACTATCCCACTCGACAACATCGTCAGCAAATAGGGCGATATCTTCGTCGGTAATAATGGTATTGTCGACGATTTCATTAAATAGATCCTCATCAGTATAAAATGAATCACCCGCAACTTGCTCGGGGACAGTCTGAACTGCAATATCGCAAGCCCGAAGCCCCGATACTGCATTCGCAAAAACAGCGTTAAAGTCAATCAGTTTCGCATTATAACATTTCCGCCAAACTACACTTTTTGGATCCATGAAACTATTCGGTTGATATATATTACTATAGTATTCATCATCCTCATCATCACTAACATCTAAAAAGAATGTTTTTTGCCGCGCATGCCTATTTAACCAATATTGTTCGTTCGCGTAGTGGTTAACCGGCGCCTCGCCATTAGCATTGTAAAACACCTTTAAAAAGATGTCGCCATCGTGAACAACTTCCGCCTCATGAAGTTCGTCACCACGAATTTCTTCGGTTTGAACCGCAACATTCCGACACGCAACATATATTTTGTGGTTGGAGTCATGTATAGGCTGCACTGGGGAGTCGGAGATTGCAACGGCAGCTGGGTGATTCAATTGCACGGACAATGACATAATCTGAAACGATTTTTTTCGTATAATTCTCAAAGTTGCTGACACAATGATTCACTAAAATATGGTAATGGAAACTTACGGTATTAATCGATTATATTTCCGTGCGTTGAACGGTGGATGATATCCTTCTAAATGATCACGCTTACAACAAGAATAACAACAACTACAACAACACTATGATGCGACAGTCTTCGATGCAACTGCAATCGACTCAGACACAATAAATTTTCAAAACGTTTCTTGTAGTAACGTATGACCGGACTAATGCAGTAGCATGATAGGACTGATTTTAACGCGATCGTTCCATGATTACACATACGAAACCATAGAGCAATAATTATTCGACGTTGCATTCGTGTAAGCAACCATCGTAAACATACAACGATAATGATTCGGGGTAGAGTTCCGAGTATTTTCACGATCGAGGAGGATGTAAGTCAATCGTCGCGGTAGTCCATGGAATAAACATGACGTTGCACTGCACGATGCAGTGTGTTTATATCTGAGTGTTGGTGGGAGTATTATAGCGACCGTGTGAGGGTGAAAAGAGTTCGATATAGATCCATGGGCATCTGATTTACAGTATACCCATGTCAGTACCCCACGATGCTCGCGTCATCGTCTTCCGATGACGATAACGATGGTAACGCGAGCCCTTCATCCGCGATGTCGCAGTTGAATGACCAAACGCTTACGATCGAGAAACATAAGATCCGCGACACGTTAAGCCTACCGTCATTATCCGAGACGTCGTGGGGCAGTATCGTTCAAAACGGATTTATGCAATTGTCGCATCACCATCGTCAATTGCTACGTCATATCGCGCGATACAGTACTGCGAGCAAATGCACATTGTATTGCATTGTTGGTGATAAGGACGTGCATCGCAAGCAAGTGAAGTACTTTACCGCGGTCGTGTGTACGCCGTTAACGCTTCTGCAGGACATTGAGAACGGTACGGTTGAAGTGTATAAAGTGTTGTACCTTCGAACATTGACTATTACCGTGGACATGTTTTTGTGTTGCGAATTAGCAAGATTTGTGAATGAGCATCCGACACCGATTGTGCGACGGCATTTGAAACGCGTAATTTTGCCTTTGGGTTTCCGATATCCAAACACGGACCACATCACCTGGAAGAGCCGTATCACCCATTCGGCACTATTCGTACGTGTCTGGTAGACAAAAGTATTTGTGAGTAAGTGAACGCGGAGGTGTTCATGGACACGTACAGGGTTTTATCCCGGATGTCCACGCTTTTACGCTCTGTTGGCCGAAAGGAGGGTTTCGATGGCTGGACGACGCAACAGTGGCTGCGCTCAACGTGTCATCCCTGCCCGACCACGACGAGGACTCCGAGGAATCCGAGGGGTACCTGTTGGAGGTGGACATCGAATATCCCAAGGAGATCCACGAGCCGCACGTCGACCTTCCATTCTGCCCGGTGCGCGAGCACGCGCCAGAAGGAAAACAAACCAAGCTGCTTGCCACGCTCGACGATAAGGAGCGATACGTCATCCACTATCGCTATCTAAAACAGTGCGTGTAACACGGTTTACGCGTGACGCGAATTCATCCGGTGTTGCGATTCGATCAGTCGCATTGGTTACGCGACTACATCCGATTGAATACCGATCTGAGGACGCGCGCTACTAGTGAATTTCAAAAGACTCTATACAAATTAACGAATAACGCGGTGTACAGGAAGACAATGGAGAATGTGCGGAATCGCGTAGACGTGCGACTGGTGACGCGGTGGGACGGTCGTTACGGCGCGGAAGCGCTGATCGCGAAACCGAACTTTCACAGTCGTACGATTTTCTCCGAGGAGTTGGTGGCCATCGAAATGCGCAAAAACTAAAAGTGAAGTTCGACAAACCGATATACGTGGGTATGAGTGTGCTCGACGTATCGAAGGAATGTCTGTATGAATTTCACTACGCATATATGCGCGCGAAGTTCGGTAATCGGTGTAAGGTCCTGTACACCGACACCGTCAGTTTAATGTATAGTGTAGAATGCGAGGATGTGTATAAAAGGATGAAGCGTGACATCGATCGATTCGACACCAGTGATTACGCGGTGGACAATCCGTACGGTATGCCCCGCGTAAACAAAAAGGTTCCGGGACTCATAAAAGATGAGAACAACGGCGCCTTGATGACCGAGTTCGTCGGACTACGGTCTAAGATGGACGCGACTAGAACGTTTAACGCTGTAGTGGGGTCTAAGAGTGAGACTAAGAAGGTGAAGGATGTGCGGAGACACGTGGTCGCGAATAATATACAATTCGACGATTACATTCGTTGTCTCCGCGATCTCACTGAGAAATCAATTCAGCAGAACAATATACGCCCCAAAGAGCATAATGTGTATTCCGTGAGTGGGGAAAAGAACGCTCTCAGTCCGTTCGACGACAAACGGTGTATTTTAGTCGATCGGGTCAGCACCCTTCCGTGGGGGCATTATCGAATCCCCGAGCTCGAGACCCACGAGCGCCTCGAACTTGAGCCTGACGAGTCCCTCGAGAATCCCATTGTATAGTGTGTTTACATGTTTGTATGTTTGTATGTATATACGTTTCATTCTTTCTTTTGTTCATGTTATTTACGAATATCTAATATATGTATAGCGTAGAATAGTCAAAATTGTATATAGCATAGAATAGTCAAAATTGCATATAGCGTAGAATAGCCAAAATTGTATAGTGTAGCATAGCCAAAATTATATGTATATATGTATATATTTTTTCCTTACTTTATTATGATTAATTGTACGCATATACGAGATGAAGAAGGAGAATATGAATACTTGAATAAACGTACAATGTATATATTTATATATATTTATTTTTATTTATTTCAGTAACATATAATGCGTTTATAATCGGGAATCATAGAATATCCATGCTGCTTATCCACGAGTTCCGTGACGAATCGAATCCGAGCCACTTAACGTACACCTGGTTTCCCTTGCGACCAATAATCTTCTCGACCAGAGAGAGAGAGACGGTTGGATTCGCGACCGAATGTAGTTCGTACTTGTAGAATCCACCCGAGATCGGCTCTCCCGCGGAATCGCGCAGAATGTACGTCACCGGGTACGTTCGTTGTACGCTTACGATTTCGAACACTTCGGTCGACCATTTCGGAGTGTATCCCTTCTCGAAGAGGGCCTTGAACTTGCTCGCGCGTACCTTGTCACCGACTTTGAATTTCGCGCGCCCCTCTGTTATTATCCCGTTCATTCACTGGTCATTGGTACATTTTTTTTTTTATTTAATCCTCTGTGAAACTTTTAATGAAAGTTATGACTATCAAACATTGCTAGAATGATGTTCCGGGATGTCTTACTTTAGTAATAAATCAGGTCGCTTATAGCAATAACATTCAGGGGATTAATTAACGACTTTTGAATACTAATTTTAACAGACATGTAGCTTAAGTGTTCATTCACTGGACAGGTCACCTTATGTATGTACGATTCACGTTAGATTCCACGATGTATGAACTACCCTATTTTCTGCACGTTTTCTAGTGCACACATATCATTGTGTTTTTTCATGGAAAGGACATCGTACGGTGTTCATCGCAGACATTGCTTTTATGGAAGGAACAGCTGCGGCAGGTACGATTCAGCGTTGTTCACGTTCTTTTTCTTGTTGTACCTACAATTCGGTAATATCCTCGATGCAAATGTTAGTTTACAGGAGATGTTGTGACAGATTTCTTTTCCAATCTCTTCACATACACTACATCAATGTTAGCGAGCTGTCGGGCAAGCATTTCCGGAAGTTTTTGGTACGGAATCCATCCGTCAGACCAGAGAAGCCCGTGGTATCGCGTTGTAAGCCAGATTACCTGTTTTTTTTTCTCGAACGGCGTCAGAGTAGTTAACGATACGGACCACACGTACTTGTTGAACATACCGATAATCGCGGGTTGATGTTGATGTTGTTGTTAATGTGGATGTTGGCGTTGGCATTGGCGTTCATGTTGGCGTTGTCGATGTTGTTGTTATTGTTGTCGATGTTGTTCTTGTTGGTGTTGGTCTCGTCGATGTTGTTGTTGGTGGTGTTAGGAGGAATACAGGTACACAATTTCGGGTTAGTTCCAAAAATAAAAATAAATACAAAATTTGGCATCGTCAAAAATTGTTCAGAACTAACCCCCTACCAAATTTTGTATTTATTTTTACATTACGCGGGGAATCGATCGATGTCACGCTTCATCCTTTTATACACATCCTCGCATTCTACACTATACATTAAACTGACGGTGTCGGTGTACAGGACCTTACACCGATTACCGAACTTCGCGCGCATATATGCGTAGTGAAATTCATACTGACATTCCTTCGATACGTCGAGCACACTCATACCCACGTATATCGGTTTGTCGAACTTCACTTTTAGTTTTTGCGCATTTCGATGGCCACCAACTCCTCGGAGAAAATCGTACGACTGTGAAAGTTCGGTTTCGCGATCAGCGCTTCCGCGCCGTAACGACCGTCCCACCGCGTCACCAGTCGCACGTCTACGCGATTCCGCACATTCTCCATTGTCTTCCTGTACACCGCGTTATTCGTTAATTTGTATAGAGTCTTTTGAAATTCACTAGTAGCGCGCGTCCTCAGATCGGTATTCAATCGGATGTAGTCGCGTAACCAATGCGACTGATCGAATCGCAACACCGGATGAATTCGCGTCACGCGTAAACCGTGTTACACGCACTGTTTTAGATAGCGATAGTGGATGACGTATCGCTCCTTATCGTCGAGCGTGGCAAGCAGCTTGGTTTGTTTTCCTTCTGGCACGTGCTCGCGCACCGGGCAGAATGGAAGGTCGACGTGCGCCTCGTGGATCTCCTTGGGATATTCGATGTCCACCTCCAACAGGTACCCCTCGGATTCCTCGGAGTCCTCGTCGTGGTCGGGCAGGGATGACACGTTGAGCGCAGCCACTGTTGCGTCGTCCAGCCATCGAAACCCTCCTTTCGGCCAACAGAGCGTAAAAGCGTGGACATCCGGGATAAAACCCTGTACGTGTCCATGAACACCTCCGCGTTCACTTACTCACAAATACTTTTGTCTACCAGACACGTACGAATAGTGCCGAATGGGTGATACGGCTCTTCCAGGTGATGTGGTCCGTGTTTGGATATCGGAAACCCAAAGGCAAAATTACGCGTTTCAAATGCCGTCGCACAATCGGTGTCGGATGCTCATTCACAAATCTTGCTAATTCGCAACACAAAAACATGTCCACGGTAATAGTCAATGTTCGAAGGTACAACACTTTATACACTTCAACCGTACCGTTCTCAATGTCCTGCAGAAGCGTTAACGGCGTACACACGACCGCGGTAAAGTACTTCACTTGCTTGCGATGCACGTCCTTATCACCAACAATGCAATACAATGTGCATTTGCTCGCAGTACTGTATCGCGCGATATGACGTAGCAATTGACGATGGTGATGCGACAATTGCATAAATCCGTTTTGAACGATACTGCCCCACGACGTCTCGGATAATGACGGTAGGCTTAACGTGTCGCGGATCTTATGTTTCTCGATCGTAAGCGTTTGGTCATTCAACTGCGACATCGCGGATGAAGGGCTCGCGTTACCATCGTTATCGTCATCGGAAGACGATGACGCGAGCATCGTGGGGTACTGACATGGGTATACTGTAAATCAGATGCCCATGGATCTATATCGAACTCTTTTCACCCTCACACGGTCGCTATAATACTCCCACCAACACTCAGATATAAACACACTGCATCGTGCAGTGCAACGTCATGTTTATTCCATGGACTACCGCGACGATTGACTTACATCCTCCTCGATCGTGAAAATACTCGGAACTCTACCCCGAATCATTATCGTTGTATGTTTACGATGGTTGCTTACACGAATGCAACGTCGAATAATTATTGCTCTATGGTTTCGTATGTGTAATCATGGAACGATCGCGTTAAAATCAGTCCTATCATGCTACTGCATTAGTCCGGTCATACGTTACTACAAGAAACGTTTTGAAAATTTATTGTGTCTGAGTCGATTGCAGTTGCATCGAAGACTGTCGCATCATAGTGTTGTTGTAGTTGTTGTTATTCTTGTTGTAAGCGTGATCATTTAGAAGGATATCATCCACCGTTCAACGCACGGAAATATAATCGATTAATACCGTAAGTTTCCATTACCATATTTTAGTGAATCATTGTGTCAGCAACTTTGAGAATTATACGAAAAAAATCGTTTCAGATTATGTCATTGTCCGTGCAATTGAATCACCCAGCTGCCGTTGCAATCTCCGACTCCCCAGTGCAGCCTATACATGACTCCAACCACAAAATATATGTTGCGTGTCGGAATGTTGCGGTTCAAACCGAAGAAATTCGTGGTGACGAACTTCATGAGGCGGAAGTTGTTCACGATGGCGACATCTTTTTAAAGGTGTTTTACAATGCTAATGGCGAGGCGCCGGTTAACCACTACGCGAACGAACAATATTGGTTAAATAGGCATGCGCGGCAAAAAACATTCTTTTTAGATGTTAGTGATGATGAGGATGATGAATACTATAGTAATATATATCAACCGAATAGTTTCATGGATCCAAAAAGTGTAGTTTGGCGGAAATGTTATAATGCGAAACTGATTGACTTTAACGCTGTTTTTGCGAATGCAGTATCGGGGCTTCGGGCTTGCGATATTGCAGTTCAGACTGTCCCCGAGCAAGTTGCGGGTGATTCATTTTATACTGATGAGGATCTATTTAATGAAATCGTCGACAATACCATTATTACCGACGAAGATATCGCCCTATTTGCTGACGATGTTGTCGAGTGGGATAGTTAAGTTGAATAAATTACTACATCTTAAAAATCTTAATATTAATATGTCAGGTTTACTTACCTATCTTCCACCGTCCCTGTGAAATAACATATCAAGTATTTGCATGTATCGCGATTATGGGAGAGAAAAGGGCGTGTGAAAGAGCGTGAAAGCATTTTCGTTGACAGATATTTATACGCGACGTCACATTCTTTCGTGAGGCGGTTGCGCTATTTAAGTTAATTAATCTCGAATAGCTATCGCGGTAGCGCGTCAAATACATTTTCATCGGCGGATGTTTATACGAGCGCTACGTTGCATTCTTTCACGGCGATCGTGGAAATCACCGATAATGCATTTGTTCGCGAAAGGGATCGCGATGAGCGTGAGATGCCGGTTGGGTTATGTCCGAAGTCACAATGTACTGAGTTGAGTAAAATGTTTGGTTGTCTTTATTATAAAAACACTCGTTGAGCGTGCGTAACCGAGATGAGCAGTGAGCCTTTTGAGAGACACAGATTGAGAATTGATTAAATAATGAGCACACACGCACACCGACCGCCACGCGGACGAGACTCGACCACGATCCACAATCGATTCGCGTGATTAAATTGAGAAGTGAGCGTTTGAGCGATTTTAATGAGTGAGATGAGCACTAGATAAATCCTGAGCAAAAGAGAATTGAGCTGATCACTAGTTGCGGGCAAAGATGTGGTTTTTGAAAAACACACGTCTATCACCGCACTCTGCGTGAACAAGATAGAAGAGCAATATGGCCGATCGATTTCCGTTGATCGTCTTCTCCAAGAGTCTGGTGGATCGAGCAACGTGGGGAAAAGCGATTGGCTGAGCGTTCTGTTGCTGACAGCTGATTGGTCTATCGATTGTGGATCGGGCTTGTCGCTCCGCGGTCCAGGAGGTGCTGCGGTGAGTTGGGTGTGGCGGAGATCGGAACTACCGAATCTCAAACAGCATTCTTTACGAATGATATCGACGATGCTATATTCAACGATGATGTTGTCGAGTGGGATAACTAAGTTAAATAAATTACTAAAATCATGAAAATCTATGTACGAATTCTTTTCGCCCTTACACGCTTCCACGACGCTTGACTTACAGCTCCTCGAGAATGATGCTTGAGACGTCATTCTCAATCATGTAAATACTCGGAACCCTACCCCGAATAATTATCGCTCTATGTTTACGATAGCTGCTTACGCGAACGCAACGCATAGTTAATTTCTTCATTACACGTGCGCTGTATCGGTCCCACGGTTCAAATAGCAAAACGCGTTCAATCCTGACCAAATATAAACATACTGCATGGCGCGGTGCAATGTCGTGTTTACTCCATGGGCTATCGCGACGATTAACTTACAGCCTCCTCGATCGTGAAAATACTCGGAACTTTTCACCGAATAATTATCGCTATACAGGGTGTCCCACCTAAGACTGGACAGCCGGTTTTCTCCTAAACTATTGGAGATAAAAATATAAAAAAATAGGGAATTGCACGGTTCGAGGGGGCCAATTAATTAGCGCGAACGAATTTTTTTATCGATTATAATTTTAAAAGATACGATGGTCAAGTTCGGTTTTTCAAATGGAACTACGTTTTCTGAAGACCTGAGTTGATAGTGCGTTCCAAGACAAATTCAATAAGCTTTAATGTATACACTTTATTTCCACTGGTTTTTACGATATTGCGCTTGCAAATTTACTGATTTTCACTGGAAGAAAACTGTCTGGTATAGCACGGACCGGGGACGGTGTTACTGGCGTCACGGGTAGCACTGCCTGTTGAAATAGATACCTACCTGCCAAAGGTCTGCGGCAGGAATGGCAGGCCCAAAGGCTGGACAATTCTTTTCCGCCAGAAATGCTACTTAGGTAGGTAAGGAAAGTAGAGACATGATGGGGAAGCTAAGGAAAAATGCAAATAAAGTGGTGATTGTTGCTATTAATTAAGTCTTTATCACTGCAAATACAACTATAAGTTAAATATTAAACATTTTTTACACACTTTGGACTATCTGAGGTCAGGCGTCCAAGTGATTAAACTTTACAAAACAGATGGGAAAAACCGTCCTCCCCCACTCGCTTTCGCCAGCGACCACACTATTATAACACAGTGGCTTCCTAGTGATGTATTTGTCACCAGCCTAGCATCTTTTAATTAGGGTTTAGGGAGATGCCCCATCTTACCTCGCTACCCCGTCATACTTGTCATACAAAACAAGCCGCGATCCACGAGCCTTGTGATCGGTCATGGCTCCGCTCGCCCGGGCTCGCCAAGCCGACTTGACGAGCTAGACGAGCCGAGCTAGTTCGCGGTGCCAGGAGCAGTCTGATTCCACCTGGAGAGTAGTCGGGTCACACACTGCACAAATGATACAGGGTGATTCTGGAGCTACGCCCGTCGAAAGATGCGGCCTGGTACCCCGTGGCGAGGACAACCCGCCCGCAGTGGCTCACCCAATTTTATGGCTTTTTCCGGAAAAAGGTACGAATCCTGGGCCGAACGCAGCGAATTGAGGTCGAGTCCCCGCAGTCGAGGGTGAAATATCAATTATAGCGTATTAAGAAATTCTTTTCTTCATCGTATCGAAAGGGAAGTGACACCAATGGATTCCTTATGTTTTTCTGATGAAAATCATACCAAATATCATGCACATCGGACTACTTTGACACAAGCTATTTGCATTCCCTATGTAAAAGTTGTCCGATTTACACGACATTTGTAATGATTTTCATCAGAAAACCCCAAGGAATCCATCGGCGACACTTCCATATCCATACGATAAAGAATAAAGAATTATTTTATTTCTAAACCAGATGCAGGGTAATTCTGGAGCAACGCCCGCCAAGGAGATGCGGTGGCCTGGTATCCCGTGGCGAGGACAACCCATCGCGGTGCCTGACCGAATTTTATGGCTTTCGACCCGCGAAGGGTTTCGAGTGCCTATTTAGAATTGAGACACCTTCGACTTGCGCATTTCTCTTCAGATCTTTGCAAAAACGACACCTATCGATTCCTTATGTTTCGCCGTTGAAGCTGACACCAAGAACGACGTAATTCAGACCATAATGAAGGAAATTACATGGAATATCGATTTATATCATTTCAAACTGACTTGACTTGGTTAAAAATAGTCCGATTTACATGAAATTTTGTATGATTTTAATCGACGGAACGCCAGGAATCCATTGGCGCCGCTTCCCCTTCGATACGATGAAGAAAAGAAGCAAACATTTGAAATCCTGAACATTTCTCACTTCTTAATGGTATTCCAAACCCTTCGAAGGTCGAAAGCCATAAAATTCGATGGGCACTGCGGGGTGTTGCCCTCGCCACGGGGTGACAGGCCGCATCCTTTGGCTGGCGTTGCTTTAGAATCACCCTGTACCTGTACTAAAGGGGAGTAGGAGAATAAAACTCAATTTTCAACTTCAATAGTCTTTTATTTCGCACTTGCTTCTACCCTCGGATGGCCGGCTGGGTACCAGCTAGGAAATAGTGGGGATTACAAATTTATTCTTTGATCTTAATAATGTCTTATTTGCATATTATAACCATCCTCTGCACAGTACTTATTTTTACCTTTGCTCGCACGACGTATGGGCTTAACAATAAAGGGGTTAAATGTCCAGTTTTGTCTTTTTTGTATCAATTAAATGCGTGTACATGAAATCCGTATGTTTTTACAGAAAAAATATTTGTGAGCTCTTTGAAGCAACTACAAAGTAGACGTGGTTGCGTTCCATGCGAACCCGACATCGTCAGTTCGCACAATAGCGGAGAATTTTTAGTTATCCACACCGACTGTCGAGCGTCGGCCGCTCTTTGGGTGTCGCGTTTCAAATTAATGAAAGGGCCAACGTATTAAACAGTGTTGTTCGCAAAGTGAAACTGTTTCAACTGTGTACGAACTTGAAACTTTATTGTAATATAAGACTTGTTCTTAGACCGTTCGGGCAGGCGTCACGAGACGAAGAGACGCGATGCACGCTGGCACTCGCCTTCGGTTGTCTTTCGGCGAGCACCATGGCGATCTTTACACGCGGCGCGGAAGGACACATACATGTGACCATGCGCTGAGGTCCAGCACGGTAGTGGTTCACATTCAGATGAGCGACTCAACATGCCGCCCCCGTTGAACAATCTCGTTCAACAGAATTGAGCGTGTAGGTGCGGTACGGAGGCTTGGCGCCAATGACAAACACGCAGAAGATTAAATTAACGCAACGTTGTGGCGATAGGATACAACTTATGAACTAGTACCTTATGTCTAAGAATAAAACATTGATACAACTTTATGTACAATGAGGACATTACGCATCTATCGGAAGCGGCGCGATGCGCTTCACGCAATGCGCCGATGACGCCGTTGTCACCTGGATGCACGGCGGTGATTCTTTCAAGTGGCCAGCTCAACGGTGGCGTGCTGTCCTCGCGAACGACCACCAGCGTACCCAACGGAATGTCCCGGGCCTGACCTGTGTGTCAGTTCTTGCGAACCGTCTGCTCCTGTAAATGATTTCTCATTTTCTGGACGTGTTCCCAGGCTGATGAACGCCCGATCGGCACCGCGGAGAAATCGTAATCGGGGATACTTGTCAACGGGGCGCCAATGAGGAATTGCGTGGGGGTGAGCGCAGTCAGGTCGTTTGGGTCGCACGACATCGGTGTTATAGGGCGCGAATTGAGGACGAATTGATTCCCGTGAATGGACGCGCTTCCTTCACGCTTTCCGTCGTTGTGGATGATGCTCAGCAGCCCTTTTGTCGTTGGCTGATGCGTTGACCAGGACGTTGTCCCTGGCGAATAAAGTGCTCTGTTGCCACTGTCGAATTCGCCGGTCCTTGCGTTGGATGCAGCGTCCTGTGCGCTGCTGTCTCCAGACTGTATTGGTGAAGATGCAGAGTGCCACACTCCTGTGCAGCTGAATCCCCTCTGGCCGTGTGGATGCGGATGTAGGGCCTCGTGGCACGAGATCCGGCTCGAAGGACCAATTTATGTAGAGCGTCGGTCGAGCACCATGGCGATCTTTCCACGCGGCGCGGAAGGACACATGTGACCAATCAGATTGGCGACTCAACACCGACAGTACATAAAATCGTAAAGAAAAATGGTTTGGAGCCGTATAAACTATTTGATAGAGATTTTGGACTACGGATTGAATTTGCGATGCGGATACTGCTGAAAATGGAAGACGTTGCACAGTTTGTACGAAACAAAATGATAATGGACGAATGCACGTATATTTTATACCAAGGGCATGACATGCTATCTAAATAAGATAATAACAAGTACCGCGACTCGGTTTTAATGTGGTGTGGTATTTTCAATCGACAAATATATGGACCTTATTGTTTCGAAGGAAATGTAACAGGAACAACATATTTAGAATTTTCGGAAAATGATGTGGATGATATTTTACACGATATGCCACTTGCTGAAGCGTAAAATTTATGGTTTCAACAAGACGGTACTGCAGCGATGAAAAGATGACTGGACTCATCATTTCCCAAGCAATGGATCGGTCGTGGTTTCATGAGTGCAGCATTAGGGATTGCAATTGGGTAAATCGGTTAAAATTTTTTTTTCACTGATAACGTAGTAGATATCGACCGAATTAATGAACGCATATATGTGCTACATTGCAATAGATAATTTATCGAATTACCAATAAAAATTTGGCGGGTTACCGGTAAATCGCGAGAAATACCCTCAAAATTAGGCCAAATTTTTATCGGTAATTCGATAAATTATTTATTGCAATGTAGCACATATATGCGTTCATTAATTCCGTCGATATCTACTACGCTATCAGTGAAAAAATTTTTAACCGATTTACCCGATTGCAATCCCTAATGCTGTACTCATGGAATTCGCATTTCGGGAGGCTGCCCCTCCACGTGGCCACCGTCATTGAAAATGCAACTTAATACGCGTCGGCAAAATGTTGATTCAACATCCTCCAACATCTCGGCTGGAACATTTTGACATGCTGCGATAATTCTTTGGGTTAAATCCGCTGTGTTCTAAACAGGAGTTTGAAACACCTGTTGCTTGATATATCCCCAAAGAAAAAAATCGCAGGCCGAGAGGTCAGGGGATCGCGGTGGCCACGCTACTGCTCCATTGCGACCGATCCAGCGGTTGGGAAATGTCTCATTCAGCCATGTCGTTACGATGTTCGCGTAATGTGCCGGAGCACCATCTTGTTGGAACCACAGGTTCCGTCTTTCTTCCAGTGACATATCATGCAAAATATCTCCCAGATAATTTTTCAACATTTCTAAATACACTACTCCCGTTACATTTCCATCGAAAATATAGGGTCCATATATTTTCCGATTGAAAATATCACACCATACCAAAACTGACTGACGATACTGGTTATTATTTTCACGTATCCAATATGGATTTTCCGTTGCCCACATTCGTGAATTTTGATGGCATGCCAAACCATTTGTATGAAATATGCATTCGTCCGTTACCATGATATTTCTGGCGAACTCTGGATCCTCTCCGAGATGCTGCAGTACCGACATCGAACATTGAATCCGTGGTCCGTAATCTCTAAGAAATAGTTTGTGCTGTGTGCTCAGCTTATACGGCTTCAGACCATTTTTCTTTATGATTCTCTGAATCTTTGATTTCGATACGTCGGCATTTGCCGCCACCTGACGAATTGAGGTTGTGGGGTGTGCGTGGAATGCCGCCACAACATCAATTTCCTTCTCTTGCGTGTGGGTGGTCAGCCTATTTCTTCTGAGCGGACGTACACTCCCCGTCGCTTCGAATAACTGACAAATCCGTTTTATCTGAAATAATACCAATTTCATGTAAACGCATTTAATTGATACAAAAATGGCAAAACTGGATATTTAACCCTTTCATTGTTCAGACCATACGTCGTGCGTGCATGGATAAAATTAAGAACTGTGCAGTGGTGAAAGGATCATTGCGGGAGAAGATTCTATCGTGACCAATTGGATCAGCGTTCTTACCAGATACAGGGTGATTTTGGAGCTACGCCCGTCAAAGGATGCGGTGACCTGGTACCCCGTGGCGAGGACAACACGCCGCAGTGCGTCACCGAATTATATGGCTTTTGACCCTCGAAGCGGTTCGAGTGCCTATTAAGAAGTGAGAAATCTTCGACTTCCGCACTTCTCAGATCTTTGCGAAAACGAGGCCAATTGATTCCTTATGTTTCCCCGATAAAAGTAACACCAAGAACGACGTAATTCGGAAAATAATGAAGGAAATGAACAATTCATTTCCACAACCTCAAGCTACTTTCGTTAATATTAGTTCGATTAACGTGAAATGTGGTATAATTTTCATCGGCAAAACGTAAGGAATCCATCGGTATCCAATCCATATCGATATGGTAAACAATAAACAGGTCTGAATCCTCGGCCGACCGTCGCGAATGCAGGTCAACCCCCCGCAGTCGAGGGTGAAAATGTGAAATACTCATTTTAGCGCAGTAAGAAATTCTTCATTCTTTATCGTCTCGATATGGAAGTGGCACCAATGGATTCCTTGTTTTTCTAATGAAAATCATACCAAATTTCATGTAAATCGGACAACTTTTACATAAGGAATACAAATTGCTAAGTAATCCGATTTGCATGGTATTTGGTATGATTTTAATCGGAAGAACGCTAGGAATCCATTGGTGCCACTTTCATATCGATACGATAAAGAATGAAGAATTTCTTACCAAGCTGAAATGAGTATTTCACATTTTCACCCTCGACTGCGGGGGGTCGACCTGCATTCGTGACGGTCGGCCGAGGATTCAGACCTGTGTCAGAAAAACTGAATCGTTTATTGTTTACCATATCGATATGGAAGTGAAAATTGTACCACATTTCACGATAATCGGACTATTATTAACGAAAGTAGCTTGAGGTTATGGAAATGAATTGTTCATTTCCTTCATTATTTTCCGAATTACGTCGTTCTTGGCGTTACTTTCATCGGGGAAACATAAGGAATCAATTGGCCTCGTTTTCGCAAAGATCTGAGAAGTGCGGAAGTCGAAGATTTCTCACTTCTTAATAGGCACTCGAACCTCTTCGAGGGTCGAAATCCATAAAATTTTGAGCGGCACCACGGGGGGGTAGGGGGTTGACTTGTCCACGGGGTACCAGGGCACGGTACCAAAGATATTCATTTCACTGTACTCTTTTTACCAAGTCGCGTTATTTTGATAAACAGCGAAAGCGTGAACCCTTTCTCTCCTAACGCCGAATATATCCGGGATCCACGAAACAACCCGCAGACACGAACGCCAGCTATATCCGGTATCCACGAAACAACCCGTAGAGACGAACACCGATTAAGCTAAGTTTACATTAGGCTGGTCCAGTTATCCACTGTGGCATTTCCAAACAAACCACTCGTTTGCGGCTTGATCGGAACGGGCCGCCGTAGCGAAAATGGTACACTCGTGGCGCGGGCTCCCGGTCGGTAGCGGCGCTCCCGCGGACCGGGGCGCCGTAGCAAAAGGGTTAAAGATTCTATATTTCACTGTATGTATTGCACTAAATGAAGATAAAGACTTACCGTTTGCGGACTTGGTTTTGCTCGATTGGGATATCGTTGGTGGAATGTTGCACTCACTGCACGATAGGACAGGCGTCCCTCACCGCGTAAAAGTACCAACTCTACTTTATCTTTTACCGTTAGATACATTTTTGTACTTGATCTGTTCGCGTCAAAGAGATGGTAAGTACTGTGAACATCTACTGACTTCCGATCCACAGACTGTTTCCTAAGTCTGTGGAAAATTTGTCAGAAGATGGTATTGGTCCTTTCGAAATAAAGGAACTTCTTCCTTATTGGTTGGAAATATCCATGTAGATGGTTAAAAGATGCAAAGGGGAAGTTTTTATGATCAACGAAAAAAAAATTTATAACACCCACCATTTCCTAGCTGGAACCCATCCTGGCCATCCGAACGTAGAAGGAAATGCGAAATACAATACTACCTATTCCGTCTTACGGGACGAAGGAGAGGCTAGCTCAGAATGAAGAGAAATTCATTTAATGTTTACGATTGGCAATTTAGTATTTTCGAGGGACAGTTTTTCGACATCTGTTGGGTTTCTACTTAGAAAGCAATCGAACATGCTGTCTTCTTGGCTTTCGACACCTTTCGCTCTGAGTTAATACATGTAGGTAGTGCTGCGTTGGTGGATGGTCGCCTCAGTAATTACGGATCGGAACGTACCGTTGTACCTGGCCACTAGCTCGCGGGATATTTCAGTCATAAACCGCGACCATGTCGAAACACTCCGGCCGATCAGGGTGTTTAATTTATGGGAACCAGATCTGGCATTTTTCTTTTCCCCTAGCTAAATTCTCTACGTTCGGCAGGCCATAACCCGTGCCCCACTACAATATAAATAAATTATAATGTCCTCAAAGCTGACCGTGACGAAAATGAATCTTCTGGTCCACACGATGACAGAAAGAAGATATTCCTATGTTACATTGCAGAATGTTTCCTTGGCAATGGGGTAGGAAACGAACATACTCTCAAGAAGTGCCAGTACGTCTCGCGGTGAGACACAGTAAGAAAAGGGGTACACCGTTGAGTGCGCGTGTTAATTTTCAAATTAAATACGTATTCCTTATCTCTCGAGTATAAACACGCGTTGGAATTTCAAAACAAAAGCACGCGAGACGTATTGGGTGCAAGAAAAGGTCGGCTATTGTACCCTGTGGCGAGGATAACCCCCCCCCACAGTGCCTCACCCGATTGTATGGCTTTCGACCCGCGAAGGGTTTCGAGTGCCTATTAAGAATTGAGAAACCTTCGACTTGCGCATTTCTCTTCAGATCTTTGCAAAAACGACACCTATCGATTCCTTATGTTTCGCCGATGAAGCTGACACCAAGAACGACGTAATTCGGACCATAATGAAGGAAATTCCATGAAAAATCGTTTTATATCATTTCAAGCTGACTTGACTTGGTTAAAAATAGTCCGATTTACATGAAATTTGGTATGATCTTCATCGGAAAAACATTGGTGCCACTTTCATATCGATGTGATAAAGAATAAAGAATTTCTTAATACGCTGAAATGGATATTTCACATTTTCACCCTATACGGCGGGGCACCGACCTCGATTTGTCGCGGTCGGCCGAGAATTCATACTGTTTCAGAAATAAAATAACTCTTTATTTTTTATCGTATCGCTATGGAAGTGACACCGATGGGTGCCTTATGTTGTTCCGATGACGATCATACTAAATTTGAAGTAAATAGGACTATTTTTAACGAAGTCAAGTCAGTTTGAAATGATATAAAACGATTTTTCATGGACTTTCCTTCATTAAGGTCCGAATTACGTCGTTCCTGGTGTCAGCTTCAACGGCGAAACATAAGGAATCGATAGGTGTCGTTTTTGCAAAGATCTGAAGAGAAATGCGCAAGTCGAAGGTTTCTCAATTCTAAATAGGCACTCGAAACCCTTCGCGGGTCGAAAGCCATAAAATTCGGTCAGGCACCGCGATGGGTTGTCCTCGCCACGGGATACCAGGCCACCGCATCTCCTTGGCGGGCGTTGCTCCAGAATTACCCTGCATCTGGTTTAGAAATAAAATAATTCTTTATTCTTTATCGTATGGATATGGAAGTGTCGCCGATGGATTCCTTGGGGTTTTCTGATGAAAATCATTACAAATGTCGTGTAAATCGGACAACTTTTACATAGGGAATGCAAATAGCTTGTGTCAAAGTAGTCCGATGTGCATGATATTTGGTATGATTTTCATCAGAAAAACATAAGGAATCCATTGGTGTCACTTCCCTTTCGATACGATGAAGAAAAGAATTTCTTAATACGCTATAATTGATATTTCACCCTCGACTGCGGGGACTCGACCTCAATTCGCTGCGTTCGGCCCAGGATTCGTACCTTTTTCCGGAAAAAGCCATAAAATTGGGTGAGCCACTGCGGGCGGGTTGTCCTCGCCACGGGGTACCAGGCCGCATCTTTCGACGGGCGTAGCTCCAGAATCACCCTGTATCATTTGTGCAGTGTGTGACCCGACTACTCTCCAGGTGGAATCAGACTGCTCCTGGCACCGCGAACTAGCTCGGCTCGTCTAGCTCGTCAAGTCGGCTTGGCGAGCCCGGGCGAGCGGAGCCATGACCGATCACAAGGCTCGTGGATCGCGGCTTGTTTTGTATGACAAGTATGACGGGGTAGCGAGGTAAGATGGGGCATCTCCCTAAACCCTAATTAAAAGATGCTAGGCTGGTGACAAATACATCACTAGGAAGCCACTGTGTTATAATAGTGTGGTCGCTGGCGAAAGCGAGTGGGGGAGGACGGTTTTTCCCATCTGTTTTGTAAAGTTTAATCACTTGGACGCCTGACCTCAGATAGTCCAAAGTGTGTAAAAAATGTTTAATATTTAACTTATAGTTGTATTTGCAGTGATAAAGACTTAATTAATAGCAACAATCACCACTTTATTTGCATTTTTCCTTAGCTTCCCCATCATGTCTCTACTTTCCTTACCTACCTAAGTAGCATTTCTGGCGGAAAAGAATTGTCCAGCCTTTGGGCCTGCCATTCCTGCCGCAGACCTTTGGCAGGTAGGTATCTATTTCAACAGGCAGTGCTACCCGTGACGCCAGTAACACCGTCCCCGGTCCGTGCTATACCAGACAGTTTTCTTCCAGTGAAAATCAGTAAATTTGCAAGCGCAATATCGTAAAAACCAGTGGAAATAAAGTGTATACATTAAAGCTTATTGAATTTGTCTTGGAACGCACTATCAACTCAGGTCTTCAGAAAACGTAGTTCCATTTGAAAAACCGAACTTGACCATCGTATCTTTTAAAATAATAATCGATAAAAAAATTCGTTCGCGCTAATTAATTGGCCCCCTCGAACCATGCAATTCCCTATTTTTTTTATATTTTTATCTCCAATAGTTTAGGAGAAAACCGGCTGTCCAGTCTTAGGTGGGACACCCTGTATGTATACATCCTTGCACTTGCACTGTATCGGTCCCACGGTTAAAATATAAACACACGGCATGGTGCGGATCACTCTATGATTTCTCAGAAATCATGTACCACCCTCTTTCTCAGAAATCATCATCGAATGCAATGTAGTGTTTATTCCATGGGCTATTGCGACGATTGGTTTACAATAATTATCGCTCTATGTTTATATCATTGCACGTGCGCTGTATCGGTCCCACGATTCAAATATAAACATATGGCATGAAGCGCGTGCGCTGTACCGGTCCCACGATTCAAATATAAACGCACGGCATGAAAAAAAAACGCACGGCAATGTTTATTCCATGGGCTATCGCGATGATTGATTTAAAATAATTATCGCTATATGTATACATCATTGCACGTGCGCTGTACCGGTCCCACGATTCAAATATAAACACACGGCATGAAAAATGCACGGCAATATTTATTCCATGAGCTATCGCGATGATTGATTTAAAATAATTATCGCTATATGTATACGTCATTGCACGTGCACTGTACCGGTCCCACGATTCAAATATAAACACACGGCATGAAGCGCGTGCACGTAGGTGTCATAACGCGTTCAATCCTGTCGCGCGCCATGATTCCTTATCTTTTCTCAGAAAAATCTTTTCTCCTGGTCCACCCTCTTTCTCAGAAATCATAATCGAAGACGCGATTTCAATTTCCACGAATCGGTTGCGGTCGCGCCTGCGCACCGATCCCCGCGCGCGTGCGGAGATTGCGCGGCGGCGACGCGTGCCCAAAGTACCTTAAACATCCGACAGGTGGCGCCAATACGAAATGTATGAAAAATCTGGAAAATTGACCAAGGCGGGCCCAAATACCGACGCGGACCCAAAGTACCTTAAACATGCAATAGGTGGCGCCAATACGAAATGCGCGCAACGCCATTTTGAAATTTTGAAAATCCTCCCCCTCCCCTGTGACGTCAGCCCCCTCGCCTACGAACTCGAGCTGCGCGCGCGACGCCATTTTGAAAATTTTCAAATCCTCCTTCCCCTGTGATGTCATCCCCCCTCAACCACGAACTCGGTCGACGCCATTTTGGAATCCCCCTCCCCTGTGACGTCATCCCCTCACCCACGAACTCGGTACCCCCTCCCCTCCCAACCCCCTCGCCCTCGCCGAAGAGCGCGCGGTACCCCCCACCCCGCCTCACCCCTCAAGCACCATGGTCCAGAATTGGCATAGCCTACCTACTTACCAGCACTGTTCAAGGTCGCTTACGCGTAAGCTCGGGGTTCTCCCACTCTCGTCCGCGTTGTCAGGGATTCGGCGCGACGCTAACCGCGAAGACGCTTGCACGGCTAGCTCGTCGTGGCAGCCTTCGTAGCGTCGCGCGGTCTCCTTGACAACGGAAGGCACGCTGTGCGAGAAAAAGATTAGAAAGGGAAGCAGGCGCATGAGGGGCCCCACTGCTGGTCACCGCTGGTTTATACGGTGAAAGATATATTACCCGACAAAGACGAAATTATATTGAAAGTAGACAGTAGAGTGAAGCGAAAATTTTTTTTATACAATTTCGCCAACGCTGTATGTTTTATTTTTGACCCTATACTAAAGCATTATTCATACTGTGACGTCCCGACCCCATCACGCGACTTAGTGTCAACGAGCGTCACCAGAGGTCTCCAATCTTTCCCGCTAGTGCTAACTATCAATGTCATTCGTATATATACAAGTTTCCAAATCATATCCTCTGTGTCCCCGTGCGTGTCTAGGGCAGGGGCCGTCAGCTATAGCCCTACTGATGAGTCTGGCTGGCGGTCCCAAGACGAAACACACCTCTTCTTTTCCTCCTCGATCCCAAAAAGCCAATCCACCTGCCCCGCACAGTTTACTCCATTGCGGCGTAATCCGGCCGGCCTTAGGGCGCGACGGTACGTTGGAGGCGACGGGGCAAGAACTCCCGAAATCGTCATCGTCCTAACCCCATCACCACCCCAGGACGTGACAATACCAAAAATGAATAAGTTATTATACATCATCCTCAGGTGGCGCATGCTAAATTAAAAAAAACTTATAAAGACTATAAATTTTTTACAAATCAAGTTTTCTCACTATAAAAAATTTCTATAGACCTATTCCACAGTGTCGCGCGATAAAAAGTGGATTGGAAAAACGCATTTTACTATCAAAATTTCAAATTTTAGACGCCAGCACGTCCAAACGTGCGCGCAAATCTAGTTTTCCCAAACATATTTGAAATTTTACATCCAATCACTGCATTTCCCAGACATATTGGCATCCCCTTCCAAGAATATATACCAGCCGAGTCAACTTCGATAGCGTCTTCCCGGTCAAGCAGCATTCGCAAAGTATCAGTCCGTGAGTGATCACTCGACCTTTACGTATTGTCTTAGCAACCGTCACGTGTTTGTTTGAACAATGGCAGAGTTCCCTGTGGTATTTCACATGGAACGCGGCAATCTCGACGACGAACATCAAGTGTCCGATAGTGAGGACCATCCCTCCACCTCGACAAAGCCACGAAAAAACCAAAGCTCCGTGTGGAAGTGGTTTTCAAAATCATCCCGCGAAGAAGCCATGTGTTTACATTGTAACAAGGCTTTTAAAACAAAGGCGGGATCTACTACTACCCTTAGGAGGCATATGGAATCCCGCCATGCCGACGTATTCGCAGCAACGCCGCCGACAGCGATAAATTCAGCCACGGAAACTGTCGTAGAGCGTCCGCGGAAAGTGGCTGTTTTAGATGAGAGCTCACCACGCGCGCAGGAGCTAACCGGCGCAATTGCACGTATGCTGATTTCCGATTGTCAACCCTTCTGCATGATTCAGGATGTGGGGTTCAGGAACCTACTGCGGGTAGCAGAACCGCGCTACCAGATCCCAGATCGTTCAGTATTTTCCGAGGAAATAGTGCCTCGATTATACCAAACTGAGAAAGAGAAATTGAAAAAAATCCTTGACAAGGACAGCGAAAATGTAAGTACAATTTTTACAATGTTTGTGATATCTGACAGAATGTTCTATGTTATATTAAAAATACTTTGCAACGCGATATGAGATTTATAAATGTTTTCTTTCTGTTTTCGATTAGGTGAAAACGTTCGCTTTCACTACCGATAGTTGGACGTCTCGGCCCACTGAAAGATATCTATCATTGACAGTTCACTATCTGTGCGACGCATTTAAATTAAAAACGTACACGCTCCAAATTATATGTTTGCCAGAAAAGCATACAAGCGAGGATTTGAAGTGTTGCGCAATTCCATACGCGAATGGAAATTAGAAAAACCTCACATAAAGATTTATTTCGTGACGGATAATGCGGCCGACACTGTCGAAGCCATAAGACTAGGCGGTACATGGGAATGCATTCCGTGTTTCGCTCACACATTGCAGGTAAATAAGCAATAAGAAATAATTAAATGTTACAATAAGTAATACGCCATGAATATTTCATATTTAATGCAACGGGTTATTTTCAGTTGGTCATAAAGGACTCGGTGGATAATTCGGAAGAATTGACGGCCCTCATTAAAAAATGTGACGCCATCGTGGCGTTTTTCCATCGTTCTGCATCGGCGGAAGATATGTTAAAGGAGGAACAGAAGAAGAATAACCCAAACAACCCTCCTCTGAAATTAATTAGTGATGTCGAGACACGGTGGAACTCCCAATTCGATATGCTGGAGCGTTTAATCAAAGTACGATCTGCCATAAATGCGGTTCTGTGTGAGCCAGACATGCCACATCATATATCCAGTTGCGAGTGGTCCAGGATAACGGACTATCGTGATTGCCTCAAAGTTTTCAAAGAGGCGACGGACCTAATGACTCAGGCAAATACAGCCACGTTGTCCAATTATGTACTGACCATATACGGGTTGAGACAAACTGTTGGAAATATTAATAATTGTGATGCAATAGCCGCTTTCAGAAATCAATTGTTAAGCAAATTGAATGAGAGATTTAATTTTATTGAAGAGGCAAAATCTTTGTTCATTGCAATGCTCCTAGACCCTCGCATAAAGGATAGGTTATTGTCGGGAGACAAGAAGGCATGGGCCAACACAGTACTGCGTTCAATTGCGTTGGAGTATCTCGATGTGAGCAATGCAAGCGAATCGAATGGGAGGACTGGCGTACCACCAAACGAACCGTCAGGTGAGTGTGAAACAATAATAAGATTATGTGTTACTGTGTTCAATGTTGTGTGTTATATATTATGTTTATATGACAGAATCATCGCCAGCGGGAAGTATCCACCAATTTTTATGCAACATTGGAAGAGATGAAGAGCAGGCGCACCACAACATATACATTGCACTCGAAAATGAACAAAAAATGTACATGGAAGGGAGAGTCGCCCCATCGGATAAGTGTATTTTCCGATGGTGGAAGGAAAATGCAACGCGTTTCCCCATAGTTGCGCGTGTGGCCAGAAATATTTTGGGCGTGCCAGCCACACAGGCGTACAGCGAGCGGCTGTTCTCGAGGGCTGGCAACATTATTAGCGAGAAGCGGTCATGTCTATTATCTGACAGAGTCGAACAACTTTGTTTCTTATCGGCAAATTCAATAAAATGATGTGCATGTGTGTACATTATGTATAAAATATGGTTCGTACGATTCTTTCGGATAATAGACAAATCCGTGGCCGTGGGATTGTAGTGAGTAAGAGTCTCACACTACCCCGCCGAGGTGTCCTATGAGGATTTCCCCACGTTAAGAAAAAAAAAAAAACGATAGTACATGTGTGTGTGTGTGTGTGTGTGTGTGTGTGTGTATTATGTGTATGAAATTGCATGGATATAGTATGTATATGTACATGTCGTGTATGTAGTATGTTTATAATAAATGTGCGTAATATACCACAGTGTGTAATTAAACTGTTTAAACGCAAAACATAATTTATATGTTTATATTATATGTTATATATAAATATATTATTTATTTCATTTCTCCTGGATTCATACGCTATTTCACAACCATTTCCCATCGTCCTCCAAACAGATTGGTAATGTTCTCTTACATTAATTAGATAAAGAAATTAAAATTGGAGAAATGAATTATGCGAGATCGACATGCTTTAAACATTTCCATGGTCAGATGGCAAAACCTGATATGTTCAGTTTTCCTGATTTTATAGCACAGCACTTTTAAAGTTTTTCCAGCTGTGAAAAATTCATTTTCATTTCTTTAGTCATTCATTAAGAAACTTTAATCAAAATATTAATTGAATATGGAAGTAGTAGGTAACTTTAGATAGGGAATTATAATAATAGTAACTATTTTTCTACGAAAAGGTGTGGAGATTAATTGTTTTTAAATTTTCATTAATTTCATCCTCGAAGTCTTCCAGGTCGTCGAATTCTGCAGCGTCTTCAGTAGTGGGCAATGCCCAACAAAAACTTTAGCACATCATGAATTGCCACCTCGCTTTGTTTCTAAACTACACAGCGTTCAGATCGTATATTTTGCAAACATTCAAATTTCATCTAGACACACATGGAAAAACCCATAATCTCAATTTTCACTCTATGAATTCTTGATTTATTTATATTTATTCAGTTTTCATTAACGGGTAACAGCCTTTGTTGACAGTGACTCGGCAGAAATATATCCCACACGGAGAAGGCAAAAAAGAAAGAAAAATAAAGGGAAACGCAAGAAGAAATATTAATAAATCATACATACGCGCAAAATTATTTTCAATAGTTAGAGAATATTTTCATTTACAATTTACATTTTAATTACTCACATTATTACTGCGGCCTCGCCTTTACTCGTATCTTACTTTCTTAATAAAGTCAAAATAATAATAATAATAATAATTACGAATCATTATCCAGTATATAAACATATTCTATAATATTCGAAACATTCAAACTTCAAACTACTCGACACACCGGATTGTTCGGTACTTTCGGCCCACTAGGTACTTTCAGCCCGCTCGGTTCTTTCGGCCCGCTCGGTTTACATCGAGTTGCTCGAAAAAATTCGAGTTCTCGGTTTTATTCGAGTTGCTCGAAAAAATTCGAGTTGCTCGGAAAAATTCGAGTTACTCGAAAAAATTCGAGTTGCTCGAAAAAATTCGAGTACTCGGCTCGGCTCGGAAACCAAGTCTCAGCTCGGTCCGAATTTCGAGCTACTTGAATATTCGAGTACTCGAACAGCCCTATCTACGGCGTTCTGTAAGTACATGTGCAGCTCCCTGATTCAACTTCTGCTACTGTCAGATACCACCGAATACGCTTACCGGTGGCCTTCATGTTTGAAGTTACCGTTTCGGAAAAAGACTGTGGCTTCAGCGGCCGCGTGACGGCCGTGAATGCAGTACCGTCTGCATTGGCATCACTCAAGGCATACCGCGTGGAGGTTTTGTGTGTGTGTGTGTGTGTGTGTGTGTGTGTGTGTGTGTGTGTGTGTGTGTGTGTGTGTGTGTGTGTGTGTGTGTGTGTGTGTGTGTGTTCGCCCCCACCCCCGATGCCAATGCCGACGGTACTGCATTCACGGCCGTCACGCGGCCGCTGAACCCACAGTCTTTTCCGAAACGGTAACTAGTCTGACCTCATTAGCGTACGGACGTGTTTACCTCGGCTCCGACAATCCGTGTGACTAAGTTTAAAGTTCTAGGATACGTTGGATTTTATCTGGGATTATTTAATTTAATTATAAGGCTATTCTTTTACACTAGTCCTCCAGTGCAGTGTCTGTACTCCTACATCTGTTGTTGTAATCAGATCTACCTGATTATTTATTGTGTGCCTTACTTCTTGTGAAAGTGCGAGACTTTGATACGTCTACTGGTGATCTCTGTCTGAGTAATTGCCTTTTCCGACTTACTGAGTGGAGTAGTGCTTTGACTGAGTTCTTTTGGATTCATCGTTACCCGGATTCTGTGCCTTTTTATTGTGGTAACCCGAACTCTAGAGCATCCTGCAGTACGTGCTTCCGGTCATAGTGTATTAGTGCATTAGTCGGGAATTATGTCGTCGGTTCCTAAGAAGTGTAAGGGCTGTGGGTCATCTGTGGCCAATCCGGTCACCTGCGTAGGTTGTGGGATTGTGTCTCACAAAGGGGTCACCTGTCTTGGCCGTACCGGTCACCCATGGTCTAACGGTAGACTTTTAAATTGTGCTACTCGTTCCACTACCCCATCTTGTCCGTCAGATGTCTCTCTGTCCTTGATACCATCGCCGCCGATGCTATCGCAAGCATCCTTTCCTTCGGTCGGTGAAATGAGGAATTTAATTGGCGAAGTCGTGAGGGAAGAACTGAATAAATTTCGCTACGAGATGATTGCTGGTATCAGGTCGGAGCTTGCGGAGGTACGCTCTGGGGTGGGTGACCTTTCTGCGCGTGTCTGCCAACTTGAAGCTAATGCTTCTAGTCCGAGTGACGTTTTGCCTTCTGGTCCTCTTGTCACGGAAGTGGTTGTTGCGGAGATCAGCGAGCGGCATCTCAGGGCTAGGAATGTCATTGTGCATGGGCTAACTGAGTCGTGCAATACCTCCCCTGCTCAGGCAAAGAAGGAAGACATCGAAGGTGTTAAGTGTATACTTAACCAGATTCAACCATCGGAATACGATGATTTACGACTACGGAGGCTTGGCAAGCAGAAAGGCCCGTCCCCGCGACCTCTCTGCGTCACCCTGGAGTCGTCGGAAGTAGCCAAGTGCCTTCTAAGGAACAAGTCCCGCTATCCTGGCCCATGCAAAATTACGGATGACAAGACGATCGTTCAACGGCAGGCGTTGGAGCAGCTCCGTGCCAAATTACGCGAATTGCAGGAAAACGGAGAGACTAATAAGACAATTCGTTATATTCACGGTGTGCCTAAAATTGTTAATTGTAGCACCTCTCGTGACTCAGCGCCAAAAAACCATTAAGGAATCCCGTAGTTTATTATCAGAATGTAAGAGGGCTTAGGACTAAGTTAGAAGACTTAAAGTTGGCTATTTTGGTATCTGCTGCCAGTTTTGATATTATTGTCCTGGTCGAAACATGGCTTAATGCGTCAATCTCGACACCTGAGCTGGGCTTGCGTGACTTTAACGTTTTTCGTAAGGACAGATTACACCTCACGAGTGATTTCTCTAGAGGTGGGGGGGTTCTTATTGCAGTCAAGAATACTCTGCCATGTTCATTGATTGACCCTAAGCGGGATGACGTGGAACAGCTTTTTGTGCGTGTGCGGCTTCACTCCACGCATTTAATTCTTGGTGGATTATATCTCCCGCCTGGGTCTCAACTTGCTCTCTATAGTTATCATGTTGGGTCAGTTATGGAGATTTTTCAGGACTTTAGTGATGATAAGCTTTGTATCTTTGGTGACTTTAATCTCCCGCATGCCATCTGGCTTAGTGAACGGAATCTAACCTGTTTTAAAAAGCCCGGGGTGTCTTTGGTGGAGTCAACTGCAATTGACCTCATTTGTGAAGGTTACAGTTTCTGTGGCTCAGCTCAGGTGAATACGGTTTTCAACTCTAAGGATACCATGCTTGATTTAATCTTTGTGAATGATTTCGCTGTGACTGTGGATGCTGCCATCGATAGCCTTATAACTCCTGATGTGTATCATCCACCATTATTGGTAAGTTTAAATGATTTTACCCCATTGGTTGACCAAGGCTCCGTGATTGGTTCATATTATGACTTTAAGCGTGGTGATTATCCGAATATGATCAATTACTTGAATTCAGTTGATTGGGACTCCATCACTCAAGGGGTCGACCCCGATATTGCTGTTGATCGTCTATACTTTCATCTAAATATGTCGATTGATGCCTTCATCCCTCAAAGGGTGATAAGGCGCTCTCCCTTCCCTCGTTGGATGTCATCACGCTTAAAGTATCTCATTCGTAGAAAAAAGATAGCGCATAAAGAGTTTAAAGTCTCTAATTCACTGTGCGACTATTGGAACTTCTCTAGTCTTCGGTCCCAATGTAAACATTTAACGAAAGTGGACTATCGTACTTACGTCACTAGAGTTGAAAATTCGGTCCAGAGTAATGTTAGGAGTTTTTGGAACTTTGTTAACTCAAAGCGTGGCAGTCAAGGCCTCCCCAGTAATATGCATCTGGATGCTTCTTCAGAGTCCTCGCATCCTGCAGTTGCGAATCTCTTTGCCTCTTATTTTGGCTCTGTATATACGACGCCGACGAGGCCGGCCTCAGCTTTAAACATATTAAATGGTTCTCCTAATGACCTAATCCTCAATTCCTTTACCATCTCTATTAGGAACATCTTTGATAAATTAAATGCCCTTGACACATGCAAGGGACCTGGGTATGATGGTATTCCCCCGTTGCTCCTTAAACAGTGTAATTTTATTCTCTCGAGACCCCTGTGGAATATCTTCAATGCGTCGCTTGTGGGAGGTACGTTTCCGAGGGCCTGGAAGAATAGCTTGGTTACACCAATTTTTAAGGCTGGGGATCGGTCCGATGTGAGGAACTTTCGACCTATTAGTAAGCTATCGGTAATGCCTAAGTTGTTCGAGGAGATCGTAACTGAGTTTTTATCGCCTCTTATTGCTAATTCCCTCTGTGTGGAACAGCATGGGTTTGTACCGAGGCGATCTACGGCAACTAATCTTGCTGTTTACCATAGCTTCGTGTCCCACGCCCTTGATGACGGCCTGCAGGTCGATACGGTTTACACCGATTTTCAAAAGGCCTTTGATACGGTGGATCACTCCATCCTTCTCAGTAAACTGTCCTCCTGGGGTTTTTGTGGGCCTCTGTTATCTTGGATTAACAGTTATCTTTCTGGCCGTGAGCAAATCGTTAGAGTATCTAATTCCCTTTCCTCGCCGATAAATGTCACCTCAGGTGTTCCTCAGGGGTCTCATCTAGGTCCGTTGCTTTTTAATGTGTTTATTAATGATCTTGTCGATGTATTTGTTGGAACTAATTTTCTGTTGTATGCGGATGACCTTAAGGTGTTTAGGAGAATCCATTCCCAGAGTGATGCAATCATTATGCAGGATGACTTGGATAGATTTGCGCTATGGTGTAGCATGAATAACTTAAGGCTGCATACGTCTAAGTGTGTGGTTCTTAGGGCAGCGCGCGGTGTGTGTAACGTTGTCTTCCCTTATAAGATAGGGGATGACACACTCAATGAGGTGTCCGAGGTTGTTGATTTAGGTATCTCTATTACGTCATGTTTCGACTTCAGGAACCAGTATATGCGCTGCACATGTAAAGCATTAAGAACGTTAGGATTCATATCAAGGTTTGCCAGACATTTTCGAAATATTGATGCAATCAAATTATTATATTTTGCCCTTGTTAGGCCTCACGTTGAATATGCCTCAGTCATCTGGAATCCGAGGCACGGCAAATATATTAGTTTTATTGAACGGGTCCAACATAAGTTTTTGAGGTTCGCCGCTCGAATTCTGGGTATGCCTATGGATCGTACTGACCATAACTATGGCCCATTAATGGATCTCTTAAATATCCCCTCTCTCGTCGATCGTCGACATGTAGCTGATATGATGCTTTTATATAATTTACTAAATGGTCACATAGACTGTCCGGTGTTGACATCCTTGGTCTCCTTTAATGCTCCGCAGAGACATTTGCGATCCAGGCCTCTATTCTCGCCGAGATTACCGCAGTACCGCCACTACTCTGTTGACTCTATTAATCGGGCTATGAGTGTGGCTAATCAACACTTTAATGACTGTGATCCCTTTATTCTCCCTAGTAGTGCGTTCCGGTCATCTTTATATAGGCTATTGTAAACTAAATGTTAATTCTGTGTACTAAGTGCTAGTAACTGTAAACCCATTGTTTGATTTTTTGTAACTATGGGATTCTAGTCCCGTTTATATAATAATAATAATAATAATAATAATAATAACTTCAAACATGGAGGCCACCGGTAAGCGTATTCGGTGGTATCTGACAGTAGCAGAAGTTGAATCAGGGAGCTGCACATGTGCTTACAGAACGCCGTAGATCGGCTCGCTTTCGCCTACGTATGTAGATCGGTGGGGATAGAAACAAAAGCCGATCGCCGTCGCGAGAACGACAGTTCGGCACAATACCATTGTAGCCTTGTTTTTCCTAAATGGTAACTTCAAACATAAAGGCCACAGGTAAAACATTATTACAGCCGGTTCGGGGGGCACTCAAAAGAATCGGCAGACTCTCCGCTTTAAAATGGGCTGAAGATATTGATGTTCCGATCATCCCACGAGAAGATACAGCGAGTTGAAGAGAAAATGGAATTTGTGCAATTTTTAAGCATATTTTGGAAAGGACGTCAGAAACCCCAATTTTAATCGAATCGAAGAAGTCGAAGATGCGTCTTAAAGAGGAAAGTCTGTTCTTTCTAATGGTTTTTTTCAGGAACGTTCTACGATGATCGCTTCGTTTGCTAGAAGCAATTAAAGTAAAAAAAACGGTTTTTGCTTCAAAGTTGAATAACTCGGCCAAAAAAAATCGTACAAGAAATTAATTACTCGTTTTTTACACAGGCAAGTATCCGCTTTTGAGTGGTGTAGGTGAAATTTGTGTAAAAAATTTCGGGCACGCCGTGGAACATCGCAAAGTTGAAGAAAAATTTTTCAAAGTGACCAAGTGCTCTTTATATAGCTATAACTTTACCAAAAAGCAATGCATCTGAAATTTACAAAAAGCAGCTGAAAGTAGAGATTCCACGCTTTCAAACCATATTTTCAAAATATCGATACGACTATTTTTACCGGAGTTATGGTCATTTGAACTTGCCCCTATTTTTCGGGCTCCCAGAGGTGATCCTTTAATTAATGTGAGGAGTGTATATGTTATAATTATATGGCTAAATTATTTCAAATAAAAAACGAGATTGGAATTTTTTAATAACACTGGAAGTAGTGATTTACTGATATCATATTTTCAGAATGTCGAAGTTACAGCAATTATTTGCCATTATTGCTTTTATTATTATTTTTCCGACTATTGTATGTAACATATAACAAGGAAAAGTCTCCAAATCGGTCAACAGTTGACTCTTTGATTTTTTTTGTAATTCTTTACGCTCCTATGCAGAGATGGACATTATTTAATTAAAAGAATATTCCGAATGGCCCCAGTGGCCGATCGACACGAGGATTGGGGGGAGGGTGTGTGTACCGTAAATCTAAAATTCTATTTAGCTTCGGGTATTTATTAGTTTCCTTTGTTTATTCGAAGGCCTTTCACCTTTTGCTTCGAATAATTTTTCATCTTTCATTATATCTTTATCCTAAGGTCGTATTCAAATATATTGGCCGGTCGATTCGTTTTCGTGAACAGCGATCGAGGAGAAATCAGCCATTACCATCATCTGACGATCGTGGATTTGTTAGTTGGAGTTCCCGAGCCACCGAAGAGTATGGTGGGGTAACGGGAATGCTGCTGGGCCCCGTCTGAACGTAGCCGTGTGGCTGTTATTTATTCTTATTGTCAGCGTAGTACATATGTAGTTGTGTGCGTCACGAAGTTATGCGTGGACCAATACGAGATGAAGCAATCGAGAAAGAATCAATGTTCTGACCAATAAAGCTCCAGAATTTTTTCGGAGCTAAGGTCTAAGGCACACCTATTCTGATGCGTGTATTTCTACGCTGTAGCTCGGTTTGGCCTATACATGACAGAAGCTTGGGGCTATCCCCACCACTTCTGGTTCACTCGTGTTCCGCGATGACGAGAGAATACGCGTTACGAATAGGAGTGAGCGGAAAATTTCGGGCGGGATCGGGCGGGGTCCCGATACTTTCGTATTGCTCGAGATCCCGACGGTTTCGGGATCCCGAGACTCGATTCGGGCTACAAGCATGACCGCCATGAGCGGGCAATTTCATTTCAGGTCGGCTTGGTAAAACTCGAACGCGATCGGCTCGAAAGCCAGCTATTACGAGGGGACCGAGACGGAAAGAATTATGTATATCTGTTTGAGATTGAGATGATAGAGCACGCCGATTGAGAGTGAGGTTAGGACTGACGGTGAAAAGGTGCACACAGTACAGTTCGTGAGAAAAACACAAGTCACTTTATTTAAAATATATACTGAGACGATGCGAGAATGATAAATGCATTGAGATAACGTAATGCTACCGCGTGGATGCACCACGTGGCTGCCTTGCAATTAAATTAATTGCAAGGGCGTGAGTGTTCCACTGAGATGACTACTGTTCGCTGAACAAACAATGAGAATGTTTACCGATACTTGTTCTATACTCGCTAGTGAGAAATGCACAAAGAGTGTGGCACAGCAAATGAAACCGCACGTGACACGTCCTTCTATGCACACACAGAGAACAAGAGTGATTTTAGATGGATGATCATTTCCGTTACCGGCGTCGTCTCGAACAGTCTCGAAGATCGAAGGATGTGGGGAAATCTGATTGGTAATCGATAAATGCGATGAGATGTGATTGGTTGATGCGTTTTCTTGAACCGACTGGAACAGCGTCAAGTGTTGCGCTGGTTGGATGATTGTCGGTTGAGGAGCGTCGATGATTGGTGATCGACTGTCGTTCAGCGTCTTTGATTGGCGGATCGACCGTCGATCTGTGACGCTGAGCTGAGTCCGAGAGGTGCTGCGCCGAGAGTGAGAGTGGCGGCTTTGGGAATTAATGCATTCCCAAACAAAATCATTTATATCGATACCAGAGTGATAAGTTTTTACCTTTCTGTCTCCTGTTAAATCATAATTTGTATCCTAGTATTTATTTACATATATATGTATTTTCATTACTACCAAATAGTCTGTGAATACTGAATACGTCCATATACGTACTTAAATAAATACCATGTTCAGAACTTGGGAAGAAGACTATTTTTATATCGACAATATTTTAAAATCTGAATAAAATATACTTCACACTTAGTACTTTATGTAAAGGGTATATACAGGATGTCCCAAAAATGCTGCGGTTCCTTGAAGGGGGTGATTCAGGGGGTGATTGAAAACAACTTTTTCCTTTGCGAAAATTCTCTCCGAAGTTTCGTTAACGAGATAATAGCATAAAGCACCGGCCAATCAGAGCGCGAGCCTTCCGCTGGAGCTCCCGCGCCAGCGTGGCCGCGCGCCGGGCCGCGCTGCGACTACGAACAAGCAAGGCGGCATGCACCGCAAGAAATTGCGTAGAATGGCAAATGAAAAAGACGTAACAAAAAAATCGAAAGTTTTGCCATGGTTTGTTTGCCATTTAAAGTGAACAATGAAAAAAGGATAAATGGATGAAAATCACGTGTAACGTAAAAAGACGAATACACAGTTATTTTTTTTTTTGAAGAATCGAAAATAATAATTATTTGGAGTGAGAGGATAAGGAACACGTAAATTTCCTTTTTTAATAACGTACAAACGAAAAGGTAATGCAACAGGGAACGAGTGAAAAGTGATCGTAGTTTGTTATTGTGATAAAAATCCGTAGTTCAATAACTGCCAACACTGTTGTTGATAATGAATAAATCCGTTTAAAAACTGCGAAGATAAATTTACGTACGGAAATTTGGAGAATTATCGCCGGAAATAAGCCACAGCCTGCGTTAGACTTAAAAATTATAGTCGCCAATAATGTAACTAAAACTCACCCTTTCGCAAATTCACCTGCAGCTTGAAAACCTGTGTCACTAGGTCCAATTGCAGGAGAATTTTACTAACCCACTAGTGTACCATAATTCTTTCGATTGCCAGAGGGGGCCTCTTCAGGACAGTGGCCGTTTGGGAGGGATGCAGGGCAGATTGGTTAGATTAGGGCCAATCGGACTTCAAGCCCGCCGCCTCTCGCACGGAATACGTCGACATGTGCTTTTGTTTTGAAATTCGAACGCGTGTTTATACTCGAGAGATAAGGGATCCGTCTTTAATTTGAAGGTAGGACGAAGCGGGCGGGACTACGCGCAGTCTGCGAACTACATGCTCTCTTTCTTCCTGTGTCTCTTCGCGAGCCGTATTGGTGTTGAATAATACTTTTTAATTGCTAGTTCCCAAAAATTAATCAGGCTGATCGGCCAGAGCATTTCGCCAGGGTCGCGGTTTATGACCGTATTGTCTCGGTAGTCGACGGTAGACAACGGTTTCCTACAGTTTTGGGTAATTTATGGCTTAGTTGGTTCCGCCTCGTAGCAGACGTGAACTCTGGGTATCGGAAACAGGAAACAGAATTTTTTTCTTTATAGCAACTCGAGGACTTTCTGTTTCTCTTCTCTTTGGACCCTTTCGAACAGAAACACGTGGTGTCTGTTGCCTACCTCGAAGCAATGGGTGGTACATCGGCAGTAAAAGGACGGAACGCGGACTTTTGTAAAAGTGCACGATAGTCCGTTCCTTGCACTTCTGCGAAGCACGTATGCTTCGAAAATGTGTTGGCTTCGTTTTACCTGAAGTCTCTTGGCCTGGTGGGAATCACCTCATAATGGAACAAGAGAAACTTTTTGGGGATAGAAGAAGTCGCTTGGAAAAAATCTTGTCAGTCAGCAAGCAATCACGTCGCAGAAATGTTCTCTGCTCAAGAGTATTACGCGATGTTCTGGGTGTACCTCCCGAACAACGGGGACGCAAGTGCGGCAGCGTGAGAATTTGTGCGAGAATACCCACGGCTCCGAACGCCAAGTAAAAATTCATTTCCACCAATTTTTATAACGTAGGAACAACACGTTCCATGAATAATAAATTAAGTGGTCAGTGTTAGTAGGCGTGCAGTGAAGTGAATATTCGGTGCATTAATCCGGACGCACTTGACGTTGCGACCCTTAACTTTGGATGGTGTCGTGTACCTGAGATCAGCTGTGCACTCGGCGCGTCTGTCGATGACCAGGATCGGTTCAGTGACCTAGTGACACAGGTTTTCAAGCTGCAGGTGAATTTGCGAAAGGGTGAGTTTTAGTTACATTATTGGCGACTATAATTTTTAAGTCTAACGCAGGCTGTGGCTTATTTCCGGCGATAATTCTCCAAATTTCCGTACGTAAATTTATCTTCGCAGTTTTTAAACGGATTTATTCATAATCAACAACAGTGTTGGCAGTTATTGAACTACGGATTTTTATCACAATAACAAACTACGATCACTTTTCACTCGTTCCCTGTAGCATTACCTTTTCGTTTGTACGTTATTAAAAAAGGAAATTTACGTGTTCCTTATCCTCTCACTCCAAATAATTATTATTTTCGATTCTTCAAAAAAAAAAAAAATAACTGTGTATTCGTCTTTTTACGTTACACGTGATTTTCATCCATTTATCCTTTTTTCATTGTTCACTTTAAATGGCAAACAAACCATGGCATTTTTCATCTTTCATTATATCTTTATCCTAAGGTCGTATTCAAATATATTGGCCGGTCGATTCGTTTTCGTGAACAGCGATCGAGGAGAAATCAGTCATCAGTGTCATCACCATCTGACGATCGTGGATTTGTCAGTTGGAGTTCCCTAGCCACCGAAGGGTATGGTGGGGTAACGGGAATGCTGCTCGGCCCTGTCTGAACGTAGCCGTGTGGCTGTTATTTATTCTTATTGTCAGCGTAGTACATATGTAGTTGTGTGCGTCACGAAGTTATACGTAGACCAATACGAGATGAAGCTATCGAGAAAAAATCAATGTTCTGACCAATAAAGCTCCCTGAATTATTTCGGAGCTAAGGCCTCAGGTACACCTATTCTGATGCGTGTATTTCTACGCTGCAGCTCGGTTGGGCCTATACATGACAGAAGCTTGGCGCTATCCCCACCACTTCCGGCTCACTCGTGTTCTGCGATGACGAGAGAACACGCGTTACGAATAGGAGTGTGCGGATCGTCCCGCGGCTCGGATTCTTGGCCCTCGGAACGGGTCGGAAAATCTCGGGCGGGATCGGGCGGGGTCCCGATACTTCCGTATTGCTCGAGATCCAGACGGTTTCAGGATCCCGATACTCGATTCGGGCTACAAGCATGACCGCCATGAGCGGGCAATTTGATTTCAGGTCGGCTTGGCAAAACTCGGACACGATCGGCTCGAAAGCCAGCTATTGCGAGGGGACCGAGACGGAAAGAATTATGTATATCATTTATATCGATACCAGAGTGATAAGTTTTTACTTTCTGTCTCCTGTTGAATCATAATTTGTATCTTATTATTTATTTACATATATATGTATTTTCATTGCTACCAAATAGTCTGTGAATACTGAATACGTCCATATACGTACTTAAATAAATACCATGTTCAGAACTTGGGAAGAAGACTATTTTTATATCGACAATATTTTAAAATCTGAATAAAATATACTTCATACTTAGTACTTTATGTAAAGGGAATATATAGGGTATTATCTTTTTCCGGATAGGTTCAGATTTAAAATAGGAAACGTACGAACTATAAGCATACAAAAAGGAATATTTCCTGGATGTTTCATAATAACAACAATATACAGCAGGCGAATATTTTATTATTTCAAATTAACGTGTAAGAAACATAATTTTTCTATGTTCTCAGGTAATAATTTTAATCTATTACTGGTAACGATATCGTCCGATCGCGTCCGAGTTTTGCCGAGCCCACCTGAAATCAAATTGTCCGCTCATGGCGGCTATGCTTGTAGCCCGAATCGAGTCTCGGGGTCCCGAAACTGTCGGGATGTCGAGCAATACGAAAGTATCGGGACCCCGCCCGATCCCGCCCGAAAGTTGCCGGCCCGTCCCGAGCCCGAAAAATCGGGTAACCGCACACCCCTAGTTACTAAACTCACCGGCCAATAAATCTGAATACGATCATAGAAGTTCGAATAAACGACGAGAACCTTTGTCTTCCGAGCCGCGCGAGATCGCCGTGCTCGGCGATGTGTCATCGATTATAAAGAAATAGAATTTGTTTATTTTTCATCGTATCAATATGAAAGTGCCACAAATGGATTCCTGCCATTCTCCCGATTAAATTGACCGAAAATAATTTAAATCGGACTATTTTTAAGGAAACGGGCTTTCAATTCTGCAAACAATTTTTCACGTAATTTCCTTAATTTCGGTCCGAATTATATCATTTTTGGGGCCAATTTGATCGAGAAAACGTGAAGAATCGACTGACGTCACTTTCGCAAAGATGTGATTGGAAATGCAGAACTGCAGATTTGTCACTGCTTAGAGCGCAACATTGTATGGCTCCGCTGGTTTCGAGCGTCGATTTCTTGCCAGCGTGCAGGACAAGAGGGGACTTTTCATGGTGAAGGAAAGTCAGCCTTATATAGAACTCAAATCGAGAAAGACTTTGCTGACAAACTTTAAATTCATGTCAAACAAATACTTTAATTGTAAAATGTAGACGACAAACTATTGTTGAATATCGCCAGTTCATATGCATCACTTGGTTGGGAATTCCTGATCCCACCTTTTCATGCATTTACCTATTGAAATGTTGCTTCAAGTCATCGAGAAATTGAATTGCTTTTTCTTGTACATAGATATATCTGTTCGCGAATAGGTGTCACGAATGACGCGACTTTGGTTTACTAAATAAATTCACATTTACCAGGGCCCTCGTCTGAACCGCTTGACAAGGAGATTGAACGACGTAAATCGAGTGCGAGTGAAATAGCACACCAGCGAGAGACCCTCGGTCGACGGCTAATTGAGTCATCCAGTACTGAATATGAAAATGTTCATATTTCTCGTTACACCTTGATAAGAGTGTTACCACCGATGGATGGTGAGTCTACGAACATGAGTCGAGACGCATAGCAATTCGGTTTATTTTTTTTTATGAATACATGATTAGGACACACACTACGTTCACAAAAAATGGACCGAATTCCTCCATATCTGACATCATTTTCATCGAGAAACCCTAAAAACTCCATTGGTAATACTTTCCTCAACACTTATCAAATATGAACATTTTATCTGGCACGTCGGGTTTATTGCTCTCGGCTGTCAACGGGTGGTCTACTGGGGCCCGAAGGTCCTCGCTCGCAGCGAGAAAGCAAAACGGTGGGATACAAAGCGGTCTTTCCGATAATCCGAGCCCAACCATTTGCGTGCGCAGCTTCATGTTGCACGGCAAAAAATTCTTTTAATTACAATTAGTAATTCAGTTTGTAAGTGCAATTAAATTAGGCGTCATTAAAATCATTCACAGTTCATTAATTTTAACTAATTGACCTATTCACTTATTTTTTAATTCATTAATGTAGTGCACTGGTGAAGAACATCGTAATACGTAGCTAATATTCTAGGCCCTAGAATCTACGATATTGTCAATGTGCAATTGAAACGCACGCCACTTCACACTATCGTTTCTTAGCATTCATACGGCGTGATTTTCTAGCTAGAGTCGTCAAACGCGATGCTCGCCAACAATCATGTGTCTCGCTGAATTTCGTGGGCTTCGACGCTCCAAACCAGCGGGACTATACAATGTTGCACGCTAAGCAGTGACGAATCTGAAGTTCTGCAATTTCTAATCAGATACAATTTTATATATAATGTTTGTTCATAACTGCTTTCTGCATAGGACGTGTAATAAGTGTATTTCATGTTCTGTTTCGGTGCTTTGCTAGTAAAAAAGTGTCTAACCTAACAAACTTCATTTTCTGGGGACATCCCCTCATCTATTTTCCCTTTTCAATTATAATTCCTTACTGCTATCGTAGAATATTGCAGCATAAGCACATTTCATGTAATTAAAATGTACAATGAATTTTCTACGTTTGCAGTACCAGCCGACTTTCCGTTTAAATTTTTATAAGTACAACGCAACAGCTGAGAATTACTTTCCTTATTCAGAATAGAATACGGAAATAGCAAACAGCTCCCTCTCGCGTTTACCGGGCAACCATCGATCTATCGGTGCAGAAAAAATCCTGTGCAGAAAAAATCTGCTGTAATACCGGCCAGGTCACGTGACGTGTCTATCCCCATAAAACAATAGAATTCCTCGCGAAAGTCATTTTCGGAAATCCTGTAACTGTAGAACGCGGGGTTACCGGTGGGACGGTGGAGGTACCGTATCGCCAGCTCAGGACGGAGGTCCAGGGCTGCCGATCGAATAATCGTACGCAGAGGTAGTGTGGAGTACGACAGTTTATTTGCCTTAGGAACTATGTACAGAATATCCCGGCTAGGTCTATGCTGGCACACAGTGGGAGTACGGCTTAATCTATCGCGAGTCCCGGTGTGTATCGCGGCGTACACGTCGGTGTACAAGTCGGTGTGTATCGCGGCGCGTATCGGAATCGGTGACGATGCGGCGAAGGGGGAGGGGATAGACGATTTGACCGTTCGGTGTCTTGGCGGGCAAGCCCTGCCGTTAGACCCTGGTCGAAGACTCTTGAGTCCGGTCACTCGGTGGGCACAACCCGTGGGTGAATCAGAGACTGTAAGGACGCTCTCGAGAACGGAGATGAATCTGTTCGGGAGATCGATAAGTGATAACGGCCTGCGTCCAGAGGATGGCTCACGCTGTCCTTCTGGTAACCGGGGTGGGGGTGAATTCAATAAGACACAGATACTCAGTCTGTCGACGCACGAGAAATCGTGCGAACACGGGCGCTTGTCTTTCGCAAGAACGAGTGTTTTACACAAGAACGTGGAATCGTACAGGAGGTCTCTGGGAGAGGTGTACTGCTTGGTACACTCGCTCTAGGCGGTCTCTGTCAAATAGGCCTATGCCCCCGGCCTATATGTCCTCGTCCGCGGATTTCGGCAGCGAGAAGGACATTCGTTGTCTACCCATCTCGCGCCGATTCTCGGTACCCGCGGATAAGTGGTGGGGGGCAAGACCGTTGGCAGAGCGCGGTACGCGTCCTCGCGGTTGGGCGCGTGGTGGGGGGCAAGATCGTCGTCCCACCGACAATAACTCGTTACAATCCCCGTATTACGACCATCATGGACAATCGTGACCTGCTGTTATTCACGTTCTTATGGACGAGTGCCACCACTAAGGTCATCAACGGGGACTACCAACTAACTCCGTTAAGCCCCAACCCGGGATTGTACTACGAGAAAATCCGACCTCTCCGAGTTTTCCACACCCAATGGAGACTGGTCACGGGCATCGGAGTCGCGGAAGTATTGACCTCGCGACCACAAACTCAACCTCAATTCAACAGGATGAAAGCATTATGTACAACTTATAACTGGGCGTCTTGCCCGGCCGACGACCTTAACGCGGCCCTGCAACGAAAACTCCTCGACGGTAAAAGATATGAGGAACTGCTGTTAAGCATATTGGGGAAACCACAGCTCCAACGTACGAAGCGATCGGTACCTCTGGGATTCATCGGATCGTTGAGTAAGGTCCTTTTCCGAACACTGGACAACGACGACGCGCAATATTATAATAAGGAAATAGATAAACTTTATAAAGATGAAAATCATCTCGCCGAATTGTTAGGAATTCAAACACATATTATAAAATCAGAATTTCAGGATATACATGTGTTGAACATTCGAAGAGATTGTTGGAAGATGGTGAGGTTAGGGCGACGGTGAGAAAGACAAATCGAAGCACAGCACTTACAGAGCGTGAACGTCGTTTTATTAAAAGGTGAGATCTTAAGACACGTTTATGAATACCGTCCATAGTGTACACGCTATGAGCATGAGATCGTGAGAGTGCACTGAATTGAACTGAAGAGGAATGATTGAGCACATGCGGCGAGAGATGGCCGTTGCAACACATGCCTTTACCCGCGACGAGTCACACTCTCTGTGCGACAGATGCAGTAAAGCTTGAGCGTGAGAATGAGCTGAATTCACTGAGGGAGTCAGTGATTACAAGAGTCAGTGCTCTTCCACGAGAACAATTGAGAATTCACAAGTTGCGAATAAAAGGATCACAAGCGACACGTCTATTCAAACACACTGTGTGAACAAGAATGAAGAAAACGTTGGACGATCATTTCCGGTACGGGTCGTGTCGAACCGTTTCGAAGATCGACAGACGTGGAAAACTCGTATTGGTTGATCGATTGTCGCTGACTTTTGATTGGCCGATTGTTTGTTGATCAGCCGTGCGTTCCGCTGCCCGGGAGGTACTGCGGTGGGCTTGGGTGCGGCGATGAGGAGAACTAAATGATTCTCAAACAACATGACTCACTAAAATCTGTAACGAGTTATACGCGAAATATGGGCGATAGAATTAAGGAAATAGCGGCAGGTACCCGTCAATTAGACGAGCGCGAAACAAAAGTAAAATTAGAATTAGACCATCAAGAAAAGGAACCCCTGTGAACCCTTCCAGATACTTGTGCGAAAGCAACCGTAATCGCATTGGACGACATAGAAAGACAGGCACGGGAGATAGCCACCCACCACCGAATCGAAAATCGATCAACGTATGTTACATATGGACTGCCAGGACTAGAAGGCACCCTCGTAATCATTTTTATTGCCTGGATTGGATACGTTTTTTGAGGGAACGCCGGATTCAACATCGCGAGCCTTTAAGAAAAGAGACAAAGGTTGATATATAAATGGTACCACCCCGACCTCCACCTCAAATAATCTCCAAACCCTGTCATTTTGCTATTACATCTTTTCCTCCCGACCTACCCGTTATACCATCCACGAGGACAGGATATCGAGCCCACGTGGAACGATTGAGATGTTTCGCGGGCATCGAGCCGTACTTCGATGTATTCTAGGAAGTACCTCGCTGATAGCAACAAAAATCCCCGCGCCTTAGCTCTAAGAATCGATCCCCACGAGGCGCTCTGCTGCGAAAATTAGGAAGTAGGCAGAATAGCATATAAGATATCAAGCAGGCAAGCGGGCCACTTTCGTCTCAGAAGTTCACGAAGTTAATGCAAATTTAATCGCGTCGTTAACTATGCCCCTCGCAAATCAAACCACCGCTGTGCCGACACCAAGATTCGACGACACCAAGCATATACGGTCCACGTTGGCCGAGGCGATTCTGCCCCGGCACATGCACGCGCCCTTTGGGCGAAGGCTGTGCGTGAGGCCCGCGGAAACAAGCTGGGGAAGCGGACAAGTGTGGACCCACAGGAGGCAGAAAACGAAAACGATCTGCCACGCCTGTGCTTGGCTGAACCCCTCCGAGGACTTCAAGGAGTACGACGAAGTCCCGGTTCACTGACTGTCGGTGGAGGTGAGGGCGGTGGCCCTCACGAAATGCACCAGATGCCGGACCAGACACTTACAATGGATAACCCCAGGCAACTGCACCGGGTGCATCCGGGCCATATTGGATGTTGACCCTCGATACATCCCGGCGTTCCCGGTGCTGGAGGCGCCTCGAACCACCACGGCCAAGGGACGTGCCGTGAATCCTACCTGCCGGGTAGAATAAGAGGTCAGCCACCCACTCCCTCAGCCTTAGCTGAGCGCCGTCCAGGCCACTACTAGGAGCTCCCTCGTCGTAAGAAAAATTTTGTTCTCTTCCTCATCTTTTTGTTGTTCGCTATATTAATATTATTATAGCCGTAAATTTTCTCGATATAATATCATTATCTTCCTTTTGGTTTTCTTTATGGCATATTATTATTAATCCCTTTTTCTTTCTTTTGGGTGTACTTTTATTATGGATATTTCATCATATTGTAACAATATATTGTTCTTTTTGCTTAATTATGGCTCCTTTATTGCCACCCTCTTGCGACCCCTTGAATTTAATTAAGTGCTAATTGTTAAACATAGTTTTAAGAAATCGAGTAAGGTGTACGCGACGACAGCTACGCACGTGTTTATGAAATAGCCTCTCGAGACCAATTCATGTCTAAGTGGGGAGGGGTTACATGGGCCCTTCAAGTCCATCCCGTGCTCGCTGTCCTCGCGTCGCTTTCTTTCGAAATAGACGATTCAGCGGAATCGTCTCGCGTGTAGCAGTCACGCTGTGCTGAGCCCGTGGCAACAGCCGTAGGGACAACGATCGCGCTCAGCCCGGGCCCCGGATATTTCTCAATAATCGAGAAAATACATCTGCCGACGGGGCAGTTTCCCCATTCGCGGGGATTGTTCGAGGCTCGGCCCACAACCGAGAAACGCGGAATCGGGATTCGTATCAGAGAGCTCGAGCTAGGAAGTCGCGACGGGCCAGAAGGCCGTCTAGATACCGCGACCACGTCTCCGCGTCGTTTCCACGAAGCGCGCTCGGCCTATCGTGATTCGTAAAAGGGTAACTCCATCCGATACACCGAGAAACGGCCTCGCCGGGAGTGCCCTTACGCGTCAATCAGGACCGACGTACAACGGTGAAGAATAGCGACGATTCGAGACCAAGAGGTATGACGGACACCGAGTTCACCGACTTCCGTGTGCTACCTGAAAGCACAGTGAGGGACCACGACCTACGCTTGGTTCAGCGACACCGCGAGCGAGCGAAACAATAGACGGCAAGCGTGCCGTGCGATATTGGAGAATAACTGCCAGCGACAGCTGAGACGGAGCGCCGTCCCAAGGGTATGTTAATCCGATCTTACTTCCTTCAAGAATATATTTTACATTATTGGTTTTCCTTTAAATCCCTTGTACTTGTTTATCCAACCCCTTATTACCTTCCCGATCCTTGGTAAGTATAGTCAAGGTGTGCTTTAGCACCTTAACAAAGTGAAGAACGCCGTGAATCGCCCTAACCGTTCGGGGTGATTCACAAAAGTGCCTTCAGGACGTAACAATGTCGACGAAATCGTAGATACGGAAATGCCGTCGACATCGGCGCAAAATAACCAAGTGCCCCCAGTCAGCTTGCCGTCGCGGAAAAAGAACACGGCCGTTGCAGTAATCGAAACCCACATGGAGGAAGCATTTAAAATGCTGAAAAGTTCATCAGAAGCACAGACGGTTCCCCCAGATAAGTGCTCAGTATATGCCGAATTATTGACCCTAAAATTAAGAAATTTAGATGAACCTACTAGAGACATTGCGATGCATGAAATCGACAACTTAATGTTTAGGCTAAACAAGAATAACGATCACATACCGCCACTTGCGCATCCACCAAACCCTCTTCCCACACAGGCATCTCCAAACAATCCCACTTATAATTACCCATCACATCCATTCGCAACACCTAACCCATATTTTCGTTCATCATCTTATTTCCCATCAACATCATCACCTTACCCATCAACATCATCTCATTCCCCATCATCATCACCTTACCTATTCACATCATCACCTTACCCACCAACATCATCTCATTCCCCATCAACATCATCACCTTACCCATTTACATCATCACAGTACCTATGAGCATCATCACCTTACTTATAAATACAGCCACGCCTTGCACTATCACCAGGACCGAATCATCATTTTGCCCCGCTTACACCACCCACAGAATACACTAAACACCTAACAGACTAGCATCCCACATACACCGAACTAGAATAACAACTGACTTTATAATATAGTATACCTATTAAATTATATGAATGTACCTATAGTATAACGTACCCCCTAAAGAAACTTTAAAAAGGTAAGAAAATTACGCAAAGTACATGAAATCAAATAAATCGCAAAAAAAAGAAAATAATAATAATAAATACAAAGTAAAAAAAGATGTGAAATCAGAATGAGCAGCAAGTACATAAAGGTGCTTTCCCGCAGCGTGCAAAGGCGACACTGTGTAACACAATAAAAGACAAAAAAAGATGTCCGCGGCCTGGAAGTCAAATAATTGGCGTGGCCAGGCAAGGTATTCTCAGACCATCAATACCCATACCTTCCCTCTCACAGGCTCTTAGATATTTTGACAGTTTAATTAATAATTCAATTAATAATCAATATAAAACTCTTGGCAATATGTGTACATTTTCATTATATTGCGTTTTAAAATAATTAATAAGCCGAGACGAATTTTTTATCGATTATTATTTTAAAAGATACGATGGTCAAGTTCGGTTTTTTAAATGAAACTATTTTTTTTGAAGAGCTTACTTGATAGTGCGTTCCAAGACAAATTCATTAAGCTTTAATGTATAAACTTTATTTCCACTGGTTTTTGAGATAATGCGATTGCAAATTTACTGATTTTCACTGGAAGAAAACCCGCTGGAACAGCAAAGACCGGGGACGGTCTTGCTGTCGCCACGAGTACATTGCCTGTTGAAACCGATACCTACCTGCCAAAGGTCTACGCCAGGAATGGCAGGCCCAAGGGTTGGACAATTCTTTTTCGTCAGAAATGCTACTTAGGTAGGTACATCGGCGGTATCGCGAAGCGCACCGTTACTTTTATTTCGCACTTGCTTCTACGCTCGGATGGCCGGTTCTTTTCGGAGGGATGCAAGTTTGATTGGTTAGGTTAGGAGGTGTGAAAGTTGCTAGACTAAATTTCAACCATAGGGTGCAGATTGTATTAGAACCAATCGGACCAGGCGTCGACAGCGGGCTACCCCTTTTCTTCCTGTGTCTCTCCACGAGGAGTATTGATGGTGGATTGTAGGAGCATAGATGTCTGGATGCCAGATGTTGTGCCCAGGCAACGTCCAAGCACACGTGTCACCGCTATACGTTATACATATTATATTACGTTCGTTACGAAACGTTCGAGACGTTTCCAAGCTAAGACAGCCGCTAAACAACCGAATCTGCAAAATCAACAATATGCGAACGCATCGCTGCGACCGAGCATGGTAACGCGTACCAGGCCCAGGAGGGACATAAAAACCAATTCGACACCGCTAAACGAGGATTCTAGACTCAACTCTCGACCTGTTAACACGGCTAAAACTCTTGTACACCTCAGTCTAGTTTAGTTAAAGTTTGAATAAAGACTTAGTCTCTGAATATAAACGTACTTGGTGCTGTTCACCCAGTAGATCCTAATCTTTTGTTCACTCCCGAACATTTGACATGTGCGCTAACATAAACTAAAACTAGGGAAGAAAGCAGAAACAGAAAAATAGGAAAAATTAGGGAAAAATCAAGAGACAGAAACTAGCGTTATTATGACGCATAATGTAGCCATATATATCGCCGAGTATTAGATTTAAAATCAGGAAACGATTTAAGCCCTCGAATATCAGGTGGAAGGGAATTATAATAATGAGCCGAAATATAGGCAAAGGATGATTCAAATTTAGGTGACGAGTGTGCTGGTATGGAAAGGAGACTTTGGTATCGAGTAGGAAGAGAATTAGGTCCATGGTAAGAAAGATTATTGCGAAGAATATTATAGAGATAAGGCGGGACATGAGATGAGAGTATTTTGTGAACGATACAACATAAATGGAAAATCTAGTGCTGAGGCATACGTAACCAAGACGTTTTAACATATAGATGAGAGATATGATCGTACTTCCGGACACAAAAAGAAAAACGCAAACAGGAATTTTGTACTCTCTGGATAAGGTAAGAAAGACGATAGGATAAACATGGACGATAAACGATATCACAGTAATCAAACAACGGAATAATCAAAGATTGAGATAATAACAGTTTTTGTGCCGATGAAAGTATGTGACGGGCGGGGTAAAGTAGACGTAAACCCGAATAGGCTTGACGACACAGCGAGGAAACATGGTTAGAATATGAAAGCAGAGGATCAAAGATGAGTCCCAAATTGCGAGTGGAGTCAGAAGGGTATAACTGTAGGGATCCGAGTGTGACAGATATTGGAGGAAATTTTTCCAATGACGAGGGAGAGCCAAGAACAAGAAGAGTAGATTTAGCGGGATGAATCCTGAGTCCATGCTGATCCGATCAATTTATACTTCTTGTACGGTCTAATTCGAGTTCCGTAATTGCAGCGCGGATGTTACAAGGCATAACGGTAGACACAATCTGCATGTCATCAGCATACCTACACGAAATATTGGTCGAAGTTATATGTAGCAGGTCAATGACAAAAACATTAAATAGCAGAGGACCTAAAACTGATCCCTGCGGAACGCCACACTTAACAATACGCCAGGAAGAAGATTTCGGCCCATCCAAGTTTAGCATGACTTGCTGTGTACGTCCCTTAAGATATGACCGACACCATGGTAGAACCATTGGGGAGAAACCTAGAGATTTTAACTTAGCAACTAACAAGTCGTGGTCGATAGTATCAAATGCTTTGGAAAAATCAAGGGACGTAATTAAAGCTACCCTTCGCACATCAATAGCCCGCAGAATAGTATTCGTAATATAAAGAAGGGCAGTAGTCGTACTATAGCCACGTCTAAATCCGGACTGCAAAGGTGGAATTGCATGAATTGATGTTAAATACCACAGTAACTGCTGTTAACATAATTTCTCGAAGAGTTTTGAAAGAAAAGGAGGCTGCGATATAGGGCGAAGAGAATTTAGCGAAGTAGGATCAGGAGATTTAGGAATAGGAGTGATAATGTTATGTCTCCAGCAAGAAGGAAAGGAACCAGTGGTTATAGAAAAATTAAAGATATGAAGTAAAGGATCGAGACAGGAGGGAGTACAAGATAACAGTAGCTGTCCAGACAAGTCGAAGGGGTTAGAGGAAGTAAGCTTAATGTTCTTAAAGATAGAATATATATCTCCGAGATTGAAAGGGACGAAGGAAAAACTGGCAGAAGATTCAACAGGTTTATTAAGATAGCTATTTATTATGTCAGTAGAAATATTAGTAGTAGGAATAGAATCAACAAAGTGATCATTAATAGCATCAGGGTCCGAAAAGATACTAGGGAGATTATTATTTCGCCGCGGAAGATAATAGCCAGCACGAGAGAGAACATTCCAAAATTTCCTAGGCGAGCTATATGAGGACGAAAGATGGTTAAATAGTGCACGCTTCTCGGCTCTGAGGGCATTAGTACAAAATTTACGGAGTTCTATATACCTTCTCCAGCGGGAAGGATTCGCAGATCGCCGATACTTAGCCAGAGCACGATTTCGCTTACGAAATAGTCTCCGCAGATTGTCAGTTAGCCAAGGAGCAGGAGAACGTGTTATCCGCACTCGCTCAATAGGCGCATAATGGTCAAATAATGTAAATAGGAGAGAATGAAATAATTTTACTTTACAATCAACAGAGGCCGCCTCGTATACAGGAGACCAATCAATCTGCGTAACAGCTGAATCAAAGGATTCTGACGAAATACAATCTAGATTTCGGCGCAATATAAAACGAGCAGCCTTACTAGGCTTGATCAAATTAATTACCCCATAGATAAGCGAGTGATCACTAACGTGTCTCATATCATACACACCGCAAAAAGAGGTTGTAAGCTCGCTACTGAACATCATAAGATCGATCAGGGACGACGATGCCGCAGTTAAACGCGTAGGTTCATTTATAATCTGTTTAAGTGATAACACCGCCATAAAAAGATGAATTTCATTAAAGCCAAGAGAATTATGGAGCAACGCCCGTCAAGGAGATCCGGCGGCCTCGTACCTCGTGGCGAGGATAACACCCCGCGGTGCCCATCGAATTTTATGGCTTTAGACGCTTGAAGGGGTTTGAATACCATTAAAATCTGAGAAATGTCCAGGATTTCCGCATTTCTCTTCAGATCTTTGCGAAAACGACACCAATCAATTCCTTATGTTTCGCCGATGCAATTGACATCAAGAACGACGTAATTCGGACCATAATGAAGGAAATTAAAAATTCATTTCCATAACCACAAGCTAATTTCGTTAATAATAGTCCGATTTACATGAAATTTGGAATGATTTTCATCGGACAAATATAAGGAATCCATTGGCGACACTTCCCTTTCGATACGACGAAGAAAAGAATTTCTTAATACACTGTGATGGATATTTCACCCACGACTGCGAGGGCTCGACCTCACTTCGCTACGTTCGGCCCAGGATTCATACCTTTTACCGGAGAAAGCCATAAAAATCGGGTGAGGCACTGCGAAGGTCTGTCCTCGCCACGGGGTACCAGGTCGCATCTCCTTGACGGGCGTTGCTCCAGAATTACCCTGTATCATTTGTGCAGTGTGTGATCCGACTACCCTCCGTGTAATCGATCTGCGCGAAGTGGGGCGCAAGTTCGATCATTATCAGTACTCCTGCCCGAGAGGAATACGATTTACTTTAATTATAGTACATGTGTGTTTGGTAATAGAGTGATTCTACCGTCTTCTGAATTCAATAACTGGCATCCAGACATCTATGCTCCTACAATCCACCGTCAATACTCCTCGTGGAGAGACTCAGGAAGAAAAGGGGTAGCCCGCTGTCGACGCGTGGTCCGATTGGTTCTAATACAATCTGCTCCCTATGGTTGAAATTTAGTCTAGCAACTTTCACACCTCCTAACCTAACCAATCGAACTTGCATCCCTCCGAAAAGAACCGGCCATCCGAGCGTAGAAGCAAGTGCGAAATAAAAGTAACGGTGCGCTTCGCGATACTGCATATGTACCTACCTAAGTAGCATTTCTGACGGAAACAAATTGTCCAGCCTTTGGGCCTGCCATTCCTGGCGTAGACCTTTGGCAGGTACGTATCGGTTTCAACAGGCAATGCCACCCGTGGCGACAGCAAGACCGTCCCCGGTCCTTGCTGTTCCAGCGGGTTTTCTTCCAGTGAAAATCAGTAAATTTGCAATCGCATTATCTCATAAACCAGTGGAAATAAAGTGTATACATTAAAGCTTATTGCATTTGTCTTGGAACGCACTACAAAGTCACCTCTTCAAAAAAAAATAGTACCATTTAAAAAACAGAACTTGACCATCGTATGTTTTAAAATAATAATCAATAAAAATTTCGTCTCGGCTAATAAATTGGCCTCTTCGGACCATGCAATTCCATATTTTTAAAATTTTTTTATCTCCAATTCTTTAGGAGAAAACCGACTGTCCAGTCTTCCCGCGGACACCCTGTATAATATTCATCTAGATATAATTTATACTTAATGTGTAATATTCGTGTAGATATAATGTGTAGTTAATGTATAATTCGTGTAGATATGGTCTAAAAAAAGACAAGGTTTTTTAAGGGAAATAAACGTCTTTATTTAAATAAGTGAAACTATATTCAGTTAAAACATCATTATAAAATTGAATATATTCTCTCAGTATAAGACCTTTAGACACCATTGCCGACAAATCTTCTTCTTTTTTCAATGATAATTGAATTTTTGAATCATATGCATGTTGTAATGAATATTCCTTAAGGGGATAGACACGTCACGTGACCTGGCCGATTCGGCAGGTCGGTATTACAGCAGGTTTTTTCTGCACAGAAATGGTAATACCGATAGATCGCCGATTGCCTGGTAAACGCGAGAGGGAGCTGTTTGCTATTTCCGAATTTTATTCTGAATAAGGAAATAAATTCTCAGCTGTTGCGTTGTCCTTATAAAAATTTAAACGGAAGTCGGCTGGTACTGCAAACGTAGAAAATTCATTGTACATTTACTTGAAATGTGCTTATGCTACAATATTCTACGTTGGCGGTAAGGAATTATAAGTGAAAAGGGAAAATAGATGAGGGGATGTCCCCAGAAAATGAAGTTCATTAGGTTAGACATTTTTTTACTAGCAAAGCACCGAAACAGAACATGAAATACACTTATTACACGTCCTATGTAGAAAGCAGTTATGGACAAACATTATAAAAAAAATTGTAAGGAATCGATTGACGTCACTTTTGGAAAGATCTGATTAGAAATTGCAGAACTTCAGATTCGTCACTGCTTAGCGTGCAACATTGTATAGTCCCGCTGGTGTCAAGCGTCGAAGCCCACGAAACTCAGAGAGACACATGATTGTTGGCGAGCATCGCGTTTGACGACTCTAGCTAGAGAATCACCCCGTATAAACGCTAAGAAACGATAGTGTGAAGCAGCGTGCGTTTGATCTGCACATTGACAATATCGTAGATTCTAGGGCCTAGAATATTAGCTCCGTAATACGATGTTCTTCACCAGAGCACTGCATTACTGAAGAAAATGATGCCAAACATGGAGCAATTCGGCCTATTTTTAGTGAACGTAGTGTGTGTGTGTCCTAATCATGTATTGATAAGAAAAAATATACCGAATTGCTTCGCGACTCGACTCATTTTCTAAACTCACCAATCCATCGGTGGTAACACTTTTATCAAGGTGTAATGAGAAATATGAACATATTCATATTCAATATTGGATGACTCAAGTCGCCGTCGACCGAGGGCTCTAATAAATGTTCATTTATTTGGGAAACCAAAGCCGCGTCACTCGTGACACCTACTCGCGAACAGATATATGTATGTACGAGAAGAAGCAATGCAATTTCCCGATGACTTGAAGCAACATTTCAATAGGTAAATGCATGAAACTGTGGGATCAGGAATTCCCAACCAAGTGAAGCATATGTAAGAACTGGCGAAATTCAGCAATAGTTTGTCGGCTAAATTTTACAATTAAAGTATTTATTTGACGCGAATATACATATGTAAAGTTTGTCAGCAAAGTTTTTCTCGATTTGAATTCTATAGAAGGCTGACTTTCCTTCGCCATGCAAAAGTCCTCTCTTGTCCTTCACGCTGGCAATCATGCAACTCGCTCAGTATCGTGGGTTTCGACGCTCGAATCCAGCGGGGCCATATAATGTTACGCACTAAGCAGTGACAAATCGTCAGTTCTGCATTTCTAATAAGATCTTTGCGAAAGTGACGTGAATCGATTCGTCATGTTTTCTCGATCACATTGGCCCCAAAAATGATATTATTCGGACCATAATTTAGGAAATTACGTGAAAATTTGTTTGCAGGATTGGAAGCCCGTTTCGTTAAAAATAGTCTGATTTAAATTATTTTCTGTCAATTTAATCAGGAGAATGCCAGGAACCCATTTGTGTCACTTTCATATAGATACGATGAAAAAAAAAAACAAATTCTGTTTCTATATAATCGATGACACATCGCCCTGCAACGGCGATCTCGTGCGGCTCGGGCAACAAAGGTTCTCGTCGGTTATTCGAGCATCTAAGATCGTTACGGGCTCGGTTTGGTGTACACGATACGGACTTTTCGCTATCCCCACCACTTCTGTCTCACTCTTGTCCCCGAATGCGAGCGCGAGATGGAAAGAGAGCGAGCGAAAGCACTGAAAGCGAGCGAGGCCAGTACGAGATAGACGACGCGTTGATATTTTGTCTCGCTCCGTCTTTCGGACGCCTGACACTCCGTCCTTTGTGTGCGCGACGGGCGTGCGGGATGGTCGCAAGCGCTTACGGTGAGACAGGCCGGGCATAAGTCTTTTTTTGCGCCCTAGGCGAACTTATCAAATTGCGCCCATTATTATATTACATTTGTTTGAAATTATTTATGAATTTACTCTGTAAAATTAGGCAACTGCTAGGGCGTAAGGTTGACAAGAGGCGCGAAATGGCCTTTTCATTGTTGGCATTGTTGAAAATAAATTTTTAAATGAAATACTACAAATTATATTACAACGGTTTTAAACTACGAGTAAAAGTTTAGAGTAAGGTCATGAAGAAGCTCAATTAAATGTTTTATAATAAATGGCGGAATTTGGCGAGCTCGGTTATGGCGCAAAAAAGACTCGTGCCGTGCCTGGCTATCTGACCGTGGCGCGCATGCGTCGAACAGTCACAATTCCATCTCAGCGCTCGCGCCCGTCGCGCACGCAAAGCGTTCCATCCCGCTACCCCTTCGGCCAGAAAGAAGCGAGAAACTCAGACTCGGAATTAGGGCTCCGTTCATAATACGGGCTCAACGCCGGTCCCGACGAGCGAGCGACTAACGAGACTTTACATTCACATATATTGGCCGGTGCGTTTCGTAACGCGTATTCTCCCACCATAGGTACCGCTTGCCTGCCTCGGTGCTCTTGTTTGCAACGTTTTCTGACTCGCTCTCGTTCCATCTCACTCTCGCCTTCGCAGAACAAGAGTGAGCCAGAAGTGATGGGGTTAGCGCCAAGCTTCTGGTGTGTATAGGCCAAACCGAGCTGTCAGCATAGAAATACACACATCAGAATAGGTGTGCCTTAGCTCCGAAAAAATTCAGGAGCTTTATTGGTCTGAACATTGATTCTTTCTCGATTGCTTCATCTCGTATTGGTCATAACAGCCACACGGCTACGTTCAGCCACACGGCTCCTCGATCGGTGTTCGCGATCGGTGTTCGCGAAAACGAATTGACCGCCCAATATATCTGAATACGACCTTAGGATAAAGATATAATGAAAGATGAAAAATTATTCGAAGCCCAAGATGAAAGGCCTTCGAATAAACAGAGGAAACTAATAAATACCCGAAGCTAAATAGAATTTTAGATTTAGGGTACACACACCCTTTTTTTTTTTTGGCTTGGTGGAAATCCCCACGGATACCCCGCGCCTGCGGGGGCGGGCGGGGGGTCATGTGGGACTCGAACCCACTAAAACCACCAAGGTGATCGTCCTCGGAGGGCGGAGTTGCGTGCCTGAAGGGGGGGACTTGTGCGAGAGCATGCGAGTTATTCGTTCGCTTGCCCCCCCTTCCGGCGCTTTGCAACGCCGCCCTCTACAACCCCGGCTATTATGGCTAGCCGGGGTCTTCCCTGGGGGGAGTTTTCATCTCCCCCCCCCCCAGATTACTCCGACGACGCGCGACGGATCACACGTCCGCGTCGCCTCGGGGCCGCTTCTGCTAGAGTGGGTGGGAAACCCCCGTTCCCCCACTCCGCGGCCCCCGGCGATCGAGCTCCGACCTGGTCGGCCCATGAACTGTTGCAGTTCGGGCCGAACCAGGCGGGGGCGCGGGCGTATAACTGCCCGTTTGCCCCCGATAATTTGGGTGGAGCTCTATCGCCCACAGGGGAGCGGCTTTCACTGCCGCTCCTACGCGAGGGGGAGGGCCCTCCAGAATGTAGGTGGGGCCCTCCCGTGCCTCGGCTGGGTACACACACCCTACCCCAAACCTCGTGTCGATCAGTCACTGGGGCGATTCGGAAGTATATTCTTTTATTTATATAATGCCCATCTCTGCATAGGACCATAAAGAATTACAAAAAATATCAGGGAGTCAACTGTTTACTGATTTGGAGACTTTTCCTTGTTGTATGTTATATACAATAGTCGGAAGAATAATAATAAGAGCAATAATTGCGAATAATTGCTGTAACTTCCACATTCTGAAAATATGATATCAGTAAATCAATATTACCAGTATTATTAAAAAAGTACCAATCAGCATCCAACTGGCCATATAATTATAACATAAATTCGACAGCGATTTCAAGTGATGTATGTGTTACAATAAATTCGTTAATTTAGTAATTGTACACAGTTCCCAACAGTTATATGCTTATAACCTAACCTACAATCGTCCGAAAATTCATACATTGACTGCATCACGCTTTTACTGTGGCTTGTGTATCCAGCTAACGCTTCAGTTTTGCTATGATTCCACGTCGGCAGTCCTCCCGAGTAGGCGCCATCTCGTGTCCACTAGCTGAACTAAATTTGTCACGTGACTTGCTCTGTATTATCGCCAATATGGCGGAACTCGTATTTGGGACTGAAGTCACGATTTTTCATTATTCGTCCTTACCCCTACAGCACACTTAGTTGCAGGAACGTTGTAGAAACGTTGCTAGACATTGCAATGTTACCGTTTGGTTGCAGGTTGCATTGACATATTACTGCAACATTGTAGAAGTATTGCCGTGGAATATTGCAATGGACACGTTTGTGCAATGTTCCTGGAATATTGCGCACATATTGCCGTGGAATATTGCGCACATACTGCCGTACAATACTCCCGGAACATTGCGCACACATTGCCGTGGTATATGAACATACATATTTTCACTCCTCACCTACGCAAAGCGTTCCTGAAATGCAAACACGCGGAATACAGTCTTAAATACCACAGGAAACCTTTGGGGGGGGGGACATAGGCGAATACGGAAAGTATGTGATATAAATAATTAATAACATTACTTAATTATATAACTATACCGTTCAAGGAAAATGTTAAACTGTAAACAGCGACAAAAGACATTAGTGAAAAAGAAATATTAGATGCCCCAAGTACTGACAGTGTCTCTACTATTGCCATTTAATCTATTGTTCATAACAAAAACGTCCCGCGATGTCGAGTGTAAATTTAGAAGTTCGTATTATTGGCGGACGCTGCAGGAACGGCACCGTGTGCCATTCAGGCAACATTCGTATATAATACGGATTCACGCTGCAGGAACGGCGCCGCGTGCCGTTCAGGCAACATTCGTATATAATACGGATTCACGCGGAGCGTTCCTGAAATGCAAACACACGGAATACAGTCTTAAATGACAATAGTAGAGACACTGTCAGTTGGGACATCTAATATTACTTTTTCACAAATATCTTTTGTCGCTGGTTACAGTTTAACATTTCCCTTGAACGGTATAGTTATATAATTAAGTAATGTTATTAATTATTTATAACACATACATTCCGTGTTCGCCTATGCCCCCCCCCCCCCCCCAAAGGTTTCCTGTGGTATTTAAGACTGTATTCCGTGTGTTTGCATTTCAGGAACGCTCCGCGTGAATCCGTATTATATACAAATGTTGCCTGAACGGCACGCGGCGCCGTTCCTGCAGCCTGAATCCGTATTATATTCGAATGTTGCCTGAACGGCACGCGGCGCCGTTCCTGCAGCGTCCGCCAATAATACGGACTTCTAAATTTACACTCGACATCGCGAGACGTTTTTGTTATGAACAATAGATTAAATGGCAATAGTAGGGACACTGGCAGTAATTGGGACATCTAATATTTCTTTTTTACAAATATCTTTTGTTGCTGTATATGGATTATGAATTTATTTAAACCCTATAGTGTTAATTAAATAACTGTATTAATCATTTATATCAGATATTGTCCACGTTCGCATATATTCCCTTGTTGGTTGCCTGTGGAATCTTAGACTGTATTCTGTGTGTCGACATTTCATGAACGTTCCGCGTAATTCCGTATTCTGTGATTGTCGTTGCCGGAACGTTGCTCATACGTTACGAGTGTAATGTTGCACTCGTAACCTATGCGGGACGTTTCTGCAACGTTCGAAAAGAATACGGAATTACGCGGAACGTTCCTGAAATGCGAACACGCCGAATACATTCTAAGATTCCACAGACAATCTCCGAGGGAATATATGTGAACCTGGAAAATATCTGATATAAATAATTAATTCAATTACTTAATTATCGCTATAAGGTTTAAGCAAAGTGTTAAACTGTATACAGCAAAAAAAGATATTTGTAAAGAAGTCTGAGCTGTGAAATGTAAATCCACAAACTCTAAAATCTACAAAGTAAAAAAAATATAACAAAAAAAAATTATGATAAACGATTGTTTTAAAAATGTGCTAGAAACAAATAAAAATTATTTTCTTGTACTACGCAGGATATTTCATAACAGGATATGAATCAACTTAATACAACATCAAGCGTCGAAATGAATTTGTTGTGAGATATCCGACTCCACGATTAGGGAGATGGAATGGGGTTTGTCGAAACGAATCTTCGTTTTTGAATAATTTAAGTTTAAAGTGTTGGACGGTAGGAGCATATGTTAAAATACGTAAGCAATCTTTCCAATCAACGGTTGTAGCTGCAGCGGTAAAGTGTTCGTCTACGGTGCTCGAGGTCATGGGTTCGAATCTCCCTGAGGTAAAAGAATTTTCTATTTATAAAAAAGCACGGACGTTATACTACTACGATTCTGTACTCGTCCGTGTCGTCTCGCGTCCATCAAAAACACGGTTATATATATACCTTAATTAATACCGATATTTTTATTTTTGGCCCTACTGCCCCAAACGTTGCGTGACCATTGCTGTGTAATATCTCAGAAATGTTGCGTGACAATTGCAAGAAAATCTCTGAAATGTTGCGTGACCATTGCCATAAAATCCCAGAAACGTTCCGTGACCATTGCTGAAAAATCCCAGAAACTTTCCATGCTCATTGCTGCAATATTCCCGGAAACGTTGCTGTAAAATTCCAAAACAATGTTGCAGAAATAACTCTCGCAATGTTGCATAGGGGCGGACATAGCAATGTACTTGTAACGTTTCGGGGACATTCCGTGCAATGTTTCAAATGTTGCAGCGCAACGTAACTGGGACATTCATGCAATAAAGTGTGCTGTAGGGGTATATGAGCAAATTTGGGGCTGGGTTAGGACTTATTCGAAAGAGGAAGGTTCAATGCAGAGCGCTCTTCTCACCGTTTCAGTCACAAATCTCTTTTAGTGACCTAAAAATACTTGGATCCTGCGGGTGTATTTTGTCGACTTTTGCTCTAGTTTGGACACTCATATTATTAGATATCAACACAATCTCGTTGAACCATGAGAAGAGCGCTCCGCATTGAACCTTCCTTTTTCGAATGAGTCCTAACCCAGCCCAAAACCTGCTCATATAAGGACGAATGATGAAAAATTCCAACCCCCTGTTTCGGGCCAGATTGTGTCGGTATACAGCGCGCTGCATTACCCGTGTCTACCCCCTTAATCTGCATTGCTCTATCGGTCGGTAGTATGTACGATGGCTTCGGATCCGCACGTATATAGATACTATTAGGTAGGACCAAGTATGGTCATAAACCGCGACCCTCGCGAGACGCTGTGGCCGTTCAGCCTGATTATTTTTCGGGAACCTGGTTTGGGACACAAGTCGGCTTGTTCAGTTTTACCTAAATATGCCCGATATGAAAAAGATGCCACCAATATAGCAATTGGGGAGATTATATTATGACCAATCGGACCTGCATTCCTTGCAGACGCGAAGTTTCCAATACGTCGCGCGTGCTTTTGTTTTGATATTCCAGCGCGTATATATATTCGAGAGATAAGGAATCCGTCTTTAATTTGAAGGAAGGACGACGCAGGCGGGACCACGCGCAGTCAGCGGACTACTAGGTACCCCTTTTCTTCCTGTGTCTGAACGCGATGCATATTGATGGTGGATAATACTTTTTAATTGCTATATTGGTGGCATCTTTCTCATATCTGGCATATTTAGATAAAAACTGAGCAGACTGACTTGTATCCCTGGCACAATGCAATAGGGTTCGACGAGACGACCACCCTTTGTCGTTTACTTGACTCGTTAGAGGCCTCGGTATGTAATTTACAGCCGTATGTGACATTAACTGGCCTTATGACCTTGTTTATTTCGTGATTGATTTATTTCATATTGATTATATACAAATGATATCGTAATATGAATATAAACGTATGCCAATGCACGAAAGAATACCCCTCAAGAGTCAGGTATGTATGTAGGTACATATACCGATGCCAGGAATTCATACAGAACAAGGTTTCTTATTTCAACTATTTTATATTTTTCATTTTATTCTGTCAAGAGGAGAATATAATATGAAAGTAATTGTTGTTCTAATATAATTATGAAGCGCACATTGGAAACACCGTTTCCTTCATTCGATAAACGAAACATATGTAGAAACCCCTTGGAACATCTCAAGAAGTAAGTATGTATGAAATCCTTCTTTCGGCTACTGAACCCAACCACCGTCGTCAGATAAACACAGCAAGATGTACGTAATGTAAAAGAAGGCTAGGCTTTTCACTGTCTTTGATGGCGCATTGTCGGTTAATTTCGGCCTCGAGAACTCATAAAATCGGCCAGCCGCGGCCCATCGCGCTTAGGAAATTCCACCTTTATACAATGGGTCAAAGCAATAGATGTGACTGAAAAAGAATAAAAAAAAAATACACGCGTATACGTACTACATAAATTTGCGCTTTCATTCGCGTGCGTGCGATACCAGTTTATTTTGGACCTTTACCAGAGTCAACAAACAGGATATGTTGAAACTGAAGAGAAAAACATGTTGCACTGCAAAAGCCACCCCACCCTCTTTTATACTAAACAACCTTTACAGAAACGATCTTTTTTATCTTCGACACATTGCGAAATATTCCAACATTTCCAGATAAAATATACAAATTACATATACAGTATGTCCGGTTTGTTCGTATACACGCTATTATGTTTCTAACTATTCAAAAAGAAAAAAAATATTTCAGATGAAAGTTGTCTGATTTGATGGAGGAAACTTAATGGAGAATTAGGATTTGAGTTTAAGTTATTATTTACGGAGATTTCAATATAAATGTAATTTTTTTAAATGGAATTTTTTATTATTCGCTATTATTCGATTTTTTATTAAGACGCTTTCAACGATGTGTATGAAGCGTATGTTTGAACAATAAATTACTGGATATCTTTATGAATATTGATGACAAATTTCTAGTCCGTCTAGTGTTTTCTACTCATAATGTGTTCATCTACGAAATCTTATAGCGGTTTCGGCAGACACGCACTGGCACTGCATTGGTGCAGTTTCGCAATATGCCAGTGCTGCCTCAGCACAGTGCCAGTGCAGCATGTTTTCTAGGGTTTTCTGGCACCGATTACACAGGATTTTACATGCGAGCAATCTTATATCGTATTCGGCGACCAAGAACTGCCCTGGTGTAGTGCAAACTTCGTATTCGGATGAACGGAATAAACTGCACTAGTGCAAACTTTCTCGCACTGCGATTTTTGGCAGTGCAGTCAGAGCAGACTCCAGTGTAGCCAACTTGCAGAAAACTATGCGCGGGAAATGATCTTCACACCAATTAACCGTGACAAATATATATTTCGTAAATAATATGGGTACCACTATTTTTACAATTCCCATTTATTTATGTTGCTTGCTGCACGCTCTCTCTGAACTTGTTCCGAATAGGAACGACCAGAAGCGTCCTTCTTGTCGTGCCGTTCTCTGATTGGCTGGTCTCTGGTGTGGACTAGGTGTGTTCGATTCCGATTCGATTCTTCCAGAATCGATTCCTTGGTTCCGATTTTTTAGAAGGATCAATTCTCACAATCCGATTTTGAATCGATTCAAGAATCGATTCTTTGAGGTGAATCGAACACCCCTAGTGTGGACATAATGCTGCGCAGATTGCGTGGGTGCGCACCAAGTCGCGCAGGATTATATCCTCATGAAGAAACAGCCAATGAGAGATAAGACGACTGAAAAGGACCCCGTTTGTCGTTTGTTTGGAAAAAGCTCATTGTCAGGGGCATTAGTAGAAAGAACGAACGAGCTACACCCAGCGTTTGTAGGTAATGTGACAGCGTGTAGGGCGTTATATGTGTGCGTGACGAGAACGAATCGACGCCAGCGCCAAGCCAAGCCCCGAATCCGATTCGTACACATTTGAAAGGGACGAATCCGATTGGTACACATTTGAAAACGACGAATCCAATTCGTACACATTTGAAAGCGACGAATCTGATTCGTCACTTGGCTTGGCATGGCGCTGGCGTCGATTCGTTTCCCGTCAAACACACACACACATATACCGCTATACACGCTGCCACATTTCCTACAAACGCTGGGCACGAGGGTAAATTCGTTCACGTTTGCTCCTAATCACGGTGATTTCTCTCACAATGATCCGTGATTTTTAGTGATCGCTTCTGATTGGTGGAGAGCACAACTGTTCTTTGCGCACGTCACATAACCCCAATTTCTCTCAAAACATTCCCAAATGTTCTTATAGAAGTTCAGTTGCATATTTTGAACCATTGTAATCGTTCTTGGTCTATTTAAATATAACGAATATTTCTTAACTTTAGTTAAAAAATATGTATAGCTATGTAAATGTATACATTCGCTGAATTGCGTTCAATTAAGGCTTTGACTGCAACACAAGTCATATTGATGTAGTTTATAAAAAATAATTCAATCAATGTTAAGAATTACGATCACAGTAAATTCACTTAAGGTAAAAAATCACTATCTCCATCCCTAACCAGAATCCACCAGAACAGAGCTGAGTCAGCTCTAAAAACACCCGAATGTGCGATATGGTGTCGCACTGAAAAAGTTCGCACTCAGTGCGCACTAGTGCAGGTTCCCGAATCCGCTATTAAATTTGATAATAAAGTGGCAATAATGAAAAAAGATACAGTTCCATTTAAATTTTTTTTTCAATAATTGGAAAAGTAATAATGCGCATACGAAGAAACTGGACATACTGTAGAATATAAGTACATACATCCAATAAGATAATATTTTGCATAAATACGATGTAATTTACATGATTTGCTACATAATCAGTATATACGTCCTTAAAACGAGTGACAAATTGTTTTCTAATTTTGTTAGTACATTTTGGCCATCTAACTTTAGAGTACCCTGTATGTCTTAATTAATTAAAAAATGGTAAACGAAAAATGTTATGTCATGCATATACCTGACCATTCATCGAATAGAAACTTACATTACGTATATAAAAAGATCTGGTATAGAGTTACAAGCAGTCAAAAACAGAGTATGACTTTTACATACTGTATCAAAAAGTGTAATCAAATTTCGCCGTACTATAATTATTTTCGACGATCGACGCGCGATGGTTAGAGCAGGGCGCCTTTCGCCCTGACGGTCGCCTACACCGGCAAAGTATTCTCTCCGAGAATGCTGACCGTTATTTGTCGGTCATCGGAGGGTCGTCAATATGACGCTCAAAACACAAGGAAGAATTTTCGACGGACGGTAGCCTGCCACCAGCTAGACGGATAGTGTGAATGAATAAGATGGTCACCGTCTGTCGGCAGGCTGGCGGCCGTCCCACTAGCGCGACGGAGACACAGATGCATACTTCTCCGTCGCGCTAGTGGGACGGCCGCCAGCCTGCCGGCGGCTAGACGGATAGTGTGAATCTACCTTGAGGCACTGCGGGCCAGTAGTTTTAGTTGCCGTTAAGACAACAGGACGGTGCGGAGTGTCGAAGTCATCAGTAATTTCGCAAGTGCAGTCAGTGCAGTAGTCCGTGATAAAGTAGTCAAGGGTGGATGGTCTTAGGCTACCGGACTGATAGGTGAACTCGCCAGGATGGACAATCCTGTATGGATGTTTGGTCATATGGCTGTGTAGTATGTTGCCCGCTTTGTTGGCTGTGAAGTTGTTCCATTGGGTGTGTTTGGACTTGCCAGGCCAAGAGAGATAGTGGCATTGACTGGGTGTCTATCCTGTATTGTACACCATCCTGTAGTAAATGTAGTTCTATCCTGTAGTAAATTTGAGTATAGGCAGGTATACACGTATCTGTAAGAGTGAAACAGCATCCCACGCTGTGCAACTACCTCTTTTCAACAGCGCGTCACGGCTCCTAATATCCACAGTTCGCAATCCAGGTATTCTGTAGTTCAATAGTTATACCGTAACCGAAAAAAAATTCCCGCATATCATATTGGTTATGGCTGTGTTCCAATTCACGCATTATGCGCATAGATTGCAGCGCAGACGCTGCGCGCATGAAGACAGGCCCGGATTAAAGGAGGGCTAGGGGGGGGCTATAGCCCCGGGCCCCACTTTCCGGGGGGCCCCGTTCTAAGCGATTTGCTCACTCTGTCTTCATTGGAAATGTTGTATCAAATAAATTGTCTGAGTTCCACAACTTCAAATTTTATGTTTTTATTTTAAAGTTTCATTGTTTAAACATCCTTTATGATCTGTATTTAAATTTTTACATTTTTTGAGAATTATATAGTATTTTTAGACATACACGAGGTATCCCATTTAAAAATTCGCACGCAATTACTGTGGTGTGCAAAAATGTTGCCGGCAGAAACTTGGTGGTCTGATCGAGTGTATCCTCATAGGCCCACGTTCTCTAACACAGTGGTAGATGTAAGGCACACGTATTGTCGCTATTGGCCGACGCGTCACATCAACGAATCAGTCAGCAGCACCGCGAGACGAAGAGAGCGAGCGGGGGAATTGGGGAGTTCCGCGGCAGAGAGTGGGGCGGCACGAGCGAGGTAGCCCCCTTGCCCCGCTCAGCAACAGGACGCCAACAATTTAGCAAACCACAGTACATATCTCCTACATTATTCGTTATTAAAAACAATGTTTCAAGTATAACTTACTTTGTTTCGAGGGGGATATCTTGCAATGGTCAAAATGTTATCTAGGTGGACGTGCTTTCGAGATTTTAAAATGACCTTAGTTTTCTTAAATAGAACTATATGTTTTTATTCAGATGGATGTGTAGCCCGTTCCGTGACAAATCCATCGACCTAATGTATACGTGTTTCAAGATTATTCACTATCCCAGGTCATTTATTGCTTTTCAAAACTTACCATCGTTGAACGTCTAGAAATTGTTCCTTGCCTTATCTTCAGTATTCGAAATCATGACCTCAGATGTCAATGCTTTGATTTACTCTATCTCTAATAGATAGTTGCACCCACTCCAATGTTGCAGAAGTAATACGATTTTTTAGGTTATCAGGGTAAACGCATGATAGTTCCATTAAAGAAAACAAAGGACACTTTGAAATCTCGAAGGCACGTTTAGATAAGATTTGTGACCATTGCAAGATGTAGGGGAGAATGAGGCAATCGCGGTCAGTTGGCAATGGCGGTCAGTATTGTTATTATAAAACGGTATGTCCGAAATGTACAATTTCTTTTCCTTACGTTCCACGACATCATTCGCTATATTGTCGAACGATTTCGCCTTCATCGTTGCTAAGCAACCAAGGAAAACTAGCCTTTTTGTGTACACAACATAAGAGGTAAGTACTAATTCTGAAGCTTATTTTACATTTCAAGATCACGTAAATATAGATATTCTATCACGGAAAAGGATTACATAGTTAAATTAAATATATTTATATTAAATTTCATTCTAATCTTCAATCTTATCAATGAACACGTATGCGGGCAATGATGGTCACTTGACTGTTAGTGCCCGTAACGTGATTATCATTATTCACTAGTGCAAAATAAACAAAACAGAAAAACAAAGATAAAATAAAAATTTCTAAAAAAATTAAGCTGGAGAAAGAAAAGCCCAAAAGACCTCCTCCATGTAAAAAGAGCGAAGATAACGATATAGGCAAAGCGGAAAAAAAATTAGAAGAAAATAAACGGAAAAACAAAAATAAAAGAAACATTTGTAAAAAGATTAAGCTGGAGAAGGAAAACGACGAAAATAAGTGCATTATTTGCTTTCAATTTGGCCATGACAATGAGATGTGGTTCAGATGTATCTCTTGTGGCCTCTGGGCCCATTCTGAATGCTCTGGGTGGGACTCAGCGGATGGATACATTTGCGAAAACTGTAGCAGCCCCTAGACTGCAATTGCCCGCAGCGTGACTGCTATTACCCGTAGGTGTAGACGATGGCGGAAAATCACATATTTTTTGTTTGTTGGAATTTCATTGAATAAATCAATATAAAATTAATTATTTTCGTATCCTACGTATAGGTTGATAGTTTAAGTTTACAAAAAAATCATTTTCAAGAAATATTGCACCTTACATCTTTGTTTTATTACAAATATTGTTCAGTGACCGCCATTACACATTCTCCCCTACCCCTTGAAAATTGAAATAAAGTAAGTTCGACTTCAAACATTTTTTCAATAACGAATAGGAGATAATTGCGCCACGCATACCGGACATGTCTATCAGAATGTGTGCAGCTGGCTTTATAGTATGCGTGCAGAGTGTGTCGACGCGCGTGTTTCAGTTTGCGGAAAAACAAAGTAGGAAACGGAAAAGGAAAAACATTATTCTGTGGATTTTTAGGATTTTTAGGACGATTGTTACTTTTAATAGTTTGCCTGTGCTCTGCAAAGAAGAAAGTTCTTATCAAGATTTGCTTTCGCGACTTATTTTAAGTTTTCACTGTGTAGTGTGTAACTTTATTAAAGAGTGAATAGAGTAAATATATACATATGTATATAATAGTGTATTCTCCAGACCACTGAAAAGTTTTTATGTTAATTGTTTTATTTGAACTTTATTTGAAAATGTTGAGAAAATACGATAGTGGAGCGTTGAAAAGAAAATATAAAAAGGAGGAAGAGAAGTTTAACAAAAAACTGCCGAAATTAACAGAATATTTTTCGCCATCTCAATCAAACGCTGATGAACACGAGGAACACGCAGAAGAAGCAAATAAACATAATGTTCATGAAGAAGCTGCTATCCAATCAAATTCAAGCTGTCTGACTCATAATCAAAACACGTACATGTTTACGCAATTAGATGTATATGACGCGAATGAAACAAATTCAAAAAATGGCAATAATAATAATAATAATCAAGAGAACACTGGCATATCTGAGAATAATGTAAAAATCACCGATTATTCTGCTGGAGACATCTGTGGCAATGATATCTTAAACAATAATAGTCAAACCGATGCTAGTAATACTAGGGATACCATTGTCGTATTAGAAAATTCCCCCAAGACAGGTATTTTAATGAATTATCTAGAAATTTGTAGTTGTAACATTTGAATACGTAGATATACATACCCTGATAACCAGGTCTGCCGGCAGATCAGGCGTCGTCTATGTCCGCATTCAACTACGGTTCTGCCTGCAGACCCTGACAAGGCAGGATCAGCTGCGGATCTGCCGTCCATCTGCCGGCAGACCCTGCCTTGTCAGACCCTGCTGTCCATCTGCTGACAGATTGCAGGCAGGGTTGTCATCAGGGTATGTAGTTACTTTCAAACATGTCGATTTATAGTTTCTGATTTCACAGAAATCATTTTCATTTGCCAATTTGATTTTGGATAACGATCTAACAGCTAACTAATAGACGTCGGAAATGTGCTTCTTCTACTGTATTATTAGTTTCAAATTGTAGTTCTCTTTTGAGTTTATACTGTTTATTTTGAATTTTATCTAACAATATGCAATTTATGCAATTTATGCATAAAACCTGGAGATGATTTTTAAATGTATAAATACTATTTAAAAACTAACATCTTAAATATATAAAAAATCCATACAAATTGTATTTTATTTACACGTGGTATCGCTGTTGCGACTCCCGTCTAGCGGCGCGTAATTTAAACTCCGGGAGCGTGAAGTTCGAGGCGGATCACACGAATGTAATAGGAAAGGGAGACAAGGTGAAGTTCGCATAAGCCCGAGGGGTTTGAAAATAGTTAGAGATCCTTTAATGAGAGGACTTCAAGATTAAAAACTAATCGATATCCACTTGGCAACGAGTGTTTGAATAAATGAACTTCTCCTTCCTTCCTTCTCCTAGGTGTGTAATTCCAGCGCCATGTAGTTAAACGCTTGTTGTTGTGTCAAATCGACGAATAGGAATTTAGCTAATAAATCTGTAAATTTGCGATTGGCTCTTAGAAACTAAGACATTTTGTAATTAACAAAAGGTGGAAAAGCGATGAACCTTTGGAAGCGTCACTTGAGACTGGAAAGCCATCACGAGTAGTCGTATAAATAAAAGTTCTGTCCAGATTGAAATTGTGTTTAAAATCGTTTATTTTCTTCATTACAGTTACAAATTTACTAAGTTCAAGTAGTTTCATTCCGTTCTTATTACTATTTTCATTATATTTATCACTGAAATAATCCGCGTCCAAGGAGCAGAGTGCCTTAGCACTCCACGGGCATCGTTCCTCGCCGAATTCCCTAAGAAGGATCCAGGAGGACCAGCCGGCCACGCAACAAATTGGTGACAGCGGTGGGATTTTTCAATTTCGCCGGCTCGTGGACGCAGGATTCAAAGGAGCAGCCATCGGCCAACTCGTGCAGTCCCTCTTTCCTGGGTTTTTGGACGGTTTCCCCCGGAACACGGGTGAATGCCAGAGGGAAGTGACTTCGGACGACCGTACCAGTTTTCGCTGAAGCCACACGCACTCGGCCAGGGGATCTTCTTCGCTGACAAGGAAGTCTGCAATTGCGTGAGAGATCGAAGTTTAATTATAAAATACGATTCATTGTTCTATTGTTAGATTTGTGTGCTGTAATTTATCGTTGCGTTGAGTTAGTTATTAGTTGATAAGATAGAGTTCCGTATTTACACTACGAAATGTTGCGTAGAAGTAAGAATTTATCAAAACGTAAGAGCTGACAACCGCGTTCGTGTTGCTTACGGGGTTTCGAAGTCGAGGATTTATATCTGCTGAAACGATGCAAATAGAGCGCCCTATTACGTTCTCATGATCTCGAACATTAAGTATTTTGCCGACACAAATCAGTGACTCCATTGTTGATACGCCTGAGTCAGAGGTCCCTTTGCCCTGCCCAGCCACGGTTGTTGCTGCTAATTTAGAAATTCCCGGTGATGAGTCACAGTTTTGCCGATCCTACTGGGTACACCTGTCATTAATTTGTCCGAACTAAGTAGTAGGTCGCCTTGCTCGAGTGTAGTTCCTGCACAAAGATCATCGAAATTAGTCAATTCTGTTCCTAAATCTTATCTGTCGTTAAAATTGGTGAGGGATTCAGTTCCAAAGTTTGATGGAGAGTCTGACTCGTTAATCGAATTTATTAAACAATCCGACTTAATTAACGTCAAGGTAAAGCCTGAGGATCGAGAGAATCTTGTTTTCCTAATTCGAGGTAGGATCGAGGAACACGCCAATTTTGCGTTGTCGAATCGATGAGAGCCTAAAACTTTAAACGAATTGATTGATCTTTTAAAAAAAAGATTTTCGCGCGGTCATTTAATGTCCATAGTTTGAATGCTGAACTAATGAATTTACACCAGGGTAAAAATGAAACGGTAGAGGTTTTCGGAGCGCGAGTCAATGAAATGTTAAATAGTGGATTAGAGACCGCCAGGGACGCGTATAATACAGAACAAGTAGTTGGTGTTAACGATTTATTAAGGAACACGGCAATAATCAGTTTTATTAAAGGCCTTTGGAATGAACCCGCGCGATTCTATTTGAATAGACTGAAGAACAGCAAAATTTACCTGATCTCGAAACCGCTATTATCATTGCCAGAAAAATAGAGTCAGTCAGAATTGGTTGACTATTCAAGGCCCCTTCATCTTCAAAATCTTTTGTCACAGATGTAACGTATTTTGAACAGGCTTAAAAACCATAAATCACACATCTAACTGCACTAAGACGGACTGTACAGACATCTCTTCTTCTAAGCGTCTGCAAAGGGTTGTCGTAGGCGCCAACGATTTGCCACTTGCAGATTCTGAAAAGTAGAGAATACAGACTGTAATAGAATTTGGGAAAATAATGGAAAGGTAATAGTTACCATCTTCCTTGCCCATGAAACAAACTTTAACGGTCCACCTGAGGTCCTTATTGAGACTGAACACTCAGACGACAGTTCAATTGACAGCGACGCTTATTTTACAGCAGACGAAGAGATGTCTCTTTCTCTTACGACGGAAATATCTAAGAGGCGTAGTACCCTTACCGGAAATGTAGTGGTTGGAGGATCGTTCTCAGGAGATTGTGTGGATGTGCTTCGACCCGGGAGCTTGTTGAACATCGGAAAGGCCGACTTTGAAGGCACCCCGCCTCAGGCACCGCTAGGGGCCATCCACATATCTCAGGGTGAGCAGGTTATGTTCGACCTGGGACATCGGATAGGCTTTAAGCACCCCGCCCAGGTCTCCGGCTTGGCACCCACGGCTTGTGTTTGGTTAGGGGCTGAGGAGCCAAATTTGGAGGCTGAAAGATGCCGGCTTTTATTTGAAACCAAGTCCGTAGATGACGAGACACGATCCTCCGTTAAGAGGACTTCAGGGGATGGTGACCTAAATAAACAAAATAGTAGTAGAGTTTTAATGACAAAGACTACTTCATTAATGCCAATCATTCATCGGTTTTTTCTTATTAATATTATTTACTTTAGGGATTACCTCCATATGTGCAAGGATAGTTTTATTTATTATTTTTCCCTCTTCTCCCTCGACTATGAAGTCATCTCAAGCCACTAAAGATTTGTTATTCTACAAGAAATTTTCACTCAGATAGATTAAATAATATAACAGCAATGTCAGAGGAATAATGTTCTTTCTAAACATAAAATCTCCTACCCTCATCTTTTGTAGAGTCACATCCTGCAGAATCAGTAAGCCAGGACCATCTTAAATCTTCGGTAATTTCCTTCAAATATCAAATAGATACTTTGGATGTTCAAGTAGTCTGCATCTCTGAATATGATAATAATATTGAGCATCTTAGTTGGAATTTTCGTTGAATGTCTTCTGAAACAGGAATGAAATAGCTTAGAAGATGCAATTACGCACAAACGAAGTTATAGCTGCACTTACATCTAGGTTCCAATTCTTCCATAAGGAATTTTATGAATTTCCGTTAGGAGGTCATCAAGTATTCGTAAATTCTTCCATGTGAATTTGTATTTGTCGCAAAGGCTATATTTCCCCGGAGTTACTTAAACGAATTCCATGAATGTTTGTTGATCATTTGGATCACTTATTTTCAAAGATAAGCACAACCCAGGCTGTAGCAGCGGCAAATCTGGAAAAAATAAAGCAGAAAAGCAAATTAGATTAGGATAGAAGGATCAATTCTTATAAATTCCCTGTAGGTGATGATACATATATATATATTGAAAGAACCAAAAACATCTAAACTCGATTCTAGCTGGTTAGCACTTTACAAAATTGTTAGAATGTTTGATAATTTGAATGCAGAAATAGGCATAAGGGTTAATAAAATCAGAATAATGCATGTGAACAAATTAAAATTAGCCTGCGTAAGATTAGACTCCTTATAAATACTTACCTTTATCATGGTACCGTTGTTGTATTCCTTATTGTTGGAATGTGCTGCATCACCTTGGCATAAGTTAAGATCACTTTATTCCATTTGTTTGTGAATTCGATGCCGCGTTAGTTTATAATTAAAATTTCATGTATTACCCAGAATCAATCCGGAGACGTCGTGTCCTCGAGACAAAATTGTAACAAATTGTAACACAGTGAACATTCTGAGCGTCTTTCGAATCGCATTCTTCTCGGGAACCCGGGTGGACCGAGTAGCTTGGCTACCGTGGGGGAAGTGAGGAGGGGAGGCTCAGGAATGCTTCACTGAGATGTTTATTTACATACGAGTAATTATTCATGCTGTCACATTAGAAATTAATGCTAGTTTAGCGATACTAACATCCTATAAGGGGCGCAGGTCTTATTAATCATAAATGTATTTTTGGAAAAGCTGTTTCCATTGGAAAACACCTTTTGTATAAGGGGGGAAGTGTTGCGACTCCCGTCTAGCGGCGCGTAATTTAAACTCCGGGAGCGTGAAGTTCGAGGCGGATCACACGAATGTAATAGGAAAGGGAGACAAGGTGAAGTTCGCATAAGCCCGAGGGGTTTGAAAATAGTTAGAGATCCTTTAATGAGAGGACTTCAAGATTAAAAACTAATCGATATCCACTTGGCAACGAGTGTTTGAATAAATGAACTTCTCCTTCCTTCCTTCTCCTAGGTGTGTAATTCCAGCGCCATGTAGTTAAACGCTTGTTGTTGTGTCAAATCGACGAATAGGAATTTAGCTAATAAATCTGTAAATTTGCGATTGGCTCTTAGAAACTAAGACATTTTGTAATTAACAAAAGGTGGAAAAGCGATGAACCTTTGGAAGCGTCACTTGAGACTGGAAAGCCATCACGAGTAGTCGTATAAATAAAAGTTCTGTCCAGATTGAAATTGTGTTTAAAATCGTTTATTTTCTTCATTACAGTTACAAATTTACTAAGTTCAAGTAGTTTCATTCCGTTCTTATTACTATTTTCATTATATTTATCACTGAAATAATCCGCGTCCAAGGAGCAGAGTGCCTTAGCACTCCACGGGCATCGTTCCTCGCCGAATTCCCTAAGAAGGATCCAGGAGGACCAGCCGGCCACGCAACATCGCATAATTACGTTCGATATTTTTGTTGGCAATGTATGGCTAGGATTAATTCAGAGCAGGTTGGCAACGCGCCACGCGGGAGCATAGTTACTAGGGTATAATGTTGAAAAGGGGGTAGAACGGAAATGTACGCCGACAAGTCGACATCAGAGAGAATAGAGATCACATTGTTAATACGAATATTAGTTTTATATTTTTCAAGTATTAAGAGTACATATTACACTCAAGTGTACAATTATAATAATAAATATTGCATTACATTATAAACACAAAAGGCTGATTCAAGTGTACACATTATATAATAACCTATTTCCACAACACGTGTTTCTACCACTCAATAAAATCCCAACAATTTTTGCATTTATAATAACTTATATTTACGTACTTGATGTACAACTTATAATTTTTTATTATACTTTACAATTTCGTTAAAAACTTCAATTTTCTAATTTTCTTTAAAAACTTTTTACAGATGTCTTGCATAAAGATCCTGCCTTATGGTCTTTAACATTAAATGAAAACAGAACGAACGTATAAAATATTTAAATAAAGGATATGAATTTTTTCAAAATAAAAATTCCGACTTTAAGACTTCAAAGCGAGAATATGCAACACATAGTAGATATTTTTCACCGAATTATTTTCAACGAAAACTAAATAACGGCGAAAAATGCGATCGGAAATGGTTAATGTTTTCAGAGTCCGCTGGGGCAGTTTTTTGCTATGTCTGTAAATTGTTTTCATCAGATCAGGGAAATGTGTTTGTAAAGGGCGGATTTTCAAATTGGAAAAAAGGAGATGAAGTAATTTGCAGCCGTGAGAACAATAAAGACCATAATCAATGCATGATTGATTGGATCAATTTCATGCAAGAAAGTGCACATATTACTAAGGATATAGTAAATATGGTGGAATCAAAAATGAAATATTGGACTGAAGTTTTAAAAAGAGTCGTAGCAGTTATTCGGTTTTTAGCTGAAAGAGGTCTTCCATTTCGTGGTAGTAATGAAGTGTTCAATTCGTCAAATAATGGAAATTATCTCGGCGTGTTGGAGCTTATAGCTCATTTTGACCCCTTTATAAAAGATCATATCAATACGTATGCAAATAAAGGCCGAGGAAATGCATCATACCTATCTAAAACTATCTGCGAAGAGGTAATAGATTTAATGTCAACAAAAATTCTGAGACATATAATCGAGGAAGTGAAAGAAGCTAAATATTGGGGACTTATTGTAGATTCTACTCCCGACATTTCCCACGTCCGTAATTTTTCAATATTATTTAAATGATCATATTAATGAACGTTTTCTCTGTTTTCTGCAAATTAAAAGTCATACTGGTAAGTCATTGAGTACCGAAATATTAGAATTGCTTACGGAACATAAGATAGATATTAGCAATTGCCGCGCACAAACATATGACAATGCTAGTAACATGTCCGGTAAATATTCTGGCTTGCAAGCGTGTTTGAAAGAAGAAAATGAATTAGCATTTTATGTTCCATGTATTGGACACTCCTTAAATTTGGTTGGGGAATGTAGCGTCGATGAATGTGTGGGGCTCCCGTAGGGGTTGTCGACGCTCCACCAGAGGGCCTCCCGGCTCCGAGAGTTTCTCGCCGGTGATGGCTAAACCCTCAGTTCGTATATATACAAGTTCCGTCCCAGTCCTAATACCCAGCGTGTCTAAGGCAGGGTCCCGCCAGGTAGCCTTACTGACGAGTCCACTGGCGGGCCCGGGACGAAACGCTCTTTCCTTTTCCTTCTCTGAAGGTGGTGACCCCGACGTGATTTGGCTTGATGAGCAAGTGGTTTTCGCTCTCGCCGTACACGCTTTCCTTCTTTCCTTGGCTTGGGCCATGTGTTTTCCGTCCCTCTGCATCGGTTTGAGTTTTCGCCGCTCTGCAACTATGAGGGCTTTCCGGACCATGTGCTTCTTCGTTCCTTCTTTCCTTCTGCATCGGCTTTGAACGTTTGTTCGCCGCTCTGCAATAGCGTCGAGCGTTGCTCCGCCTATATTTACGAACTCCTATTGGTGTTTTAGAGCCTTAGTTTCGGCGCCATAACTACGGGTAGTTGCCCACCTAATTTTCGATTCCTCCTTCGTCCCTTGTAGTTATCTAGGGGGGAGTGATGTGGGGCTCCCGTAGGGGTTGTCGACGCTCCACCAGAGGGCCTCCCGGCTCCGAGAGTTTCTCGCCGGTGATGGCTAAGCCCTCAGTTCATATATATACAAGTTCCGTCCCAGTCCTAATACCCAGCGTGTCTAAGGCAGGGTCCCGCCAGGTAGCCTTACTGACGAGTCCATTGGCGGGCCCGGGACGAAACGCTTCTTTCCTTTTCCTTCTCTGAAGGTGGTGACCCCTTTATCCGGGATAGTCATTCCACTGCCTCACGGTCCAGTGTCAGATCGCTACAAATGTATATGTGCTACTACTTTTTTTGGTCTATTGCAAAGGCTTTACACTTTTTTTTAGTTCTTCTGCACATAGGTGGGCTGTGCTAGTACAAGAAAACTCTAGACTTACGAGTTTATCAGTCACTCGGTGGTCGCGCAGAGCAGATGCTACAAAAGCATTAATTAAAATTATCGATGGAATTTATAAAGCACTGAGTGTGTTAGCTAATGATCAAGCTAAAAAATTAGACACTCGACACGAAGCTTCGTCTTTACTGACTAATATCATTAAATTAGAAAATGTATTTATGGTGGTGTTGTGGCATCGAATTTTGAGTCGATTTAACGTTGTTAGCATATATCTACAAAAAGTTGAAGTGGACTTAAATACAACTAATAACATGTTATTATCATTAGTTGCTTTTATAAGAAAATTACGCCCTGAGTTTTCAAAGATGGAAAATGAATCCAAAGAACTAAGTTCATTTGTCGTTCAAGAATATTCTAATTTCGGTAAAAGAACAATTATTAAAAAGTTTAGAGATGGTGAAAAAGAAATTCCAAAGTTACATGGATCTGACAAATTTCGAGTTGAAACTTTTTATTTAATAATCGATAAACTAATAACAGAGTTAAAAAAGCGAAGTGAAGCTTATACTCATATCATTGAATTATTTGGATTTTTATGCAACTTATTAACTATGAACAGAGATGAAATGCAAATGAAAGCTCTAAATTTAGTGAAGACGTATTCGAAAGATTTGCAAAATAGTTTAGTTTGTGAATTAGACCAATTTACTGCATTATTGAAATTACAACCTCAAGGTGTTTTTTCTAATCACACAAAAATTCCAGACCAAAAAGTCAACTCACTGTCTCCTCTGAAAGTGCTAAATTGGATAGTCGATCGACAAATGATTGACATTTTCCCGAACATACACATTGCGTATAGATTATTTGTAACTATACCAATCGCAAATTTTGAGGCGGAAAGATCATTTTCTGTACTGAAGAGAATTAAGAATATGTATAGAGCGACGATGTTAGATGAACGTTTATCATCCTTAGCACGGTTAACTATTGAATCTGAGTTATTAAGATCTATCGATTGTGAAGACTTAATACAAGAATTTGCAAAATTAAAGATAAGAAACCAACATTTTAACTAAAAGTTAATTGTACAATATATTTTTTACCCCCCCCCCCCCCCCGCTACCGCTGCGCAACCACGGGGGGCCCCCGAAGGTTTGATAGCCCCGGGCCTCAAAAATCTTAATCCGGGTCTGCATGAAGAGCGTTTCGTTCCCAGCATCGCATGAACCGCAGTATCGAAACGGAACGGGTTTCGATGCGTCTGATGCTCGTGAGGTTACGCGGGAATGTTCAAACTTACTTACAAATAGCTATGCAGTTGGATGAATTACGGTTAATTTAATTCGAGACTTTTGGACGGTGGTCGAAGCACGCTTCCTAACTACAACGGTTACTTCGTCCTAAGGATCGGGGACCCACTCCTAACGAAATTGAATGGCTTTATTAGTTCCTGGATTTTCTCAACCCGAGTTTTTCTATTCTTCTTGAACAACGATAATTATTGAAAGCGAAGACAATATTGTATGAGTTTTACAGGACGAGCTGCTGCTTACCCAGCGTAATTTGGTAAGCAGATGTGTAAAGGAAAAATGAAGTTATTTATTATCCACGTCCGGGGTAAATTCAAGGTTTCGAAGGCTATTGAATATAACCGCAGGCTCTCGTACGTCTTCTGGATTAGAGTATAGCTGTAAAGTTAGCATTATAAGAGCACGTTCGAAAAACTTAACAGTAAAAGCCTTTAAGAAATAACAATGCGCGCTACGTATTTGCTTCCTTCCGCATCTTTCGTTTCGACCCTGCCTAAAACCTTCTAGGGATGTGTTGTTCGCTTTGAAATTGAGTCCGTTGCGTTGGTTGCAATTCATACAACGAGTGCAGAGATGGCAGTACCAATTTCGCAGAATTCCTTAAAATCCTCCAACTTCTAGCGCATAATGCGTGCAGCAAGTGCAGAAAATAAAAGCATGGGCAGTCAATGCGCATATTACGCGCATGTGCATTTGTCGCTTTACGTGTGCTTCTGTATTTCGAATTCGATTACTGCAAACAGGGGAAAGCAGGGTAATTCTGACTATATAAGCAAGAAAATATAACCTACATATATGCTAATTACATGACAATAAATGTTTATTGGAAATTTCGTTCTTTTACCCTACATTTGTCAACTTTTTATGACTTAACATCCTTCCAAAATATTATTGTTACGCCGCAACGGTATCTTTATGAAAGCGGGAATAGCATATAGGTTACATTTTCTATCACTTCGGGGAGCGGATTACGAAGTTGTGGGGTATAATTATTCGTGATTAAGAAATCAAAATTTCCATTCATAACGTCATTTTCTGAATACATTTCATCGATATAGTAAGTTTCAGCTTAATTTGTTTATGTTTACTAAATTCGTGCGTTTTATTACATTCTAATTGATTTTAGCTTCAATTTTCAGGTTTACAGATTTTTATGCTTGATAAGGTTATGGTTGGTTCTGGTATCAATTTTCGCGTTTTCAGTGGCATGGAATCGTTCGTGGTTGTAAGTAACTACAGCATCTATTCTCAAATTCAAATGTGTGTGCACTTTATCAGATTCTAAATCATTTTAGCTTCATTTTTCAGGTTTGCATAAGGTTATGGCTGGACAAAATAAGTCTACACAAACTCGTTAAGGGGGTAGACACGTCACGTGACCTGGCCGATTCGGCAGGTCGGTATTACAGCAGGTTTTTTCTGCACAGAAATGGTAATACCGATAGATCGCTGATTGCCCGGTAAACGCGAGAGGGAGTTGTTTGCTATTTCCGTATTTTATTTTGAATCAGGAAAAAAATTCTCAGCTGTTGCGTTGTACTTATAAAAATTTAAACGGAAGTCGGCAGGTACTGCAAACGTAGAAAATTCATTGTACATTTTAATTACTTGAAATGTGCTTATGCTACAATATTCTACGTTAGCAGTAAGGAATTATAAGTGAAAAGGGAAAATAGATGAGGGGATGTCCTCAGAAAATGAAGTTTGTTAGGTTAAACATTTATTTACTAGCAAAGCACCGAAACAGAACATGAAATACACTTATTACACGTCCTATGCAGAAAGCAGTTATGAACAAACATTATATATAAAATTGTAAGGAATCGATTGACGTCACTTTTGCAAAGATCTGATTAGAAATTGCAGAACTTCAGATTCGTCACTGCTTAGCGTGCAACATTGTATAGTCCCGCTGGTTTCTAGCGTCGAAGCCCACGAAACTCAGCGAGACACATGATTGTTGGCGAGCATTGCGTTTGACGACTCTAGCTAGAGAATCATCCCATATAAATGCTAAGAAACGATAGTGTGAAGCGGCGTGCGTTTCAACTGCACATTGACAATATCGTAGATTCTAGGGCCTACAATATTAGCTCCGTAATACGATGTTCTTCACCAAAGCACTGCATTACTGATGAAAATGATGCCAAACATGGAGCAATTCGGCCTATTTTTAGTGAACGTAGTGTGTGTGTGTCCTAATCATGTATTCATAAGAAAAAATAGACCGAATTGCTTCGCAACTCGACTTATTTTCGTGGACATAAACTCACCAATCCATCGGTGGTAACACTCTTATCAAGGTGTAATGAGAAATATGAACATATTCATATTCAGTACTGGATGACTCAAGTCGCCGTCGACCGAGGGCTCTAATAAATGTGCATTTATTTGGGAAACCAAAGTCGCGTCACTCGTGACACCTACTCGCGAACAGATATATGTATGTACGAGAAGAAGCAATGCAATTTCCCGATGACTTGAAGCAACATTTCAATAGGTAAATGCATGAAACTCTGGGATCAGGAATTCCCAACCAAGATGATGCATATGTAAGAACTGGCGAAATTCAACAATAATTTGTCGTCTAAATTTTACAATTAAAGTACTTATTTGACGCGAATATACATATGTAAAGTTTGTCAGCAAAGTTTTTCTCGATTTGAGTTCTATAGAAGGCTGACTTTCCATCGCCATGTAAAGTCCTCTCTGGTCCTTCACGCTGGCAATCATGCAACTCGCTCAGTTTCGTGGGTTTCGACGATCGAATTCAGCGGGGCCATACAATGTTACGCACTGAGCAGTGACAAATCGTCAGTTCTGCATTTTTAATCAGATCTTTGCGAAAGTGACGTGAATCGATTCGTCACGTTTTCTCGATCAAATTGGCCCCAAAAATGATATTATTCGGACCATAATTAAGGAAATTACGTGAAAATTTGTTTGCAGAATTGGAAGCCCGTTTCGTTAAAAATAGCCTGATTTAAATTATTATCTGTCAATTTAATCGGTTGAATGCCAGGAATCCATTTGTGTCACTTTCATATTGATACGATGAAAAAAAACAAATTCTGTTTCTATATAATAGATGACACATCGCCGAGCAACGGTGATCTCGTGCGGCTCGGGCAACAAAGGTTCTGGTCGGTTATTCGAGCATCTACGATCGTTATGGGCTCGGTTTGGTGTACACGATACGGACTTTTCGCTATCCCCACTACTCTTGTCTCACTCTTGTCCGCCGAAGGCGAGCGCGAGATGGCAAGAGAGCGAGCGAAGGCACTGAAAGCGAGCGAGGACAGTACGAGATAGACGACGCGTTGATATTTTGTCTCGCTCCGTTTTTCGGACGCCTGACACTCCGTCCTTTGTGTGCGCGACGGGCGTGCGCGATGGTCGCAAGCGCTTACGGTGAGCACGGGACCCGCTTCGCAAAATCTTGACGCAGGCCGGGCATAAGTCTTTTTTGCGCCCTAGGCGAACTTGTCAAATTGCGCCCTTTATTATATTACATTTATTTGAGATTATTTATGACTTTACTCTGTAAAATTAGGCAACTGCTAGGGCGTAAGTTTGACAAGAGGCGCAAAATGGCCTTTTCATTGTTGGCATTGTTGAAAATAAATTTTTAAATGAAATACTACAAATTATATTACAACGGTTTTAAACTACGAGTAAAAGTTTAGAGTAAGGTCATGAAGAAGCTGAATTAAATGTTTTATAATAAATGGCGGAATTTGGCAAGCTCGGTTATGTCGCAAAAAAGACTCGTGCCGTGCCTGGCTGTCTGACCGTGGCGCGCATGCGTCGAACAGTCACGATTCCATCTGAGCGTTCGTGCCCGTCGCGCACGCACAGCGTTCCATCCCGCTCCCTCCTTCGGCCAGAAAGAAGCGAGAAACTCAGCCTCGGAATTAGGGCTCCGTTCATGATTCGGGCTCAACGCCGGTCCCGACCAGCGAGCGGCTAACGAGACTTTACATTCAGATATATTGGCCGGTGCGTTTCGTAACGCGTATTCTCCCACCATAGGTACCGCTTGCCTGCCTCGGTGCTCCTGTTTGCAACGTTTTCTGACTCGCTCTCGTTCCATCTCATTCTCGCCTTCGCAGAACAAGAGTGAGCCAGAAGTGATGGGCCAAGCTTCTGGTGTGTATCGGTCAAACCGAGCTGTCAGCATAGAAATACACATCAGAATAGGTGTGCCTTAGCTCCGAAAAAATTGAGGAGCCTTATTGGTCTGAACATTGATTCTTTCTCGATAGCTTCATCTCGTATTGGTCATAACAGCCACACGACTACGTTCAGACGGAGCCGAGCAGCATTCCCGTTACCCCACCATACTCCTCGATCGCTGTTCGCGAAAACGAATTGACCGGCCAATATATGTGAATACGACCTTAGGATAAAGATATAATGAAAGATGAAAAATTATTCGAAGCCCAAGATGAAAGGCCTTCGAATAAACAGAGGAAACTAATAAATACCCGAAGCTAAATAGAATTTTAGAATTAGGGTACACACACTCTACCCCAAACCTCGTGTCGATCAGTCACTGGGGCCATTCGGAAGTATATTCTTTTATTTAAATAATGCCCATCTCTGCATAGGACCGTAAAGAATTACAAAAAAAAGTCAGGGAGTCAACTGTTGACTGATTTGGAGACTTTTCCTTGTTGTGTGTTATATACAATAGTCGGAAGAATAATAATAAGAGCAATAATTGCAAATAATTGCTGTAACTTCCACATTCTGAAAATATGATATCAGTAAATCAATATTTCCAGTATTAGTAAAAAAGTTCCAATCTCTTTTTTTATTTGAAATAATGTGGCCATATAATTATAACATAAATTCGACAGCGATTTCAAGTGATGTATGTGTTACATTAAAAGCGTTAATTTAGTAAATGTACACAGTTCCCAACAGTTATATGCCTAAAATGCATATAACCTAACCTACAATCGTCCGAAAATTCATACATTGACTGCATCACGCTTTTACTGTGGCTTGTGGATCCAGCTAACGCTTCAGTTTTGCTATGATTCCACGTCGGCTGTCCTCCCGAGTAGGCGCCATCTCGTGTCCACTAGCTGAACTAAATTTGTCACGTGACTTGCTCTGTATTATCGCCAATATGGCGGAACTCGTATTTGGGACTGCAGTCACGATTTTTCACTATTCGTCCTTATATGAGCAAATTTGGAGCTGGTTTAGGACTCATTCGAAAGAGGAAGGTTCAATGCAGAGCGCTCTTCTCACCGTTTCAGTCACAAAGCTCTTTTAGTGACCTAAAAATACTTGGATTCTGCGGGTGTATTTTGTTGACTTTTGCTCTACTTTGGACACTCATATTATTAGATATCAACACAATCTCGTTGAATCATGAGAAGAGCGCTATGCATTGAACCTTCCTCTTTCGAATGAGTCCTAACCCAGCCCAAAATCTGCTCATATAAGGACGAATGATGAAAAATCCCAACCCCCTGTTTCGGGCCAGATTGTGTCGGTATACAGCGCGCTGCATTACCCGTGTCTACCCCCTTAAACAGATTAATTGTTTATTTGTTAAAATTGTAAGGACACATGCCCCAAATAAACAGCCTACAAAGAAATGAACAAGCGTTTGTAAATCACCAGTTCTCGTCCCAATGGAAATTGTGATTTCCTAACCACGCATAATTACATTTCTCGATTTCATAAAGATACCGTTCCGGCGTAACAATAATATTTTGGAATGATGTTAAGTTATAAAAAATTGACAAATGTAGCGTAAAAGAATGAAATATCCAATAAACATTTATTGTCATGTAGCATATTTATAGGTTATATTTTCTGTCCTTTCGAGGAGGGGGCCACATAATTTCGACGCGCGTTACAAAGAGTAGCACGTTTCATTTTTTTCAAAGTTTTTCAAGACGTACGTAAAGAGACAAATACGCATGCGCGCATCAACCGCACGCTTCATGCGCTACAAGTGGGAGAATTCTAGAGAATCCTATGCGCCACCAACGCAACCAATGCACGCCTAGACTGAAACGGAACGGTTTTCTCTGCAGTCTATGCGCATAATGCGTGAATTGGAACATAGCCATAGTTACTTACAACCACGAAAGATTCCATGCCACTGAAAACGCGAAAATTGATACCAGAACCAACCATAAACTATCAAGCATTAAAATCTGTAAACCTGAAAATTGAAGCTAATATCAATTAGAATGCAATAAAACGCACGAATTTGGTAAACATAAACAAATTAAGCTAAAACTTACTATTTCGATGAAATGTATTCAGAAAATGACGTTATGAATGGAAATATTGATGTCTTAATAACGAATAATTATACTCCACAACTTCGTAATCCGCTCCCCTAAGTGATAGAAAATATAACCTATATGCTATACCCGATTTCATAAAGATACCGTTGCGGCGTAACAATAATATTTTGGAAGGATGTTAAGTCATAAAAAGTTGACAAACGTAGCATAACAGAACGAAATTTCCAATAAACATTTATTTTCATGTAATTAGCATATATGAATTCGAAATACAGAAGCACACGTAAAGCGACAAATGCGCGTAATATGCACATTGACTGCCCATGCCTTTATTTTCTGCACTTGCTGCACGCATTATGCGCTAGAAGTTGGAGGATTTTAAGGAATTCTACGAAATTGGCACTGCCATCTCTGCACTCGCTGTATGAATTGCAACCAACGCAACGGACTGAATTTCAAAGCGAACAACACATCCCTAGAAGGTTTTAGGCAGGGTCGAAACGAAAGATGCGGAAGGAAGCAAATACGTAGCGCGCACTGTTATTTCTTAAAGGCTTTTACTGCTAAGTTTTTCGAACGTGCTCTTATAATGCTAACTTTACAGCTATACTCTAATCCAGAAGACGTACGAGAGCCTGCGGTTCTATTCAATAGCCTTCGAAACCTTGAATTTACCCCGGACGCGGAGAATAAATAACTTCATTTTTCCTTTACACACCCCTACAGCACATTTGGTTGCAGGAATGATGCACAAGCGTTGCAGAACATTACAATGTTGCCGTTATATTGCAGGTTGCATTGCAATATTCCTGCAACATCGTGGAAACATTGCCGTGCAATATTGCAATGTCCACGTTTGTGCAATATTTCAGGAATATTACGCACACATTGCCGTGCAATATTGCAATGTCCACGTTTGTGCAATATTTCAGGAATATTGCGCACACATTGCCGTGCAATATTGCAATGGCCACGTTTGTGCAATGTTTCAGGAATATTGCGCACACATTGCCGTGCAATATTGCAATGTCCACGTTTGTGCAATATTTCAGGAATATTGCGCACACATTGCCGTGCAATATTGCAATGTCCACGTTTGTGCAACGTCTCAGCAATGAATCCGAAATAAATTCGGAATTTCGCGTAGCGATCCCGAATTGTCGACACGCAGAATACAGTCTAAGATTCCACAGGCTAACACCGAGCGAATATATGCGAACGTGGACAATATCTTAGATAAATAATTAATACGATTATTTAATTAACAATATACGGTTTAAACAAACTCAGAGACTATATGCAGCAACAAAAGAGATTTGGAAAAAGTGTTACACGTGCCAATTACTGCCAGAATCCCTACTAGTACCGTTGAATTTATTATATATAATTAAAACGTTCCGAATTGTCGAGGGAAAATATCTAAGTCCGGGTGATGTTGCTGATAGATTGCTGGAATCTTGCACGTACGTTACGGCGCTTGCAACATACGTGCAAGATTCCAGCAATCTATCAGCAACATCACCCGGACTTAGATATTTTCCCTCGACAATTCGGAACGTTTTAATTATATATAATAAATTCAACGGTACTAGAAGGGATTCTGGCAGTAATTGGCACGTGTAACACTTTTTCCAAATCCCTTTTGTTGCTGCATTTAGTCTCTGAGTTTGTTTAAACCCTGGCTGTTGAGCAAGATGCCAGTTTCATAAAACCTGTATCGCGATCTGTATCGATATATGTTTCAAAGTGTATAGGGCCCTTAAAACTATATACAGCAATTAAAGATATTTTTTAAACAAGTATTAGATGTACCAATTATACTACCGGTGTCCCTATCACCCAGTGTACCCCATCTGTTTTTAGAGATTCGTTATGAAATTTGAATGAATATGTTAACTGAACAGAGAAATATTAATTTAAGTACTATAATTATATATATTATTTATTATGAGGGATTACTACTGTAGCATGGGTGTGGTAGAGGATACAGAAAAACACACGTTATATATACCATGTAATATTTATATTATGTACAATACATGAACTACAAACTTAAACAACATCATTATTCTAAAATCACCAAATCGTTATTTTATGTATATTATATAGTAGATAGATAAATATTTCATAACAAGCAATAACATCATTTAATATGAAATGGAGGGTAAAACATGTAGTGTAAAAAATAAGAATTAATTTCACTCCTTCATTAATAAATGATATGTAACCGCGCGCAAACACATTCATCCGTACACACTCACAAATGTCTCTATATATATTGGACAGGTGAAATACCGCACCAATTTTTTTAGAATTAATGCGGACAATTACTCAAATAGGACAGGACGTGTTAAAGCGTGAACGTCTTACAGTCCCTTATTACGACGTCTGTAAGATGCTGTGAGCTATCTGCGTATACAGCGCATACATTAAATTGTGTGTTAAGGGGGTATGCTCCTCTGGTGGCGTCGTTGTTAGGCAATTTTTGTGATAATTTTTTGTGATTTAAAGATTGTGATACCCATGAAGTCACTTCAGTGTGGTTCTGATACTAAAAACGAATTCGCTAGTTCGCACTGACTCTGTGTTGGTGCCGGAAAATTACTTTCATTGCTTGATTATTATATTACAGCTATCTTCGTCTCTATCAGAAACAAACAATCCAAGTAATTTTGTGGCACAGTCAGTGCGAACTACTGAATTCGCTATAACATTCAATTTCCGCCTTCAGTTATGCGCATGTCGCAATGGTAGAACATAGTCCTGTGTTTCGCTTCGTTTAATAACCCACATTTTACATGATATTTCTGATATTGGCCAGTAACACAATCGTCGTGTCTCTTCACAAACAATAAAAATTTTTACAAATGATGATGGACAGGGTTTCTTATGTAAATTACCACCAGCTACTTGTCGTTTGTGGCCTATTATATTAAAAACCTCTCCCGTCCCTATTTTTACTATGTTTACAATTCTAACAATCGTTCCATCCTTCAACATGAAACAATTGTTTCTATTATCATCAGAATGTATATGATACCCTTCTGTTTCCAATTGTTTGTATTGTTTTACATTTTTAGTTAGAAAAATTGGCAGTAGTGGTCCTTTGTTATGCAAACCTTTACATACAAATTTTTCCAATGTTGGTAACGATTTTTGAACAGATCCCCGCTCCTGTTCTCCATAGCGTCTCGCCAATTGTTGCAATGGCTTTTCAGCTTTCCTTAACGATTTTTTTAACGTTCCTAAAAAGTTTTCAAATGGAAACGCGCTGAAATTATCCAATATGCCAAAATTTCTAACATCGTTACATACATGCAGTAGATTATGTACATTGTGCGAAATAAATTTCGTGCCATATAATCCAGCGAAATGTTTCACAAAGTATTGCAATAACTGCTCAGCATAATTAATGTTGGATTCATTCATAATTAAAATGGGGCTAACTAATATAGTCACAGCCACGTGTAGACTGAGAAAGTGGCGATAAAGATGTTTCGGTAGTACAGGCTTCAGTACAACAGGGCCTGTGTATAGCAAAAATTGCCGAAATTCCGTCGCCTTCCAATATTTAATGTCCGTCAAACTTCTCGGCTTCCTTGAAAATTCGCGCGGCACAGAATTCCTCATAAACATTAGATTCTGCGAAATTGTGTTTGTGGCTCGCCCACCAATTCTAACGTTTAATGGCCCATTAAGCCATAATAGCAGCAGCTTCTTCGTGACCCCCAGACAAACTAGATGCATATAATCTAGGGCCACATTTGTTACTAATCCAATATTTGGAACTTTTAAAAGAGAGCTTGTTCCTCTATGATAGTTTTCGTCGATTTTTCGTACAAAATCTTCTTCTGTTCGAAGTGTATCACGGACTTCGGTGTATGGGAAACATGTAGTGTTTTTAATTGATTTTCCAACAATAGCACACTTTGAGCAGCTGGAAAAACCAGTATGGCCTTTTGTGTATAATACGAAGGATTTTGCTGGGGCATCAAGAATAATTTTCGACAATGTCACAGAAAATTCCTTATTGTCGTATATAATCCCATTGTTTATAAAAAACGTAATTTCCTCTATGAATTTCGACAGCATCTCGTTGGATGAATTTGCTTTGCTGTGCCCATAATATACCCCAACGATCTTTATTTGTTTGAAAATATCCTCAGCTATTAATATGGGCCAGAAACTGTTGGAGGAGGCCCTTGATACCGGCAAGCCATCAATGTTCAACGATAGGTTGATTTGACGCACGCTTATCTTTGCCTTAACGTACATTTCAGCATAACAATTCAAAATTTTTTCTACACCGAAGTGTAAATACTCTCCCCCTTGTATTTCAGTACAATTACTTGTCCGGGGTGTATGTAACAATGCCCTGGCATCTGTCGGCAATAAAAATTTCGGAAAATAGGATAAAAAAATTTTCAATAATTCATTAATTACTTTATGCGTGATATTATTTGTTAGGGCCCAATTAGCCAAATCCACTCTTAATGTAGAGCTCTCCGGTTCATTATGGTCAATATCACTCCCTGACTCATCACTGAATGAGTCAGGACCCTGGATACAATGATAGTAATCATTACTTTCATCCAATAACGGATCAACTTCTTCTTCTACATCACTTTCACTAAGTACTTCATTACAAGATTCGTACTCTTCCTGCGAACTATTTCCTCCATTGTCCGACATGTGTAAATTTGAGTCGGAATTTTCACATTCTAAGGAATGCGATTGTGTAGGGATAAACTTATTAATTTATAATTCTGCAGCACTGCCTTGTCCGATTTGGTCTTTAATACGTTCCACATATTGTTGGACTATTCTCCTTTTATGTCTATCAGAGCATAGACTATAGTCCTTCCTGAAACGTTTCCGGTCCGCCATAATAACTTGAACATACAGGAATGAAAAATAATTGTAACAATTTATTGAAAAGTATATACAGCTTCAGATAGGGTTGCCGCCTTTTTTACAGAAAAATAACGTACATTTGCTTTCGTGGAATATACAAAAAAGTACGCTCAACAAATTAAAAGTACATTTTAATTTGGTAATTATTTACTTTAGCGATTCCTCACCGATTTTGATGAATTTTGGATATGTTGTCGGGGACACGATTCTGAACAACTTTTTCCTATACATGTTACCCCCGCTCGGTGCAGAATCGTGTCCCCGACAACATATCCAAAATTCATCAAAATCGGTGAGGAATCGCTAAAGTAAATTATTACCAACTTCCCATATGCTAGTTACAAAAAAAACAGTCTCCTTATTCACTTCTGCGAGTCTTTTTGTTCGGCTTATTCATAAATATATCGTGATGGAACTCGTACTTACCGATGATGAAAGTGATTTCGTCGGAATTCGAAGTGCGCTGTTTCGTACAACAAACTAACACGCGAAACTTCAGAGAACAATGAAAAAAATACAAATAAATAACACGTAAAAAAACTATAAAGAGTATAAAAGAAAAATGGAATATAATTTAGAAATATATTTTTTAAAACACAAACTAACACACTAACTATACAAAGAATAAGAAAATGGAATATATATTTTAAAACACAAACTAACACACTAACTATAAAAAGAATGAGAAAATGGAATATATATGTTTTAAAACACAAACTAACACACTAACTATTAAATATTAAAAAGTATTAGAAAAATGAAATATATATGTGAAAACAAAAAAAACGTGGTTGTAGTTCGACAGTTTGCTTCGATCTGAGGAGCGATGCCCGATGGATCGCACGCCGCACGAGGGTGAGCGGAAGGCCCGGCTCGACCCTTTTTTGCGCCATAGGCGAACTTCCCAAATTCCGCACTTTATTTTTATAATATTATTATAATATTATATTTATTTCAGGTTTTTCATCTCGTTACTTTGAATTTTTATTCGTACCTTAAAACATTTATAATACAGCTTGTAATATATCATGTAAAACTTTATTTTAAAAAATAGCAACATTGAAAGCACCATTTTCCGCCCCATGTCAACTGTATGCTCTATGCAACTGCCTAATTTTGTATACAGGGACGATCCTGTGAGAGTAGGGGCCGCCTAGGCACTGGCGCCCAGATGCCGTGCAGCCAGTGCGCCCCTGACTTTCACCTACAGGCGTGGTGCTAATGTGTGCGTCAGCAACGTCCTACAAAAGTTGCCTGGCAACCCTGGTGTTTTCGCCCTCTTTTGTCTCCTCACGCTACATCACGCGTTCACTCCCTCGCACATCATTGGTGGCTTGGAATCGTCGACCCTACGTCACATCCGTTAAAATTTTTTAGCGTTACGGCCCGCCGTGATGCAAGAAGCTGTGAAGTCGAACCTAATAACATGTTGTATCTTAAAAGTCCCATTAAATTATGTGTGGTAGTTTTCCTTTAAGTAATTCATAGAACCTTATTTCTATATAAACTGTTCCCCCTCTACTGTGTAAGGAAGTCATAACGCCCAATACGGAATATTGAAAATCACACTGGGCATCGCTCGCCGTCGTCGAAGGCGCGAGGCCCAGTAGGACACGTAAGATACATATACAATGTATCTTGGATTCTCGACGAATGCCGATGACGTCAGGGGCATCGGCGAGCGTTCGAGGCGCGTAAAAGGAACGAGAGGCATTTGTTTGTACGATTCAGGGTAGTTAACATCGACGATCCAGAATATTCTTTACAACTGCTCTCTACTACGTCACTCGACTTCCGTCCATCCTCGTACCGCGTGCGAATGTGTGATCCATCGGGCATCGCTCCAAAGATCGAAGGAAACTGTCGAACTACAACCACGTTTTTTCTATTTTCAAATATATATTTCATTTTTTTTATACTTTTTAATATTTTATAGTTAGTGTGTTAGTTTGTGTTTTAAAATATATATTCCATTTTTTCAAACTTTTTAATATTTTATAGTTAGTGTGTTAGTTTTTGTTTTTAAATATATACATAGTTCATTTTTCTTATTCTTTTTATAGTTAGTGTGTTAGTTTGTACTTTAAAATATATTCCATTTAAATTTATATTCTTTATAGTCCTTTTTTTTTGTATTTTTTGTTAGTATTTTGTTGTATTTTGTGTTAGTGAGTTGTGCAAACAGGAACCTTCGATTTCTTCGGAATCACTTCCATCATCGGTAAGTACGAGTAACATCAGGGTAAAAACAAACCCGTTATACTGCAATATTCGGTATTAAGTGCGGTGTAATTTCTTTAATAAATTTTCAATTATTTTTTAGTTATAATGCTAAAAAAATATTCCATTGTGGAATTTCTGGATGGTGTACAAGTGATTCCATCTTGTTGGATGAATTCTGACAGAAGCCAAAGTGCTTGGCCGGGGTCGGTAAAAAGTTTGTATAAACTGAATACAGTATTGTCTCCGTATGTACTCGGTTTGGTGTACATGATACGGGTTACTCGCTATCCCCACCACTTTTTTCTCACTCTTGTCTGGCGAAGGTGAGAGCGAGATGGAACGAGAGGGAGCGAAAGCCACTGGTCTCGCTCCGTCTTTCGGACGCCGTGTCACTCCGGCGCACGCAAAGCGTTCCATCTCGCTCCCCCCTTCGGCCAGAAAGAAGCGAGAAACGAACACTCGGAATTAGGGTCGCTGTTCACTATACGGGTTACTCGCCGGTCCCGACCAGTGAGTACATACGGAGACAATACTGTAAATTAATAATACAAGGTGATCTTCCACCAGCGAATGATGACCTCCAGAAGTGGGACATTTGTGATATTTTGAAGTGGTTTGGCTCAGCAGGTAAATCTTTTCATTGAAACATTATTTCGGTTAATTGAACCTCAATTTGCATAATTTAATGTGTTACGTATTAATGAATTATTTGTGTCAGATACGTATAAGCGAGCCGCTGAATTGCGGGACAATGCTGTGGACACATCAACCATTTTAGATACAGACGGAATGGACGAAGACGCTCAAAGAAACGAACGTCCAGAGAGGCGAAGAGTCCAATTTGTTGCTGAAATGGCGACCCGCGAACCGCCGTTGAAGAAGAAGAAGAAGAAGAAGAACAAAACCCGTGATATTTCCGAAGTGATTTCACAAAACGGTATTTTTATATTATTCATTCATTATTTACTATGAAAAGAAAAATTAAGTAATATACACGGTGTCCCAAAATTGTGGGACTTCACGGAACATGCTATATCCTGATGCCAAAAGGCAGGGGAAATCCTTTACCGTATACTGCCGCGCGTTCACGTGACTCACGCGGGCCGTCAGTTGTACCGCTAAAGCCGCGTATTCACCTGTGCATTCGCCCCGAATGTACATCGGGTGCGCACCAATTTTTTGCTCGCTCGGTGCTCGGCGCGCGTTCGGGGGTGAGTGAAATTTGCGGCGTCCACTCTATACCTAGTATTGTTCGGACGCGAGTGCGCGCTTTGATGGACCGCCAGCAAGCGGACCGGCCCGAACGCGCGCCCAGCACCGAACGCGCGCCGATCACCGGACGAGCAAAAAATCGGTGCGCACCCGATGCACATTCGGGGCGAATACACAGGTGAATACGCGGCTTAATATTCAACTGTTAATATGTGGAGAACGAAGGCCCAGATTCGAAAACGTTAAAGGACTTTTCGATGTGTCATTGCATGTTCCAACCAGTCTCGCAATTTTGTGACACCCGCATGAACAGTGGTCGGAGGAAGGTGATAATTATATGATGAATTATTGCAGGTTTCAATCCAGCGCCTACATTTTCGTCCACACCACTACAATCGATGACGATGAATTTAAATGAATTTCCTATTATGCCAGTTGGAGATGGAAATTCAATCCAAGTATCAGCAGACCCCGTACCACACAGTTCAACGGCATTGCAATCAACGGCGCAACAGCCAAAAGATAAAAGCACCACAACATTTGGTAAAATATTGACTAAATCTGATTATTTTTAAATAATTATATGTTAATTAATCTCTCTTACCTTTATTCAGATTTCCAGGAATTCATGATTCGGAAGACAAAGCAGAATTCTTTGGCCATCAAGGAAATAGGCAATCTATTAAAACAAATAAAACAGAAACTATCTGACAGGACTAGTACAAATGAAAAAACAAATAATTGTGACAGCGTTTTCAATCCGACGGATTTTTGCCTTCCGGTAACGACTGAAGAAGGTCTGTCGAATTTAAACAGTAAACTACGGGACCCATCGACGTTCAATAATATGGTACGTTTTCCGGCCACGTAAGAATTATAAATGTTTTAGATGTATCATAATGTGAAATATTTAAATTTACATTAATTATTTTTATATCGAGCAGCTAGTTTGTCTTGCTGCATTGCAGTCATACAAAGCTGTGGATTAACTACAGAGAAGTAATTGAGTATTATAAATAATAGCAACATGCCTGTAATTAGCAAAATGCACTGCACTCCACTTTTACTATTTTACGGTGATGAGATTTTCTTGCACATTTTTCGATACTTTTCAATGTCTTTCTGCATCGGGATATTACTGTCCCGCAATTTCGGGACATCCTTCTTTGCTTTCTGCACAAGCTTTTTTTATTTCATACTGTTTCGTTGTAATCATGCATATATTGTATAACTTTCACTTCATTTTGGAGAGCATGGAACATTTATATACATTTTAATGACTAAGATTCAATTATTTAAACTAATGGTGATAGCTATTTTTCGTTACTTCAATGCATCCTGTGATTGACTGATTGACATGAATACTGCTTTTAATGAAACCAATTTTCAGGACTTAAATAATTTATTAATGACTTTCTATAGATTCATTTTCTGAAGAGGTGCGCCGGAAATACCGTTAACATTAGCACGTCGAAAATTTTAGAAAAATTAATAGCCAATGGTTTGGCCGAACAGTACAGTTGGCAGGGGAGAAAACACAAGAAGATCTTCAGCCAATTTACACATATTGTAAATTTAATACTGAGTATGTAATTTTATTATTTTATCTCATTTTAGCACTTAAAATTGTAAATTAAATGTATGTATTATCCCAGGTTCAGTACATGGCATATGCGTAGAGAAGGACAATCGATGCAGCGATATGGAAATAATTCTTGCGGCGGGAAAGTGGTTCGCCCAGGCCAAAACACGTATCCAACGTGCAGAACTGCGGCTGAACAGGAACGATGGGCACCTGAATCAGCCGACTTGCAGCAGGGAAAGTCAGGGCCAATACCTGCAGCGGCCCTTCTCCACGGACGCACTGCAACCCCTCCCCCCCACGGACACAGTGCAACCCCCCACCCCCGCGGACACAGTGCAGCTCTCCTCCGCGGACGCATTGCAGCCTTCTCCCGATTATCAAATGTAGTAGTTATTGTAATTATTATTGTTATTGTTGTTGTTATTGTAATTGTTATTGTTATTGTAATTGTTATAGTTAATGTTGTTGTTATTGTAATTGTTATTGTTATTTTACTATTACTAAGGAAAAAAATATATGAATATTTCATTGTCAATGTTTATTGCAATTTAATTAATTTCCCTTTTATTTCTTTAACTTTCCCGTAATATCCTAGTAATATTACCGAAACTGGAATTATTCCTGTAAAATCTCAGAAATGTTGCCCTTCCATTGCCTTAAAATCTCAGAAATATTAGGGGACCATTGCTATAAAATCTCAGAAATATTGCGCGACCGTTGCTGTAAAATCTCAGAAATGTTGCGCTACCATTGCTGTAAAATCTCAGAAATGTTGCGCGACCATTGCTGTAAAATCTCAGAAATGTTGCGCTACCATTGCTGTAATATCCCGAAACAATGTTGCAGAAATATATCCTGCAATGTTGCACAGGGCGGACATAGCAATTTACTGGTAACATTTCGGCAATATTCCGCGCAATGTTTCCAATATCTAACCGCAATGTAACTGAGACATTACGGCAATAAATGTGCTGTAGGGGCATCTGCTTACCAAATTACGCTGGGTAAGCAGCAGCTCGTCCTGTAAAACTCATACAATATTGTCTTCGCTTTCAATAATTATCGCTGTTCGAGAAGAATAGAAAAACTCGGGTTGAGAAAATCCAGGAACCAATAAAGCCATCAAATTTCGTTAGGAGTCGGTCCCCGATCCTTAGGACGAAGTAACCCATGTAGTTAGGAAGCGTGCTTCGACCACCGTCCAAAAGTCTCGAATTAAATTAACCGTAATCCATCCAACTGCATAGCTATTTGTAAGTAAGTTTGAACATTCCCGCGTAACCTCACGAGCATCAGACGCATCGAAACCCGTTCAGTTTCGTTACTGCGGTTCATGCGCTGCTGGAAACGGAACGCTATTCATGCGCGCAGCGTCTGCGCTGCGGTCTATGCGCATAATGCGTGAATTGGAACACAGCCAGAGTCTGCCGGCAGATCGACGGCAGATTCGCGGCAGGTCCTGCTGCCCGCCTGACACATCCAACAGCCCCATCTGAAGGCTACAATTGCTAACCAATTCCCTACGCGTGACGTCACATGGACCTACGCACCAACAAAATGTACCGTTTTGCTGCAGGGGTGGGCACTTCCCATATATTTCTGTTGGCAAAATTTAGTGGGCGGCACAATCCAGCAGAGGCGCTGGGATCAATAAAGTTGAAAATATTTGGTAATAGATGGTGCTGATGAGATTATTTTGTGGCGGGAATAGAATATAATCAGCACAGGAGAGTGCAGGAAAGCATCATATTGAGAGGTAAGAAATAAACTATTAACAAAATAAGTAATTGAACCCTCCAATTATTGACGCCGCGTTAATTATTGGTCACAGATACCAGATGGATCGTCGTACCTGGCATTTATGTGTTGTGCCTGGATGTTCAGATACATATTCAACCCGACATCAATTTCCAAATCGAGATAAAGACAGAAAACGTTTTGACGTGTGGCTTCAACTTGTGCAGAATCCAAATTTACTTGAGCTGGATCCCAAACAGGTATTTACCAATTATAGCGTGTGTCATCAACACTTTACTGTGAATGATAAGTCCTCGAACATGTTCTTGGTACGGACAGCAATACCTATACACAATTTACCACCTGCCACAGGTATTGCTTCTGCACAGTATGAGTAGATGTAGGGCGGTAATTCTCAGTTGTTGCTTATTCTTAAGTTCGTCTTAAGCATGCTGCATCCTCTACTAGTCTACGAGGTTAGTAAAGGATGCAGTATGCTTAAGACGATCTTAAGAATAAGCAACGACTGAGAATACCGCCCACAGAACTATTTTTGGGAAGGATATAGAAACAAACAATGGCTACATTATTAAATTTTTTGTTCATAGGATCAACACCAAAAGCATCAACCTCAGCGTCAACAGCATCAGCGTCAGTGTCAACATCAATATTACAAATTATTGTATTTCTTCAATTTTACAATACACGATGTCGACTGCTGAGTGCACATTGTATATGCAGTTTTTATATGTAACAAATAGTTCTTGACATGTTTAAACCTATTTTTCTCAAAAACACTAAAGGTGGACATATAATATTTGTGCAGTAATAAATTATGCTCAGTAATATTTTACGAAATGTCACTAATACCATATGTAGATTGCGACGAATCTAGACTATAATAAAGACTATAAATTAAAATGAAAATTGCATTTCAGTAATTTATTTCCTATTTGTAATAAAATTGCCTAATAGGGAAACATATGGAACCCGCACACGTCGAATTTAATGGGGCTTTTGTATGAAGTAATTCTCAGGAAAATATTTTGAGAATAACTTCTTACAAAAATCACATTAAAATCGGCGTGTGCGGGTTCCATATGTTCTCTTGTAACCAATACCATAATTCCAGGATTCAATTTTGCCGCTTTTCATGATTTAGTGGGCGGCACAATCCACCAGAGGGTGCTGATTTTGCCAACAGAAATATATGGGAAGTGCCCACCCCTGGTTTTGCTGTAGGCGTATTCCTACTCCAACATAACTAACAAGCAGATTCTGCATTTATTAAATAATGAATTCTATTTATTTCAAAAAGTATTTATTCTTTAATTATATGTGATTACAATGTCATTACAATTGGTACAAAATAATATAAGTAGCGCATATAAATACAAAGAGGAACTTTCAATATTTACATTAACAAATCAATATACAGTATGTCCCGTAACCAGTGGTACCTAATAGTAGACTTCTTTTTTTGTGTAGAATCATCATATTCCCGGTTGTGTTAGCGCTGAAAACAAATACAATATTAGTATAAAATTAAACGTAACCTATGAATAAACATAATAAATGCGATACTCACTTCAGCTCCATCTTCACACAATACACACCCTAGGCGATCATGCATGATCCTGCGAAAATTAACATTAATAAGAAAACATGTGTTTAATTATTATCTACTAAGCAAGACGCTGTTGCGATATCCGCTGGTGTGAAAGTGTATATTATATGAAGTTAGCCATAAGACATAGGGATATCAAGGTTTGATGCGAGAGCGAAATTCAAAATCCTTTTGTACCGAAAGACAGATATATTATAATTAGATTCAAAGCGAACGGTACAACTAGAAGGTCTTAAGCAAGTATAAAACGGGGGACAAGGAAGAGTTTATTGTCAGGATTCATAAACATGTAGAGCGCGTTATGCCCTTTGAGGGTTTTTCCTTCCACATTTGCGTGCCAAATTTCGTCGAGCGGGCAGCTGCTCGTCTCGTAAAATCATTTAAAACTCTGTCCTCCCTTTCAATAATTGCCGATGTCCTGTTAGGGTAAAAACTCAGCTCGAGAGCAGCTGAAAGTCATAAACCGTGCGCGGGCGACGTCGTCTTGACCCTGAGGGTTGCGCGTACCTACTTGTTAGAAATGTATGTACTATACGTAGCCTATGTAAGTTATGTACTCGGAAAGCGTACCTCGACCATCAGCTGAGAGTGGGAGGAAGCGCGAAGAAAGGGTCAAGGACGGAGAGATGGCTGAAGGACAACCCTCTGACGAAGCTTCAGGGACAACACCGTCTTGATTGGACGAAGGGATCCAGGGAAGGAGTCGGAAGAACGCGCCGAAATTGGAGGAGTAGGGCGCTCGGAGGTGACAAGCGAGGAGTTCATTTGTAAGAATGCAGATCAATCTTGTCAGCGAATTTGCAAACAGTTTACTTTTTGTAACCATATATACATAGTTCACATTTTACCTCTTTGAATCTTTTAAAATTCCCGCACTATTTCACGAGCTGAGTGCGTTAGCGCTCCACGGGCACAAACCGGCGCTTCATTTGGAAATCTTCAATAAATCGCGCAACAGTAATAATAGTAACCATCAGATGGCGCTGTAATTTAAACCCTACTTGAATGCACGGGAGTTTCCAAGCTGTGGTTTGTGATCGGCAGCAAAATGGCAGCGAGCGACTCTATTACAGACGACAGCATTTATCCGATTGCAGTTTTGATTGACGAACTAAAAAACGAAGATGTACAGGTAATTTTAAATGTATCTGAAAGTAGTATTTTACGATCGCGAAACAATCAAGTAGTTATATCGCCCACAACCACCGGAGAAAACAAAGTGTCAAGGCGGCTGGAGCGGCAGCGTACTATTGAATAAACTGCTTTCTTAGCACTTAGTTCTGATATTAACGTGTCTAATATAATAACCTGCCCGGGTAACGAGAACGAGGTTTCAACAATACATGGCTTGGGCTCAAAGAAATCTATTCCATTGCTTAGATGGCACAAAGCATTTGATGAGCTATTCAAACTAATGACAGGGAACTTTTACAATTAACTTGCAATTTCACAGAATTTTTTTTGTTACAGCTACGGCTGAACTCGATAAAGAAATTATCCACGATTGCTCTTGCTTTAGGCATTGACCGAACACGTAGCGAATTAATACCTTTTCTGGCGGAATCTATGTACGATGAGGATGAAGTTCTACTAGCATTAGCAGAACAGCTTGGACAATTTACTCCTCTTGTAGGAGGCCCGGAATATGTACATTGCTTACTGGTATATATCATTATTTAGAATGTTATTCAGGTATATTTAGAAATGTAATTAAGTAGAACTTTTCTACTTTTAAATGTATCTTTTAAAAGAACATTAAAATGAATTATATTTTTAATTGGTAACAATAATATATTAACATCAGTATTTTTGAGATTCGCAAATAAATGTCATGTCTATCTACTGCACAGTTGTTTTATAAATGTCAATTTGATAATCTCTCTACTCTGATGAAATACATTTTCCAAGAGAAGTATGATTCATGCAAGAAGTACGTCCCATTTTTTATCTGATTTAATGTTATATGGCACAATTATTGTATAATGTATGTACATGTCTATAAGAACATAATTTATACGAGTAATTATAATTTCAAAAAGTAATTCTAGATACTACTAGTCGTATTAATTATTTTTAATATTGTACATGTAAAACAGAGTTTATAGCAGAGATAATATATATTTGATCTTTTCTTCTTTAATGTGTAGTAATACTCTGTTTACATATATTCAATACAAATGTGCGGTGATTTGATATTAATTTATTAAGCAATTTTTAAGTAAGTGTTAATAAGGGAATTGTAACGAGGAATTTGTTTCAATTTAGAAACCTTTAGAGAGTTTAGCAACAGTTGAAGAAACTGTAGTTCGAGATAAAGCAGTTGAGTCCTTAAGAACTATTGCTGTTCAACACAGCCCGACAGATTTGGAAGAGCAATTTGTTCCTTTAATACATCGCCTAGCCACAGGTGATTGGTTTACATCAAGAACATCTGCATGTAGCCTATTCAGCATTTGTTACCCAAGAGTCAGCCCACAAACTAGAGGCAAGCAAAGAATAATTTAAATCTTACAAAATATGAGAACGTACAATTTTATGGTATCAATACCGATTTATTTATTTCGCCATTACAGCTTGTTTACGAAGTCATTTTCGTAATCTGTGTCAAGATGACACACCAATGGCACGTCGATCTGCTGCTTCAAATCTGGGAGAATTTGCAAAGGTTATGGAAATTGAACACGTGAAGGCAGATTTAATTCCAATGTTTGTAATTCTAGCACAAGACGAACAAGTAAGATGATATAAAACTTATTTATATTAATTTTGATAATTCTACCAATACATGTATATATTGAATTACATAGGATTCAGTACGTCTTCTAGTTGTTGAAGCTTGCGTTAGCATTGCAGCTCTACTACCCCAGGAAGATGTCGAACAATTACTTATGCCCACCCTTCGACAGTGTGTAAGTGATCAGTCATGGCGTGTCCGTTATATGGTGGCTGATAAATTCACTGATGTAAGATTTTTAAACACTTTTCTTTATACATACTCGAAAGTATATAATCCCAGAGAAAAGTATCCGTGCACCTCAACTTTGTGATTTCAATCAACAATAACGTATTCAAAATTTTACCTACTAGTTTTTTCTGCTTTACGCTAAGATATTTCTGTTACATTTTGTAGTAAGTGTCTTCATACGATACATATGTATAGAATTTGTAATTCAGAATTTTATATAAAAAATTACTTTTGGTTGAAATTAAGAAGCTGAGATGTATGCATACTATCTTCTATCGCTATACGTGTATATTTAATATTGACTGTTTATCAACTTAAATTTTCATTTATTTTAGCTTCAAAAAGCTGTGGGACCCGAAATTACGAAAATGGATCTTGTACCATCATTTCAAATAGTATTAAAAGATGTAGAAGCTGAAGTGCGAGCTGCCGCGGCTGATAAAGTTCGTGATTTCTGTCAAAATCTGGATAAATTCAATCAAGAGTCTATCATTATGACGAATATATTACCGATAGTTAAAGAACTTGTATCAGATCCAAATCCGCATGTGAAATCAGCTCTTGCAAGTGTTATAATGGGCCTGAGTCCAATACTTGGTAAACACAAGTGAGTAAATATTTAAATATAGTTATGCAAACACATTTAGTTGTTGTTAATAACTGAATTATAACAAAAACTTCAAATTTACAGAACAATCGAGCATCTATTGCCGTTATTTTTGTCGCAACTCAGAGATGAATGTTCAGACGTGCGTTTGAATATTATCAGTAATTTAGAGTGTGTGAACGAAGTTATTGGCATACAACAACTTTCACAATCTCTTTTGCCAGCTATTATAGAGTTAGCTGAGGATTTAAAATGGCGAGTAAGATTAGCCATCATAGAGTAAGTATTTTTCGTGTTATATTATTTATAAATTTGTACATTGTAAATAATAAAAGTTCAGAAACGATTAACATAAAATGATATTACATTTATAATGTACGTATACGTTCTAGATACATGCCGTTACTAGCTGGACAACTTGGAGTTGAATTCTTTGATGAGAAATTAAATTCTTTGTGTATGACTTGGTTGGTAGATCATGTTTATGCTATCAGGGAAGCGGCTACGTTAAATCTGAAAAAATTAGTGGAAAAATTTGGTCCTGAATGGGCACAAAATACTGTAATACCTAAAGTTTTAGCAATGTCAAGGGATCAAAATTACCTTCACAGAATGACGTGTCTATTCTGTATTAACGTAAGTAATGTTATTAGAGTACTTGCAAACCTATGTCTTGATTATATCTCTATCTTCATGTTTTTATTTCTGGTTTGGTTGGTTTATTGCAGGTATTGGCAGAAGTATGCGGTCCAGAAATAACAACAAAGGTGATGCTTCCTACTGTCCTAGGAATGGCCACTGACAATGTTGCCAATGTACGATTTAATGTTGCTAAAACTCTTCAAAAAATTGGACCTTATCTAGAGCCTTCTGCAGTGCAAACTCAGGTCAAGCCTATACTTGATAAGCTCAATACCGATAGTGATGTCGATGTGAAATACTTTGCTTCAGAAGCAATCGCAAGCATCGCAGGTAAAATTTTTAGTACAACATACAGAAGCAAATTATAAATTTAGTAGATTTGTTAAAATTAAAAATAGCGTTTTACTTTTTTCTGTGTTTTACTATATCTTATTCTTGATAATATATATTTTTCCAACATCAATTACACTGTCCAACACGATTGTTGGTCCGCAATATCCGCTGGGTGGTTCTTGTATAGTTTTTCGCCCTGAACACGAATCCGCATGCAGAATTGCTCTATCACCCTCAGTTTTTGAGAAAATCGATTTTGAAAAAAATGCAAATTTGTAACTTTGAACATCTTTTGTCTCGAAACGGTAATAGTTATTCGGTTGCTCGTTGCGTCAAATTATTCTATGAACCCTCTCGAATACAACGATATATGTTATTATTGCATTATAATCATTTAAATATGTTTAAACAACCATGGAATGGAAAATGACACCCGAAATGCACCCATTTTTGAAGATATCTTTGAATTTATTTTCAAAACTGAGGGTCTAGGAGAAAATCTGATCATTCCACGCGATGCAGCAGACATTTTTCCCTCGGAAATCATCAACAAAAGTGGTAAGTCGCGTTTTCTTTTCAATACAGAAGCGAAATAGTTTGGCAAAACGCGCGGTGTCGACAGTGGTAGTCAACGGCGGCGCGCGATCCGCTACCGCTCAGCGTAACACAACCGCTTAACGCGCCTGACACTGTTGGCATCGTGCGTTTTGCCAAACTATTTCGCTTCTGCATTGAAAACAAAACGTGACTTACCACTTTTGTTGAGTCTTTCCGAAGGAAAAACGTCAGCTGCATCGCGTGGAATGGTTAGATTTTCCCCTAGACCCTTAGTTTTGGAAATAAATTAAAAGATATCTTCAAAAATGGGTGCATTTGTGGGTATCCTCTTCCCTTTGAACGTTGTTTAAACATATTCAAATCTTCATAATCCAATAATAACTAATATCGTTGTATTCGGGAGGGTTCATAGAATAATTTGAAGCAACGAGCAACCAAATAACTATTATCGTTTCGACACAAAAGATGTTCAAATTTGAAAATTTGCAGTTTTTTCAAAATCGAGTTTCTCAAAAACTGAGGGTAATGGCAACAAACGGTTTGCGGATTCGTGTTCAGGACGATATAGTCTACCAGAATCACCCAGTGGATATTGCGGAACAGAAAAAAAGTTTCATTTAGTTGTACTGTGTTATCCGTTGTTTCTTTTTTTTTTGTTTACATTCTAATTAAACTGTTCTGAAACAAAAAAGAATACTTTTAATTTTGTTAAATATTTTTAAATTTGTATTTGTCATGAAACTTATACTATGTTTCAGCGTAGGTTGAACAAAAAGAACCGCATTTCAAATTTACCCATCAATATTCAACCTCAATCTCAAGAAGTAACCTGCCATAATATTTACACTTACACATGGTAGCAGGTAATATTATTGCACAGTCACAGCAGATCTAATGTCAAGAAATATAAACTTGAAATTAGTAGTTCGTATTAAACAATATTTTAAGTTCTGTTGTATCTGTATATCTATAATTATATTACTTATTAAATATTCAATTTATTTGGTAAAATGTATTTCTTATATTTATCTAAGTAATTGTCTGAAAAATAATATAATAATAATAAACAGTACGTCAGAATCATTCCTAAACTCAGACACCTCATTGTAATCAGCTCTTCCACGTTCATTAATTAAAATTTCACTTTTGCTTTTTGGTAATGTGTTTTCATTTGATATACATGTAACATTATTAAGTATTTCATTTGTAAACATAATAATAAAATTAATCAGTATATATAATTTTCAGTTGTGCTACTTTTATTTAATAGTCAACTGATTTGGATAATATACAATTTTTATTATCACAGCCTATTACTATTTGCTTTTTGTTTTATATAGACATAGGTACCTGCATATGACTGATGTTAATACCGAATTGCATTTTCTGAATTTTCTACCGGAATAAATTCAAAACTACCTAGCTTTGTTAGGTTACATATTAATACATCTTCAAGTTCCTTCCGCTTCCACAAAAAAAACCATAGTAATACTAGTGATTACTTCGTCAGATATTTAAAAAATGGATGATATTCATCTGAAATAAAATATATGCACACTATCGTGCAAAATTTTCGTTGGTGACGTAAATACATAACAGCTTATCGAGCATATAATTTCTCAGAAGTAAAATCACATGTTTAAATATACATTTAGTAGATCAGCCAATTCATGATAAAAAGAATAGATGTTATAATAAAAATACTTTTTTTATTGTATCATATAGGTAGATTAATCTGAATTGTATACTAAGCAGATGTTATTTCACTTTTGTTAATATTCTTAATACAAGATATATATATTATTCAGTATTCGTTAATGAAACCACCATGTATAATATATGATAACTTTAAGTTTCTAGTTATAACAATCAGTTATTAACCCTTTAGCTAGTAGCTACAACTTGGCTGAACAAGAGATCTAGAGTGTGGTAGCTCTGCCTGTGAATACCAACGGCGCTCGCGTTCAGCGTACACTCCTTCACATTATGTACAATTTTTATCACTTTTATCTATCTTGGTAGAAAGGAATATGTATGTACCTTTATTCGCACATAGTGGGCCAGAAAAAAAACATACAGTGGCGTGCAAAAGTATTCGGCCACCCTTTAAAATCGCATAACCTTTTTAAAATTAATCCAAACGACTTGGGTTTTTTGAGAAGCTAGAAGGATTAGTTTGCTAAATGATGTGATCCGTCGGTTTGAAAAAAATGCACTTGGTCAGAATAGCAAAAAAAAAAATAGTAAATCAAAGTAAATCATAGTAATTCAAAAAACTCGTTTGTTGTTGCTCTGAGCTATGAACGCTTAAAGATCTCAAAATAAGGTTGAAAATCGCTGATTTCGGGAATTTCGCGATTTTCGACCTTATTATTCTGCGATTTTTAAGCGTTCATAGCTCAGAGCAACGTTAACCGATTCTGATGGAATTTTAGGCACGTATATAACATATTTAAATCTATAAACGGTTTTTTTTGAATTTTCATTAAGAGCTCAAAAAAAAAGTTTAAAAAACGACCTTTAGTATTTTTGTTTTGCTATTCCGACCGAGTGCATTTTTTCAAACCGACGGATCACATCATTTAGCAAACTAATACCTCTAGCTTCTCAAAAAAAAGTCAAGTCGATTGGATTAATTTTAAAAAAGTTATGCGATTTTAAAAGGTGGCCGAATACTTTTGCACGCCAATGTAGATTGCAATGCAAATAACATAAAAAAAACAAGCTCACAGATCTCTCGTCGATACACTATTAGGCCAGATTCACACTATCGGTCCGGTCACGGTCCGGTCTCGATCAAATTCACATCCCTGAACGACCACACTCGCTCGGTTTGATAGTGTGGGCGCTCACGGATGTGATTTTGATCGAGACCGGACCGGTAGTGTGAATCTGGCCTTAATGAATAGCGTTTCTCGACTATGACGTTAAAATATTTTTTAAGCTATCGGAAAACAAATGTACGAGTTGCTGACAAGCAATGATGAGCTGCACAGTTGTTCTGAATGCAAGATTTGATAAGAAACTACTATAGCGGCGTTTTGCTCTAAGCCACTACTTCCTTGCATAACGGAAAACCACTATAGTTAGAGCTATTCTTTTGGCCCCGGGTACCCGGTGAGATCCCGGGTACACAGAAATTACCCGGGTATCCATGAGATATCCGAGTAAATGAAATAGTTGAGAATTTCAATTTGACAGCCGATCGTCTTTCGACTTTCGATCATTTTCGACTAACATCGGTAATGAACTGTTACGTATTTCCGTAGGAGTCTCTATAGCAGGCCTGGGATTTAAGTGAACGCAGCGGCCGATTTCCAGAGGCAACGCCTCCTTTCTCCCTCCGCGTGTTGGCCCCCGCGGTGGCCCAGGAGCTTGGAGCGCCTCAGGCCCGTACCATATGAACCGCGCGTAGCCCATTGGGGCGCCCCACGCGCTACGCGCGGTTCATATGGTACGGGCCTCAGACGCTCCAAGCTCCTTGGCTGCCGCGGGGGCCAAGACGCGCGGCGGGAGAAAGGAGGCGTTGCCTCTGGAAATCGGCCGCTGCGTTCACTTAAATCCCACTAACCTCACACTAGACCAGAGGTGTAAGATGCGAAGATTTCCGACTGCAGCGTCGCTTGCGGTAGAGTGAGGAAGTTTTGATAGTTTTCATTCGTCCGTACCAGGGGTGGGCACTTCCTATATATTTCTGTTGGCAAAATTTAGTGGGCGGCACAATCCAGCAGAGGCGCTGGGATCAATAAAGTTGAAAATATTTGGTAACAGATGGCGCTGATGAGATTATTTTGTGGCGGGAATAGAATATAATCAGCACAGGAGAGTGCAGGAAAGCATCATATTGAGAGGTAAGAAATAAACTATTAACAAAATAAGTAATTGAACCCTCCACTTATTGACGCCGCGTTAATTATTGGTCACAGATACCAGATGGATCGTCGTACCTGGCATTTATGTGTTGTGCCTGGATGTTCAGATACATATTCAACCCGACATCAATTTCCAAATCGAGATAAAGACAGAAAACGTTTTGACGTGTGGCTTCAACTTGTGCAGAATCCAAATTTACTTGAGCTGGATCCCAAACAGGTATTTACCAATTATAGCGTGTGTCATCAACACTTTACTGCGAATGATAAGTCCTCGAACATGTTCTTGGTACGGACAGCAATACCTATACACAATTTACCATCTGCCACAGGTATTGCTTCTGCACAGTATGAGTAGATGTAGGGCGGTAATTCTCAGTTGTTGCTTATTCTTAAGTTCGTCTTAAGCATGCTGCATCCTCTACTAGTCTACGAGGTTAGTAAAGGATGCAGTATGCTTAAGACGATCTTAAGAATAAGCAACGACTGAGAATACCGCCCACAGAACTATTTTTGGGAAGGATATAGAAACAAACAATGGCTACATTATTAAATTTTTTGTTCATAGGATCAACACCAAAAGCATCAACCTCAGCGTCAACAGCATCAGCGTCAGTGTCAACATCAATATTACAAATTAGGAATTGCCTTTGTCAGTGCAAGCTGGTCAATGTAAGTAAAAATCAGTACAAAGGTTTACATATTTCAGCTTCCATCGCCAAACAGTTAATTATTGTATTTCTTCAATTTTACAATACACGATGTCGACTGCTGAGTGCACATTGTATATCCACTTTTTGTTAAATTTGAGTTTTTATATGTAACAAATAGTTCTTGACATGTTTAAGCCTATTTTTCTCAAAAACACTAAAGGTGGACATATAATATTTGTGCAGTAATAAATTATGCTCAGTAATATTTTACGAACTGTCACTAATACCATATGTAGATTGCGACGAATCTAGACTATAATAAAGACTATAAATCAAAATGAAAATTGCATTTCAGTAATTTATTTCCTATTTGTAATAAAATTGCCTAATAGGGGAACATATGGAACCCGCACACGTCGAATTTAATGGGGCTTTTGTATGAAGTAATTCTCAGAAAAATATTTTGAGAATAACTTCTTACAAAAATCACATTAAAATCGGCGTGTGCGGGTTCCATATGTTCTCTTGTAACCAATACCATAATTCCAGGATTCAATTTTGCCGCTTTTCATGATTTAGTGGGCGGCACAATCCACCAGAGGGTGCTGATTTTGCCAACAGAAATATATGGGAAGTGCCCACCCCTGGTCCGTACTCTATTCAGTGATGCTAAAGTTAATGGCCGGAGTATCGAGAATTTCCCCCACCATGCACATAAACAACTCCACGATCCGCGCGTATGTGAGCCCAGCGCTTCGGATGACTTCGGACAATTTCGGGAGTTGAGAGGGACGGTGAATATGAGCCTTTCTCTCTCGCTCTTGAAACGTTGAGATTCTAGTGCCGGCAAGGTTGCCGTTCGGGGGTCTTTCGTCTTACTTACTCATGCTGTACCTATCACGGACTCCTTCACTCTTACAGGCCTCGGACGGTAAACGGCAACCCTGGTCGCTGGCAAGCGGCACGAGCCACCGTAATGCGATTTTGGCTTCCCGGATATTTTCACTATCCGACTCAGATATTCTCGTAACGAAAAAAAATTTCGAAAAAATTTTTATTGCGGAAATACACGTTTTAGGATCTCCTGATCACGCTGAGACTATTAAAAAAATAGATTTTTTCAAAATCTCGAATGTTGGTTAATACAATTGCGTTTAAATGGCTCAATAGATTTTAATAAAACTTTATATTTAGATTTCATATTTTCGTCTTTAAATCTGGTTAATTTTTTAACCCAATCGGTTCATGAATAATGATAGTTACCTCTTATAGTTCTATAATTTTCGTATTATTTAGTATAAATATTCGTTATTCGTACAAATTAAAAAGATTCTCTAAATGAATCTCACAGGGAATTAAATACTACGTAAAAAAGTTAAATAAATTTTTTCCGTATTTTCGCTCATAAAGGATTTTCGTTCACGATACACGTAGGATTTTGCAATATCCGAATTGCAATAAACCGTTGACATTGACGATAGACGCTTTAGCTTACGCTATGGGCACCGATACTTACTTGTACAGTTACAATTATTACAGAGAACAATTTATTAAAATTGAATAAAATTTATTTTCTTATAATTTTCGTATAAAATAATTGACATAATTAATAATTAATGCACATCTGTGTTTTTTTTGCTTCCTTTCTATATTTATTAAACATCTATAGAAGACAAAAAAATCAATAAATATGTACATATAAAGGTATGTTAAAAGTTATTAAATTTATACGTACAGTATGTGTACTCTTAAATTATTTTGTAATGTCATTTGTATAAATTATGTTTAATTATGGGATAATCAGCTTGACAATAATTTTTTCGATGTATTATACATGTATGTATCTATATGTATAGTTATATACAATATGTGATGCACAAGTATATAACAGTATGATAGGATGAAGCGATAGAGCTTATGAAGTGAACAGTTTTACATATCACATTTATAACATACATATGTACTATATCTATTTTTTAGGGAAAGACGTGAACGCGAGTTAGAGGAAACAGGAATGAGTGAGAAAGCGAAACGTCTTGCACTTTGTTTTTCACGCACCGCAACGTGGTGTGAGTGCGACAACACACTCAATTTACCGAGATGTTAACAATTTAATAGCTCCGAAACGGTACATTTCCGGCACATGGTTACTATCAGACTTTTTCTCTACGCGTCGAGTAGAATACGTTGATGTAAACAAAAATTAACGTTAATTTTCAATTTTGTATACAATTTTGCGGCCCGCTTTTTTTTTTACAAATGTTCACTGATGGCACCGATCCAAAGGTCTAGTTTCATCCATATAAGCGATGACCATTACTTTTTTAACAGCCTGTGCATTGAGGATAGCAGAAAATGATCTGTAATACTTGTCTTAATGTAGGGAATTCGTAATCATTGTTTATGTTCTTCTTTGAACAAATTTCTTTCCACATTTTATCGCAATGTAAACGCTTATATTTCGCTTTTTCACTTTCATCAAAATAAGAATACAGTTGTCGCCATTCAATTTCTAGCAAGCTCAAATTAATTTTTTCAAAATTAGAAGCAAATTCAAGAATTGGATATCCACATTTTCTATCTGTTTCATATAAAACTTTTTCAACGCTTAGTGCAATAAATAAATCAGAAATATCTGCATTGTGGTGTAATTTACAAGACTTTTGGAAACAAATGTTCATTATGTTCGTTGGATGATTCGGGTATATTGTACGCAACTGTTCTGACATACACGTATTATTTAGTGCTAATAACCCAACAACGTTTTCCCATAAAAGATTATGTCCATATAAACATTTCAAAATTTGTTGCAATGTATCGTTCGAAACGCAATCGTCGTTTATATCACAAATACCAATTACGATTTCGTACCTAACAAATGAATGTAATGAAAGAGTTGTAGCATTGATAAAATATTTTGTTTTATAGACGTCATTGCAAATACGTTGTATAGTTATATGAAAGTAATTATTTCTAATCAGTTCAAATAATTTGTCGTATAAAACTATTCCATACATATTTTTAATGCTATTTGCATCCAATATATCAAATTCTTGAGGTTTCACTATCAACAATCTGCTGAACTTTTTTTTTATACGATTGAGTGATTTTTTCAAATTTTTGTCTTCGGTACATTTTGATATATAATCAGGTAAATGCAAATTCACTTTTCCAATATTCAATAATTTACGCATATGATTTTTGGATTTTGAGTGCCGCGGAATGTTATTAAGTTTAAAATTACTTTTACAAATTGTACAATATGCTTTTCCATTGCATTTTCGTAACCATTTATTGTGCTCGGTTTCTGTTCTGTTACTGCTGTTGTGGATGTCAGCCATACCAGGACTATTTCGTAACTAAAAAAAATTATTACAATATAATCTAATATAATATGTAATACTTGTACATACTGTTCAAATAATTGCAGACGAGCGTCATCTTTTAGTTAAGTACGTCCATGCATTTCACAAAATACATATCTAACTGTAATAACTTGAATAAAACATCTCTGAGAGAGTCATTGCATGCCCATGATGCATCACACAACATTATCAAAAATTATAAAGTAATATAGAAAATATAAGGCGTACCGCAAGCCCACCCACCACGACAAGGTAGAGACGCATAGGGAGGGAAAAAATGGTGTCACATGCTTTGTCCACAATATCACAGTAGGGAGGAAGGAAAAGTTCATGCAGCATCAATAGTTGGGACACAATTTTAAAAATAATCATTTAAAATTCCATATACTTGGGGAGAAATCAAAAAGAATGACTAAAAGTAATATCTTGAATTCAAAAAGAGTTCATAAGGTATGAGAAGAAATGAAATGAAATAATATTAAAAAATTAAGGAATGCAAAAATATGAGAAGTAATGAACATATAGAAACAGTATTTATACATATATAAGATTCTGAGAAGAGTTTACGAATTATACTTGAATAATATATTAAAGACATTTTATTGAAGAAACTTTTAAGATATCTAAAGTCAAACAAAATTAAACATTATAAAGATGAAAAACTTGTCCCTAAGTGATTAAGCATGTCACACCTTTGAAAAGAGGAAAAAATCAGTTGAGAAATATTAAATGAATAGATATCAAGCAAGAATGAAAAAAACGTTTAGATAGAAAGCGAAACGATTGCAAATATAAACCACAAACACAAATTTAATTCCAAAATATTATTAAAAATTTGAATAAAAACGAAACTAATGGCTACGAATATAAATTATTACTTGACATTAATGTAAAATGATTTGGGCCAATCGAAATTGTAGAACTAGTTTCTCCGCGGGCTGTAAAAGCTGTTTTAATCACGGCAATGGAATTTACAGAATCATGACTAAGTTTACTTCTTTTACAAGTTTTGACATCGGTCAGAATAGAGAAAATTCTTTCTGCTTCTGCATTTGAGTGAGGAAGACTCCTTACAACATTCACGAGTTGTTTCAAGACTGGGAACAGAAGATTGTTATCTTTATCACTCGCAGAATTAATTTGGACCTATATGTCATCAAAGCACAGCTGTGACAATTCTTGACATTGCACTTTGTCGAAAGTATAATACAACTTATTCCATTCTTCTTTTAATTTTAAGTGGTCAAAAGATCCTAATTTTTGTGCAACGTAAATTAAATTTTTCAAAGTATAGTCTCTATTACTATCAAAAAGTGCTAATTTCGAATCAAAAACTTGCAAACTGCCTAAAAATGTATCTTTTAAAGGGAAACGTTTTATTATCTCGGTAATGGCTCTAATGTAAAAAGCTAAGCAAAATTTTTTAATTTCAAGAAACGTTTCCCGGGGCAAAGTATTATCATCGACATGATCCTTCAAATAATGTTCACACTCAAAACCGAGGCAAATTTCCTTCAAGTCTAACAAATTGTTACCGGAAAAAAAATCTATGTGAAACATCGAGTCGTTTATTGTTGAATATTCTGATTTTAAAATATGTCTGCACAAATCATGAAACAAAAGTCTAGATTTAGAATATAATAAATGAACGGCTGTCCTGCGGGTTTGCAAAAACGCGTTGAAGGAATTGAAATAATTTAAAATATATTTAAGAAACAAAAGATAAGCTTTTTTTTCTATTTTTTTTTATATCGCAAAGTAGATTATCAGCCGTATCGTTTTTTTGATTTTCAAATACTTCCGAAATTAAAAAAAGATTTAACGAATCCCAACATTCCAGAATGCGTGCTACGCAAGCGTGCATGGCTAGCCAACGCGTATCGCACAATTTTAATTTTTTTTTTGAATTATTATTAACAAATTCTTGAAAATTAGCAAAATTCGCCGACCGTTTGGCGCTAATATTAATATAAACTGTTAAATATCGAATAAATTTTTCAATATAACTTGGGATTTCTGAACATGCTTTACTAGATACTAATACCGCGGAATGGCAAATACAATAGAATGTTATTAATGAAGGACACCTCGTTTTAAGTTTTGAACAAAATGAGGAAAAGCGCCCGATCATCACTGATGCATTGTCACATGTGAGTCCAATTACATTCTGCACAGGAATTTGCTTTTTGTGCAATGCTTTCTCAAATGCTGAAAATAAACCTTCTGCAGAGCAATCTATGGCGTCTAATTTTAATAATTCTAATAATTCTGTAAAAGCTGCAGAAGTTTCCGAATTTATGTATTTAATTAAAAGAGTGAGCCATTTTACGTTAGAAATATCTGTGCTTTTGTCAACAAATATAGAAAATTTATGATGTCGAGCACTTTCAATAATTCTACTTACTTCTACTTTAGAAAGCACGTTTGTAATAATTTTGTTGCATTTTAAGCGGCTCAAGGTTAATTTACTGGCTATATACGAATCTGGAAATATAACCTTCAGAAGGCCAATTAAATAAGCACTAATGTGAAATGGAATATTGTGCTCGACAAAAAAAGCGCACAAAGCAATTTCAGCACTCTGAATCTTCTCCTGAATATTTTTGGGATTATCACTCACATCAAAATCATCAAAAGCAGCACTGTTACGTTCGGATAATTTAGAAACGTTCTCGGCGTGTGATTTTGTACCAAAATGATTTTTAATTTCTGATAACCCGCTATTAATCATATAATTTTTACAACACGCGGAACAATGAAATTTGGAGTCGTCGTTAAAAACGCGTTGTAGCCAAGGTTTAAAATCATTGCGCTCTAACCATTGTCGAAGAAAAGTTCTCGAACTATATTTGCGTTTCGCTGTAGGAGAATTCATTATAAAAACCAGAAAAACAGACAGAGGAAAAAGACAAATAAAAAAAAGAAGAGGAAAGGATATAAATTAATGAAAAAAAAAACTTACCTGTTTAGTTGATGGCTTCAAAAGATGGACCACACGCACTGTACACAGGACTACGAATGACGGTTACTCTACGTTCGCGTATGTCCGTTACGGTATCCCGCCAAGAAAGCCCGCGTAATGTAGTACCAACAATGTACAAGCGGAGCGCAGAAGTAGAAAATCTTCAATTCTTTGCATCTTGCATAGCACGAAACTACCAAAGAATATTATTCTATAGAGCGGAGATATCACAAGCTGAGATTCCTTACTCCACCGCAGGTGGCGCTGCAGTCGGAAATCTTCGCATCTTACACCTCTGCATTAACTGCCACTTCTGGCAGTTAATCGGTGTCTGAACCTCTGGTAAAGTTAATCTGGAGAGTAACTGGCAGATCACTCTTAATCAGAGGTGAGGAAACAAGAATGTGTCAGTTATGTGGAACATAAGTCTAATCCGAAGATTACCGGAGGTGAAGAAATCGGCCGTAAGACGAGGTGTGCTATCTGGTATGTGAAGATTTCCGACTGCAGCGCCGCCTGCGGTGGAGTAAGGAATCTCAGCTTGTGATATCTCCGCTCTATAGAATAATATTCTTTGGTAGTTTCGTGCTATGCAAGATGCGAAGAATTGAAGATTTTCTACTTCAGCGCTCCGCTTGTACATTGTTGGTACTACATTACGCAGGCTTTTGGGGGGGGGGGGATACCGTAATGGACATACGCGAACGTAGAGTAATCGTCATTCGTAATGCTGTGTACAGTGCGTGTGGATGTTTATAAATATTTAATATTTCAGCTGGTGATCGTCCATCTTTTGAAGGCATCAACTAAACAGGTAAGTATTTTTTTTCATTAATTTATATACTTTCCTCTTCATTTTTTTATTTATCTTTTTCCTCTGTCTCTTTTTCTGGTTTTTGTCATGAATTCTCCTACAGCGAAACGCACATATAGTCCGAGAACTTTTCTTCGACCATGGTTAGAGCGCGATGATTTTAAACCTTGGCTACAACGCGTTTTTAACGATGACTCCAAATTTCATTGTTCCGCGTGTTGTAAAAATTAAATGATTAATAGCGGGTTATCAGAAATAAAAAATCATTTTGGTACAAAATCACACGCCGAGAACGTTTCTAAATTATCCGAACGTAACAGTGCTGCTTTTGATGATTTTGATGTGAGTGATAGTCCCGAAAATATTCACGAGAAGATTCAGGTTGCTGAAATTGCTTTGTGCGCTTTTTTTGTCGAGCACAATATTCCATTTCACATTAGTGCTTATTTAATTGGCCTTCTGAAGGTTATATTTCCAGATTCATATATAGCCAATAAATTAACCTTGAGCCGCTTAAAATGCAACAAAATTATTACAAACGTGCTTTCTAAAGTAGAAGTAAGTAGAATTATTGAAAGTGCTCGACATCATAAATTTTCTATATTTGTTGACGAAAGCACACTTCTGCAGCTTTTACAGAATTATTAGAATTATTAAAATTAGACGCCATAGATTGCTCTGCAGAAGGTTTATTTTCAGCATTTGAGAAAGCATTGCACAAAAAGCAAATTCCTGTGCAGAATGTAATTGGATTCACATGTGACAATGCATCAGTGATGATCGGGCGCTTTTCCTCATTTTGTTCAAAACTTAAAACGAGGTGTCCTACATTAATAACAGTCAATTGTATTTGCCATTCCGCGGCATTAGTATCTAGTAAAGCATGTTCAGAAATCCCAAGTTATATTGAAAAATTTATTCGAAATTTAACAGTTTATATTAAGATTAGCGCCAAACGTTCGGCGAATTTTGCTAATTTTCAAGAATTTGTTAATAATAAGTAAAAAAAAAAATTAAAATTGTGCGATACGCGTTGGCTAGCCATGCACGCTTGCGTAGCACGCATTCTGGAATGTTGGGATTCGTTAAATCTTTTTTTAATTTCAGAAGTATTTGAAAATAAAAAAACGATACGGCTGATAATCTACTTTGTGATATAATAAAATAGAAACAAAAGCTTATCTTTTGTTTCTTAAATATATTTTAAATTATTTCAATTCCTTCAACGGGTTTTTTCAAACCCGCAGGACAGCCGTTCATTTATTATATTCTAAATCTAGACTTTTGTTTCAAGATTTGTGCGGACATATTTTAAAACCAGAATATTCAACAATAAACGACTCGATGTTTCACATAGATTTTTTTTCCGGTAACAATTTGTTAGACTTGAAGGACATTTGCCTCGGTTTTGAGTGTGAACATTATTTGAAGGATCATGTCGATGATAATACTTTGCCCCAGGAAACATTTCTTGAAATTAAAAAATTTTGCTTAGCTTTTTACATTAGAGCCATTACCGAGATAATAAAACGTTTCCCTTTAAAAGATACATTTTTAGGCAGTTTGCAAGTTTTTGATTCGAAATTAGCACTTTTTGATAGTAATAGAGACTATACTTTGAAAAATTTAATTTACGTCGCACAAAAATTAGGATCTTTTGACCACTTAAAATTAAAAGAAGAATGGAATAAGTTGTATTATACTTTCGACAAAGTGCAATGTCAAGAATTGTCACAGCTGTGCTTTGATGACATATAGGTCCAAATTAATTCTGCGAGTGATAAAGATAACAATCTTCTGTTCCCAGTCTTGAAACAACTCGTGAATGTTGTAAGGAGTCTTCCTCACTCAAATGCAGAAGCAGAAAGAAATTTCTCTATTCTGACCGATGTCAAAACTTGTAAAAGAAGTAAACTTAGTCATGATTCTGTAAATTCCATTGCCGTGATTAAAACAGCTTTTAAAGCCCGCGGAAAAACTAGTTCTACAATTTCGATTGGCCCAAATCATTTTACATTAATGTCAAGTAATAATTTATATTCGTAGCCATTAGTTTCGTTTTTATTCAAATTTTTAATAATATTTTGGAATTAAATTTGTGTTTGTGGTTTATATTTGCAATCGTTTCGCTTTCTATCTAAACGTTTTTTTCATTCTTGCTTGATATCAATTCATTTAATATATTGTGATGTCCCACTAAATTTTCGCGCAATATTATCCTAGAAATCAAAGCTTACTATCAAAAAAAACTCCACCAAAGCTCCTCAAAATCAACCAATTAACCCTTTGTCCCCGACCACTGACTGCCTTGACGATGTACCTTAGCGGTCCCCATCTCATGACGATTGGTACGAAACCTCCTTCAATTATTCGCCCTACGAGGCACAAACTTCCCCTATTACAAAATCTAAACAAGTCCCTCGTCCCAAAAACCTCCTAAATCGAGACCACGTCTCACCCCTCCTCTAAGACCCGTCAAATCAAAACCACGATCACCCCTTCCCATTAAAACTCTTAAAATCAATCCGAGGAGGCGAGCATCCCCAAACCACGTGTATAAGAACCCCGGAAGACAAAATTCCCTTGTCTTCCAATTCTAAATATAGACCGACCTTTGGTCCTTGCAAAAACCCCGGAAATGCTGCTGCGGCACGTGTTCGTAATTAGGCTAAGGTAGATACTGCGCACCCCCCTTCGTACCGAAAATTATTGTATAAGCGGGTCAAAGTCCATACCGCGCTACCCCCCCCCCCCCCCACAACCCCTTGTAAAATCACATAAATACAAGGGCCCGCGGGACAGACTGCTTCTTGGACGGAAATCTCTTCAACGAGAACATTATTACGAAACAAACAGTATTCTTTCAAAGATTTCACTTGAATTAACTTCAGTGTCGAAAGTGATTCTACTGCAACAACTGTAAGAAATTATAATTATCATTTATACCACGGTATATCATCCACATCTATATTATCCTATTGTTAACGCATAGTGCACTCTATATATATATATTTTTCATTAATAACGCTTATTGCTTTTATTATTTTCACTTACTAATGTCTATTGCTTTTCGTGTTATAAACCTTACCGAAGCTTATCGCATCGTTGTATTATTATCATTGCTAACGCTTAACCCTTTGTAACGTTCTATATTATTACTCATCACTCAACGTTTTAATTGTTAGCTTATCAAATTCATATTGCTTTCAATCTATCTTTTGCAGCTTAAAACCAGGCATAACATACTCATATACACCTAAGATTATTTGTTATCATTTATACGCATTATTATAACTGAATCCCGCTTTAACGGTGCTCGACATATATTCATGCCGCTAACACAATAAACAGTTTCACTTTAAATCACCCATCGATTTATTGCATCATTCCATCGACTACGAATATCCCCTAACCAAAACAGGCTACAGGAACAGCTGATCTCAGTTCGCGAACGCAAGTGCTCCCTCAGTGTTTACAAACGTTCTTCTGCATAGCCTACGTATAGCCGTAAGTCTAGACGTATTTCGCAGAACGTTACATTCGGCTTTCTTATATTCATGCAACGGTAAATCCGATTACCGCACCTCAGTAAAACTACAAGTGATCTAACGGGTGTCTCCTCAGTGTATCTATATCCTAAACTTCCCTCTAAATCAGCGTGTAGGATTCAAGATCCTCGCCTAAACTTCCCTCTACCCCAGCGTGCAGGATTCAAGATCCTCGCCTACTTTCCTTCCAACCCAGCGTGCAGGATTCAAGATCCTCGCCTACTTTCCTTTCAAACCAGCGTGCAGGATTCAAGATCCTCGCCTACTTTCCTTTCAACCCAGCGTGCAGGATTCAAGATCCTCGCCTGGACTCCCAAAAATCCCCCTATGTCATTGTTCCCCTAAGACCTACACCCGGGACGTGACAATATCTCAACCGATTTTTTCTTCTTTTCAAAGGTGTGACGTGCTTAATCACTTAGGTACAAGTTTTTCATCTTTATAATGTTTAATTTTATTTGACTTTAGATATCTTAAAAGTTTCTTCAATAAAATGTCTTTAATACATTATTCAAGTAAAATTCGTAAACTCTTCTCTGAATCTTATATATGTATAAATACTGTTTCTATATTTTCATTACTTCTCATATTCTTGCATTCCTTAATTATTTGAATATTATTTCATTTCATTTCTTCTCATACCTTATGAACTCTTTTTGAATTCAAGATATTACTTTTAGTCATTCTTTTTGATTTCTCCGCAAGTACATGGAATTTTAAAAGAATGTTTTTAAAATTGTGTCCCAACTATTGATGCTGCGTGAACTTTTCCTTCCTCCCTACTGTGATATTGTGGACAAAGCATGTGACACCATTTTTTCCCTCCCTATGCGTCTCTACCTTGTCGTGGTGGGTGGGCTTACGATACGCCTTATATTTTCCATATTACCTTATAATTTTTGGTAATGTTGTGTGATGCATCATGGGCATGCAATGACTCTCTGAGAGATGTTTTATTCAAGTTATTGCAGTTAGATATGTATTTTGTGAAATGCATGGACGTACTTAACTAAAAGATGACGCTCGTTTGCAATTATTTGAACAGTATGTACAAGTATTACATATTATATTAGATTATATTGTAATAATTTTTTTTAGTTACGAAATAGTCCTGGTATGGCTGACATTCACAACAGCAGTAACAGAACAAAAACCGAGCACAATAAATGGTTACGAAAATGCAATGGAAAAGCATATTGTACAATTTGTAAAAGTAATTTTAAACTTAATAACATTCCGTGGCACTCAAAATCCAACAATCATATGCGTAAATTATTGAATATTGGAAAAGTGAATTTGCATTTACCTGATTACATATCAAAATGTACCGAATACAAAAATTTGAAAAAATCACTCAATCGTATAAAAAAAAAGTTCAGCAGATTGTTGATAGTGAAACCTCAAGAATTTGATATATTGGATGCAAATAGCATTAAGAATATGTATGGAATAGTTTTATACGACAAATTATTTAAACTGATTAGAAATAATTACTTTCATATAACTATACAACGTATTTGCAATGACGTCCATAAAACAAAATATTCATTTGTTAGGTACGAAATCGTAATTGGTATTTGTGATATAAACGACGATTGCATTTCGAATGATAGGGGGAGTTGGGGCAGATTGGTGCACTTTTTTTTAAACTTGAATAATTTTTGACAAATGAATATTAATGGCAAAATTTTTAGGCCAATTTGTTAACAATTTATTCTAGTTTAAAAAAATGTTTGGATTTTTTATACAAGGTTTTAAAAACGAAAGTTATTAATATTTTTTTAAAAAATGAGATTTGCATCAGTCTGCCCCATAGGTGGGGCACAATGATTCATAGATAGGGGTACATTAATACAGGATGGGGCACATTGATATTATCTCTGAATATTAATTAGAACACCACAGTTTTTCAATTTTCTTTTATTATTTCAGAAATAACAATCTTAAAAGTGTAGTTTGTTTAGTAATAATGATGTAATATAATATTTAAGTGTTTGGCATTTATTGCACATTATAATTGGAAATATTAATTGGAAAAGTAAAAAGTGCCGCGGCTCTAGATGTTCCTTTGGTGTGGTAAGGTGTTGGCAATTTTAAAACTATATCACTGATGTCAATACTAGACAAGTCTTCAACAACAGGCAAACTGAATGCCCACGAAGATGGTTTCTTTCTTAAATACGATACTTGGTACTCAGTCAAGCTATATTTTGAAATAACTTTGGCAACATAATATAAAACAGATTTCTTTTTTTCGAATTTAATCAATAAGAATTCATTAATTTTTATATTATCTGAGGCAGGGACACTCATAGAAGCTCCGTCGTCAAAATCTTCAGCCCCTGATATTCTGTCATCATCATCAGATAGATCCTTGTTCCATTCAGACGAACTGGAATCTGTATCTGGTATAACAGGACATTGTTTCTTCTTCCTTCTCTTAATTTTGTCAGTCAAACCAAGTAGATTTTTTGCGGCTCTTAGGTTTTTTGTTCTTTGTTTCATTTCCTTTTCTAATCTTTTCTTTTCTCTTTCATCCTGCATGTTTTGCAGTCTGTCCTTTTCCGGCGTATTAGTGTATATTCTTGACTTTCCCTTTTCTTTCCTTTTTCTTTTTGAGTTGTCTTCTTTCTGTCTTGAAACCCTTGGATAAGGCCGCACAACTTCTGGCGACAGTATGATTTTGGATGTCGACTGTGTTGGACTGCTATTTCCTTGATTTATTATATTAGGGCCTGGTGTTGGTTGCCGATTTTCTGAATCTGAATTGTATATATCAATTGTTGCAAAATCATCATCTCGAAACGCAAGTTTATTTAATGGCCAAATCCCTGGTTTTGAAAATCCGCTCGTAATATTTTTTGGAGTAAATGATAACAGAAACGCGGACTTTGTGAGTTGAGCAATCTGGTGAATAGATAAAGTCTTTCCAACATTGTTAATGTGCCAGTCATTGAATGACACCTTTAATTTTGCTTTAAATGGGCCGAAAACACCGATATCCAAAGGCTGCAGTTTGTGGGATGTGTGTGGGGGGAATGACAGATACACTATCCCATTGTCACGGCAGAAGTTAACCGCTTCAATCGACACATGTGACTCGTGGTTGTCACACGTAATTAATATTGGGTTGTCTTTGGTGCTTGAGGTATGATTTTGAATGTGCTTCAACACTTTAATATGTGAATTAGCATTCATCCAGCCAGTTTTATTTGCTAAACCAAGACTTCCTTCTGGGGCACCATTTAAGAAATACTCCTTAAAATGAACGCGAGGAAAAACATAAACGGGAGGTAGGGCATTGCCAGTTGCCGTAATAATGGCACAAAATGTAACCAATTCTCCTCTTTCGGCAGAAACTATTTGTCCTACTTGTCTTTGTCTTCTATCGGCTAAAATCTTTGGTGTAGACAGGACAGTTGTAATTCCTGTTTCGTCAAGATTAAGGATGCGATCTGGTTGAAATTTATATTTAGTCAGAACACTTTCATAGTTTCCAAAAAATTCTGTCACAGCAGTTTTATTAAAACCAAAAGCTCTTGCAGCACTGGTATTTTCCGACTTTCTTAGGCTCAAAGTCCCATTTCTTTTTCTAAATCCCTTAGCCCAATCTATTCCAGCTGATCCAGTTGTTTCCCACGACTCAGGAAATTTACATTTGAGAAATTTGGCGTATTGGAACGCCAAAATTCTCACTTGCGTCAAAGTTAATCCGTAGTGCATGTTGCTGCAATTGACTATGTATTCGCTTAACATCTTTTCTTGTTTAATTGTAAATACTTGTGATATCGTATATTTTGAGCCATATATCTTATATCTTGCCCCGTCATTTTGTATATTTGTATTCTTACGAATTTTTTCAAGGCGATGCTGTAAAGTAGAAGCACTGATATTATACTTATATGCAGCTTTTCTTAGAGACAATGTGCCTTTTATTGTTTCTGTTATTGCCATTTCAATATTATCCTCGTTAAGATTTCTTCTATTAGTTTTAGGTACGTAGTTCCTGCCCATTTCTGCTGTAAAAATGAAAAAAAAAATGATTAAGATCAGTAGGGGCATTATTGTACAATAACGGGGCACTTTGGCACACTCCATGTAACTTTGTATCATAGTGCCCCAAAGGATACATTCCCGCAAATATTTTTTTTTCAAATAACTAAAAAGGATCATCAAAAAAGAAATACAATAATCATTACTAGAATCAATAACTTACCTTTAATATAAATTATAACCCGAAGCAAGCAAACCTTTAATTGCAATACACTTTTGTACTATACGAATTATTTTAGTACAGAGCAACGAAAACACGTTCGCTCTTGCTCTTGATACATTGTTGACTGCAGAGTGACGCGCATTATATTAAAACGATCGCTTATAAGATGCCATCTTGTGGTGACGTTTTAAACTTCTAACTGTTTATAGGTATCAATATACTATTGATGTTTCATTGTGCCCCTTGCATCAAGGTGCCCCAACTCCCCCTACATTGCAACAAATTTTGAAATGTTTATATGGACATAATTTTTTATGGGAAAACGTTGTTGGGTTATTAGTACTAAATAATACGTGTATGTTAGAACAGTTGCGTACAATATACCCGATTCATCCAACGAACATAATGAACATTTGTTTCCAAAAGTCTTGTAATTTACACCACAATGCAGATATTTCTGATTTATTTATTGCACTAAGCGTTGAAAAAGTTTATATGAAACAGATAGAAAATGTGGATATCCAATTCTTGAATTTGCTTCTAATTTTAAAAAAATTAATTTGAGCTTGCTAGCAATTGAATGGCGACAACTGTATTCTTATTTCGATGAAAGTGAAAAAGCGAAATATAAGCGTTTACATTGCGATAAAATGTGGAAAGAAATTTGTTCAAAGAAGAACACAAACAATGATTACGAATTCCCTACATTAAGACAAGTATTACAGAGCATTTTCTGTTTTCCTCAATGCACAGGCTGTTAAAAAAGTAATGGTCATCGCTTATAGGGATGAAACTAGACCTTTGGATCGGTGCCATCAGTGAACATTTGTAAAAAAAAAGCGGGCCACAAAATTGTTTACAAAATTGAAAATTAACGTTAATTTTTTTTTACATCAACGTATTCTACTCGACGCGTAGAGAAAAAGTCTGATAGAAACCATGTGCCGGAAATGTACCGTTTCGGAGCTATTAAATTGTTAATATGTCGGTAAATTGAGTGTGTTGTCGCACTCACACCACGTTGCGGTGCGTGAAAAACAAAGTGAAAGACGTTTCGCTTTCTCACTCATTCCCGTTTCCCCTAACTCGCGTTCACGTCTTTCCCTAAAAAATAGATATAGTACATGTATGTATGTATGTGTTTGAGATTGTCTAGTGCAACGGTGAGCACGCCGGTTGAGAGTGAGGTTAGGACCGACGGTGAAAAGGTGCGCACAACACAGCACTTAAAATGAGTAGCGTCAAGTTTATTTAAAACACAATTGAGAGTTCAGTGATGATGGTGAGGCAGAGTTGTAAATTCTGCCCCTCAGTGAAAAGAGATTGATTCTGCAGTAGCCTTACAAGTATATTATTGATATCAATAAGGGAATCAAGGTACAACGGCTAGTACAGGGAGGTTAGAACGGAAGGGTTGCCGAAATACCTAGAAGCAGGATGGAGTGAGGAAAGATACGGGAGGATGGCTAGATTTAGGCTGGGGAACGAAATGAGGGGAGGGAGATATTGGGAGGGGGAGGAGGAGAGGAAATGTAGAGTCTGCGGAGGCGAGGTAGAGACGTGGGAGCATGAGCTGGAGAGGTGTACGCGGGAGGAAGGGGCGGAGGGGAATATAGGGGAAAAGATAAAGAGGATCTTGGATGAAGGAGGAAAAGGAGAGGAATGGATGAAGAGGTTAAAGGAAAGGAGGAGGGAGAGGGAACGAGGCAACAGGGGAAGGGGGAGGGGGACGAATGAAAATGGGACGGAGTGAAAGAAGGAATGGAGTGAAAGAGAGGAAATGGAAGTCGAAGGCGGAGGGAGGGAGAGAAAGTAGGGGCGTGAGAGGCGTAGATGTAAGAATTAGGAAATAAGAGTAGTCTCACTTCTTTCTTCTTCCTGCTTCCTGCAATCTTCCTTTTCTATCTCTTCGTACCCCCTTTCCTTTTCTTCCCTCCCCCCCTCACCATTCTAAATTCCTTCCCCTCTCTTTCCCACGCTGACAACCCCGTCCCCGCTTCCTTTTCTCTTTGCCTCACCTCTTCCAGACACAACCTGGCCAATTCCCCTCCCTCTCCCCTGCCCAACTTCTCTTCATACTTCCACGCCCTCCCCCCCCCCCCGCCCACGTCCTCAACTACTTCCTCTTCGTTTCCTCCCTCACCATGTATCCCGGTGTCCGCCAATCCACTCCTAGCGACCACCTTAAACATCTTTCCTGTATCCTCTCCACCTCCTCTCTCTCCCTCCACCCAAATACCTCTGCACCATATCCCACCACCGTCTATACCAGCATGTCGAAAAGCCAGATCCTCCTTCCCCAGTCCTTCCCAAATTTCCTTTTCCCTATCCCCCATACCTGTCTCATCACCACCCCCGCTTTTTTTACCCTTTCTCTGATGTGCGCTTCTTGTCCACCGTTCTTCTTAAATGTGTACCCGTGGTATTTAAACTCCCTTACCTCCTCTATTGTCTTTCCTTTCCACCTCCAGTCCACCTTCCTCTCTCTTCCCCCCCCCCCCTCCCCCTTTCCTGAACCTTACTAATTGCGTTTTTCCCACATTTACCTCCAGCCTCTTTCCATCTAAATACCCTTCCAGCCTCCTAATCAAACTCTCCATCTCCAACTCCTTTTCAGCCAATATCACCAAGTCGTCCGCATACGCCATCGCGCATATCCTCCTTCCTTCTATTTTCACCCCACCCCATCTTCCTCTTCTGAGCACCTCGTCTACGTCCGCTATTAATAAATTAAACAGAATCGGACTCAGCAGGCACCCCTGCCTTAGGCCTTTCGCCGTCCAAAAACTCTCCCCTATCTCCCCTCCCACCTTCACCTTGCTCGTCGTCTCTCTGTACATTTCCTTTACCCCCCTCCCTCAGCCCCTCTCTCACCCCTCTCTTCTCCATCGCCTCCCACAACATCCTCCTGTCTACCGAGTCGAACGCTGCCCTCAGGTCCACAAACATCGCTATCAACTTTCCTTTGCTCCCTTGTATTTGCCTCCCTATCAGGTGGTTCAGTACATATATGTGGTCGACCGTCCTTCTTCCCCTCCTGAAACCCGCCTGTTTCCCCGGCACCAACCCTTTCTCTTCTACCTCCTGCTCCAGCCTTCCTACCAGTACCGCCGCGTACACCTTGTATAGCGTCGGCATTAGTGTCACTTCCCTGTACTCCTGAACACACCTTCCCCCTCCTTTCTTCACCAGTGGCACTATAATTCCCTCTTTCCAATCTTCCGGCCATCCCTCCCCTTCCCACACTCTTCCACATATCTCCCACGCTACTTCTATCCCTTTCTCTCCGCCGTACTTCCACACCTCATTCGGGATTTCATCCCCTCCCACCGCCTTCCCCTCCTTCAACTTCCTCACTACCCTCCTTATCTCCTCTTTACTTATTCCCACTTCCTGTCCCCTTCTCTTATCCCCCTCCCGTCCCGTCCTTACCCTACTTTCCACTCCTCCTAATAGTCCCATGAAATATTCCTTCCACTCCTCTTTCTTTATCCTTTCGTCCACCCCCCTCCATCCTTTCCTCCCCCTGTTTACTATTTCCCACACCTTGCTTTCGGTCTTTGCCTCAGCCACTTCCCTTATCAACCTCTCCCTTTCCTCCTCTTTTTTCTTCTCACACAGCTCTCTGTACTCTCTCCTCTTCCTCTTGTAATCCTTCCTTCTCCTCTCCCCTCCTCTCCATTTCCTTAACTCCCATCTGACCTGTCTTTTCAGTTCCCTGCATTCTCTGTCCCACCACCCTTTCCCCTTCCGCCTCGACTCCTTTCTCCCGACTTCCTCCCCTTTCCTCACCACCTCTTTAATCCTTTCTATAGTCTTGCTCACCTTCTCCTGCATCCCTTCCCCTTCTACGCTCACTTCATTCATTCCCTTCTCAAACTCCTCCTTCATCCGTCTCGTCCACCGTCCTCCTCCTGCCTTCCTTTTCCTCGCTTTCCCGCTTCACTCCCCCACCCATCCCGCCCTTATCGTCACATCGGGTGATGGTCCGAATCCACCCTATCTCCTACCTCCATCCTTTCCACCCCCCTTCTCGTCCTCTCATCCCCCAATACATAGTCTATTACCGTCTCCCCTCTTCCCCTGTATATGTGAATTCCCCCTCTTCATCCCCTTCTATGTTCCCGTTCAGTATTTCCCACCCTGTCTCTTCTATGAGTTTTATTAACTTTTTCCCATCCCCATTTACCTTTCCGTCTTTTGACTTTCTTCCCCCTCCCTCCTCTTCCCCCCCCCCTCTATCCTACCACCGTACTCTCCTGTTCTTGCATTGAAATTCCCCCCTATTATCACCCTCTCTCCTTCCTTTTGACCTTCCATCCACCCTCTGATCTTTTCCAGCTTCCCCTCCATGTCTCCGTTCACGTATATTGCCACTATTGACCAAAACTCCCCCCCCCCCGCCCTCACTCTCTCCACCATTATCCCTTCGTCCTCTCCCTGTCCTTGATCCTCTTCTCCCATCAATTCCTCTCTCACTCCCATCAACATACCTCCCATCAATCTACCATTCTACCATTGTTCTTTCGCTCCGCCCATTGTGCCCTCCACCTGTATCCCGCCGGCAGCCTGCGTTTAACCCTGTTCCATCCTTTTTCCTCCACCCATGTTTCCATCATAACTATTAGCTCCCTCAATCTTCTACCCCCTTTCAGGTCCTCCTCTCTATTCATCACTCTACCCTGCTCCTTTACTTCTCTCAGGTCTTTCCTTACTTCCTCCCTCATTTCCCTTATCAAGTGCTCCACCCTCTCCTACCTCCACTCTCTCCTCTGGTGATCTCAGCACCTTCCTATTTTTCAAGAAAGCCCCGTCCCCCTCGTTCCCTTCCCCCTGCCCTCCCTTCTCTTTCTCTCTCTTCCTCTTCCACATCTCTATTATCCCCTTTTCACTTCCTGCACTCACGCTCCATTCTCTTGCTAATTTCTCTGCGCTCATTCTTATCCCTCCTGATTTCACTTCACTTTCCTTTCTTCCTCGCCCACTCTCCTACCTTCTCACGCTCCCTCCCTTATCAGCTGTTCCGCTATCTAGTAGTAAGGCTAGGGGGATTCTAACGCAAATTTGAGTTTCCCCCACCCTCCCCCCCGACCATGAAATCCAAATTTGAATTTCAAAGTCGCATGAAAATCCAATCCGGCGGCGGGGCGGGCGGCGGCGGATGACGTCATAGGGATGGCTGAGTGGTGGGTGTATAGCGTGAGAACCGATATCAAATCCAATCGATACCGAACCGATACCGAAGAAGTGCATCGAGGAGGAACCGCGGGTGAAAGCTACTCTGGAGCGTGGTATCAACCACTGTTGGTAAGGAAGGAAATATTAATTTAAGATATTAATATAAATGAAAAAAACAGAATCTCCGGCGACGGGGCTCGAACCCAAGACCTCCGCGGTACGAGTCAGCCGCCAAACCAACTCCCCCAACGCCAGCTCTCCGACATTAGTCTTTCCCGAATGGTATATATGTCGAGCGTAATAATTTTTTTTTTATCGGACGAAGTCGGAAAAGATCGGCTTTTCGCAAACCACGTATTTGGAGGAGGGAAAGAGAGAGAGCAATACTTTAAAAAGCTAAATTCGGAGAAGGGAAAGAGAGAGCGCTACTTAGTGGTACAGTCGCTTTTGTTCTATAGATATCAGTATTTCAAGCGTCGCAGCGTCTCGCGCGGTCGCGTGTAATTCGATTCCTCTGGCGCGGTCATGCAGAATGATGTCACATGGCGGCGCGAAGAACGAAATAAAATTACGCGGCTCAGCAGAAATCTTTTTTTTCAACGCCGAGAAATAATAATTATGAAAACGACGAATCTTAAAATTACATGATGAGGAGAGAAGGAACAGGGGTAATTAAAATTGAGAAATAATATACGTTTAAGAATATATATTGTTAGAAATCATAAAATTAAAAGAATATAATTTAAGATTTTGTACTACGAGCATCATCCACAATATGATTGATTGCATGTGCTAACAATTCACAATCGATCAATGAATGCTGTTCGAAGTGTTCGCTTTCAGAAATTAATTTTACATAATCTGTTGGCGCGGTAGCGCTACGTAGAACGTCTACGAAAGTGGCATATTTACTGCTTACAGAGTACATATTTTCAGTTAGCCACGTGTACATATGTTCAATGCAATGATTGTACGTGAATAGTTTACACATCGTGGCTTCAGTCATATATATGACAACGCGATGATCGGTGATTTTAATAAGTTGATCATCATGCATACGCGTGAATTCGATTCGTAAATGATCAATTTCGATGTGAGTTTGGGGCGATGTTGCGTTGCTGCGTAATCGTTGGAGTATGTCCACCTCGTTTTGTAGCAGGAGCTTCCACGTAGACATTGAAAAGCTTAACTCGCTGCCTTTATTGTCGGCTATGGCAATCTCGACGCGGCACGAATCCATACCAATGCGAATTCCAATAGTTAAACGTTTATAAGCTGTTGCGGTCAGTGGATAATCGCGTCCCAGGATCCGAACGATTGATGGTTTCGGTGTTTCCATCGTTTTTAATGATACGGATCCAGAACTGTAAGAAACAAGCACATGAAATTGATACTTCGGTCGTTTGCGTTTACAGTGAATGAAGTAAATGAAAAGTGTATAGTAACGCGTACATACCTCATATTGGATTGTTGTTGTTGTTGGCATTTATTTGGAAACCCACCATCGTTGCCGGCTGCGCAGGATGAATCGTTTAAGCTGCGTTTGTACATTTTTTGATGTGCACTATATTTTTTATGGAGTACCGGCTGTTCCGTCAAAGTCACTGAGCGATTGATGGAATAGCATCCGAGAGCTCGGCTTAAATAGAGGTGCAATTGCTTCCCCCGCCACAGCATTTTATTCTAAAACTACCAATTTTTCCATAATGATTTTTCAATCTTAACGTCGCAGCGTATCGCGCGATTGTATGTAATTTGAGACCCACCTTCAAGGATAAAAGTCTCGACACGTGTTGAATGTAATATGATACCTGTGGAAGCGTCGAATCTTAGAATTATGCGATGTCAGCAGAAACTGTATCGAATGATCTCGCGCGCTAATTGGTCATTCGCATGAATCATAGAAAGAATTATGCGATATCAGCAGAAATTGCTTCCGGGGAGGGGGTACGTCAAAAGAGTCAGACAGAGAGAGCAAATATGGGTATAAATATGCGCTCTAAACTGCACAAAGCCGCAAATCGTAGCAACGTGTTGCGCGGAAAAAAGACGCTACATTTTACATTCCATTTACGATCATGGAAGAATTTGCGCAAGTAGAACGTCAATTGTTGGATCAATCTGCACGATTGATTTACCAAGAAGAGTACCTCGCGTGGGAAGAACGGTGCAACGAGTGCATCGAATCGTTGGAAGAACAGAGCCGCGTAAAACGTCCTCGATTATCGATCGGTGTTCGACAATCCGTGGTTGCTCGAATCGCGCGTCTCGAAGGATTGAAACATTCGTTGCGCGGTCGTTTCGTGCGCGAAGGTGCCGGACATTCGAGCACAGGACTTTTGTGGCGTGAAATAGACACTGCGTTCGAAAGCCGCGTATTAACTGGTGCCGTGTTAAATTCGAACTACATCGAGCCGCGCAACTTCCTTCAGGATGCGGCGACCATCGTGCTGGAGCATGTGCAAAGTGCTCTGAGGAAACATCGAAACCTCAAAGTGAACACGGTGTTCAACGGCGAATTTGTGACGGGTGACAAGCATGCTTGTAAGAGCATCAATACCCGGAACTGCAAACTCTTCCACACATCCAATCTACAGGAGTGGTATCAGCGATGCGTCGTCGAACCCACCCTGGCATCGCTGGAAGAGTTCCAGGAACGCGACAGCGGATGGGCATTGGCGAGGATTCTCAACCTCATCATCAATGTCAATAAGTACAATCCGCTGCGCGCGGGATGTCACTGCAAGTTGCCGCGGGAATTGTTGCTGAAGAAGGCTACGATTAGCGTGCAATCTCCGGACAATGCGTGTTTCGCGTGGGCGGTGGTCGCCGCCCTCCATCCTGCCGAACGAGACACCGTGCGCCCAAGTTCATACCCCGACTATGCGTCCGTATTAAATCTCCAGGGCATTGAGTTCCCGATGTTTCTGGGACAGATCGGGAAGTTTGAACGGCAGAACGGCATCTCCATCAACGTGTACAGCTTCGAGATGGAGATGGAGAAGCCGAAGAAAGGCTCCACAGTCTTCCCGCTGCGCCTCACCAACCAAAAGAGGGATCGGCACGTCAACCTGCTCTACACGCCGAATCAAGAACACGGTGATGTAGGACATTTTGTATGGATCAAGAACTTGTCCAGGCTGGTGGGTATGCAGCTGAGCAGACACAAGGCAAAGAAATTCATCTGTGATCGGTATGTATATAAAAATTATGAAATGTTGAAAAAAATATCGCGCGAAAAAAAGATTAAATAAAAAATGTTGGGTTTACAGCTGTATGCACTACTTCAGATCTACCCAAAAGTTGGAGCTTCATACAGTGGACTGCGGCAAGATGAACGATTGCGCCATCCTGCTGCCCAGCGAAGGCAACAACTTGCTGAGTTTCGGCAACCACGGTATGAAGGAGCGGCTCCCCTTCGTGGTGTATGCAGATCTCGAATGCATCATCGAGAAAACAGAGGACAGCCGCCAAATTGAAGACAATAAATTACACACGTATCAACACCATAAAGTTCATAGTATAGCCTATCCTCATAAAAAACTTCAAGGAAGTAAAAAAATTACGCCAAGTACATGAAATCGAGGACAAAAAAGAGTATTATCAAAAATCACAAGAAAAAAAAAAATAGTATACATGAAAAAGTCGAGGAAGAAGAAGAGTATCAAAAAATAAATATAAAAAAAGACAAAGACACATGAAAAAGTAAAAAATGTTAATGTAATGTTAATTGACTTAGTCTTAATAATTTGCAATAACTCCCTTACAATCTAAAAAAAGATGTGAAATCAAAATGAGCTGCAAGTACATAACAAAAAAAGAAAATAATATAATCACCCAAAAAAAGAAAATAATATAATTACAATATAAAAAAAATGTGAAATCAAAATGAGCTGCAAGTACATAAAGGTGCTTTCCAACTGCGCTTAAGATGACACAACTACATATACACAGCTAAAATGTTGTGTTCATAAATTTCATTTCGCATATCGTGGACATTTTTTAATTAACCCATCAAAAAGAATCACATTTAAAAACAATGTCGTAAATTAATTAATTGCTTTACAAAATTAATGATATACAAAAATTGCGCCAATTATAACAATGACTATTTATACAAAGAAAAACAATGTATTAAATAATATAACACAACAAAAGACAAAAAAAAATATCCGCGGCCTGGAAGTCAAATACTTGGCGTGGCCAGGCAAGGTATTCTGAGATCATCAATGCGATTCTGCGTCATTTCAATAACATATATATTTTGCAAAGTCATTGTAAATCTTCACGCATTATTTATTTATCGCGTGGCTTCCAAAACAGCCTAATAAGATTACACTTGAAGTAATGCATGTACGAATGTGCTGATATCATAATGATTCATGCACGTCATTGATTAGTTTTAATTAGTTTTACCTTGGATGCAATTTTACGTACGTACTGCCTTGCTTAAATAATTGAAAGCTGTCTGAACCTTACATAAATACGAATTTAAATATGGCTTTAAGAAACCATGTTATTAATGGAAACTGCCAAAATGGACTTCAAATTCGGTAATAGAGGTTTTATTTGTTTGCAAAAAAAATATAACACATAAACTATTTATATGTATGAAAAGGGATTATCCAGAGGTATGCTAGCGTATATTTACAAAATACAAAAACTTAATTTTAAGAGTTGGTGGTGGGGGTAACTTGAAAAATATGGATTTTTCGAAAATAATTTTTACGCGGTTTTGTAGATATAAAAGAAGGATGCAACTTTTGTTTAAACTTCTTTGCGATATCTCTCACCGTTCTCGAGATATTCCACGGAAAAGAAAATTCTGCATTTTCTTCAAGGGGTGATTTCACCCCTAAAAAATGCTTTTTGGCACCAACGAAAAATAGGGTTGTGTTACGGATGAACTACTCTACTTGCACACCGAGTTTCATAATTTTCTGAATTTCCGGGTTGCCGAACGTCCCTTGTAAGTCAATTAACATTACATTAACATTTTTTACTTTTTCATGTGTCTTTGTCTTTTTTTATATTTATTTTTTGATACTCTTCTTCTTCCTCGACTTTTTCATGTATACTATTTTCTTTTTTCTTGTGATTTTTGATAATACTCTTTTTTGTCCTCGATTTCATGTACTTGGCGTAATTTTTTTACTTCCTTGAAGTTTTTTATGAGGATCTCACTTCTTTTTACAAAGATAATTTGCATAGGGAATGACTCCAGATAATTTTTAAAATATTATATGATTATCTTCTATTTTTTGTGATTTATTTGATAATACTCTTTTCCGTCCTCGACATTTTCATGTACATGGCGTATTTTTTTTACTTTTTTGAAGTTTTTTATGGAGATTAATTACTTCTACGCTCTACGGTATCAAAGAGGTTACAGATCAAACAATTTTATTCATTACTGCTTCAATATTGTGTCGAAATCGACTATAAATTTCTTTCATTCAAAGTAACGAATGAAAATTATCTTTTTCTCTTTTTCACTTCGCTTCTTCGTCTTCTCCCCTTTTCTCTACGTAGGTATATGTATAAAATATTTCCGCTGTCACCTTACCTTAGTTACTTTATCACTTACAATCGGGAATTAATTGATCAATTTCGATGCAGTTTTTTTAACGAGCGGCACAATAATGAAGGGTCGGATGCAATAAGGGGACTAGTGCTCGAAAATGCGAAAAATTATTGTCCAAACGCTAAAAAGAATTGGAAAATTAAATGTTAATCTGTATTTTAAGAAATATAGTGTTGTAAAGCTCGTCACAACACACATTTTTTCTATTTACAGTTTGTTTATCCAATCATTAATATTCGAGCTAAAAATTATAAACAAAATATTTCTCAACGTCCAAAGTAAATATTTCTTTAAACATAAATTGCAATAAGTTGAGGAAATATTCACGGATCGTTATGAGACTAAAAATGTAATTTCACAAAACTCTAGCAAAGCCGCAAAGTGTATGTTAAAAAATGTAATAATATTTAATTAAAAAGTAATACTGGTTTGTGGTTATATGCTGATTGCATATCGATTGAATTGATTTGATTTAAGGTTACAGGCTGTTTCAAGTCGTTTGAATTTGTGGTTCTGGGTTATATTTATGATATACAAACAGGACGCAACGTACCTTGTGTTTGAGACTGCATTTTGGTTGCAATTCAATGGTACAGCGATATATATTTGTAAAAACACGTGGCATCTCAAATTTTGACAACCTACCTTATTTGACACTCGTCAGGTTATAACCTGACTGTAAGCTATCAAAATTTGGAGTAGATTGCATAGTGAAGATAGCGATTGACGAACGAAACATGTATTAGTTCGTTTTTATACAATGACGGACGACGAACCCTGCCGAATAATCTCGAGAGTCGACGAACGAAACATACACTTGTTTCTTTTGGCTGAAGGTGTGCGTGTAACGCGTATATACGTATTATGTTGACGAAAAATTTCTTGGAGAAGGAGAAGAAGAAGAAAATCTTACCGTTTTCGACAGATCCATGAGACGATATTACGATATCTCTATCATGCGTGGACCGATTTTATTGAAATTGGTCTTATTCGAAAGCTTATATGCGGTTTACATGAGAAAAATGCCATTAAATATAGAAAATATTGCAGGCGTGATGAGATATTAATGAAATAAGTTTCAGGTTAGGTTGGAATAGCTGTGCTTCGAGTAAAGATACACGGCAGCGACAGGCATATACAAGGTGTCTTTTCTTTCATGTACTTGGCGTCGAGACGCTACCGCGTCTCTAGATTATATGCATTGCTCGTATGATACATCGCTGTCGACGTATCGATGTCGCCGCGACGCGGATTGTGTTTCATGGTTCGTAGACGAACTAAAAAATTTTGCAAACTTCGCCAAACCCATCTTGACCAGTAATGTTCCCATGCTGAATTTAACTCCTAAACAGTGGACGACATTTCACGATGCAACACACTGTCATATTTGCGAAGAACCATTCGAGGCTAGCGATGTACGAGTTCGCGATCATTGTCATCTCTCCGGACGGTTCAGAGCCCCAGCACATTCGGAGTGCAATTTAAATTATAAAAACGCGTTTTACATCCCCATAGTTTTCCATAATTTATCCGGCTACTATTCGCATTTCATTATCGAGGAAATATCTACCGCTTTTGAAGGTCACGTTGACGTATTGCCTATAACGAAAGAAAAGTATATTTTCTTCACAAAAAATGTCGAAGATAAGTAGTAAGACTATGGGGATTCCAACCCAGGTTCTCTGAGGGGAGCGCGGGGGCGGGGGGAAGTGATGGCGCGCGGGGGAGCGCGGCGGTGGGAAACACGGGCGCGGGGCCTGCGGAGAGTGGAAGACCGGTTGCGCGCGCACGAGCCGCGGAGTGGGGGAAGTCGCGATGATGCAGGGGGTCAGTCCGGACCGAGCCGCCGCGGAGACCTCTCCAGACCGGACCCATCCCCGAAAATTGTTTAGAGGGAGAGGCCAACCCCGAAAACTTTTTCAATCCCGCCCCACCCCAGCAGAGAAATAATAATAATTTTTTTATCAATGATCCAACGAACCATTATGTAGCAAACAGAAATACTTTTTTCTGAACCAATATGCAGCAAGCATTTTAAAGTTTTTAAAGTTTTTAATGCTAACAGCATTCTAAAGCGTTCCGATTTAACGTCGCGGCGTATCGCGCGATAACGTGTGTAATTTAACTCCTTTGAGAAAGCTATGCAAGATGACGTCATTTGGCAGCGTGACAAAATGTCATGAATAAAATAAAATAAACACTGAATCTTAGAATTAGGTGGCGAGGAGGATGATGGGTAAATAAAATGGTACAATGAAATATGTTTAAGAATATATATGGTATGGTTTTATTTTTTCCTTCTATAAAGGAATAATAATAATAATAATAATAATGATAATAAAATAAAAAATATATAAAATATAAAGAAAAAAGAAAAAAGAAAATAAAATATAATAAAATACAAAATAATAAAATAGTAAATGAAAAGAAAAAAATTAAAAAATCACTCGGGAGGCGGTGGTGGTGACGGCGGTGGTATAAAACACCCTTCGGGCCACTCTGGTGACGGTGATGGTGGTGGCGACGCCGACGACGAAGATGGTGGTGTCGACGGCGTCGATGGCGGCCACCAGGGTGCCGCATCGCAGGATGATGATGATGATGATGATGACGGAGGTTGTGACGGGGGCCCCGGAGGCGCCATCACCCACCCTGAATGTGTTGGCGGCGGCTGCGGCCTACTGACATATATCCAGGGGGGTGATTCTGGTGATGGGAGCCGCGGCTGCCGCAGGGGCCCCATCTGCCGATATGGCACCCGCGGGCGCCGCAGCCTTTCCACCAGCCCTGACTGCCGACGCATCCGCGGCTCCTGAGGAGGCACCACCGGGGGTGCCTCCTGGGCCTCCACCAGAACCCGCGCCAATATCGCCAGCTGCTCCAACAGTTCATAATTCTAGACCACATACACAAACATCGTTATAATTAAGCATATAAATAAACATATAAATAAACATATAAATAAACATAATAAACATGAAACACACATACCACTGGAGGCTGAGGCGAATGCGGCGATGAAGGTGGTGATGATGATGGTGGTGATGGTGGCGAGTCCTAGAAGATAGAAATCCACGATATAATATTAACACAGCCACCTGATTCGATCTCACTCGATTTCAACTGTTAAACGTGATTAATGTAAAAATATTGCAAAGTACATACCTCAGGATTGTCCCAACATAGATCGGGGCTCCCCTCTGGTGCAATGCGCAGTAATCCCATTTTTTTGTATACCACAATAACTATCGCTACCACTATCGTTCTGTCACAGTTTGACAGGCAACTGGTCTCGCTGCGTCTCCTGGCTCTCGCATCTGAACTCTTATCATGAAATCGAGAAGTGCGTAGTTTTGCAAAGTAAGATAGTATTGTTTTCCATATTCATTTTCGCTGACCGTCCTCTCCTTCTTCGTATGTATCTTCTTTCCATTCTTCGTTTGCATCATTTCACTACACCACTCTGAACGTAAATCGAACGTGAATCGTACCACTCTGAACGTGAATCACATCACTCTGAACGTAAATCGAACGTGAATCGAACGTGAATCGTACGGGTACTGAACGGCTTTGATCGGGTATTGAACGTGAATCGAACGTGAATCGTACTACTCTGAACGTGAATCGTACCACTCTGAACGTGAATCAAACCGCTTCTACATAATTATAACTATCATCTTAATCTAGCATATAGGAGGTTGGGAAGGGTGAAAAAAAACATTTATGCATTAAAAATTGATCATATTTTATTTATAAATTTTTCTTTGGTGTTTAGACCACCAGTTGAATATTTTAAATACATTTTGCAAGGCACAATGCTTTGCGTGTCTGCCACATCGCAGAGTATTAACTACAGCTTATTTAGAGATTTAATATCCTCGTAGTTATCATCGAGGAATTCCGCAAGCCAGTCGCGTTTCTGCAACCCTTTAACCTATACGATATGGGATGCATCATCTTCTTCGTTGATTGCATCAGCTACAGCTTTCGAAATTAGCTGTTTAGCCATACTGTACGGAACGTCTCCATCGTCCCACCGTAGTCCATGATGTTTTGCCACCAACCATCGGATGCTTGATTTGTCGGATTTCACAAGAAGATATTGCGGCATTGAACTCCCAAACATATAGTGCGAGAGAATTGTTCCCTTTCGTAGGATAGCCACTTCCTGCACAACAAATCTTCCATCAACGATGAACCCTTGCAGGTCAACAAATGTTGGTACAGTCATTATTGGTACAATTTAGAGGTTCGTTCGCTTCCAAGACAGACGAGAGAATGCAGTTTTTCTCGTAAAGCATCTTGATTTTCACGATGAAATTTTGATATGATTTTACACATGAGAGGGCAGGCAAGTAGCATGACAATTTAATTGATTTTGCGCACCACGTTTGTCAGCGGATTGTATTCAACCACCCGATCATGCAGAATCAGACAGTAGGCTGTAGTATTTGCAGGCACATTCTCTTTACACTCGAATTCTATGCGCACATCCACTGTGCCATTCTTGATCGACTCATTTTGTCGCGAGCAATCAATTACCGCGAGGGGACCAAATTGTAAAAATTCAGCCACGGTGAATAATGCCTCGTTGCAACCATGATGTAAGGACATAAGGTGTGCTCGACCGGCAGCTCAGTTCCGTCTTCTACTGCGCCTTCCCACTTTCCGCCATGTTAAAATATGGCCGCCTAGTTACATTATGGGGTTTATAATGTACTACCTAACTTCGTGTAGCGTAATACTTCATTCTACAATAAAACATATCGTGACGAGACTCGCAACAGTATGGACTGTTACGTTACCAGATTTGAATGCAACTGTCGTATTGGTTGACAATCCAATATGGACGATCATGGGAAGGGCACGTTATTGGCTAATTTGGAAGGCTGCACACGAGCACACCTTATGTCCTTACATCATGGTTGCAACTATGTCCATAATACGATTTATGGAATTGTATATACATATGAAACAAGATGGCATGCTTATTCTTGTCAAAGTCCAAGTTCATGTCATCATATGGATAAAATTCCGATTTGAGAAAAAGTTTTACATTGGTCAATTTACAGTTGTTGAACATAGTAATATCTTCAGACAGCACATTCTTTCGATTAGTCTGTAAAGCAAGGATGATGCATCGCGGCTTCTCCAGCTGTGCAGATGCTTTCACGGCCCACGAATGCTTGGTTGTGCTCTGTAAGAGAGGATACTCATACAGATCCCACGAGTGAAAACAAATGCTCAGGTTTTGTCCACTTTCCAAAGCGATAGCTTATTAAGGTCGTTCAGCGTCACATGAGGCATTCGCCATTGTAGTTTAAGTAATTCAATTTCTGGTTCCAACATCTGTGATCCTATCAGAGCATTGTTATCGTTGCGCGATCGTATTAAAATCAATTCGTGACGCGCATTAATAATCATGCGTTTGTAGTCCTCACAAAATCCCAGCAAATATTTGAGTGGGACGCAAAAATAGAAAAGATTTTTCACTATTAGTCCATCGCGTCGTTTCAAGCCCCATCCGGCATTCTCCATATTTTTGTCTTCGTCAGATGTCAGTGATACATAGTTTTTAAGCGTACTAGTTATTCCAACGTTTCTGTTGCGATCAATCTCCACACCGTTCAGCTCGTATCGAATCTCATCGAATAAGAACGCCACACAATTATTTCCCAACATCACCGTTAACACATCATTTGGCTTATTTATCTTCAATTTCCCCTCCACATAGAGGAAACTTTCACACGGTAATGTGTATAAATCCTGCTGCTGTATCGGTATTCTGATCTCATCGCTGCATCCAAACGTCGTGTTGACATATGGGTTGTATGTGTGACTCTCGAGCTTCACGATACGATCATCAAACGTCGGCTTCCCTCCAATGCTTAGAATGTCAGCCATTTTTTTCAACTTATATGCGCACAATGAATCCCAATGATTTCAAAAATGCAATGTTCACAACAGTGAGCCTCTTCCTTTTAGCGTGATCTGAGCTGTTGCAGTTATTGTTGTTGTTGTTGTTGTTGTTGTTGTTGTAAACAATTTCACTTGGAAGAAACGGGTTTCTGGAGTCGTTCAACACGAGCATCTCTTTCACACCACACGTATTATCGCCGTCGTCGCACGTGTAGTCTGATGGTAATCTCTTCACCTCGAAAATCTAGTAACCGTCCGTCTTGATTAGAGATGGAGTGCAAAATCACTAACAGTGATTTATCACAGTGATCGCAGATTCACGATCACGGTCGTGATTTAACTTCAATCACGACCGTGATTGTGATTTTTTTAACTTGAGTGAATTGTGTACTGTGATCGTAATTCTTGATCTTGATTGAATTATTTTTTATAAAATATTTTCATAGAGCTTGTGTTACAGTCAAAGCGTGCTAATTCAGCGAATATATAGAATATTCATTCATAAATAGTCAATGTATGCACCCACTGATTTGATTGGTTAAAGTATTCACATATACATTATACGTTTTAACTAAAGTAAAGAAATATTCGTTAATTTAAATAGATTGAGAATGATTACATTGGTTCAAAATATTCAACTGAGATTCTATAAGAACAGTGAGGGCTTGAGAATGTTTCGAGAGGAAGTAGAAATTGGGGTTATGTGGCGCGTGCAAAGAGCAGTTATACTCTCCACCAATCAGAAGCGATCACTATTCTGCCTGCACCAATCAGAGGCGATCACGGATCACCGTTCTGCCTGCACCAATCAGAAGCGATCACGGATCACTGTTCTGCCTGCACCAATCACATACGATCATGAAAATCACGGATCACTGTGAAAAATCACCGTGATTGGGAACGAACGTGATCGGATCACTCGTGATTCACAAATCACTGTTCTAGCCAACACTAGTCTTGATCCACAACGCGTATCGTTAGATCCGTAACGACCCGTGCGGTGATTGGAAGGTAAATGATCTGTGCAGGCGTTTCCGATATCTTATATCCTGGTGGAACTCTCGGAGAAAATTCATGTATCGTATGTACACGCCTCCCATTGTTGTACGCGCCTGTGGTCACGCTACATTCTACGCGGATAATGTTCACGTTCATGATATTAATTGGATCGTCTGATTCGTGCCACCGTCCTGGTTCTAATACCCGATTCATCGAGAAGCCCAGTAGCGATCCAATGATATTGCGCTTCGTAAAATCTATGGTGAACGAGCAGTACAGCTCGCTTTTCATGGTATTGTTGTTGGCACGCAACACTATAGGATACACATCGTTGTCACCATCGGTGTCATCGAGATTTTTTGGATACCGCTCGAGTAATCGCTGTCTCAAATACTTGGCAATGGCGTCTAGTTCGTAGGAGCCGTGTGGAATCCTAATAATTTCAGGAGTGGTGTCAACATTACTGTTTTTGATGCCATAGTTTGAGGTGAAGTTGAAGTTATCGTTGCTCCAGTCGATGTTTGGTATTGTATGATAAGTTTCAAAGGTTGTCAGGCCAAGCTCGTAATCATCATCGCTCAAATCTATGGGTGGAAAGTAGCTCACCGCGAGGGTGCTACTCTTACCGGTTAGAGTGAATGTTAGCGATATATTCAGAGCTGCACAACTCGACTAGTACTGAATCATAGTGGTGGGAAGTCAATCCTTAAATATAGTGTCGATCGTTTGTAGAAAGCGTAGACATAGTTGTCCACAATTGCTCTGATTGTACTTCTGATAAGACGTTCGATTGCATTCGATTTTCACAGCATCTTTATCCAGATATTGTACCAATTCCTTAGGTGGTCGAAGATTTCCAAAGCTGTCGAAATATATAGCTCGACTGCCAACTCCTCCAATTGCGCATCGGTAGTTACGCCCGCGGGCATTTTTATTTTCTTTTCGACGTTTTTTTTTTCGTTTCGATATTCCCTGTCCACGCTTGTATGGCGTGAGATAAAGTCCACGACCTTCTATGGAGCGATTATGACGTTGCATTTCCTGCAGCTAATGCTGCGCCGCCTTATTATCGTTTACCGCCTTGGCGATCCCCGCTGCTCCGCCAGCTAACGATCCGAGAACACCTAGCAGCGGGAGAAGTGGTAATATACCAGCCCGTCTTGCCACAGGAAGAATCCGCTTTTGCGATGCTCTCTTTGAAGTCCTTTTGCGGGTTTTTGTTTTCATCCCCATTCCGATTTTCGTCTTGGCCTTCATAGTTGCCCAAATAGCTGTAGCAGCACCTTTTTCGCCCAGAGTCGAGTCTCGCGCAACGATGCGTTTTCGCGCTTTGTCAGCGAGAACTTTATCTGCCACGTGCCTTTCACCGAGGTCGTTGCTACGCGAATATGCAATATCGTGTTCGCGACACGCTGCGTCCAACGGATTGATACCTCGATCACCTCTAGCCAATCGTTTTATCAGATGAGTTCCTAGACCACAAAACTGATATCCCGGAATATGTAATTCGATAGGTAGCGCGTTTATCGCCCGATTTAACAGACCAAAACCTTTCTTTACTCTCGTCGGTGACATTCGCTACAGTTTTTAATCAATGGTGCTGGACCATCGATATGCGTTCGCTGCCAAGGGCGGTTATAATGTTCCAAGCACCGACGATGCTGCTGAACCTCAGAATCGGCTTTTATATGCTCCGGGAGTCGGTCCCACAACTGGTCAATGTGTCTACCAAACTCGCGCTGTAGAATAATCTTTGGTATATATTTCAACTGCTCAGAGGTAGGTCACGAAAATCGCAATTATCCGACAGGATCAGAAGCATTTTGAATACTGAGCTGTCGTGTTTCGGCGCGGACCTATAAATAGGGCGTGTCGTCGCATCGACGTAGCAAAATCATTTTTCACAGTTCACGGAGAGGATGCGATTCGTGCGACAACCTGTAACGATACGCGTATCAAATTTTGACGATAAATCGCAAATGTTGCCTCCGAAAACAAGACGCAGACATGGTAGCATGCTACCAAACACTATCCGCTGCCTAATTTGTGGTCCATCAAACTGTGGAAAGACCAACGTGCTGATGCGCTTGTTGGAAAGTCCACACGGCGTTCGCTTCGAGAACGTGTACGTATATTCCAAGTCGTTGCAGCAGCCGAAATATCAGTATTTGGAGAATTTATTGACTCCGATAGATGAAATTGGCTACTTTACGTTTCCAAATAACAGTGATGTCATCTCACCGAGCGAATCGCTTCCGAATTCTATTTTTATCTTTGATGACGTGGCATGCGACAAGCAAGATACGATAAGGGAGTACTTTGCAATGGGGCGCCACTCGAACGTTGACTGTTTCTATCTGTGTCAGACGTATGCAAAGATTCCCAAACATCTTATATGCGATAATGCGAATCTGTTGATTCTGTTTAAGCAGGATGGTACCAACTTGAAACATGTGTACAACGATCTCGTAAACACTGACATGACTTACGAGGATTTCTGCGCATTGTGTCGTAATTGTTGGCAACGGGAGTATGGTTTCGCGGTGATAGACAAGGACAGCGCGATGTCCAACGGACGTTACAGAAAGGGATTTTACGAGTTTGCGGTACCGTGAGATGGTCAATTGTCATCAACACGTCGGTGGGAAAGCAACATCTGCGGTATAACGATGATTGATATCGATAGTCTGGAGATTAAGGATCGCGAGAGAATAGCGAAGGAAATTGCAAAAACCAGCGAAGCCATTCGCCGGAAACATCAGGCTTTGAAGACTGGCAAGATGGAGGAAGATATCGCGTTGGAGAGATACTTCAAACCTATCGTAGAACCCTTAAAACATATTATGGAAAATACCGCAGCGGCAGAAGTTGACAAATCATCGTTGATGAGCACAGACGTTGAAGAGAATGAAACATTAACGCCCAAAACAAAAATTCATCCGAAAGGGAACACACCATGCAAGGCAAAGAGGAAACCACACACATCATCGGAATATTCACCCGTAACCTCCACACCAGTTCAATCGAAGCGGAAACGGCGTAATGCCACGTCAAACGATTCTCCGGTTCCACCAACGCCAATAAATACAATTCCTCATGTACAATCGCTCTCAACCATTGATGATGATGTTTTCGAAACTGGCCCCAACGAGCCGTTGGCAACATCTGTTAGGCAACAACTCCAAACACCCGAGGGACAAGAAACATTTCGCAGCCATTTCGGTCCGCTGGGGCAAAAATACATGAGCACAATCCTAAGTGGTGATAAGAATACAACAATTGACTATGTGTATGGCGTATACTTTGACGATAGTAGACCCATGCTTGGGGATAAGGCTTTCGATATAGACAAGGATGACAATATAATCATAGATGGTGTAAAATACAGAGGAACAGTCGGCCTTTACGAACTGATTTTCAAGAGAATTCCTGACGATACTGTATGCACCGATGCCGATAAACCCAAATTCAAAAGTATACTGCTGGCGACAAACGCCCACAGACGCGATCATGTCGCTAAAAAGCCTCCATTGAGCAACAAGGGATACATGTACAAACATGTAATTGCACCGCTACTCCCTAGCGCATCGACTAATAGTAGAGCAGGGAAAGGTCTAAGGACACCGCGAGCCATTATGGTAAACGATAACAAGATCGATTACGTGCACTGGGACGATCCCAACGAGCTGGTGGATCGGTTGCGTTTGCTGGAAGCGTCGCGTCAGGCGGGTAACAACTCTCATGATCCTGAAATTCTATCTATTCACGAGGAACTCCGCGAGATAGGCCTCATTATATAAATTAAACCACACCCCGATGATGTGTATAGTATGCATCGAGATGTCGATCAACAAGTTTGGGGTATCGCTCGAGAAGAGTGGAGTAGCTAGAATGGACTATTACAAATGGAACGGTGTGATTCGAAATTACATGCGAGATAACGCTCTTTGTGTGGTTGGTGCCGATTTTGATGCAAAATCACGCAAGATACGACGCGCAGCTCAGCCGGTGGCTGACACCGATGCCGTCAATAAACTATACGTGGAAAAGAGCATTAAATTTTTGAGAGAGCAGCAGGAAGAATTAGAGAGGAAGCTGGTCGTGTTTCAGAAAGATATGCTGACGTTCCAAAACTGTGTTCAAAATATATCGCAGGCGTTGAATTCTATCCCACAGCCGGACAATGAAATTCGTAAAGTTAAAGAGGCTATAACCGCTTTTGCTACGGAGCAGCAACTTGTTCAGAATTTCCTGGAACCGACGGGAAGCACATAATGCATGTACATGATAATTATCACATCATTCGGGTCCAAGACACCTCTGCGATCAAACATGCAGCCATTATCGAAATCCAAGAGTGAAGAAAACCATAGCCACAAAAAGCGACAACTCGTTGAGGAATTGCACGCTCCAGCTCGAAGACATTTCCCACGAAGGCGCGTCATAGTGCATGGATACGATGATCTGTGGCAAGCTGACATTGTAGAAATGCGTCCATACTCGCGATTCAACCAGGGTGTCACCACTACATACTCACCGTCATCGATGTGCTGAGCAAGTATGGGTGGGCGTTACCGCTTAAGACTAAAAGTGGTGCTGAGGTGACTAAAGCGTTTGCAAAGATATTTAGAGATAGGTATCCGAAAAATTTGCAAACCGATCAAGGAAAAGAATTTTACAACGCTGATGTGCAGAAACTCTTTACAAAGCACGACATTAATCATTATTCAACGTATTCGGTTATGAAGGCCTCCGTCGTGGAACTTTTCAACCGAACTTTGAAGAATAATATGTGGAAAATGTTTACACTCAATGGAACCTACAGATGGACCGATGCGCTATCGCGTCTACTTGCAGAGTATAACGCACGAAATCATAGAACCATCGGAATGCGTCCTTGCGTGATTTCCCGAATTCCCCGAATTTAGTGAAAAATTATGTATCTTTATTTATTAGCCCATGGATAGTAAAGAAAGATATATAATTTTTCACTAAATTCGGGGAATTCATAGAACAATTGGATATCATTGGGCTAACAGAGATATGGATATTCCAGAATCCTATTTTTATTGTCTGCTTTTTTCCCTCGCTCTTTATGAAACTACACATCATTTCGATATGAAATTTTCAAATTTCTTTTTTATATTATACAATAAATACAATAAATACAATAAATACAATTTCTTTTTTTACAATGGAATTTGGTAATGTCCCCAGGATAGAGTGTCGGTCGAATCGGGTACGATATACCGCTTGTCGTCGTACGGACTTAGAGCGATTTTGGATTCCGAAATGGTGTACATTTTATGCAATTTAGACCGTATGTACGATTGTCTGCGAACCATTTCGATCTCCCTATGCAAACACACTGCGCGTAGTTGCCGAAAGTTATCGTTCTGGCTATGACGTTGGTCTTGACGCCTTTCGCCTTTTTCGTATCTTTTTTGCCGTCTACGCGAAGTGCATACATTTTCGCTCTAAGACCTACGAATTCGGTCATTATCGGACCGTTATTTTCATCCTTCATCAGCCCCAGAACCTTCTTATATACATGTGGCATATTATATGCATTGTCGATGGGATAATCGCTTGTGTCGAATCTATCAATATTATGTTTCATGGTCTCATAGATATCATCGCATCGAATGTGATAAATAAGACTGTCAGTGTCGGTGTATAGAATTTTACAATTTTGTCCGTGCAGGGGAGACATGTACTCGTGGTGAAATTCATACAATCAAATTTTTGATATGTCCAGAATGCACATACCCACGTATATCGGTTTGTTGAATTTCACCTCGAGTTTTCGCAATTCAACAGCTATTAAATTTTCCGAAAAAACACTTCTGCTGTGGAAATTCGGTTTCGCGATCATTGCCTCCGCACCATATCTCCCTTCCCAATGTGTCAAAAGTTTTACATCCACATGGTTTCGTACATTTTCCATAGTTTTACCGAATACCGCGTTGTTCATCAATTTGTACAAATTTTTTTCAAAATCGTTTGTCGCGCTTGCTCTAAACCGTGTGTTGAGTTCGATGTAATCGCGGAGCCAGGGGGATTGAGCGAATTGAAGCACGCGGTGTATCTTTGTAATACGAAGACCGTGACGTATGCACTGCCGCAGGTTGCGATAATAGATAACATAACGTTGCTTATCATATACCGCCGCGAGTAACTTATCCTGCCTGCTGCCAGGTGGTTTGACACGCGTCGGGCAGAACGGTAGATCGACATGAATGTTGTGCAGACGTTGTGGATATTCCAGATCTACCTCGAGAATGTATCCCGTGGGTGAATCTACACCGATTGAAGATATGTCAAAATTTACAACATCTTCAACCCATTGAAATTTAGCGTATGGCAGAGGCTGACACATTGCCCATCCATACAAATTGTTCACATCAAAGTACATCAAGTACGATGACTCTTCCGATGCGTCGTAAGATGACATGTACTTGTTATTGGCATGTGCGTATCTTCCGGAACATTGACTTAAACCACCTCGTATACCGCGTTCGACAAACATGACCATATCGACGTCTGTGAGCAATTCGAATGTAATTTTGGTGTGTTTTAGCATTGCATCCCATGTGAAACCAGGTAGAGTATAATAATGTGCTGCATCTAATTCATAACTCTTGATACAACTTTCGCGAAAATTTTCAAAAATATCTGCCAATAACAAGACATCAGTTGTCAAATACAAGTCGCTGTATTCGCCCAAGGTTCTAATCCCAAAACGCTGCCAGACAGTCTCAGCATGTGCGTAATCGGCCTCCGATACTGCCTCACCCGTTAACGAACTGTAGAATGATTCACGCGGCGGTAAGCATGGATCCTGCAGCTTGTTCGCGCAATCAAGGTATTCATATGGAAAGACACCCTTTCGCGTCAATAAATTGAAATCCTCGGTGGATAATGTTTCAAATTCGGATCGTAAAATTTTTAATTTATCTGTGCTAAGTAAAGATGCTAATTTGTCGAGACTGGTATTTAGAAATTTGTATGAATCGATGAATCGTAATTTAATATAATTTCGCGAGTCTGATTCAGCCGTATCTTCGACATTTTTGGTGAAGGAAATATATTTTTCTTTAGTTATGGGCAATACGTCAATGCTGTCTTCGAAAGCGGTAGCTATTTCCTCGATAATGAAATGTGAATCATAGCCTGATAAATTATGGAAAATTATGGGGATGTAAAACGCATTTTTATAATTTAAATTGCACTCTGAATGTGCTGGACCTCTGAACCGTCCGGATAGATGGCAATGATCGCGAACTCGTACATCGTTAGCCTTGAATGGTTCTTCGCAAATATGACAGTGTGTCGCATCTCGAAATGTCGTCAACTGTTCAGGAGTTAAATCCAGCATTGGACCATTACTTGCCAGAATGGGTTTGGCGAAGTTTGCAAAATTTTTAAGTTCGTCGACGAACCATGAAACACAATCCGCGTCGCGGCAACATCGATACATCGACAGCGATGTATCGTATGAACAATGCATATAATATGCAATGCTGTGTACATTGTGGTGTTGATATGTATGCAATTTATTATCATCACCCACTCGGTTGTCCTCTGTTTTTTCAATGATACACTCCAGATCTGCATACACCATGAAGGGGAGCCGCTCCTTCATACCGTGGTTGTTGAAACTCAGCAAGTTGTTTCCTTCGCTGGGCAGCAGGATAGCGCAGTCGTTCATCTTGCCGCAATCCAGCGAATGCATCTCCAACTTCTCGGCGGATCCGAAATGGTGCATACATCTGTAAAAAACACAAAAAAAAAATTTTATTTAATTTTTTTTCCGTGAGACTTTTTAACATTTCACAAGTTTTCTATACATACCGATCACAGATGAATTTCTTTTCCTTGTATCTGCTCAATTGGACGCTCACCAGCCGGGACAAGTTCTTGATTCACACAAAGTGCCCTACATCGCCATGCTCATGATTTGGTGTGTAGAGCAAGTTAACGTGTCGATCCCTCTTTTGGCTGGTGAGACGCAGTGGGAAGACTGTGGAACCTTTCTTCGGCTTCTCCATCTCCATCTCGAAGCTGTACACGTTGATGGAGATGTCGTTCAACCGTTCAAACTTCCCAATCTGTCCCAGAGACATCGGGAACTCAATACCCTGAACATTTAATATGGACGCATAGTCGGGGTATGAACTTGGGCGATCGGGATGTCTTTCCGCAGGATGGAGAGCGGCGACCAATGCCCACGCGAAGCATGCATTGTCCGGGGATTGTACACTAATTGTTGCATTCTTCAACAATAAATCATGCGGCAACTTGAAGTGGCATCCCGCGCGCAGCGGATTGTACTTGTTGACATTGACGGTTAGGTTGAGGATTCGCGTCAATGCCCATCCGCTGTCGCGTTCCTGGAACTCTTCCAGCGATGTCAGGGTGGGTTCGATGACGCATCGCTGATACCACTCCTGTAGATCGGATGTGCGGAAGAGTTCGCAGTTTCGGGTGTTGATGCTTTTACAAGCATGCTTGTCACCCACCACAAATTCACCGTTGAACACCGTGTTCACTTTGAGGTTTCGACGTTTCCTCAAAGCGCCCCGCACATGCTCTAGCACAATGGTCCCCGCATCTTGAAGGAAGTTGCGCGGTTCGATATAGTTCGAATTTAGCACTGCACCAGTTAACACGCGACTATCGAAAGCAGTGTCTATTTCACGCCACAAAAGTCCCGTACTCGAATGTCCGGTACCTTCGCGCACAAAACGTCCGCGCAATGAATGTTTCAGTCCTTCAAGCCGCACGATTCGAGCAACCAATGATTGTTGAACACCGATTGATAATCGCGGACGTTTTACGCGGCTGTGTTCTTCCAAAGATTCGATGCACTCGTTGCACCGTTCTTCCCACGCGAGGTACTCTTCCCGGGAAATCAATCGTACAGATTGATCCAGCAATTGGCGTTCTACTTGCGCGAATTCTTCCATGGTTGTAAATGCAGTGTGTCTTTTCCTCGCAACACGTTGCAATGATTGGAGGCTTCGTGCAGTTTGGAGCGCGCTTTTTTATTGTTGGTGCCGCGATTTGGTATCTCCGTCTAACTCTTTTGACGTACCCCTCCCTCGAATGCAAAAACAATGATTCATCCTAATATGGTTCTCTGCAGTTTCTGCTGATACAGCATAATTCCTTCCATGATTCACGCGCATGATGAATTGGTGCGCAAGATCATCCGACACAGTTTTTGCTGATTACACATAATTCTAAGATTCGACGTTCCCAAAAGTATTATATTACGTTCAACACGTGTCGAGACTTTTATCCTTGAGGGTGGGACTCAAATCACATGCGATCATGTGATATGACCTTATATGGTGTGCAAACTCCAAATCATTCGATACAGTTTCTGTCAGCACAGCATAATTCTATGATTCATGCATATGACCCCGAGGAGGGGTAGATGGTAGAGGTGGTGCATAACACCACTATTTAAGCCAGCTCCTCGCACGCTATTATATTAATGTTCTGGAACCTCTCAGTGACTTTCGACATATACAGTGCTTCGAAAAAATGTGCAGTACCAGTGCCGAAGCAAACGTTGAACGCATAAATTATTACGTTCCGATCATGCAGGATGATGTATCGCCAAGTAGGAAGAACACATCTAAGATGTAAGATTTAATTTTTTCATACCATATCATCGTTATTTATTTATGTGTTTTCCTGATAAACGGTAATTTTCATGATCTTACTCTTAGATCGCGTCAAACATCACGTATCATGGTTAGAAGATACGCGCTAACGCCTGCATCATATAAATATCTGGAAATTGGCATCAGCGTGCAATCTATACCACTGGTGGAAATTGTTCTTGGCGACAATCGTGGGAATCAATTGTTGTTGCATCTTCCAACATGGAAAACGCTAATGGAAAAACGCACAGACATCGAAAAACATGCACAATTAATTGGATCAGCACCGCTGTGGATTGATGAATTGCTGGTAGAATTTTGTATAATGTATAATTCGCGAATTGTGAAGATGTCGCTACATAATAAGTCTTTATATTTCAAATTAGAAACTATGAAGTTTTTATTTAATCTCGAGCGTTGTATCGACCACGTGTATTCGTGGCTTTCCGAAAATACGCATCTTGTTCATATGAAATTTTCAAATTTTGTCACCGTGTTACAACGGCATGATGTTGCCGTTGAAACTTTAGATTCGTGTCACATCGCTAAAACTATATGCGACAGCGAATATTTCGATGGTGAATCTCTTGTCGATTGCGAACTGTTGGCATGTGCCATGAATGATATTGTCAACGCCGCTTGCAGCAAATGTTAAATTGTACAATTAGTACATTATTTGTAACAATATATATATATCATAAACATATATAATGTCTTACTTTTATTTACCCGTCTTCCTTCTCTCCTCTCTTTCCATGATTCATGCGTATGACAAATTAACGCACAAAATCATCTGATGCGACTGTATCAAACTATAGAAGATGTGAGGATAAAATTTAAAACTTTTGTTAACTTGCTACAGCAGAGCGATGTTGCCTGCGAAACAGTGGTATGATAGATGTTTGATAGATGTTTGATACATTCAAGTGATATGGTGTAATCAAATGATGCAAACGAAGAAGAGAAAGAAGATGCGTGTGAATAAGGAGAGGATGGTCAGCGAAAATAAAGGTGAAGAACATTAACATCTTACTTTGCAAAGCTACACACTTCTCAATTTCATGATATGGATTTACATGTGCGAGCTTGGAGATGCAGCGAGCACCAGTAATCTTCAAAGCTTGAAGAAGAGCACAGTGAAGAAGAGCACAGTGAAGAAGAGCTCATACATCAATAATGGGGATAATGCGCATCGCCCCCGAGTGTGACCCCGAGGTATGTATTTTACAATATTTTGACATTTTTCGCGTTTAACCGTTGATACCGAGTGAGATTAAATCAGATGATATTAAATCGCGGGTGTCTATGTTCTAGCGTTCACCACCGCTATCGCCAACCTGGTCAGCGGATTGGGGTGATATTCCCTCGCCGCCGTCGCCGTCGCCGCCCCCATCGCCACCACCGCCTCCATCGCCGCCACTTGTACACGTATGTAGTGCATTGTTTTTGTGCTTCGTGTTTAATATGTTTAATGTATCAGTGTTATATCAACGTTTGTGTTTGTGATCTAGGACCATAATGAGTTATGGTGGCGGCGTCCAGGGTGGTTGCAACGCCTAATAGAGGAAAATCCCCTGGATCCGCCGGCGGACCCGCGTGTGCGGCGGAAGCCGCAGTTGCTGCGATGGGCACCATATTTTGTACCGCGGCCACCGTCACCGTCACCCCAATCACCTCCGCTCTCACCACCATCGCCACCACACGAATAATTTTTTTTTGTAACAATATATAATCTTAAACATATTTCATTGTACCATTTTATTTACCCATCATCCTCCTCACCACCTAATTCTAAGATTCAGTGTTTATTTTATTTTATTCATGACTTTTTTTCACGCTGCCAAATGACGTCATCTTGCATAGCTTTCTCAAAGGAGTTAAATTACACACGTTATCGCGCGATACGCCGCGACGTTAAATCGGAACGCTTTAGAATGCTGTTAGCGGTAAAAACTTTAAAAACTTTAAAATGCTTGCTGCATATTGGTTCAGAAAAAAGTATTTCTGTTTGCTACATAATGGTTCGTTGGATCATTGATAAAAAATTATTATTATTTCTCTGCTGGGGTGGGGCGGGATTGAAAAAGTTTTCGGGGTTGGCCTCTCGCTCTAAACAATTTTCGGGGATGGGTCCGGTCTGGAGAGGTCTCCGCGGCGGCTCGGTCCGGACTGACCCCCTCCATCATCGCGACTTCCCCCACTCCGCGGCTCGTGCGCGCGCAACCGGTCTTCCACTCTCCGCAGGCCCCGCGCCCGTGTTTCCCTCCGCCGCGCTCCCCCGCGCGCCCACCCTTCCCCCCGCCCCCCGCACTCCCCTCAGAGGACCTGGGTTTGAATCCCCATAGTCTTACTACTAAGATACGGCTGAATCAGACTCGCGCAAGTATATTAAATTACGATTCATCGATTCATACCAATTTCTCAATACCAGTCTCGACAAATTAGCATCTTTTCTTAGCACAGATCAATTAAAAATTTTACGATTCAAATTTGAATCATTATCCACCGAGGATTTCAATTTATTGACGCGAAAGGGTGTCTTTCCATATGAATACCTTGATTGCGCGAACAAGCTGCAGGATCCATGCTTACCGCCGCGCGAGTCATTTTACAGTTCGTTAACGGGTGAGACTGTATCCGAGACCGATTACGCGCACGCTGAGACTGTCTGGCAGCGTTTCGGGATTAGAACCTTGGGCGAATACAGCGACTTGTATTTGAAAACAGATTTCTTGTTATTGGCAGATATTTTTGAAAATTTTCGCGAAAGTTGTATCAAGAGTTATGAATTAGATGCAGCACGTTATTATACTTTACCCGGTTTTACGTGGGATGCCATGCTAAAACACACCAAAATTACATTCGAATTGCTCACAGACATCGATATGGTCATGTTTGTCGAACGCGGTATACGAGGTGGTTTAAGTCAATGTTCCGGAAGATACGCACATGCCAATAACAAGTACATGCCATCTTACGACGCATCGGAAGAGTCGCCGTACTTGATGTACTATGACGTGAACAATTTGTATGGATGGGCAATGTGTCAGCCCCTGCCATACGCTAAATTTCAATGGGTCGAAGATGTTACAAATTTTGACGTGTCTTCGATCCCAGTCGATTCACCCACGGGATACATTCTCGAGGTAGATTTGGAATATCCGCAACGTCTGCACGATGCTCACGCCGATCTACCGTTCTGCCCGACGCGTGCCAAACCACCTAGCTGCCGGCAGGACAAGTTACTCGCGATGGTATACGATAAGCAGCGTTACGTCATCCATTATCGCAACCTGCAGCAGCGCACGCGTGATGGTCTTCGTATTACAAAGATACACCGCGTGCTTCAATTCGCTCAATCTCCCTGGCTCCGCGATTACATCGAACTAAATACACGGTTTTGGAACAAGCGCGACAAACGACTTTGAAAAAAATTTATACAAATTGATGAACAACGCGGTATTCGGTAAAACTATGGAAAATGTGCGAAACCACGTGGATGTAAAACTTTTAACAGATTGGGAAGGGCGATATGGCGCGGAGGCAATGATCGCGAAACCGAATTTCCACAGCAGAAGTGTTTTTTCGGAAAATTTAATGGCTGCTGAATTGCGAAAACTCGAGGTGAAATTGAACAAACCGATATACGTGGGTATGTGCATTCTGGACATATAAAAAATTTGTTTGTATGAATTTCACCACGAGTACATGTCTCCCATGCACGGACCAAATTGTAAAATTCTATACACCGACACTGACAGCCTCATTTATCACATTCGATGCGACGATATCTACGAGACCATGAAACACAATATCGATAGATTCGACACAAGCGATTATCCCATCGACAATGCATATAATATGCCGCATGTAAATAAGAGGGTTCCAGGGCTGATGAAGGATGAAAATAACGGTGCGATAATGACTGATTTCGTAGGTCTTAGAGCAAAAATGTATGCACTCCGCGTAGACGGCAAAAAAGATACGAAAAAGGCGAAAGGCGTCAAGACCAATGTCATAGCCCGAACGATAACTTTCGACGACTACGCGCAGTGTTTGCAAAGAAAGATCGAAGTGGTCCGCAGACAATCATGCATACGGTCTAAATTGCATAAAGTGTACACCATTTCGGAATCTAAGATCGCTCTAAGTCCACACGACGACAAGCGGCATATCGTACCTGATTCGACCGACACTCTGCCCTGGGGACATTACAAAATTCCATTGTAAAAATATCATTGTAAAATAGAAATTATAAATAGCGGAATTAATGCGTAAAAATAAACTGTTCACTCATATATATGTATCATTGTATTTATTGAACCACGTATTATTTTACAATACATTATTTTTATTTATCCAAGAATTGTGTGATTTATCAAAGCCCAGCCACTTGACGTATACCTTATCCCCCTCTTTACGCAACACTTTTTCCACTAGATACACATCAGGATCGGTGACGCGTTGCAGCTCGTGTTCATAGAATCCTCCGGCAACGGGTTTTCCGCGGGAATCGACGATCAGATACGTCGCGGGATTAGTTGCCTGTACTTTGGCTATCTCGAACACCTCCGTTGTCCAATTCGGTGTATAGCCTTTATCGAAGATGGTTTTAAATTTGCTCACGCGCACAAACTCGCCGAACTTGAATCTCGCTGGAGCAGCGATCTCTATGTTGTTGTACACGGTGGCTAGCAGCCTGTCGGCGATCGCAGGGGTAACATCGCAAGGACGCATTCCGATGGTTCTATGTTTTCGTGCGTTATACTCTACAAGTAGACGCGGTAGCGCATCGGTCCATCTGTAGGTTCCATTGAGCGTAAACATTTTCCACATATTGTTCTTCAAAGTTCGATTGAAACGTTCTACGACTGAGGCCTTCATCACCGAATACGTCGAATAATGATTAATGTCGTGCTTTGTCAAGAGTTTCTGCACATCGGCGTTGTAAAATTCTTTTCCATGATCGGTTTGCAAATTTTTCGGATATCGATCTTTAAATATCTTTGCAAACGCTTTAGTCACCTCAGCGCCACTTTTAGTCTTGAGCGGCAACGCCCACGCATACTTGCTCAACACATCGATGACGGTGAGTATGTAGTGGTGACCCTGGTTGAATCGCGAGTATGGACGCATTTCTACAACGTCAGCTTGCCACAGATCGTCGTATCCGTGCACTATGACGCGCCTCCGTGGGAAATGTCTTCGAGCTGGAGCGTGCAATTCCTCAACGAGTTGTCGCTTTTTGTGTGGCTATGGTTTTCTTTACTCTTGGATTTCGATAATGGCTGCATGCTTGATCGCAGAGGTGTCATGGGCACGAATGATGCGATAATTATCGCGTACGTGCATTATGTGCTTCCCTTCGGTCCCAGGAAATTCTGGACAAGTTGCTGCTCCGTAGCAAAAGCGGTTATAGCCTCTTTAACTTTACGAATTTCGTTGGAATTCAACGTCTGCGATATCTTTTGAACGCTGTTTTGCAACGTCAGCATATCTTTCTGAAACACGACCAGCTTCCTCTCTAATTCTTCCTGCTACTCTCTCAAAAATTTAAAGCTCTTTTCCACGTATAGTTTATTGGCGGCATCGGTGTCAACCACCGGCTGAGCTATGCGTCGTATCTTGCGTGATTTTGCATCAAAGTCGGCACCAACCACGCAAAGAGCGTTATCTCGCATGTAATTTCGAAGCACACCGTTCCATTTGTAATAATCCATTCTAGCTGCTCCACTCTTCTCGAGCGATACCCCAAACTTGTTGATCGGCATCTCGACGCATACTGTGCACATCATCGGAGTGCGGTTTAACTTATATAATGAGGCCTATCTCGCGGAGTTCCTCGTGAATAGATAGAATTTCAGGATCATGAGAGTTGTTACCCGCCTGACGCGACGCTTCCAGCAAACGCAACCGATCCACCAGCTCGTTGGGATCGTCCCAGTGCACGTAATCGATCTTGTTATCGGTTCCCACCATGGCTCGCGGTGTCCTTAGACCTTTCCCTGCTCTACTAGCCGCTGCGCTAGGGAGTAGTGGAAAGGTCTAAGGACACCGCATTTACATGTTTGTACTTGTATCCCTTGTTGCTCAATGGGGGCTTTTTAGCGACATGATCGCGTCTGTGGGCATTCGTCGCCAGCAGTATACTTTTGTATTTTTGTTTATCGGCATCGGTGCATACAGTATCGTCAGGAATTCTCTTGAAAATCAGTTCGTAAAGGCCGACTGTTCCTCTGTATTTTGCACCATCTATGATTATATTGTCATCCTTGTCTATGTCGAAAGCCTTATCCCCAAGCATCGTTTTACTATTGCTAAAGTATACACCGTACACATAGTCCATTGTTGTGTCCTTATCACCACTTAGGATTGCGCTCATGTATTTTTGCCCAAGGGGACCGAAATGACTGCGAAACGTTTCTTGTCCTTCAGATGTTTGGAGTTGCTGTCTAATAGATGTTACAAACGACTCATTGGGACCAGTTTCGAAAACGTCATCATCAATGGTTGAGAGCGATTGTACACGAGGAAATGTATTTATTGGCGCGGGAGGAACGGGAGACTCGTTTGGTGTAGCATTATGCCGTTTCCGCTTCGATTGAACCGGTGTGGAGGTTACGGGTGAATATTCCGATAACGTGTGTCGTTTCCTCTTTGCCTTACGCGATGTGTTCCCTTTCGATGAGATTTTTGTTTTAGACGTTAATGTTTCATTCTCTTCAACGTCTGTGCTCATCAGCGGTGATGTGTCAGCTTCTGTCGCTGCAGTATTTTCCACAATATGATTTAAGGGTTCGACGATAGGTTTGAAGTATCTCTCCAACGCGACATCTTCCTCCATCTTGCCAGTCTTCAAAGCCTGATGTTTCCGGCGAATGGCTTCGCTGGTTTTTGCAATTTCCTTCGCTATTCTCTCGCGATCCTTAATCTCCAGACTATCGATATCAATCATCGTTGTACCGCAGATGTTGCTTTCCCACCGACGTGTTGATGACAATTGACCATCTCACGGTACCGCAAACTCGTAAAATCCCTTTCTATAACGTCCATTGGACCTCGCGCTGTCCTTGTCTATCACCGCGAAACCATACTCCCGTTGCCAACAATTACGACACAAAGCGCAGAAATCCTCGTAAGTCATGTCAGTGTTTACGTGATCGTTGTACACATGTTTCAAGTTGGTACCATCCTGCTTAAACAGAATCAGCAGATTTGCATTGTCGCGTATAAGATGTTTGGGAATCTTTGCATACGTCTGACAGAGATAGAAACAGTCAACGTTCGAGTGGCGCCCCATTGCAAAGTTTTCCCTTATCGTATCTTGCTTATCGCATGCCACGTCATCGAAGATAAAAATAGAATTCGGAAGCGATTCGTTCGGTGGGATGACGTCGCTGTTATTCGAAAACGTAAAGTAGCCAATTTCATCTATCGGAGTCAATAAATTCTCCAAATACTGATAATTCGGCTGTTGCAACGATTGGGAATACACGTACACGTTCTCAAAGCGGACGCCGTGTGGACTTTCCAACAAGCTCACCAGCACGTTGGTCTTTCCACAATTCGATAGACTGCAAATTAGACAGCGGATAGTGTTTGGTAGCTTGCTACCATGTCTGCGTCTTGTTTTCGGGGACATCATTTGCGATTTATCATCAAAATTTGTCACGCGTATCGTTACAGGTTGTCGCACGAATCGCATCCTCTCCGTGAACTGTGAAAAATGATTTTGATACGTCGAAGCGGCGCCGCGCCCTATTTATAGGTCCGCGCCGAAACACGACAGCTCAGTATTCAAAATGCTTCTGATCCTGTCGGATAATTGCGATTTTCGAGACCTAACCTCTGAACAGTTGAAATATATACCAAAGATTATTCTACTGCGCGAGTTTGGCAGACACATTGACCAGTTGTGGGACCGACTCCCGGAGCATATAAAATCCGATTCTGAGGTTCAGCAGCATCGTCGGTGCTTGGAACATTATAACCGCCCCTGGCAGCGAACGCATATCGACGGTCCAGCACCATTGATTAAAAACTGTAGCGAATGTCACCGACGAGAGTAAAGAAAGGTTGTGGTCTGTTAAATCGGGAGATAAACGCGCTACCTATCGAATTACATATCCCGGGATACCAGTTTTGCGGTCCAGGAACTCATCTGATAAAACGATTGGCTAGAGGTGATCGAGGCATCAATCCGTTGGACGCAGCGTGTCGCGAACACGATATTGCGTATTCGCGTAGCAACGACCTCGGTGAAAGGCACGCGGCAGATAAAGTTCTCGCTGACAAAGCGCGAAAACGCATCGTTGCGCGAGACTCGACTCTGGGCGAAAGAGGTGCCGCTACAGCTATTTGGGCAACTCTGAAGGCCAAGACGAAAATCGGATTGGGGATGAAAACAAAAACCCGCAAAAGGACTCCAAAGAGAGCATCGCAAAAGCGGATTCTTCCGGTGGCAAAACGGGGTGGTATATTACCACTTCTCCCGCTGCTAGGTGTTCTCGGATCGTTAGCTGGCGGAGCGGCGGGGATCGCCAAGGCGGTAAACGATAATTGGTGCCTTTACACGGACGTTCTTTTGTGACACTTTTGCGCGCCACACGCCAGCGCGGCACGCATTTGGCGTGGCGTGCCGGAACGTCGGAAGGAGCGCGCTCCTTCTCGCAGGCCAGAAGATCGTACCCGTCAATACTTAGAGACAGAGAGTTCGGGCTGCCATTTCTACGTCGACTCCACATACTTTTTCCAGGAACCAGCGCAGTCTTGTATTGTGTACTACCTGTTCCATTTATATTATCGATCTGCGAAACAATCGGCAAGACACGATCGCGATATATGTAGGTTCGCGAAACGTATACGAATTCCTCGATATACCTGGCTTATAGAGGATATCATAAATGCTTTTACTGTAGGGCACACTGAAACATCTGTTTTTACGAAGCTACATTTGGTTTACCTGAAGGTGCTATAAATTATGGAAATGGTTTATTTCTCAGTTATAACGACTGTATTGCGATCTGCATTCTCCGTGCAGACGAAAAGTTTCCACCTCATCGGAAGTTCTTGCTAGCATCTTGTGCGCGGTTAGAAGTGTGGCGCGCCGGAATTCCACGTTCCTGCGTGCGAGTAGAACCGTTGTCAGGCGTGTCGCGTCCAAAAAAGTGTGGCGCGGTAACCTCGACTTCAGAAAAGTTTACATAAGAGACAGAAAAGGTAGTTAGAAAAGGAAAGCGGCACTTGAAACCAAGGGTTTGGCGTGGCGCGTGGAGTTTCCGACAGTGCGGAAAATTCTGAGGCGCGCGGCGCGCCTGGCTGCCAAGACTCTTCGAGCCGCTACAAGCGGTAGGAAGTGAACGAGAATTTTTTCAAACCAAAGAATTAAATGTATTTACTTCCAGCTTTGTGGCTTCATTTGTCAATCTTTAGGGAATATGAAAAAAATTATATGCAAAAATAGTGGTTATCTGGTTAGGCTTGGTAAGCAGATGTCTACTTTTACACCTCTACGTTATCGAGAGGGGGAGGATGGTCCCTCCTACACCGTCGAACTTGCAGAGGGAAGGTCCCTCCTACTCCAAGGAAAATGTGGCCAATCAGCAATGTTCTTTGCTCATTCTGATCATCGTTCGGACCACCAAATCCTAGCAGCCCTCATAAAACAAAATTTTCACAATTATTTTGATCACCCTACGGATCACAGAGTCTACAGCGATCTATACTCCAGCTCATTTTAGAAGGAACTTGCCGGCCGACGAGTTTAGATCGGTTCTGCGCATCTTGGCGCTCATTGGTGCCAAAACATGCTACTATTGGCTATACCCCAAACAAACGCTCCCTTGGAGCCAATGAGCTCATTCTACATGCGCGAAATAAGTTTCTTCTAAAATGAGCTCGAGTATAATCATGCTTTTGGATAAGTTGCACTCTCGTCGGACTCCGGGATGAGCCAGGAATCGATTGATGTCACTTCAATATCGATACGATAAGAGAGTGTGTTTAAGAAATGCCTACCCCTTTTATAATTCCTTGTGTAAAAGTAGTCCGACTTGCATGACATTTGTGATAATCTTAATTGGGACAACGCCATGAATCCATTAGTGTTACTTTCATATCGATACGATGACAAATAATGAATCTCTTAACACGTTGTAACGAATACTTCACCCTCGACTGTGGGTCGCCGACCTCGATTCGCTGCGGTCGGCCGAGGATTCATACCTGTTACAGAAAAGCTGTATTCTTTATTCTTTAACGTATCGATATGGAAGTGATACCGATGCATTTCTTATGTTTTTCAAATGAAAATTATACCAAATTTCATGTAAATCGAACTATTTTTAACGAAATTTTGGAAATCAATTTATTATGAAGATTTCTTAATTGCGATCCGATTTGTGTCGTTTTTGGACCATTTTCATCGGGAAAACATAAGGAAACGATTCACACCACTTTCGCCAAGATCCGATGAAAAATGTAGAATTTTTGATTCGTCACTTCTTAGGGGGCAACATTGTACGGCCCCCCTGGGCTCGAGGGTCGAAGTCCTTGAAACCCATCGAGGCATGGCTTATCGGTAGGGTTGCCCCTTGAGTCGAGGTTTGCGTGCGACGAAAATTCAAGCGTGCCACACTTTTTTGGACGCGACACGCCTGACAACGGTTCTACTCGCACGCAGGAACGTGGAATTCCGGCGCGCCACACTTCTAACCGCGCACAAGATGCTAGCAAGAACTTCCGATGAGGTGGAAACTTTTCGTCTGCAAGGAGAATGCAGATCGCAATACAGTCGTTATAACTGAGAAATAAACCATTTCCATAATTTATAGCACCTTCAGGTAAACCAAATGTAGCTTCGTAAAAACAGATGTTTCAGTGTGCCCTACAGTAAAAGCATTTATGATATCCTCTATAAGCCAGGTATATCGAGGAATTCGTATACTTTTCGCGAACCTACATATATCGCGATCGTGTCTTGCCGATTGTTTCGCAGATCGATAATATACATGGAACAGGTAGTACACAATACAAGACTGCGCTGGTTCCTGGAAAAAGCATGTGGAGTCGACGTAGAAATGGCAGCCCGAACTCTCTGTCTCTAAGTAGTGACGGGTACGATCTTCTGGCCTGCGAGAAGGAGCGCGCTCCTTCCGACGTTCCGGCACGCCACGCCAAATGCGTGCCGCGCTGGCGTGTGGCGCGCAAAAGTGTCACAAAAGAACGTCCGTGTAAAGGCACCAAATAAGGCGGCGCAGCATCAGTTGCAGAAAATGCAACGTCATAATCGCTCCATGGAAGGCCGTGGACTTTATCTCACGCCATACAAGCGTGGACAGGGAATATCGAAACGAAAAAAAAAAACGCCGAAAAGAAAATAAAAATACCCGCGGGCGTAACTACCGATGTACAAGTGGAGGAGTTGGCATAACGAATGCGTATTCCATTCTTTAGAGGTGTGTTTATGCGCAATGCACTACCAGCCGGAGGAGTACGCCGAAACGAGAGCGGTATCGTAAATTTGGATAATGTCGAGGGGCCGGGGACTCATTGGGTGGCATATGCGAAGAGAGGGTGTCGAGCTATATATTTCGACAGCTTTGGGAATCTTCGACCGCCTAAGGAATTGGTACAATATCTGGATAAAGATGTTGTGAAAATCGAATACAATCGAACGTCTTATCAGAAGTACAATCAGAGCAATTGTGGACAACTATGTCTACGTTTTCTACAAACGATCGACACCAAATTTAAGCATTGACTTCCCACCACTCTGATTCAGTACTAGTCGAGCCGTGCAGCTCTGAATATGTCGCTAACATTCACTCTAACCGACAAGAGTAGCACCCTCGCGGTAAGCTACTTTCCACCCATAGATTTGAGCGACGATGATTACGAGCTTCGCCTAACAACCTTTGAAACTTATCATACAATACCGAACATCGACTGGAGCAACGATAACTTCTACTTCGTCGTAAACTATGGCATCAAAAACAGCAGTGTTGACACCAGTCCTGAAACTATTAGGATTCCACACGGCTCCTACGAACTAGATGCCATTGCCAAGTATTTGAGACAGCGATTACTCGAGCGGTATCCTAAAAATCTCGATGACACCAGCAATGGTGATAACGATGTGTATCCTATAGTGTTGCGTCCCAACAACAACACCATGAAAAGCGAACTGTACTGCTCGTTCGCCGTAGATTTTACGAAGCGCAATAACATTGGATCGCTACTGGGCTTCTCGACGAATCGGATATTAGAACCAGGGCGGTGTTAATATCATGAACGTGAACATTATCCGCATAGAATGTAGCGTGACCGCTGGCGCGTACAACAATGGCAAACGTGTACATACGATACATGAATTTTCTTCGAGAGTTCCACCAGGATATAAGATATCGGAAACGCCCGCACAGATCATTTACCTTCCAATCACCGCACAGGTCATTACGGATCTAACGATACGCGTTGTGGATCAAGACGGACGGTTGCTAGATTTTCGAGGTGAAGAGATTACCATCAGACTGCACGTGCGACGACGACGATAATACGTGTGGTGCGAAAGAGATGCTTGTGTTGAACGACTCCAGAAACTCGTTTCTTCCAAGTGAAATTGTTTAGAACAACAACAACAACTGCAACAGCTCTGATCACGCTAAAAAGAAGAGGCTCAGTGCTGCGAACATTGCATTTTTAAGATCATTGGGATTCATTGTGCGCATATAAGTTGAAAAATGGCTGATATTCTAAGCATTGGAGGGAAGCCGACGTTTGATGATCGCATCGTCAAGCTCGAGACTCACACATACAACCCATATGTCAACACAACGTTTGAATACAGCGATGAGATAAGAATACCCATACAACAGCAGGATTTGTACACATTACCATGTGAAAGTATCCTCTATGTGGAGGGGAAATTGAAGATAAATAAACAAAACGATGCGTTAACGGTGATGTTGGGAAATAATTGTGTGGCGTTCTTATTCGATGAGATTCGATACGAGCTGAACGGCGTGGAGATTGATCGCAACAGAAACGTTGGAATAACTAGCACGCTTAAGAACTATGTATCGCTAACATCTGACGAAGACAAAAATATGGAGAGTGCTGGATGGGGCTTGAAACGACGCGATGGGCTAATAGTGAAAAATCATTTCAATTTTTGCATCCCACTCAAATATTTGCTGGGATTTTGCGAGGACTAGAAACGCATAATTATTAATGCGCGTCACGAATTGATTTTAATACGATCGCGCAACGACAACAATGCTCTGATAGGATCACCGATGTTGGAACCAGAAATTGAATTACTTAAAGTGCAATGGCGAATGCCTCATGTGACGCTGAACGACCTTAATAAGCTATCGTTGCTACGTGCTTTGGAAAGTGGACAAAACCTGAGCATTTGTTTTCAATCGTGGGATCTGTACGAGTATCCTCTCTTACAGAGCACAACCAAACATTCGTGGACCGTGAAGGCATCTGCGCAGCTGGAGAAGCCGCGCTGCGTGATCCTTGCTCTACAGACTGGTCGAAGGAATGCGATGAGCGAAGATGTTACTAAGTTCAACAACTGTAAATTGACCAATGTAAAACTTTTTCTCAACTCGGAATTTTACCCATACGATGACATGAACTTGGACTTTGACAAGAATAAGCATGCCATCTTGTATCATATGTATACGCAATTCGGTAAAACGTATTATGGACATAGTTGCAACGAGGCATTATTCACCGTGGCTGAATTTTTACAATTTGGTCCCCTCGTGGTAATTGATTGCTCGCGACAAAATGAGTCGATCAAGAATGGCACAGTGGACGTGCGCATTGAATTTGAGTGTAAAGAGAATGTGCCGGTAAATACTACGGCCTACTGTCTGATTCTGCACGATCGGGTGGTTGAATACAATCCGCTGACAAACGTGGTGCGCAAAATCAATTAAATTGCCACGCTACTTGCCTGCCCTCTCATGTGTCAAAATCATACCAAAATTTCATCATGAAGGGAGTCTTGGAAGGGAGCGGACCTCTAAATTGTACCGATAATGGCTATACCAACATTTGTTGACCTGCAAGGGTTCATCGTTGATGGAAGATTTGTCGCGAAGGAAGTGGCTGTTCTACGAAAGGGAACAATTCTCTCGCACTATATTTTCGGGAGTTCGACGCCGCAATATCTTCTTACAAAATCCGACAAATCAAGCATCCGGTGGTAGTTGGCAAAACATCATGGACTACGGTGGGACGATGGAGACGTTCCGTACAGTATGGCTAAACAGCTAATTTCGAAAGCTGTAGCGGATGCAATCGACGAAGAAGGTGATGCATCCCATATCGTATACGTTAAAGGGTTGCAGAAACGCGACTGGCTTGCGGATTTCCTCGATGAAAATACGAGAGCGGACGTGGTCGTCGAGACGCTGGATATTGACTACGAGGATATTAAATCTCTAAATAAGCTAAATGTAGTTAATACTCTGCGATGTAGCAGACACGCAAAGCATTGCGCCTTGCAAAATGTATTTAAAATATTCAACTGGTGGTCTAAACGCCAGAGAGAAATTCATAAATAAAATATAATCAATTTTTAATGCATAAATGTTTTTTCTTCACCCTCCCCAACCTCCTATATACGATGTACGCTAGATTAAGACGATAGTTATAATTATTATTATGTAGAAGCAATTCGATTCACATTCAGAGTGATACGATTCACGTTCAAAGCCGTTCAATACCTGTTCGATTTACGTTCAAAGCCGTTTAATACCCGTTCGATTCACGTTCGGAGTGATACGATTCACGATCAAAGTGATATGGTGTAGTTGAATGATGTGTCCAAAGAAGAAGGGAAAGAAGATGCGTGTGAATAAGGAGAGAATAGTCAGTGAAAATGAAGCTGGAGAACAACAACATCTTACTTCGCAAAGCTACGCACTTCTCGGTTTCATGATAGGAGGGGTTTTAGCATGCGAGAGCCAGGAGATGCAGCGAGACCAGTTGTCTTCAAACTAGACAGTAAGACCATTGTGTGCGGCAATGGGATTATTGCGCATTGCGCCGGAGTGCGACCCCGAGGTATGTACATAACAATATTTTTAACATTTATCGCGTTAACATTTGAGATCGTGTTAATATTAAATCGTGGGTTTCCATGTTCTAGAACTCGCCACCACCGTCGCCTCCCCCGCCACCTCACTGGCCATCGCCGCCGCCATCCCCGCCGCCGCCTCCAGTGGTATGTAATACTTTGTATTGCTTTGCGCGCGCGCGCGTGTGTGTGTGTGTGTTTCATATTTAATGTGCAAATATTATATCAATGCTTGTGTATATGTTCCAGAACCCACCACTGTATCAAATATTATTAAATATGTTAGCGGGGCTGGAGGATGCGCCGCAACATGGGTCGATAATCGGTCCAGTCGGCCCAGCGGTGGTGGCTCGGTTGCGACACCCATGGGTGCTGCGCCGACAAATGGCATCGCCACTAAGGCGACCGCGGCCGCAGTCCCCGTCACCCCCACCTCATTAATTTTTGTTTTATTTTTTATATTCTAGTTTTTATTTTATTATATTCTTTTAATTTTAAAATAAATTATCATTTTAAACTTGTATCGTTTCTCCATTTATTTACCCGTCCTCCTCCTCGCATAATTTTAAGATTCAGCATTTCTGCTGACGCCGCGTAATTTTATTTCGTTCTTCGCGCCGCTAAATGACGTCACCCTGCGCGGCTGCCCACAGGATTCGTGTTACACGCGATCGCGCGAGACGCTGCGACGCTTGAAATACTGCTATCTATAGAACAAAAGCGACTGTACCACTGTATAGAGAGAACTCAAAAATTGCTGAGAATAGTACAGTTTATTGAGAGAGAGAAAATAGAGGCGATACAATAGATGCGTGACGATTTCGAATGTTGTCGAGATACTACTGCTCTGTATAACCGAGCACTCGGGTCGGTCACGAGAGCATGAGTGTGTGAGTGAGTGTATGTGAGGTGTTCTATGGAAGAGTATGTATGTATAATGTCTCGATAAGTAAATAAGAAGTCCATCAGCTGTTAGAGAGTGTTCTGGTTGTCTTGTGGCTGATATTAAAAGGAGAAAGAGAGAGACAGAAAGATAGAGAAATTGAGATGGATAGAGAGAGAGATGATTCTGCCGAGACAACCACTAAGTACTGTGCTCCGATGGAAAGATGAAACTCGAAATGTCAGGGGGGCGAGAGGGGTTCTTCGCTCCCACCGCCTCAGTCTCTCGCGCGACACTCCTCAAATCCCCACTCTTAGGTTCTTAGCGGCACACGCTGCATAGTCGTAGGATGCCCGTATCTACGGGGGATACGTTCCATCATGACATACCGCGAATACACTAAACCGCGGATACGGGAATCATATTGAACTAGCAAAACGTGACTATTGTCACTTCTATTTCACAAAATTAAGCGTACCTTTAATATGTACATGAGATATAAGCACGGAGAAATAAAATTATGACATGAACATTATTATTAATGTTTTTATGTTTTTATGTTTTTATGTTTTTATGCTTTTATGCTTTTATGCTTTTATGCTTTTATGCTTTTATGCTTTTATGCTTTTATGCTTTTATGCTTTTATGCTTTTATGCTTTTATGCTTTTATGCTTTTATGCTTTTATGCTTTTATGCTTTTATGCTTTTATGCTTTTATGCTTTTATGCTTTTATGCTTTTATGCTTTTATGCTTTTATGCTTTTATGCTTTTATGCTTTTATGCTTTTATGCTTTTATGCTTTTATGCTTTTATGCTTTTATGCTTTTATGCTTTTATGCTTTTATGCTTTTATGCTTTTATGCTTTTATGCTTTTATGCTTTTATGCTTTTATGCTTTTATGCTTTTATGCTTTTATGCTTTTATGCTTTTATGCTTTTATGCTTTTATGCTTTTATGCTTTTATGCTTTTATGCTTTTATGCTTTTATGCTTTTATGCTTTTATGCTTTTATGCTTTTATGCTTTTATGCTTTTATGCTTTTATGCTTTTATGCTTTTATGCTTTTATGCTTTTATGCTTTTATGCTTTTATGCTTTTATGCTTTTATGCTTTTATGTTTTTATGTTTTTATGTTTTTATGTTTTTATGTTCCGTAGCTACCTGTGCCGACTATGATAGGAGTCGGCCCTATTTACTTATATATTAATATACCATTTATACTAACAGAAATGATACATTTTTATGTCATAAGACCATGCATACAGAATACATCTGATTTATAATAACGTGAAGGACAAATTTTAAAGCAAATCATGATATTCGTTGAAATGACTCCGATCGAAGCCGCCAGGCCGAAACTCTTAACTTGTATCCAATTGTGGGCAACATTGTTGACAACTTGTGTCCAAGCAATTGTTGCACGGTTGAATTTGACTAGAGTGGGGAAAAATAAACGACTTCTTCAAGATCACTCCACCACCAGAAGCAACAGTTTTGTCAAAGCAATCTGTCTGTGAACGTGGTTGAGCGATTCAAAATATTCTTTTCCAGTTTTACTTCGATATTTGTAGTGTTAAAATTTAGTTTAGTATTAGTTATAATACTATAAGTTATTTAGTTCAGTTTAGTATAAGTTATAATATTATAGTACCAGTGATAAGTTGTAGTGTTAAGGTGTACATAGTGTTAAAAAATAGTGTTAAAGTATTTATAGTAACAGTTTCCTTAAAAGTAAATTAAATATAATATGAATGTTATGGAATCACACAAGAAGGGACAAACAATCCATAGCGATGCCCGAAACATCGTGAATAGAATTATTCAAAAATGTGATGAAGAAGCTGAAAAGGGTCAACTTCTTCATATGCTAAGGCAATCCACTAAGCGTGCGGCCGATTACACTGGTATGTTAGGAAGTACGATTAAAAGAATTCGGAAAGAAAACTTACAATTATTACCTGGAACAGAGAAATTATCATCACCAGGGAAGAAACGTCCACGAAACACTGAAAAAGTGTTTCATTGCTCTGAGGAGGATAGAACAATCATAAGAAATATAATTTATGAATTTTACACAGAAAAAAAGTTGTTTCGACTGCCGTAAAACTGCTAGGTGCAATAAAAGAGAAAATAAATTTTCCGTGGAAAATAGATATGCTGTATAAATTACTTAAAAGTATGGGATTCAAATATACAAAGAGCAACAGCATCAGAAAAATTTTAATCGAGAAGCCTAATATTGTTAAGTGGAGAGCAATGTATTTAAAAGCTATAAAATCATATAGAACACAAAATAGAAATATTATTTACATGGACGAAACGTGGATCGACAATAGTTTGTGTTTCAGCAAATGTTGGCAGAGCGATGACATGTTAGGAGTACTACAAAATAATAGTTCTTCCCACCTAATAGTTGTGCATGCCGGTGGAAAAGAGGGATTTGTAAATGGCGCAGAACTTATATTCAAAGCGGGATTGAAAACTGGCGACTATCACGGGCAAATGAATACTGTCAATTTTGAGAAGTGGATTAGAGAAAAATTATTACCGAATATTCCACCAAAGTCAGTTATAGTGATGGACAATGCTCCGTACCATAGCACACAATTAAATAAACCACCGACAAAATCCAGTAAAAAAATAATATTAATAGAATGGCTAAGGGAAAATAAAATTGCATGTACAGAAAAAATGAGGAAGTACGAATTATTAGACCTTGTCGAACAACATAAAAAATCAGAGAAAATATATAAAATGGACGAATTGATAAAAGAACACGGACATAATGTGCTAAGACTACCACCATATATGTGTGAATTTAATCCTATCGAATTAGCTTGGGCGCAAGTCAAACGAAAGATTCGAGAAAGAAATATTTGCTCAAATATTTCAAACACCGATTTAGAAGCATTTACACGACAAGCTATAGGCGACATGACACCAGACCAGTGGAAAACTTTGTGTGCACACGTTGAAAAAATTGAAGAACAATATTGGACGAGGGATTATTTATTAGAAAACCTGATGGAAGACTCAGCATTGGAAATTGAAAGTACCGAGACCGATGAATCCGACGAGTCCGACGATAGCACCTTCTCAGAAAATTTATAGGGTAAGAAAACATGAAAATTATAATTATGTACAGTTTGTACTGATAAAAATGAGTCTAAATATGACCCTCGTCGAACTATTCTTAATAGTGTGATATTCGAATTAATTATTTTAATGGAGATGCTATTTAAAACCTCTCTACGAACCAGTGGTAATACTTTTTTGAACATGTGAAAAATAAGGAAATTTATAGGTACATTATACCTATAGTGGTTAACACCATGAGACGTCTACGCTATTGCTTTTCGTCGGGTCCGTGGATATAGGTCTATTTCTCTCGAACTCTGTGTGTTTCGCTCGCTCTCTTCGTCACGCGATGCTACTGACCGATTCGGCGATGGTGTCGCGTCGGCCAATAGCGGCAATACGTGTGCCCTACCTCTACGATTTTGCTACAGAACGCGGGCCTATGAGGATAAGCCATTTAGACTCTAGAGTTTCTCAAGTATCTTCTTTCCATCGGGGCACAGTAGCGCTCTCTCTTTCCCTTCTCCGAATTTAGCTTTTTAAAGTATTGCTCTCTCTCTTTCCCTCCTCCAAATACGTGGTTTGCGAAAAGCCGATCTTTTCCGACTTCGTCCGATAAAAAATAAATTATTACGCTCGGCATATATACCATTCGGGAAAGACTAATGTCGGAGAGCTGGCGTTGGGGGAGTTGGTTTGGCGGCTGACTCGTACCGCGGAGGTCTTGGGTTCTCGAGCCCCGTCGCCGGAGATTCTTTTTTTTTTCATTTATATTAATATCTTAAATTAATATTTCCTTCCTTACCAACAGTGGTTGATACCACGCTCCAGAGTAGCCTTCACCCGCGGTTCCTCCTCGATGCACTTCTTCGGTATCGGTTCGGTATCGATTGGATTTGATATCGGTTCTCACGCTATACACCCACCACTCAGCCATCTCTATGACGTCATCCGACGCCGCCCGCCCCGCCGCCGGATTGGATTTTCATGCGACTTTGAAATCCAAATTTGGATTTCATGGTCGAGGGGAGGGTGGGGGAAACTCAAATTTGCGTTAGAATCCCCCTAGCCTTACTACTCTATCTCCTTAGTCTATCACCTCTCCGCCCGGTGTCGCCTTCTTCCTCTCGCTCTCCGCTTTGCCGCCTTTTCCTCTCCCGCTCAATCCTTTCTCGCCTTGCCCTAACCTCAAAACTCCGCGCCTTCCGCGCATTCTCTTCTTCTCCCTCACTCCCCTTTTCCTCGCCCTTTCTCTCCCTTCTCTCCCTGCCCCTTTTCTCCCGCCTCACCAACCTCTCACTCCCTAGCATGCCCTACTACCGCTTTCACTGCTTTCCGCACTCGCACCGTTCACTCACACGTCTGGTCACTTTCGCAACGGAAATGGAAGTCCTAGATATAGTACATATGTATGTTATAAATGTGATATGTAAAACTAAACCTTCACTTCATAAGCCCTATCGGTTCATCCTATCATACTGTCATTTACTTTTGCATCACATGTTGTATATACAGTATTGTCTCCGTATGTACTCGGTTTGGTGTACACGATACGGGTTACTCGCTATCCCCACCACTTCTGGCTCACTCTTGTCTGGCGAAGGTGAGAGCGAGATGTAACGAGAGCGAGCGAGAGCCACTGAAAGCGAGCGAGGACGGTACGAGACAGACGACGCGTTAATGTTTTGTCTCGGTCCGTCTTTCGGGCACCGTGACACTCCGTCCTTTGCGTGCGCGACGGGCGTGCGCGATGGTCGCAAGCAGTTACGGTGACCACGGGAACCGCTTTGCAAAATCTTGACGCAGGCCCGGCTCAAGTCTTTTTTGTGCCCTAGGTGATCTTGTCAAATTACACCCTTTATTATAATACATTTATTAGAGTTTATTGATGACCGTACTCTGAATTTTTATTCGTAGTTTAAAACAGATGCAGTACAATTTGTAACATTTCATTTTAAAGTTTATTTTCAACAATACAGGCAGCGAATACAGTCATAGATAATTTGATGTACTGTCATTAATGTTGTATTTGTAACAGTCCATCGAGGTATTGTATTTACAATAAAAGATGCAGTGATCGCAATGATCGCTGCCTGTAAGCTTGGCTGGTCCCTATAAGCAAAATTAGACGGCTGCCTAGGGCGGAAAGTCGACAAGAAGTGCAAAATGGTATTTTCATTGCCTGTACATACGGAAATAATACTGTAACTATACATATAGATACATACATATATAATTCATTGAAAAAATTATTGTCAAGCTGATTATCCCATAATTAAACATAATTTATACAAATGACATTACAAAATAATTTAAGAGTATACATACTGTACGTATAAATTTAATAACTTTTAACATACCTTTATATGTACATATTTATTGATTTTTTAGTCTTCTATAGATGTTTAACAAATATAGAAAGGAAACAAAAAACAACACAGATGTACTTTAATTATTAATTATGTCAATTATTTTATACGAAAATTATAAGAAAATAAATTTTATTCAATTTTAATAAATTGTTCTCTGTAATAATTGTAACCGTACAAGTAAGTATCGGTGCCCATAGCGTAAGCTAAAGCGTCTATTGTCAATGTCAACGGTTTATTGTAATTCGGATATTGCAAAATCCTACGTGTATCGTGAACGAAAATCCTTTATGAGCGAAAATAGGGAAAAAAATTATTTAACCTTTTTACGTAGTATTTAATTACCTGTGAGATTCGATTAGAGAATCTTTTTAATTTTTACGAATAACGAATATTTATATTAAATAATACGAAAAATTATAGAACTATAAGAGGTAACTATCATTATTCATGAACCGATTGGGTTAAAAAATTAACCAGATTTTAAGACGAAAATATGAAATCTAAATATAAAGTTTTATTAAAATCCATTGAGCCATTTAAACGCAATTGTGTTAACAAGCATTCGAGATTTTGAAAAAATCTATTTTTTTAATAGTCTCAGTGTGATCAGGAGATCCTAAAACGTGTATTTCCGCAATAAAAATTTTTTCGGAATTTTTTTTTCGTTACAAGAATATCTGAGTCGGAAAGTGAAAATATCCGGGAAGCCAAAATCGCATTACGGTGGTTCGTACCGCTGGCTAGCGACAAAGATTGCCGTTTACCGTCCGATGCCTGTAAGAGTGAAGGAGTCCGTGATAGGTACAGCATGAGTAAGTAAGACGAAAGATCCCCGAACGGCAACCTTGCCGGCACTAGAATCTCAACGTTTCAAGAGCGAGAGAGAAAGGCTCATATTCACCGTTCCTCTCAACTCCCGAAATGGGGATGAAGACGCAAAGCTCGGCGCAGAAGGCGCCACTAGCGCATGTACTGCGGTTTTGCATGAGTGCGCATGCGTGAATGGTTTGCGCGCGAATTTTTCATTTGTGGAATGTATGAAGTTGTAGTTACATATTAATGTTTAATAACCCACCGATGACAAGTGGCACGTGTGCTGGTGGCGCCACGGGTGGGAAAAAGTTGCAGTCATCTTCCTCATTGTCCGAAGTCATCTGAAGCGCTGGGCTCACGTACGTGCGGATCGTGGAGTTGTGTATGTGCATGGTGGGAGAAATTGTCGATACTCCGGCCATTAACGTTAGCATCACTGAATAGAGTACGGACCGAATGAAAACTATCAAAACTTCCTCACTCTACCGCAAGCGGCGCTGCAGTCGGAAATCTTCGCATCTTACACCTCTGCGTAGAACCAGCGTGACGTATATGCAGGACCGACGCGAGGTTAGCTGGCACCCGTATGCATGAAAATTTTTAGTGCTCCCCAATTTTTGCACCTGTTTTCTATTTAATACGCTTTGTCTTTACGGGTGTACATTTCGTTTATGTCGGGGTTGGATTCCTATATTATTAAGCGCGCGATACAGTTTTTTAGCGTCCCATTCGGCTGGCGCCCTTATGCGGCGCATAACTTGCATAATGATTCCGCCGATCCTGTCTATACGCGATGTAGTAAACAAACCGTTTCAACCGCCCTGGAATCGGCAAGAAGGAAGTTTTTGCTGGTATAGTTGCGTCCAGTAGACATCAGTGCAGGGTGGTCTGGTGCGTATGAGCGCTAATAACCACCGTACGTCGAAATAATAATGAATTTATGAATCGTGTACTGAGACAGACTCGAGAAATGACAGAATGAAACTTCAAGGATTCTCCGCCCCCGGCGTTGATGGTATACGTCGTCGTGCATTGTACCATCAAAACCGGTGGAAGTCCAATCTAGCCGATAAATGTAGGAAAGACATAGTTGCCGAGACGTATCGAGAGTCGAATCGCGCTGTTGCCGCATTTCCCCTATCACTATTTTGCCATCAAGGAAAGGCTTGAATGAATCACGGCCAAGCGATTGGAGAACAGAGATGGGCAAAGATAATATCTGGATAAACTCAAATAAAAGATACTACAGTATTGTCTCATTACTGGCTTGGTTTGGTGTACACGATGTGGATTTTTCGGTATTCCCACCACTTCTGTCTCACTCTTGTCCGGCGATGGCGAGAGCGAAATGGAACGAGAGCGAGCGAGGGCGGTACGAGATAAACGATGGGATGATGTTTTGTCTCGTTCCGTCTTTCGGACGCCTGACACTCCGTCCTTTGCGTTCGCGGCCGTCGCGCAGGCAAAGCGTTCCATCTCGTTCCCCCCCTCGGCCAGATAGAAGCGAGAAACGAACACTCGGAATTAGGGATCTGTTCACGACAGGAGCTCAACGCCGCACAGTGGTCGAAAATGACACAGTCGGCGTCAAAAATCGATTCCCACGCCAAATCGAAACGAAAATCAACGAAACTTGGTATACTGGGGTATTAGGTATCGCTGATCATGATCCCGTTGCGAGTTTTTTGAAAAAGAAGATGGCGGAGCCAATATGGCCGCTCAAAGTTGACAAAAACTGGAAAAATACGAATCCTACGAACGAAACACGTTGTTTATTCAAAACCTACAGCTATAACTATATATTTTATGAGTTTAGAAATGTGCATCACACTCTATAGAATAATATTCTAATGAACAGTTGTTAAAAAATTGTTGTTAACAATAAAAAAAACAACATTATTTACTAATTTTATCATTTCCGCGACAAATACTGCAAGTACGTGATTAATCTAACCATTGAATATTTATCGGAGACAAAAATAAAGATTATTGACATAAAAAAATGTTAGTATAATTGTTTATTAATAATTTGTTTAAACAATTTTTTAACAAAGTGACTGAAATCTATTTCCTACAATCAAATTGATCATATTTTGTTGTAACATTAATATAAACAATTAATAACAATTAATTGTTATCAAACAATTTGTTAATATAATAGATTTCAGTAATATTCAACCAGATAAGTGCAATTTGGAAGGTACATTGTTTTTATGACATAGGCACCCACTAAGTAAGGATTCTTGGAAATTTCACCCCCAAGGGGGTGAAAATGGGTAAACTGTATTTTCTCGGACTCCTTAGTATCTCTTAGGACCGATTAGATATCACCTTGGTTTTCACGTACAATGATTGCCCACATAAATGCCTAAATCTCAATTTCAGGATTTTGCCCTAACCAACCCCTAAGGGGGTGAAACGTGTTTTCACGCATTCTTCAAAATCTCTTGGGCCCGATTAGACATCCAATTGATTTTTAGTTACAAAGGTTCCCCGCCCAAATGCTTATCAACAAATTTCAGGATATTGCCCTAATCAACCCCTAAGGGGGAGAAACGTGGTATAATTTGTTGTCACGGATCCCTCAAAAGCTTTTCGGTCCGATTCGATATCGATACTTGGTTTTAGCCTAGCAACACAAATGCCTAAAAACCAATTTCCAAATTTTACCCTAATCAACCCTTAAAGGGTTAACTCAGGATCTGGTGTACTAACGGCCGATTTCTTCACCTCCGGTAATCTTCGGATTAGACTTATGTTCCACATAACTGACACATTCTTGTTTCCTCACCTCTGATTAAGAGTGATCTGCCAGTTAATCTCCAGATTAACTTTACCGGAGGTTCAGGCACCGATTAACTGCCAGAAGTGGCAGTTAATGCATGTTTGCGGTAGAGGGGGAAATAGGAATATATACCTACGTATACCCAGCTATTTTACTTTTAAGGAAAAAGGAAAAATAGCTAGTAATAATAGATTCGTAAATTTGAACATGTTTGAGCATGTGGAAGATGAGGAAGATGATGAATTGTTTGGTACAAGACGGCCATATACTATTAGAGTGAGGAGAGACGATTTAGATATTTGGGATGACTTAGATTTTCGCTGTCGTTTTCGGTTAAAAAAAGAAACTGTAATTATAATTAAACAAGCCATTGACGGGAGATTACAGGTTACTTGCAACATGTATGTATTTTGATTATGTGAATATTAGGGCGAAGCGAAACTATATAACCAAAAATTTTAATTTGAATTATAGTGTTGAATTAAACAATTTAATAAAACACAATTTATAAGGACTGGATAAACCACTATGGCTAATCAATGAAGTATCGACGACTTTTTTGTATTAATCGCGGTTCGCGCACGCGCGAGAAGGATGATTGCGCTTTCCACAAGAGGGCGCCCGTTGCTGAAGCACAGGCGGCGCGCTCTGGCGAGACCGCCACAACTCACATTCACTTTTAAACTACTACAAAATGAAGTTCTCGCTTTACCGCCTTTGCGGCGTTGCCGCGTCAAACCTTTCAGTCACTTAACCATAGGATCCAATAGCGCAAAGAAACACGCGCGACAGTTAACTACCACCTAGCATTTGACTAGCGACTAACTGATCGGGACTTTAGTCAGAGGTGAAGAAATCGGCCGTAAGTGTACATTGAATTGGGGCGTCTTAAGTTTTGAATAGTAGGTGTGGACGAACATATGCATATATAAATGTTCGTCATACAGAGGTTACTTTACCGAAATTATATAAAAAATTGTTACGGAAAACAAATATAAAAGTATTCCTTTTAATTATTCTACCGTAGCGAAGCACGCGTATTTTGCTAGACATAAATAAATAACTCGAAACCCAGTATTTGAACTTTTTAAACTTTCTTTACATTTTTTTTCCAGTTTTATAATTTTGTTTTTATTTTTCCGTGTTTTTCTTAATTTGTTGTTTACTTGAAGTTTATTGAATAAAATAATATTTATATTGACTCATGGTATTAAAATTCATCGGCAGACTCGTCCATGACCCTGTTTTCATCATCCGACTCCTGTTCGTTATCGTTTGTAGAAATTAATAACTTTTTAGCTTCGTCACACAAGCGTTTAATTTTTTTTTGTTTATGGACTCTTAAGGCACTTATAATTGGGTCTGATGAAACCAACATAAAATGAATTACGTCTTCGTTACAAGCAAAACGTGAAAACAGTCTACTAAAACGTAATCTTGCCTCCTTAAAATTTTTATTATTAGCTTCCTGAGCTTCCTCGGACATCCAACCAATTGGTAAGCCAAAAACTTTCATTATATTGGCACCGTGTAACAAAACTTTATGTACACATGGAGGCATTTTATACCAATCGTATAACTCAACGAAGAGTTTTGCGGTATCAAGTGCGTACTTCTCAAACTTCTCATAATCAATGTCGTATCCACTTGTCAAAATTTGTAAAATAATAGCAAATCGTTGTATTAAACGACTGTCAACTCCTGTTGCGTTTGCCGCTTTCTCGGGGTCATCAAAAAATCGCCTGGCTGTGTTGCCGTCATTGGTTGTTCCGTGACCCTGTTTGACCACATCCACAATCAGTGACATTTCCGATCTTATTTTGTCTTGCACCAGTTTTTTTCGTTCCTGTTTTAACTGTTTGTCATTTCCTTTAGCATAAAACTTTTCAAAATTTAAATTGTAGGCGATGTGCAGGATACATTCCATGAATCTAATACGACAATGGAGAGTCGAAAGTCCGTAGTAGTAATGTTTTTCTTCCACGTGCAGTTTTTCAAGAAGATCTAATTGGTTCATCTGATTTGGAGTTGCTCTACATATGTTACAAGATGCCGAAGATGCCTGACCTGTTAAGACGTTACAAACTTTTCCATCCACCATGGTAGAATATAATTTATGTGATACATAATATTTTTTTCTTTTAATATTAACATTTGTGGTTTTTAAATTCATAATTTTTTCATTTACATGGTCATATTCTTCTTGAACTTTTTCATTGGTTTCCTTCGTAAACTGAAATTGAATTGGTCTGCAAAGTCTCAGGGAAGATGGACGTATATTTCTCCAGATCGTTTGTCCATCTGAGGACATTATGCTCAGTGGTACATATGATACCATAAATATAGAGTTATCAGTATTTACTGATTTATCATTAGACCACTTTTGCTTAAACACCTGTTGACCGGAAGCACCATCTAAACCCCATTTCCCATGCAGAATTACTTGCTTATTCTTAACCTTCTTTAAATCTTCATTTGAAATTAACGAAAAAATTCTTACCGCAGTAAAATCCAACAGCGATTGTAACTCAACTGCACCACTAGTCTCGGTGATGGTTATATTTTCAGGATAGCATTGTTGCTTTGCTAACAATAGTTTTTCGTACGGAGGATAGTGCTTTTTACCAAATAAAATAAAATTATGATTCCGAAGATTTTCATACTTGCTATTCGTTAATCCAATATCCATATACATGGCTAAATTTTTATTTATAAAATCGTTATCATACTTCTCTATAATTACAGGCTCTTCCATTTCAACTTCCTCCACTTTGGGCTCTACAACTGGAATAATAGCTTTCAATAAAATATCTTGGGTATAATTCTTGCGAAGTTCTTGGGCACGTCTTTGTTGTGTTCTAACACCGCATTCACCATTTCTTGCACGCGGGCGACCACGAATTCCTGCAGAATTAGGTGGTGTAGTTCGATTTAAATCAGTAGAATTCTGATCTCTGAATACATACTTCAGTTTTTTACTCAGGAAACCATTATATTTCCTTTCAAATGCCAAACGACTCCGAGTAACACTCGTCCAGTACTTGGAATAGTGCCTAATAAAATTTTTATTAACATACTCACGAAGTTGGTGTAGTTGTTCTGAATCAAAATCGTATGTATTTTCGATCATATTCATTACTACATCTAACCTTGATTTTCTTTTATTTGGTTCAGACCATAACCATTCACACAACTGTTTTTGCTCAATTGTGAAAATCGACATTTTCTAATTTAATATAATTTCTTAAAAGGTAAATTCAATAATAAATAAAACCTAAAATTACTTTGCAAATAATCTCACTATTGTAATGAGATGTATTACTTTACTACAATGTGATGTTCAGTGATATTTGCGTAACGGATGTAAGAAATTCACCCGAAAAAAACTAAAATGTGAGCCTTGATAAAGGCTGTTTAAAAAAAAGGGAAATAGCCCTGAAAATGACAGAAATAGAATTCTCCTAAAAAACAAGAAACTAAAATAAAAGCCCTTAAAAGGACTATTGAAAAAATAGCTCTTAAAAGAACTGGTTGTTAAAGAAATACCGAAAAAAAGGTTGTTAAAAAATAGCTCTTAAAAGAACCGGTTGCGCATCGCTCAGAGTGTGACCAGCGTGCACTCCTCTGTTCGGCCTACACGAGTTCGGCGTTCTCCCCACTACTCCTGCCATGCGCAGTATCAATGCTCTGTCTCGTACCGTTCCTCGCTGGCTTTCAGTCCCTCTCACTCGCGAGCCAGAAGTGGTGGGGAGAGCTCCGAACTCGCGTAATGAATATGATCGAAAATACATACGATTTTGATTCAGAACAACTACACCAACTTCGTGAGTATGTTAATAAAAATTTTATTAGGCACTATTCCAAGTACTGGACGAGTGTTACTCGGAGTCGTTTGACATTTGAAAGGAAATATAATGGTTTCCTCAGTAAAAAACTGAAGTATTTCGGTAAAATAACCTCTGTATGACGAACATTTATATATGCATATGTTCGTCCACACCTACTATTCAAAACTTAAGACGCCCCAATTCAATGTACACTTAGTACATCAGATCCAGAGTTAACACTTTAAGGGTTGATTAGGGTAAAATTTGGAAATTGGTTTTTAGGCATTTGTGTTGCTAGGCTAAAACCAAGTATCGATATCGAATCGGACCGAAAAGCTTTTGAGGGATCCGTGACAACAAATTATACCACGTTTCTCCCCCTTAGGGGTTGATTAGGGCAATATCCTGAAATTTGTTGATAAGCATTTGGGCGGGGAACCTTTGTAACTAAAAATCAATTGGATGTCTAATCGGGCCCAAGAGATTTTGAAGAATGCGTGAAAACACGTTTCACCCCCTTAGGGGTTGGTTAGGGCAAAATCCTGAAATTGAGATTTAGGCATTTATGTGGGCAGTCATTGTACGTGAAAACCAAGGTGATATCTAATCGGTCCTAAGAGATACTAAGGAGTCCGAGAAAATACAGTTTACCCATTTTCACCCCCTTGGGGGTGAAATTTCCAAGAATCCTTACTTAGTGGGTGCCTATGTCATAAAAACAATGTACCTTCCAAATTGCACTTATCTGGTTGAATATTACTGAAATCTATTATGTTAACAAATTGTTTAATAACAATTAATTGTTATTAATTGTTTATATTAATGTTACAACAAAATATGATCAATTTGATTGTAGGAAATAGATTTCAGTCACTTTGTTAAAAAATTGTTTAAACAAATTATTAATAAACAATTATACTAACATTTTTTTATGTCAATAATCGTTATTTTTGTCTCCGATAAATATTCAATGGTTAGATTAATCACGTATTTGCAGTATTTGTCGCGGAAATGATAAAATTAGTAAATAATGTTGTTTTTTTTATTGTTAACAACAATTTTTTAACAACTGTTCATTAGAATATTATTCTATAGAGTGTGATGCACATTTCTAAACTCATAAAATATATAGTTATAGCTGTAGGTTTTGAATAAACAACGTGTTTCGTTCGTAGGATTCGTATTTTTCCAGTTTTTGTCAACTTTGAGCGGCCATATTGGCTCCGCCATCTTCTTTTTCAAAAAACTCGCAACGGGATCGTGATCAGCGATACCTAATACCCCAGTATACCAAGTTTCGTTGATTTTCGTTTCGATTTGGCGTGGGAATCGATTTTTGACGCCGACTGTGTCATTTTCGACCACTGTGCGCCGGTCCCGACCAGCGAGCACATACGGAGACAATACTATACACACACATAATTTCAACATAACTTACTTTCGCTATAACTTTTTGCAGATTCTCCTCCTTCGCCTCCTTCTTCACATCCTTCTTCTCCTCCTTCTCTCTTTCTTTTGCCTCCTCCCCCTCCTCCCCTCCTTTCTCTTTCTCTCCTCACCTTCTCCACTTCCCGCTGATACGGTCGGGACAGTATCTTTTATCTGGAAATGAAATGATGAATGTATTATTTTATGGCAAATAGTAAGATTGTACAGCGTGATTCTCTCGCTAGAGTCCTCAACGACAATTCCGCCAATAAACCGCGTTTCGCTGAAATTCGTGGAAGTGCCGAATTCTACGTTCTGCATTTCTCATCAGATCTTTGCGAAAATGGCGTCAACCGATGCCGTGCCGATGAAAATGGCCCCAAGCTAACTACGTTAAAAATAGTCCGATTTACATGACATGATTTTAGTCGGGAGAACGCCAGGAATTCATTGGCATCATTGCCATATTGATTCGATGAAGAATAAAAAAAATTTTAATACGCCGTAGTGAATCTCGTCACGAGCGTTGAAATTCACGAAACTCAGCGAGGCGCGGCTTATTGGCGGCATCGCCTTTGAATACTCTAGCCAGAGAGACACTCTGTATTATAGTATACAATATAATACTTACATTTCCTGGATTCTGCATTTCCTGCACAATAATGTGGTCCGTATCGCCAGCTTACTTACAACAGACTGCCTGACAGGAATCGGCGGGGCTCCAGCTACCGCTGATGGAGGGGCAAACACTTACAGGAGCAGTGGTTATGTGTGCGTGACTGATGCAGGCGCAGTTCATGCACACATTACCACCGCTCCTGTAGGTGTTTCCCCCTCCATCAGCGGTAGCTGGAGCCCCGCTGATCCCTGGCTATTTAGGAGCCCGGCGACTATCCCCACAATTTCTTGGAATTCTTTGGTCGAGAGTGAGAGAACCCGTGACCGAGCGAGAGCGGACAAAAAAGTCACACGTAGTTGCCGTCGACTACGGAAGAGAGAAAGCATGATACTTTGTCTCGCTTCGTCGTTCACGTGCAACTTACGCTGACAAAAGTGTAATTAAATAAAAATCTGAAATAACGAAGAAAAGATAAATAATTTTTATTCGTTGTTCGAGGCTCGAATAATCGAAGTTATTTTTATTCGAAGAGCAACGAATAAATAATTTTATTGGATGAGAATTTATTCGACGAATAACGATAATTTTTTATTCGGAGATTTTATTCAAATTAATGCGATGTAGGAGCGTGGATATCCAAGTATCAGCAACTGGATTTATTACAAAACGCACACACATTTATTTTAAACAGAATAAATCGTATCCGACAACAGGCGAACTTATGTTCTATTTCGCGTTTACCGATCGCGTGGAGGGTAGTCAAGTTACTTACCCTCCCACACTCGCACCTCGCGTTACGGTTTCGCTTGCGCCCCGAAGCTTCCGGGTTCTCACCGATCAACCACGCGTCACACACTCAATGATCGACGATCGAAACTCTTCTGCCCGCTCGGGCTCGCTCTCACACTCGAGTTACACACTGAGAACGCCGAAGACGTCTCTTCGTGTTACCTGCCTATTAGGCAAGGCCTTACAGCGTCGAATAAATTTTTCATCCGTAGCATTTATCTTTTCGAAGCCTTCGAATAAAGCCAGGAATAACTTTCGTCAGCGTCGAAACTTGGTGAGTAACCACGACCCCAAGGTCCTTGTGTTCGGCCCTCGCCACTTGGCCGGGCTCGATCTTCCGCGGTTCTAAGAAACACGCTCGACGCTGACGAAAGTTATTTGTGCCATTATTAGCAGGCTTCGAAAAGATAAATGCTAAGGATGAAAAATTTATTCGACGCATTTATTCGAATAAAACCTTCGAATAAAAAATTATCGTTATTCGTCGAATAAATTCTCATCCAATAAAATTATTTATTCGTTACTTTTCGAATAAAGATAACTTCGATTATTGGAGTCTCGAATAACGAATAAAAATTATGTATCTTTTGTTCGTTATTTGAGATTTTTATTTGGATAATCTTTTTCCCAACTCTGGAGCGTACGATGCACGTTGTTACGTTCGGAACGTAAAATTGTTCTTTTTTGGTCAGGGTATGGATCAACAACGCCTAGCGTTATGGGAAATCCCTCGTTGATCATACTCCTGTCCATTAATTAATAATATCTTTGATAGAATAAAAACCCCTTTCTTGGAGCGTCGTCGCCTCGACGCATTGCCGTCCCGCGATACAGATAAAGCGGTGCTGACGCAGCGGCGTTCCCACCAGATAGTCGCGTTCGAAAAGACACAGTGGTTCTCCTGTTGTGCCGAATCCGTTTTATGTAAGCGGCAGGGGTGCTTTTCAACAATGCCTTGCAGCATTGTGGGAGAACCCTCGTTGAGAACACCTCTGACCGTCGCGTTAAACATTGTAACATAATCAGTAACGGCTACAGCGGGAATGCGCAGACTGGACCACTTCTTAGAAGACTGACGGAATTGTATACTCTACATCCGGTGCAGGGAACCGCGCCTTCCCACGGTTTTGTCGCACGTGCGGATTATTAATTAATTAAAAATTGTTGTTAAATTTAAATACCCAACACAATTTCTGATAGTCCAACGACTGTGGGATTTCCCTAGTCAGAAATTGTGTATATGAAATTATGAACATTGAGGAAGAGCCTCAGCCGTGCGAAATTGTATGGTTTGCAGAATGTGGGATGTCATGTTTTCCTGTGTGTACGAATGTTCCGTAGAGATTGATCATGTATTGGAATCGGGAATCTGATGGATGGACGCGCGAACACACACACGCCGCCTCGTTGAGTAGACGGGCCCACGGTAGTGCGGCCGAGCGATAAAATGCAGCGTAAGCATTTTCGGTACGGACCCACTCTGGTCGCTGCCGAGAGCGTGAAGCTGCGACACTCTGTGACGATAAATCGTGAGGTGCGTGTCGCTGGGTCCGCAAGTGTTTTAGAGCTAGAGTTCTCCGGTCTACTGTGTAACCGCGTGAAAGACTCAACTTTGCGAAACAATTCTTTTTACTAAACTTTGCTTACAATACTAATTTATCAATTATAATTTAAATTTTATCATTCAGTCCGCTCACCTAAAATTATTCTTACTCGCTCTATAATTTAATTCAGATCTATTCCGTAAAATAACCAAGTGTGTGTGTGTTCGCGTTTCATCCTCTTTTCTGATTTAGGTCTATCTATCAGCGACGCAGAAACCTTCGAAATTCAAAGAGCAAAACTAACAACATATTTGCATTTACCGTACTGTGTCTGTTTGGTGAGTTGCACCTTTTATCTCTTTCTGTACACTTTACTACATTATTAATATTAATTCGTATATAACGATAATTTCTGACAATCAAACGATTGTGGGATTCCCCTAGTCAGGAGTTATCTCCGATTATGTTCTGTAAAATTATCGATTGATTTGTCCATATTCAGTTCTGTTATATGCCTTTTACATCCATTCATTATTTCAACATTAAAGTTTTATTTACCATTAAATTCTACTCATCAATTACCTATCTGATTCCATTGAAAAGACCCGTATGGGACTAGAGCGTCAACGATCCCAAAAATCTACCCCTTATCCTTCTGATAAGGCATTTAGATAATTAAGATAAAAGGAATTGACTGTTACGAGTGCGGCGAGCTTCCATGCCATTCTAAACACGATACAACAAATTCTGATAGTCTAACGATTGTGGGATACCCTAATCAGAATTTGGCTGTCTAAAACGCGCCGCTCGAACACCAAAGGCCGCGGCACGTAACAGATCTGGTGGCAGCGGTGGGATACCAGGAATTTTCTTGTAAAAATTCCTGAGTGCTCTTATTCATTGAAATCAGATAGAATTTATGAACATTTTCCAAATTACAAAAAAATCAGTGTGGTCTTGGTAACGCTGGGTATATTATCTACTATTCATTGACTAGTTTCTGCTCTGTATATTTATTAACAAATATTTAACGATGGCTCAAGATGCAAGTGCAATGATGACCTCAATGGCAGAGTGCCTAACCATTCAGAATAGTACTTTAAATATTCCCTACTTTGATGGGAAGGGCATTCCTTTGAAGGATTTTGTACAGGATGTACAAAATAGTGCAGCATTAGTACCTCCTGCATTAGAGGGTTCTTTTCTAAAATCAGTATTAGGAAAATTGAAGGGTCCAGCCCGCGATAGTACATATGGGAAAACATTTAATACAGTTAATGAACTAATCAAACATCTAAAGGGTAGATTCGCACCGGGCAAAAATTATCCTTACTATCAACACGAAATAGAAAATATTCGGATGAAAAAGGAGGAATCAGTTAGCGATTTTTATGACAGATTAAACATATTAATTAGCGGAGCTCGAGTTGCGTTAGAAGATAGTTACGGGAATAATGCCGAACAAATGTTGCTACCACTAAAAGAATGCGGATTGGAAGCTTATATTCGCGGACTTCCAGATGAAATAGCACGCTCAGTAGATGCGCGTGACCCTACTACATTGGATGATGCACGAAAATTTGCAGTTCGTATAGAAACGCGAATGAAATCCGGAATATTACCTTCGAATGAAACTCAAAAAGTATCATTTAATCAGAATAATAGCTATTCTCGAGCATCGAACTCTTACTATCAGGATTACGCTAACCGCCAATCCATGAATCCCCCTCGCTATCAAAATTATGCAATTCGAAACGAAGAAGAGAATCGTACACGTTCTCCGAGTCCCAGTCCAGACGTAAGCGGATCGCCAATAGGAATTTTGAAACCTCCATCACGCAATTCTTATTACAATCCGCCGGGATTGCCTCCATATCCATACTACTCGCCTTATTTCTATCCGCCTATGCCATACCCGAATTATTACCCTTATTCACCTTACAATACACATAGTAACGAGCAATCACGTTCAGCAAGAGATGGATATTCGCAAGGGGCTAGACCAAGATCTCCATCTCCTGGGCCTTCGGCACCAAGACCTGTATCTCCTTATAGTAGAAATACTAAATCCGAAGATTCAAGAAACGATCATTTAAACGCGCAAATGACCCGTCGGACGGACGCGACGTCGAGTCATTCGGAAAAAGAGCGTCATGCAACAGTACAATTTTTAGCGAACCAAGAAAAATCGCAACGGTAGAAAAACCAGAATCTCCATTAGTAAAAATGATGGGTAAGGAATTAAATATGGGTTGTGCTTATTTCCTCGTAGACACAGGAGCAGATATAAATATAATCAAATTAAATGCCTTGGACGACAATGTTTCAGTCGCGCTTCACGAATCGGTTGCTATCTCAGGAATAACTCCGGATACGACGGAGACTTTAGGTACCACAATAATTACCTTATTAGGCAAACCCGTAAAATTTCATGTGGTAAGATCTTCATTTGTACTGCGCTGCGATGGTATATTAGGTAAAGAGTATCTCACACAAGAACAGGCTGAAATCTCCTTCACCCATAACACATTGGTAACACGAAGCGATCCTATTAAACCCATACCTTTTATTGGTTATGATCCAGTACCTCGTAGTGTAGGACCCCGACTTTTGTATTTAAAAGCACGTACTAGACAAGCAGTTGCCATTGACGTCACGAATCATGATTTAAAAGAGGGATATTTACCTAAAATTGAAACAATAGATGGCTTGTACATTGGCGAAGCTGTTGTGTCTGTAAATGACCGAGGTGCATGTCACGTCTTTGCCGTTAATACGACGGATAAGGATGTCGAAGTCGAAATTCCGCCACAAGAATTAATACCATTCGAGTATCATAACTTCTCCGAAGAAGAACAAAATTATTTCGATTCTGATACGGAAGATGAGACCTTGCCAATCGCGGAAGATAGAGTTTTAGAAATCATTAAAAAATTGCGTCTCGATCATTTGAACGAAGAAGAACGGGATCATGTAATTAAAATCATTAAAGAATTTCCAGAACGATTTCACTTGCCTTGTGATAAATTACCATGTACTTCATACATTAAACATAGAATCCCCACAGTAGATGATGTTCCTGTGAATACGCGACAGTATCGCTTTCCTCCGGTTCATAAAGATGAAATAGAAAAACAGGTCCGTAATAAATTAAACAATGGAATAATAGCACCTTCAAATTCACCATATAATTCGCCAATTTGGATTGTACCGAAAAAACCGGATTCTAAAGGCAATCTGAGATGGAGAATAGTCATAGATTTCCGTAATCTTAACGAAAAAACTATTGGCGATGCATATCCATTACCAAACATTACCGATATACTTGATCATTTAGGTGAAGCCCGATATTTTTCAACGTTTGATTTAGCAAGCGGATTTCAACAAATTGAAATGGATCCAAAGGATAGACAAAAAACAGCCTTCACAACCCCAAATGGTCATTATGAATATATCCGAATGCCGGAAGGTCTCAAAAACGCTCCAGCGACTTTTCAAAGATTAATGGATCAAGTTCTACGCGGGTTACAGGGTGTAGAAGTTTTCGTTTATTTAGATGATATCGTGGTATACGCCAAAAATTTAGAAGAACATGAAAAGAAAATTCGTCGTTTATTCACGCGTTTGGCCGATGCTAAATTAACCTTACAACCGGATAAGTGCGAGTTCCTCAAAATAGAAGTTGCGTACCTAGGACATGTTATTAGTCGGGCAGGTGTAAAACCGGATCCCAAAAAGATTAGTGCAGTAAAGAATTTCCCTCGCCCGAAAAATCAGAAAAACATTAGGCAATTTCTAGGTCTAGCAGGATATTATAGACGCTTTATCAAAAACTTCGCAGAAAAGGCTAAACCGTTGTCAGACTTGCTGAAGAAAAATTCTACTTTTACTTGGGGAAAAGAACAAAAGAAAGGATTTCTGGAATTACGAAAAGCACTTTGTAAAAGTCCCATACTTCAATACCCAAATTTTAATAACCAATTCACTTTAACTACAGACGCGTCAGACTATGCAATAGGCGCTGTACTTAGTCAAGAAATTGATGGTCAGGATCTACCAGTTGCATACCTTTCTAGGATTTTAACCAAACCAGAACAAAATTATTTCACCACAGAAAAGGAATGTTTGGCAGTCCTTTATGCAATTTTACACTTCAGACCATATTTATACGGCCGAAAATTCACCCTTGTCAGTGATCATGAACCGTTAAGATGGATTAACTCAATAAAAGATCCAGGACAAAGGCTAATCCGCTGGCGACTAAAGTTGCGAGATTATGAATACGAATTTATTCATAAGGCAGGAAAATTAAACATAAATGCTGATGCCTTATCAAGGAATCCAGTCATAGTAAATGAACTATGTTCGTCTGATGACTTCAGTTTATCTGATTCCTCTGATGACGCAAACTCAAAATTAGTACCAAAATTACTACCCATAAATAAACCCTCAACAACGTCCAAACGAACACCGACAGCCTCTGAATCAGAAGTTTCAAAACCTAGGAAAGAAATAGCTAGTTTACCCGTAAAATCAAAAATAGGAAAACCAGTAGGTTCAAGAATTAAATCAAAACTACCTGTACCATTGGATACCAGCGCAATAGCAACTAGAACGCGAGCAAAGACTCAAGCCACTGAAGCTCCGGGACCATCAAAAACACAAGAATTAGGTCGATCAAAAGAGTTTTCTCTAGCGGAGGACGACGATTCCGATGACGAACAGTCAGATCCGCCTATATTCCGTCAACGTAGGAGTACGCTGCCGAATCTGGGATTTCATCCTAAACAGATGGTGGAGAATCCTAGAATCCCAGATTCACAAGGTGCAGTGGCCGATACGGAGTTGCGGGAAAAAGGGGGCGAGTCCGAAGTAGATAGAGCTATAGCCATTAATTTACCCGAAATTCACGATAGTGATACAGGTGATCAGAACAAACAGAAGTCCACAATTATAGATTTAGAGGAGTTACAAGAGTCTTTCAATAGATTTGAAAAATCATTATTGGATAAAAGCGCTCAATTACAGGAACTTGAGGAAGAAGTTGTTTTATTGGATACCCTTTCTGAAGGAGATACTTTAGACGAAACTAGACAGGAAATATTACGAGATTTGGATCCATATGATGACGATACTGGGGACGAGGAATTAAATAGACGAATAGAAAAGTTATTACAACAAGCTAGGGATTCCGAAAAGGATAGTCAAATTTTAAATCCAAGGCGTGAGGAAATGGCCAGTAAAGCACCTGAGCTGAAAAATATTCCGGAGGAATCAGAACTAGAAATAACTGCAACAGGAGTGCCTGATAGCACAATCGTTAATAGACCCAGATACAGTTCAACCTTACCTACCCCGACTGTAGATCCAAGCCCTATAGCACTTTCGACACCATTTCCAAATCCAACGGCTGATCGAACTCCCAAGGAGGGAGGTAGGGAACCTATCGCTCAAAAATCTACTCCTAGACAACTTTTCCCACAAAACTCAAATTCATCATCCATATACATCCCGGATGCTGATTGTATACCTCCGGATATGGAATCAGAATTTCGCAGCATGCAATACAAAAGTAAAGACATCGTAACTTCTACGAGACAAAATCTAACGTATTACAGATCAAACTATGTACATTTCATTTCGTCTGATTGCGAACTTGTTACACCAGTGAGTATATTGCTCTCCGACCTAGGCATTATCAATGTTAACGACTTGAAAGCGGCAAAGCCCAGAGTAGGACAAATACTAATAACAAAACGTGGTAAAAATAGAATATTTAGCGTAGTCATAAAAAGGAAACATTTTGATAAAATTTCTACTCGAGATTTGGAACGTGGCTTACAGAACCTAAGAAAAATACTTTCAGATTTAGATATAAAGGGTCTAAGAATCTCACAGAATGGCGACTTTACAGACGAATTACCTCAAGGTACGTTAATAGAAATATTAAGGAATACATTTGAGGATAGCAATATCGAAATAGCCCTTTGTTACGGAAACACTCAGGTACCTCCGGAAGAACTTCGCCTGAAAATCATTTCAGAGTTACATGAAAGTTTGGTAGGAGGACACAAGGGTTTAACAAAGACATATTGCAGGATTCGAGAACGATTTTATTGGCCAGGTATGCGTAATGATATTCAAAATTATATCCGTACTTGCAATAGTTGCCAGAATCAAAAACTAGTACGAACTAAAACTCGTGAACCAATGTTAATTACTGACACTCCATTGGAGCCATTTTCCAAAGTCTCAATAGATACTGTAGGTCCTTTACCCACTACTCCCAGCGGGAACAAACATATTCTAACTATGCAAGATAATTTGACGAAATATTGCATAGGTGTCCCTGTTCCGGATATAAAAGCTGAAACAATAGCTCACGCATTGGTAACTAATCTTATATTGCAATATGGAACACCGCGCGCGATACTAACGGATAAAGGGACTAGTTTCATTAATAAGATAATTCGGAATTTAGCTAAAATCTTCAAAATTCAACATGTCACTACATCTGGTTACAGACCCCAAACCAATGGTGCATTAGAAAGAAGTCACATAGTATTAACCGAATATATTAGCCACTACATGAATGATTTTGACGATTGGGATAGATTAGTACCCTTTGCTATGTTTTCCTATAATACATCTGTCCACGAAGCCACAAATTTTACTCCATATGAATTGGTCTTCGGAAAACTTGCGCGTTGTCCAAGTTCCTTCCCAAGCGACGATAATTTGGTCACATACAACTCATACCTACATGATTTAATAACGCGACTTTCGGAGATGCAAATAATAGCAGGACAAAATTTGGTTCAGGCAAAGGAAAAATCAAAATTGTATTATGATAGGAACGCCCGTCCCTTCAAAGGAAAAATAGGAGATATGGTACGTGTTTTGGTAGAACCAAAAAGAGGAAAATTTGCCAAGCGTTACAACGGGCCATATAAGATTATTGGGATACTGGAAGGAAATAATGTTTTGTTAAGAGATGAAGTTGGTAAAATGCTCACTAAACATGTCGATAAATTACAATTAAATTGGAGTCCTGATTGATTTGACTGATTCAGGTTGAGAGATGACGCTGACCCGACTGATATTCTTTCTTGCTCTGCAACACATCGCGCGGACCCAGGAACTGTACAGACTGACACGCACGGATTTGAACCCGGGTTTATATTTCGAAAAGATCAACGCGATTAGATTTCAAAGAGCTGACTGGCGATTCATACTAGTTATAGATATAGATAAAATTGTATCTGAATTTCCATATGAAGCCAGGAATATTGAACAAACTTATCGCTCATGCATTAAATTTCCAACCACAATATCATGTGACTCTTTGTTACGTGCAAATTATTTAAACAATATGGTGCGAGAAGCAGCAAGATTGCAACAGGAACTTATGGAATTGAGTACAGAAATTAAGGAACCAGAATATGAACCACATAATTTGCCTAAAGCTATTACACGCAGGAATGCACCTTTCGGATTCATAGGTTCAATTAGCCATGCTTTATTTGGAACTTTAGACGGTGATGATGCCGACTACATTAACAAAGAAATAGATAAGATATACGCTGATCAGAGGAAGATCACTCAACTTGTCAAAAATCAAACCCATATAATCATAAGTGATCTTCATAAAGTTCATAAAACCTTCAATCGAGTTGCTGCAGAAGTAAAAATCAATAGGCAGAAGATTTCAGAATTAGAAATGCAAATTGATAAACAGCTAGCTCTGAATTATAGCTTAGCAATGAGTCAATATTCGGCATCTGTTGAAACCTCTCTGAATCACTACATTACTACAACGCAACGCTTTATCACAGCATTGAGCACTGCGCGTAACGGAAAGCTACATCCATCACTTTTAAGCGGGTCTAACTTCAAAACGATAATAAATGAAATACATAATTCAATGATAGATTTCGAATTACCTATACCACGGGACCATCAACGAATCGAAGATCTGGTCAAGATATCCCGCGTGAATCTAAAATATACAACAGGAAAAATGATCGTGACAGTACAAATACCATTAGTAAATCGGATTGAATATGACCTGTATAAAATACACATATTACCAATTCCTCAGTACTTAAACAATAGTCTTGACAATAGTAGTAATAGAACCATAATTTCAGCTTTCATTTTACCGGAATTTCCATATATGGGTATAAGCACTGACCACTTTAAATTCTTCGGATCAGATAACGCATTTTTAGATTCCTGTACCTGGGCATGGCATTATTACATTTGCCCACAGGACGTTCCATTGCAAGACGTAGCCCACAGAACATGTGAAATTTCACTATTACTTCAACCGGATCCGAAATTCTTACGTTTGTGTAATATTAGAGTCATGCCTTATCACGTACCATCCTGGCGAAAATTAACTACTCTTGGTGGATGGTTATATTCCTTTGAACAACCTGAACCAATTCAGATCCTATGCGGTCGGAAAAAGAATACCCACACTACAATAGTTGGAACAGGAATCTTGGAAATACATCCAGAATGTTTTGCAAAAACACGATATCACACCTTATTAGGATCAAAAACATACCTGAGCAAAGATTCTTATTACTACATTCCTAATATGTTACTGAATATTAGCCAGATATCACCCAAAATCTATCAGTATTTCAAGAGAAAACACACCACAATAAATTTATTTCCAAATGACAATAACAAACTGGAACGCACATCTGATTCGTTGTACGAAATTGAAGCCCAACTAGAGGAAATTGGAGAACATCATCGAGCAAGAAAATCACATTTGTCATTGACGTATGGAACAATAGCGGCACAGGCCTTAATTATAATAGGATTGATGATCTACTATTTCTGGAATCCACTGAAGACCTTATGCAAGATACGGTTCCTGAGCAAACGGGGCCCGAGACATGAAACTGAGGAAGCTTCAGCCAATCAGCCTGCAGCAATACCGTTGCAAGAATCGTCTATTTCGGAAAACAGACCACCGTTGCCTATTCAGAGGGCAACGATAAACTGCTAGAAATATGTATAATAACAAACCCTGACAGTCCAAGGACTATGGGAATTCCCTTGTCAGAAATTGTTGTTATTTGCGATTCTTCTAATGTTCTTTTCTCTCTTTGATAATGACTTTGTCATTTCATAATTTTGATGATTGTCTGTAGTACACTAGCGAAATGTCATCGTCCAGTTTCTTCCGGCCGGAGTCTCTCGAACGGCGACTGTTTGTTAGCCGTTTGGCGCCGTATACCAAAAAGGAGAAGCTGATGGAGATATTTCGTCCGTATGGAGTCGAGCATGTGGTGGTGCTGCGGAAATCCTCGGGGAACCAGGCTTTCGTGACCTTCAAGTCCACGGAAGGAGCGAAGCAAGCCCTAGCTACGGCGAACGTCGGAATAGTATGCCATAAGAGGAAGCTGAGGGTGCTGATGGCGGACTCGTGGCACAGCACCAAGCTAATTCCCCCGCGACCCGATGTGGACCCATTCCCTGGCATAAATTTGCGTGAACGGATTTCACTTCCAATAGAATGTATAGCTAAAATTTCCAGTTATCTGCCGTTTGCAGACAGGAGCCGTCTGGAAATGGTCTCCAGAAGGTGGCGAGTCGGAAGCCTTGCCTCGTATCACGGTCTTCGCCATATAGACCTGAATGATTGGTGCTGGCCGAATGGATGGGAAGGGAAGACGGTGAGCACGGAGTCTTTTTATTGGCTCATGAAGAGAGCAGGTAGTCAGCTAAAGAGCATACGGATAAATGAGGAAGTATTGGCAAAATGTTTGAGGCCCCAGGTTATCTCCATTGCCATAAGGAGTTGTCCTGAACTGGAGATAATAGATCTAACCGCTGTGACGATCCGGCCATCGGCCCTGAGAGACCTGGAGTTGGGGGCACCACGCCTTACTTGCCTCAAACTGGGGAAATGTGAGGGTCCCGTGGATCCTGAACTCTTTAAGGTGCTAGACCTTGCAGGAAGTCTAAAGTCCCTCTGTGTTACGAACACAGATATCACTGGGAAGTCCCTTCTCGGTATCACCAAAAATTTAGAAACGCTTTCTCTCCACCGCTGCGAACAACTAAAACCTTCAAACCTAGCAACTACTCTTCAAGGGTTGCGTAAGCTGAATTATTTAAAGATCAGCATATGTAAAAATTTAATGGATCATAGTATTTTGCAGGCGTTAATGAACAATTCAGACCTGCCGATGACCCTGACGAACTTGGAGTTGCACTTCTGCAGTTTCGAGGAGCCCATACCTGAAATGGAAATGGAGCAAGGCAACGAGGCAGTTGAGAGGGGAGATTTTGTCGAGCTGGAGCTAGGCCCGGTAGAGATGGCTGTCTCCTTCCCCTCAAAATACCGGCATATAACAACCCTGAGCCTTACATTCTGTGGATGGGTTGCTTCTGGCCTTGTCTCGGAGATTGGCCTGTACATGGGGGAAGTAATATCATTGAACCTTAGTGGTTGTACTAACGTAAAAGGGGAATTCGTCCTGGAACCACTCCGGAAATTGCAAAAACTGAAAATCCTAAGCATCAATTACATGCATCCGACTGTCGGGGGATGGGTGCTGCAGTTCCTCGAGGGCTTGCTGGAGGTCCACTGCAGAGAGAGTCAAGGTGTCACTGACGAGGACATCTGTGGATTGCTGCGACAGTGTCCAGAATTAGTCACCGTCGATATGGAGAGCTGCCCAAACATCAGTAAAACCGTACTGAATTGTGCGTACGAGGTGGTGACAAGCGGTCGTCGAACGGGGCCAATACACCTGTATACCGGAGGTACCACGATTACACGATACACTAGGTACAAATGCAATAACTCTCTGCGCGTTACGCACGACTTAATGTATGAGCCCTTATTTCTGTCCAAGTAATTTGTAACGGGTTTGCATTGCGACAATGTGTAAACATTGTGGGAATTCCCTAGTCTAATGCAACCCGAGGCCGTACATCTACATATATTCCCGAACGCAATCGTACCTTATACCTTCAGTATACATCGTCCAGGACGACGATGGTTCCAAGGAGGGAGGGATGTTACGTTCGGAACGTAAAATTGTTCTTTTTTGGTCAGGGTATGGATCAACAACGCCTAGCGTTATGGGAAATCCCTCGTTGATCATACTCCTGTCCATTAATTAATAATATCTTTGATAGAATAAAAACCCCTTTCTTGGAGCGTCGTCGCCTCGACGCATTGCCGTCCCGCGATACAGATAAAGCGGTGCTGACGCAGCGGCGTTCCCACCAGATAGTCGCGTTCGAAAAGACACAGTGGTTCTCCTGTTGTGCCGAATCCGTTTTATGTAAGCGGCAGGGGTGCTTTTCAACAATGCCTTGCAGCATTGTGGGAGAACCCTCGTTGAGAACACCTCTGACCGTCGCGTTAAACATTGTAACATAATCAGTAACGGCTACAGCGGGAATGCGCAGACTGGACCACTTCTTAGAAGACTGACGGAATTGTATACTCTACATCCGGTGCAGGGAACCGCGCCTTCCCACGGTTTTGTCGCACGTGCGGATTATTAATTAATTAAAAATTGTTGTTAAATTTAAATACCCAACACAATTTCTGATAGTCCAACGACTGTGGGATTTCCCTAGTCAGAAATTGTGTATATGAAATTATGAACATTGAGGAAGAGCCTCAGCCGTGCGAAATTGTATGGTTTGCAGAATGTGGGATGTCATGTTTTCCTGTGTGTACGAATGTTCCGTAGAGATTGATCATGTATTGGAATCGGGAATCTGATGGATGGACGCGCGAACACACACACGCCGCCTCGTTGAGTAGACGGGCCCACGGTAGCGCGGCCGAGCGATAAAATGCAGCGTAAGCATTTTCGGTACGGACCCACTCTGGTCGCTGCCGAGAGCGTGAAGCTGCGACACTCTGTGACGATAAATCGTGAGGTGCGTGTCGCTGGGTCCGCAAGTGTTTTAGAGCTAGAGTTCTCCGGTCTACTGTGTAACCGCGTGAAAGACTCAACTTTGCGAAACAATTCTTTTTACTAAACTTTGCTTACAATACTAATTTATCAATTATAATTTAAATTTTATCATTCAGTCCGCTCACCTAAAATTATTCTTACTCGCTCTATAATTTAATTCAGATCTATTCCGTAAAATAACCAAGTGTGTGTGTGTTCGCGTTTCATCCTCTTTTCTGATTTAGGTCTATCTATCAGCGACGCAGAAACCTTCGAAATTCAAAGAGCAAAACTAACAACATATTTGCATTTACCGTACTGTGTCTGTTTGGTGAGTTGCACCTTTTATCTCTTTCTGTACACTTTACTACATTATTAATATTAATTCGTATATAACGATAATTTCTGACAATCAAACGATTGTGGGATTCCCCTAGTCAGGAGTTATCTCCGATTATGTTCTGTAAAATTATCGATTGATTTGTCCATATTCAGTTCTGTTATATGCCTTTTACATCCATTCATTATTTCAACATTAAAGTTTTATTTACCATTAAATTCTACTCATCAATTACCTATCTGATTCCATTGAAAAGACCCGTATGGGACTAGAGCGTCAACGATCCCAAAAATCTACCCCTTATCCTTCTGATAAGGCATTTAGATAATTAAGATAAAAGGAATTGACTGTTACGAGTGCGACGAGCTTCCATGCCATTCTAAACACGATACAACAAATTCTGATAGTCTAACGATTGTGGGATACCCTAATCAGAATTTGGCTGTCTAAAACGCGCCGCTCGAACACCAAAGGCCGCGGCACGTAACAACGTGAACGACGAATCGAGACAAAGTATCATGCTTTCTCTCTTCCGTAATCGACGGCAACTACGTGTGACTCAGAGATGGGCAAAGATAATATCTAGATACAGTAAAGTCTCGTTACGGGCTCGGTTTGGTGTACACGATACGGACTTTTCGCTATCCGCACCACTTCTGTCTCACTCTTGTCCGGTGAAGACGAGAGCGCGATGGAACAAGAGCGAGCGAAGGCACTGAAAGCGAGCTAGGACAGTACGAGACAGACGACGCGTTGATATTTTGTCTCGCTCCGTCTTTCGGACGCCTGACACTCCGTCCTTTGTGGCCCGACTCGCGCGCGGTCGCCTACTCGTCAAATTCTACAGAATCTGAATTTGTTTATTTTTCATCGTATCAATATGAAAGTGACACTAATGGATTCCCGACGTTCCCCCGATTAATTGGACAGAAAATAATTTAAATCGGACTATTTTTAACGAAACGGGCTTTGCATTCTGCAAATAAATTTCTCACGTAATATCCTTAATTATGGTCCGAATTATCTTTAGGACAATTTTCATCGGGAAGACATGAGGAATCGATTGGTAATACTTTCATCAACAGTCATCAAAAACATGAACATTTTATGTGGTCCGTCAGTTTTATTGCTCTCATCTCAACGGCTCTACCCATCCCACTGTTTTCCTTTCTCGCTGCGAGCGAAGACCTTCGGGCCCCAGTAGACCGCCCGTTGACAGCCAAAAGCAATACAACCGACGGGCCACATAAAATCTTCATGTTTTTGATAAGTGTTGATGAAAGTATTACCAATCGATTTCTTATGGCTTCCCGATGAAAATTGCCCTAAAAATGATATAATTCGGACCATAATTAAGGATATTACGTGAGAAATTTATTTGCAGAATTCGAAGCCCGTTTCGTTAAAAATAGTCTGATTTAAATTATTTTCTGTCCAATTAATCGGGAGGACGCCAGGAATCCAATGGTGTCATTTTCATATTGATACGATGAAAAATAAAGCGCGCGGATCGGGCCGCAAAGGCTTTCGCCGGTTAGTCGACCTTCTAGTCGAATCAACGTTATTCACCATCCAAGATGAAAGATCCTTGAATAATCGGCTTCATCTCTGGCGTCTTGAATAAAGCTAAAAGCTAACTCGGGTGACTTTTAATCGACTAAGGAAAAAGATGAAGTATCTTTATTTGAAAAGTTATTTCAATCACTTTTTATTCGTATAATGCCCAACTCTGGTGTGACTCTTTTGTCCGCTCTCGCTCGTTCTCGGATTCTCTCACTCTCGACCAAAGAATTCCAAGAAATTGTGGGGATAGTCGCCGGGCTCCTAAATAACCAGGAATGGACGGGGAAACACCTACAGGAAGGGTGGTAATGTGTGCATGAACTGCGCCTGCATCGGTCACGCACACATAACCACCTCTCCTGTGGGTGTTCCCCCTCCATCAACACCGACCGGAGCCCTCCGATCTCTGTTTGTTTCAGAACATACCACAGACGAATCTTCGGATTCACGTTTCACGTTCACGGTTCGCGTTTACATTCTTTTGTAACTAGCAGAAGGATTTTGAGTTGTGTTGCGTTGTGTTGTGTTTGTTGGTTTAGTGTAAAATGAGTATCACTGGAAATGTGAATATGCAGGATGTGCAAGAAGATATGGACAAGAATTCTCCATTTCGTCCGCAAAAATTACGTCCGTACGCAAGGAGATTATCGAAACGGAAAGTATATCTCGAAAAGAGAAGGCCTTTGACCCTTCAGAAAAAACAGGAAAGAACAAAAATGACAGACGACACTGCTGTAGGACAACATTCAGAAGGGGCCGAGGAACGTATGGTAGAGGAACCATCAACATCCGATGGACGAAATCATACGTCCCAAGAGATAATGTACACGCCATCCGATGAAGACACTGATACGGTCAGTTTGAGAGAAACGGAAGCGGGGCTTGAAGAGTTTTATATAGAAAGTAACGAGGAAGAAAACTTCACTATAGAAAAAGTTGCGAAGAACGAGCTGCAAGAGCAATCGGCTTTCCTAAATAGCAACAACATAATGAATTTCCCAAATGTGGTTGCTCAATTGTAAAAAATAGGTAAGCATGCAAAACACAGGGAAGACTATGGCATTGATCACCTACGAATAACTGGTGTGAAACGGTGTGACTTCAAGAGCATCTTCAGCGTAATGTGCACTTTATGCCATCACAAAGCTGAAATCCGCAATCAATCGGACGAAGCCGAAGTAGTGGATACCAATCAGGGCGCCGTTAATGCAACAATTTTATGTGGTGGCAGTTATGCCCAGTTGGAACACACTTTTGCAGGAGTGAACTTACGTTGCATGTCGAAGAGAGACTTCGTGAAGAATCAAGATGAATTCGTCAAGTCTGCAATTGCCGCTGCAGAAGACGAGATGTTAGCAGCGGCTGAAGAAGAAAAACGTTTGGCGATTGAAAGAGGCGACGTTCTTCCCGGATCAGGGACCCCTCACATCCCCGTTGTGACCGACGGAAGCTGGATGAAGAGATCCTACCGCAGTGGATGTTACGATTCTGCGTCTGGAGTCGGCGTGATAGTTGACTATCAAACGAAAAAAGTTTTATTTTACGGCGTTCGAAATAAAGTTTGCAGAATTTGTCGGATTGCTGCGAAAAAAGAGGAAGAACCCCGAAAGCACACATGTTTCAAAAACTGGAACACATCTCGAGCATCGACTGCTATGGAAAGCGATGCTATAGTAGAAGGATTCAATACTAGCGTAGAAAAACGTGGGCTCGTTTATTCCACTCTGATTGGTGATGGGGACAGCAGCGTGTATAAGAAGATTATTGATGCTGACCCATATAAGAGACAGATTCGCGTAAAAAAAATTGAATGTACGAATCATTTGTTGCGAAACTTCTGCAACAAAATGAAAGCGATTGTGAAGAAGACCACACCTGGGCCATTGCGGCAAGCTGTGGAAAGTAGCATTCGCCGGATACGCACGGACGTCTTAAAACCCGCAAAGTTTCGATACAATCAGAATGTGTCAATCGAGGAGAAAACGAAGAATTTGTATGACGACATACAGAATGTTCCGAGCCACGTGTTTGGTGAACACAAAGAGTGTGCACGACTCAAATATGTCTGCGATGGAAAGAATAAAGAGAATCAAAGAAACGTCATTCCAGAATTGATGAATATTGGTGTGTACCAGGACGTACAAGAAATACTTCGTACACTGTTAGCTCATGCGGAGAGCTTACTCCACAACACCAATAATAACGCTGTGGAAAGTTTGAACGCAATAATTGCTAAGTACATTGGCGGGAAAAGATTTAATTTTGCCGAAAGAGGATCCTATACAGGAAGATGTGCTGCTGCTGTCGTGGAGTACAACAGTAACCAAGTGCACTCGCAATTGAACGCGGTAATGAATAAGAAAACGCCCGAGGTTGTTCGCCAAATGGAAGAAAAGAAGAAGAAAGAAAAGGAAAAGAGAGCTGCTAAACAGAAGGAAACAAAGGCTGCGCGATATGTACGCAAGCATTTGCCCTCGCAGAAAGATTCTGATTATGGACAAAATGCACAGAAGCCGGACATGCCATCCGAAATGTATGAACTAGAGCGGGAAAAGCATATGCAAATGCTCAGTGACTGGCAAGAGAAAATACATGCTATAGAAGATGAAACCATCGGACAAGCAAAGAACCGCAGATGGTTGCAGTACAGGTCCAAAATGTTGACAGCATCCAATTTTGGACAAGTGTGCCGTCGCCGAGCTGACACGCTTTGCGCAAATGCAGTAAAATCAATTCTGTATCCGAAGATAATTAGTGCACCCGCGGTGGAATACGGGAAAGAATGCGAGAATATTGGTCGCGAAGAATTGAAGAAGCAATACACAGATATTGCGGAATGTGGATTTTTCATCGACAGCTGCATCGCCTTCTTAGGAGCTTCACCGGATGGAATCATCGGTCAAGAGGGTATTTTGGAAATCAAATGCCCCAAATCAGCGGAGAACTTTACGCCAGAAGAAGCTATTGAACAAGTTCCCGCTGTCCGGCGCATGTTCACGCGTAACACAGGTATTTCAATGAGCAAAACGCATCACTATTTTTATCAAGTACAAGGCCAGTTACACATTACTGACAGAAAGTACTGTATATTTTGCCTTTGGACCCCGAAGGGGCTGAAATCTATAAAAGTAGAGAGAGATGATGCGTTTTGGAAAAGAGAAATGGAGCCAAAACTGGTTCAATTTTATTTAGAATGCATGCTACCCGAATTAATAGATAGCCGGCACAATAGGTGCATGACTATTCGGGAGCCACAATTTATTCTAGCGGAGAGAGCGAAAGAAAAACCGAAAAGCTTGAAAAAGCGAAAGAGGTCTCCCTCCGAAAATAGTGAAACTCCGATCTTATCGAACCGGCGTCGCACCGCACTGTAAAGTGCAGGGCCACTGACTGTGTCAGTGGTCACAAGTGTCAGCAATCGCACTGTTCCTCGCGGATCATACGATCACGTGAGTCGATCGACGCCGCCGTAACTTTCCCAAGAAAGTGACGAGGGAAATAATAAATTTAATTCACCCTTTAATTTTTTCAGACACGTTTCTAAGTTCACAGGAGCAGACAGATAGAAGACAGACGCAAGGTAGAAGAAAAGATACAGATGCGGATTTACGTTGTGACGAAGGCACCTCGAGAGCCGTACGAACGCTGGCAAGCAAAACAATACGCCTAGTTCGCGCCGTGGCCGCCAGGCGGCCGCCGCCGTGAGACGGCTCTCGCAGGCGAAAATTAACGGCCTCGCAATATAAAGGCCGCGGCGAGCGGAATAAGGAGCTCTTGTGCATGTCGCTATACCGCTTCACGCAAAACAACAAGACGCTCGCTTTTTGATATCCCCGAGGTGTGTCAGTGTCGGCCATCGCCACAACTGTGCCGTTACCAGCCTCTTCCGAACTCAGCCGAGATTCGTCTTGCGCTCCGCCTACGTCAGAGAGGTGACACCGCGCCCATTAGGCCGGAGACCTACTGCACTCCGTTATACGAATCCCATACGGACGCGCCTCTACGGCCATCCAGGGTAGAACGTTCCACAAACTCCGCATCCCGAATTCCTACCGCTTCGTCGTACAAGCCGCCGCCGTCGCGAACCGACGCGCCCGTCAATTCGGACTCGTGACCCCACCGTGCCGGAAGGCAATTCAAGCATAATTGTACATAGATCAACAATAAACATTGTTATTTATTAACACGCCTACTGCTCATTCGTCGAACCTGAACAGACCGACTGAGTCGGCATCATAGTCCCACCGGTAATCGTCTCGCCACCGGAGACTATTACAACGTTGCAAATTATTTCCATACGTAAGTGTGCCGCGTCCGGTTTGGTCAAAGGACGCCAGGCTGGTACATACGGGCGTCGCAGGTATGCATGATGTTCGATGAAATATTGAAACAAACTTTTACTTTTATACCCAACTTACCGAAATGTCTGCGATTATTTGTTACAGGCGGACTGTTTGAGAGTGCGTAAAGGATGAGAGGAGTCTAAGACAGGTTATGTTGGCACAGTTTTCAGTGAAAACACTTCGTCAGTTTTATTGGAATTCACAGTGAGCACACCAATGAGAACACCTCGATAGTATTTATCGCGGCACTGCAAGGATTGAGCTGATCAAAATAATACCGCGCGGTTACGCCACGTGGCCTCCACACGATTATATTAATCGGCGGAGTTCTTGAGAGTTCAAAATGAGATGAGAACTACAATGATTGCGCGATGAGCAAGACACTGATTTTCGGTGAGATGAGAGTGAGAAGACGTTGGAAATACTATAATTCGCGATGCGATTACAGAAAGCACGTTCCTGGTACCGAGCACACAAGAGAATGAGAAAGATGGCCAACTTACGCTACCGCGTCTTCTCCGTTCTTCTCGAACCTCGCCGCGGCTCGCCGATTGGTTCAACGATTGCGGCGACAGTTGATCGATCGCCGCTGATTGGCGGCTCGCCACTCGATCAGCGCTGCTGACTCGTGGCCCGCGAGGTGCTGCCATGAGAATGAGTGTGGCGGCGTGGGAAAGTAATTTTATTCCCAAACATTCCTCCCGCCTTCAGCAACAGAGTTGATGATGTTAGCCTGAAACATTCAAAATTGCCAACTTTGCGATTGGCCTCGTTAATGTGGTGGTCGCGGTCTTGACGGTCACGACCCTGGTGAGACCGTCCTTCCCAGGATGCAATGTGAGAACCCGAGCAAGTGGCCACTTGCTCGGAGGAAACCTTTCGTCAGTGATGAGCACCAATGACCCGACCTTAATGTCATTGGAAGGATGATGCCATTTGGAGATGGACTGTTGACGCTGAAGGTAGTGAGCTGACCATTGAGACCAGAACTGTTGCATCTTCTTCTGGATAAGTTGCCATCTTGCTGATGGTGAGAGTGATGAGTGTTCCACAGATGGTTCAGGCAAGGTTGAGAGCGGTTTACCGATGAGGAAATGAGCTGGTGTGAGTGTTGAGATGTCCTCAGGGTCATCACTGAGAGGCTCGAGCGGTCTTGAATTGAGCATGGCTTCTATCTGTGTGAGGAGCGTACTGAACTCCTCAAATGTGAGAACAGTGTCATTGACGGTCCGTCGTAGATGATATTTCATGGACTTGACGACCGCTTCCCATTTACCTCCCATGTGAGGTGCCGCTGGTGGGTTGAAGCACCACGTTGTATTGTCGTTGACAAATAGAGAAGCCAATTCTTGATGATACTGTGAGCCCTGAGTGAACATGCTCTTGAGATTTGCGTCTACGCCGACAAAGTTGGTTCCACAATCCGAGTAAATGGTGTGTGGAATCCCTCGTCTCGATGAGAACCGCCTGTATGTTGCAATAAAGCCTTCGGTGGAGTAGTCTGTTACCAGCTCGAGATGAACTGCTGACGTTGTCATGCACACAAAAACACAGATCCAGCCCTTTTGTGTTTTTGCTCCTCGCCCCATCCACGTTTTGAGAGTGATTGGACCAGCATAGTCAATTCCAGTGTGAGTGAACGGCTGTGAGGGTGTGACTCTAGAAAGAGGTAGTTGGCCCATCAGTTGATGGGCACGGATCCCCCTTTGTCGAGCACACACAACACACCGCAGTATATGAGACTTCACTGGAGCTCGACCTCCGATGATCCAGTAGGTCTGTCTGATGTGAGCGAGAGTGAGCTGAGTGCCTCCATGAAGAGTTTGCTTGTGAGATTGGTCTATAATCAGATCGGACAGACGTGAGTTGCGAGGTAATATTGCAGGATGTTTACCTTCATAATCAATGTGAGCGTTACGAAGTCTGCCTCCAACTCGTATGACTCCTAGTTCATCGATGAACGCAGTGAGTCGACTGCAGGCATGAGATGAGGGCAACATTGAGTTCGAGCTGATAACTTTCAATTCGTGGTTGAAGTAGATTGCCTGAGTCATCTTGATCCAAAAAATGCGGGCTTTTTCCAAATCCTTTGGTGTATGTGAGATGAGTGGTAATGAAACAGGCAATTTTCTTAACCTTGAGATGAATCTGAAACAAGCTGAAGTAATGCGAATCAGTTTGTTGAGAGAAGAGAATTTGTATATGATGTCCCAGTGATATCTAATTTCTTGAATGTTGAGTAACGTCGAGAATCCTGGACGAGCCTCTAGTGCACTCGAGTCGTCCTGATGCAATGATTGTGATGGCCATGAGTCACTGGATTGAGAAAGCCACGATGGTCCCGTCCACCATAGCTGATGATGTTCAAGCTGAGATGTCGTAAGGCCTCGAGAAGCGCAATCAGCTGGATTCGAAGTGCCTGAAACGTGTCTCCAATGTGCGTGTGATGAGAGTTCCTGAATTTGAGTGACACGATTCCTGACGTACTCCTTCCAGCGGGAGGCATGAGAATTGATCCATGTAAGTGCCACTTGAGAGTCCGTCCACAGATGAGTAGATTCAATGTTGAGCTGAAGAGTTGCTTGAACATATTTGGCAAGCTTTGCCAGCATCAATGCTGCTGTGAGTTCGAGTCTCGGGATTGTGAGTTTCTTGAGAGGTGCTACCTTAGTTTTGGAGCACACCAGTGTCGACACTTTGAGATTTGTGGACGGTGAGATCACGGTAATGTACACTACCGCTGCCATGGCGAACTGAGAGGCATCAGAGAAGCCGTGGAGTTCCACGACCGAATTGGAGTAGGTGTTGAACCACCTGGGAATTGAGAGCCTGGCCAGGCGTGTGAGATCTTCTCTGATGGAAAACCAATGAGATGTAGCTTGAGGTGGCAGAGGATCGTCCCAACGAAGCTTGTGCAGCCATAACTCTTGCAGAATCATTTTTGCTCGAATTATGACTAGTGAGAGGAATCCAAGTGGGTCAAAAATTTGAGAAACTTCTGACAGAATGATGCGTTTCGTTGGGATTGTGAATGAACTGAGAGGTTTCGATGAGAAGGTGAAGTTGTCCTGGAAACTGTTCCATTGCAACCCCAGAATTTTAGTATTGCAGTCGTCGAGTGAGATCGTCGAGCTTTGAGCTCTTGATGTGGAAGAGATTTCTTCAAGTAGTGCAGGATGTGTTGAATGCCATTTGGCGAGTGGAAAACCTCCCGCGTGACACAGGCCTTTCAGATGTTGTGCAATCTTGATGAGTTGCTCACCTGTGTCCGCGCCGCCAAAGATGTCGTCGACATATCGTGCGTGAGTTATGGAGGGTGCAGCCAATGGAAAGCGGTGCCCTTCGTCCTCCACCAGTTGAAGCAATGCTCGAACAGCCAGAAACGGTGCAGCCTTGGTGCCGTAAGTGACTGTCGAGAGCCTGAATGATATTTCTTCTCCTTCCTCGTCCACCCACAGTATGCGTTGGAGATCTTGATCGTCTTCGTGAACTCGGACTTGTCGATACATTTTTGTGATGTCTGTAGCAAAAATGAACCTGTGCTGCCGAATCCACAGCAGCACGTCTGAAATGTTGAGCAGAAGGTTACGTCCTGTGTGCATGAGATCGTTAAGAGAGTACCCAGATGACGTTGCACACGAGCCATTGAAGACAACCCTCAGCTTGGTGGTTTTGCTGTCGGGCTTGAGCACTCCATGATGAGGAAGGTAAAAGATTGAATTGTTATGAGATGAGATTGATGGTGCTCTTACCATATGGTTGAGATGTTCGTACTCTGACATGAATTCTCCGTAGAGTTTACGATACCCATCGTCCCTGTTGAACTTGGTGAGAGTGCGTTTCAGGCAAGCACGCGCTGCGTTGTATGAGTTGCCCAACAAGCTAGCTGGTGATTTGAGAGGGATGCGAACGATATATCGCCCTATAGCATCCCTTGTGTGAGTCGTTTTGAAGTGATCTTCGCACTCTTGTTCCTCAGAGTTGAGTTGAGATGGAGTGTCACTCGGAAGCTCCTCTTGAATCCAGAACTTCTCCAATAAATCACGTACGGACGGCTCGCCTTCTTGTACAAGTGATATATGACATGATGATTGGGTGAGAGTGTCGGAAGAAGCCACTGGTCCAAGTATGAGCCACCCAAAGATTGAGAGTTGAGCGATCGGCATGGATGGAGAGCCCTTGATCACATTTGGCTTTATGATCTGTCCATATGTGTCAGCTCCGATGATAATGTCGACAGGTCGTGGTTTTAAGAAGTCAGGATCTGCCAACGTGAGCCCAGCAAGATGTGGCCAATCTTGCTTGGGCACCTCGGCTGAGGGTACCCTTGAAGACACTGATCTGAGAACATGGGCTTGAAGGGAAATTGAGAATTGTCGCTGGATTGAATGCAGCGTTAATGAGGCGACGCCTCGTGTCTGCGTGGACTTCTTCCCTCCAATGCCAATGATTGATATGGATGACCGAGATCGCTTGAGATTGAGTTGAGTGATGAGCTCCTCCTTGACGAAGGTAAGTTCTGAACCAGAATCTATGAGTATACGAACCAGATGAGTTGACATTGGTGAGCTGAGATGAGCCTGAGCGGTTGCAAGGAGGGTGAGCTGGCTGCTAGATGAAGATTGACCTTGAGATGAGTGTGCAGGAGTGAGCTGAGCTGATGAAGGTGAGTGAGCTGAGTGTTCCGGGATGAGGTGAGCAGAGGGGTCGACGACTGCGGTGAAACTTCAGTGTTGTTGAGCTGATGTGGATGACCGTGACACCTCAGTCTGAGGTGGAGGTTGAGCGGGCCTTGTATCTGGGATGTGCAACATGGTGTGATGTTGTATCCCGCACTGCTTGCATTTATGAGGAGACTTGCAGTTGGCCGATGAGTGGCGCCCGCAGCAATTGTAACAGAGCATGTTGCTCGCTACCACTTTCCTCCTTTCTGCCACAGTCATTCCCCTGAATTTGGGGCACATAACCACGAAGTGGTCGCCCTTGCACACGTCGCAAGGAAAGCTTTTCCTTTTGGCTGCAAGGTCTGCGCTCGCAGCGTGTGCTGACGCTCGCTGAGCCGGTGGTCTCACCTGCCTTTGAGCTGAGCTTGTGAGGCCTTGGGACGACGGAGCTTCCGCCCTCTCCAAGGCCCTCACCCTTTGATTGATGAAGTCCTTCATCTTTTGGAAGGTGGGGTACTCAGTTTGAGACCCCATTGCGGTCTCCCACGCTTCTCTGGCCGGCTTATCCATTTGGCGAGCCACCATGTGTGTCAGGATGCTATCCCCCAAATTTGTGACACCGAGTGAGCTGAGCGCAGTCTCGGCTCCTTCCAAATTTGTAACCAGCATTTTCAGTGCAGTGATGGCCTTGGTGTTGGTCGGCTTCGGCTCGAAGATCCTTTCCAACTGGGCTTGTACAAGGAGCCTTTTGTTGGAGTAGGTCTCCTTGAGCAGCTCCCAAGCTGGAGTGAAGGAGGCTCCCTTCAAAGGTAGAGATTCTACCTTTTGTGCCGGCTCGCCTGCCAGGCTGGTGAGCAGATATTGAAGCCGTTCTATATCTATAAGGTCCTTACGGGCAATGATGAGCGCAGAGAACAACTCGCAATACGCAGGCCACTTCGTATAATCCCCAGCGAATGTTGGCAGTGCCAACTCAGGGAGCTTCCCTGGAGTCGAGGCTGTGCTCGCTGAGCTATGAGCAGCCGTTGGCTGGAAGGGTGCCAATTCGTCGGCCAGACGACCTATGCGGATCTTGAGATCCGCTTGCCGCTCCTGCATTTGAAAAAGGCATCTTTCCGTGTAGTATGGATGGTCGCGCTGCGACCTGGGCCACGCTGCATCGAAGTACGAGTGTTCCTTCTGGAAGGCCTTGTAGAGCTCGTCGGCCTGTTGGCCGTACACCTTTAGCTCTGTCATCGTGGTGTTCGGTGCACATTTTGGCAGACGATTCTTCAGTGCTGTCATCGATTCCAGCCTGGTGAGCTGAGTTTCAGCTCTGGACAGCAGCTCTGAAGGCACGCCCGAAGGAGACGAGGATCTCGTCTCCGGCCCCGTGCAAGTGAGATTCCCTTCTTGCTCCGATGGGATTTGGAGGCTAGGCGTAGGTGGCCTCGACGACGTCTGCGACCGAGTCGTCGACTTCTGCTGGTCGTCACTTGGCATTTTGAGGTTAGAGGTTGAGAGTTCACACTACCTTGTTCACCACTGAGAGTTCACTTCACTCCTGTCTTAGCTCCGGCTCGAAGGACCAAAATAATGTTTGAGAGTGCGTAAAGGATGAGAGGAGTCTAAGACAGGTTATGTTGGCACAGTTTTCAGTGAAAACACTTCGTCAGTTTTATTGGAATTCACAGTGAGCGCACCAATGAGAACACCTCGATAGTATTTATCGCGGCACTGCAAGGATTGAGCTGATCAAAATGATACCGCGCGGTTACGCCACGTGGCCTCCACACGATTATATTAATCGGCGGAGTTCTTGAGAGTTCAAAATGAGATGAGAACTACAATGATTGCGCGATGAGCAAGACACTGATTTTCGGTGAGATGAGAGTGAGAAGACGTTGGAAATACTATAATTCGCGATGCGATTACAGAAAGCACGTTCCTGGTACCGAGCACACAAGAGAATGAGAAAGATGGCCAACTTCCGCTACCGCGTCTTCTCCGTTCTTCTCGAACCTCGCCGCGGCTCGCCGATTGGTTCAACGATTGCGGCGACAGTTGATCGATCGCCGCTGATTGGCGGCTCGCCACTCGATCAGCGCTGCTGACTCTGCCATGAGAATGAGTGTGGCGGCGTGGGAAAGTAATTTTATTCCCAAACACGGACCTTTTACCAAATTACTGCAAACATGATGTATGGGACAGTAATGCCAGGACAAATGGAATAATAAGTACCATATTTCAGGTAAAGTTTAACAGCTCATAAATCTACAATAAAATTTTGTACGCTTATGAAACAACAAAGTATTTCCTAATGTATTTCATAATGTGTTACATATCCACACTGCCTACGTCATCATTCGGTATGAGCGACCTGGCAAAATTGTAGGAAGACCATCAATGGAGAAAAGGAATTACATAGAATGAGAGAAGATAATATTACAGTATTGTCTCGTTAGCGGATCGCTGGTCGGGACCGGCGCGGGCGTTGAGCCCGTATCGTGAACAGAGCCCGAATTCCCAGTGTTCGTTTCTCGCTTCTTTCTGATCGAAGGGGGGAGCGAGATGGAACGCTTTGGATGGAAAGGACGGAGTATCAGGCGTCTGAAAGACGGAGCGAGACAAAACATCATCCCGTCGTCTGTCTCGTACCGTTCTCGCTCGCTTTCGGTGCCTCTCGCTCGCTCTCACCTTCGCCGGACAAGAGTGAAACAGAAGTGGTGGGGATAGCGAAAAGTCCACATTGTGTACACCAAACCGAGCCGCTAACGAGACAATACTGTATTCTTCGAAAAATATACACTTTTTTATCTGTAATAGTCCATTTCAAGGGGGCGAAAGCTTGAATGACGAATTTGAATTCTCGAATGAAGTTGGATTGATTTATTGTGATGACTGTAACTTGATTAGAGACAAAAAATACATAAAAAAATGTTCTGTGTTACGTCCGAAATCGAGATTTGAGATTGATGATTGACTTCGCAACGTAAAGAGGGGATCTTGCCCCGTCGCCTCCATAGCACAACCGTAATCCCTAAGGCCGGTCACGCTTTTTAGAGTAACTGTGCGGGGCAGGTGGATTGGGCAATTTAAAAAGATGGAGAAAGGAAAAGAAGAGATGTGCGTTTCGTCTTGGGGACCGTCAGCCAGACTCATCAGTAGGGCTATAGCTGACGGCCCCGTGCCATAGACACACGGGGACTAAGAGGAAATAAACTTGGAACTTGTATATATACGATCGAGAGTAGACGATAGGACTTGCGAGAAGAGTAGACCTCTAGCGGTGCCGGCGGAGACGTACCGGCGCGACCCATGGTGGGGCCGGGACGTCACATCTGTTATACGATTTTGTCAAAAAGGCACTAACAACTAAAAAATACTTCTATTCTTGTACTACAATTTCGATGGTGTTTTTTAACTTTAAATAAAAACGTGGAGCAGGATATTTCATAACAGAATATGAATCAATTTAGTACAGCATCAAGTGTCGAAATGAATTTATTGTGAGATATCCTGCTCCACAATTTTATTTAAAGTGAAAATACATCATCGAAATTGTAGTATAAGAAAATAATTATTTTTTAGTTTTTAATGCATTTTTAATAAAATCGTTTATTATAATTTTTTTAATTTTCTAGTTTTTAGTATTCGTGGATTTACATTTCACAGCTCAAACTTCTTTACAAATATCTTTTATTGCTGTATGCAGTTTAACAGTTTGTTTGAACCATACAGTGCTAAAAGTTCGTAAAGAACGATAACATAAAGAATGATTGATTTTATGTCGATTGGATTTGTTGTTATGGGTTATTATTTATTGGTGACGAGGTAATTTTTTCAACCCTTCGGAAGTTTTTTCATAATTTTGTATTGTCATCCAAACTACGCACCTCTGCAAAGTTTCAAGACAATTGGATGGTTGGAAGTGGATAATTGAGTCTCCAGATTTGAATCAAACATACAAACAAACAAAGGATCGTAGCTAAATAAAATCGTAATGAGACATATGTAACGTTCTCGAACGAGACGTTGCCGTTTGTTACAGGAGATTCCACAAGTAGAGCGGTTTACCGGTGGAATTGTGGGATTTGGTTCGGGTGGCGTGCAATAAAGAAATGAATTTCACGAACTAGAGTCCTTCCTTTTAACAATAGGTAAAAAAAAAGATAATTTATTCAAATAAATGCTTATTGACCCTTGGTCACTCGGTCGGTAAATTAATATAATTCTTTATAACTTAATATCGTATCGGTCGGTACTAAAGAATAACCCTCGGTTTGGGTTTCGGCGCTGAGTTGGTAATTTAGGAGTATTACTTTGGTTTCTAGACGCTAAGTCGTTTATATTGAATATTGCGCTAATTACTTAGAGGTGCGATTCTAAATCGTAAATGAAAATAATGTCTTTCGCGCGTAGTTGGTAATATATAATGAAGAATTGACGCTAGGTCGAATTGGTAATGTTAGTTGAGAGTTCGAGAGTATTCCTTCTCTCTGAATAGTGCTGGCTTCCAGTTGCCTATCAGCTTGCCCACGCTTTCTAGGATGGTAGCCGAGTGCTAATGTAAGCGATCTCAGATGGTAGCCAGGTAGCCGGTAAAGGCGTCCCCAGATGGAAGTCGATAGTGGCTTCCTTCCTTCTGATTCGGTTGTAGCTTCTGGTGCCTATAAGCTGGCCCACGCTTGGTAGGATGAGGTTGAGGGGCTACTAAGCGGCCTCGAATGGAAATCAAGGGGCTACTCAAAGCGACCTTGTATGGTGTAGAGGGGCTACTGAAAGCGGCCTCGTAGGAAATAGTATGGAGTGCGTAGATTCAGAGTAAACTTCCTTAGACTGAGCTAGACTGAGGGGCTGGTGAAAGCGGCCTCGATCCAGTAGGTTCGGTTGCAGAACCAAGTCTGCTCTCTGCTGCTGGCGGGCCTCTACTTATACTCCAAGTCGATGTTTGGCCCGCGCCAATCACTAGCTGCGCGATCTCGCGCACCAATTATAATTAATATCCGGTTCGCGCCACTTTGACACTACGCTCGGGATAATTCGGCGTCCGGTTTATCGTACGGTCTGCGCACGCGTTCTTTGGTTCACTCGCGGCACTGAGTTAGCTGTTTGAATGGGCAGCTATGCGCATGCGTTGCGCGTCACTTACTTCACTGTTTCCCGCCGCATGGGATGTCGCTCGCACGTGTTTCGCGTGTCCTTACTAATAATGTTATAAAATAAACTAGAATGATAACTAACCTAGGAAAAATGTACATCGGTTCGTAGCGGTACGTTACACATACCAAAATATACGTATTGTTAGTACTGATCTCTAGTTTATATTGATAAATTTTTACAACCGTGGAATAACAATTCTGAAGGAAAGCACGTACAAAAGTATTGAATTGAAATGTATTTTTTGTCCAAATTGATGTTTTAAAAAAATGATTACTAAATTTGTATTTAAACAATAGACAATTCTTGTTGATATAAAAGATAATTTGATGTATAGTTAGATAGAAAAGAAAGCGTCATATATTTTTAGAAGAATTATAGCATTTTAGATTTCATTGCGATCGGCGTGTTACACTTCGGTGATGCACCTTATTCAAATTGTATGCTTTGAAATTGCACATTGATTATACAAAATATTACATCCTTCTACGTATAAATAAAAACTATTGATACGCAAATTAGTATTGTTTCATTGACGTGCTTCCTAACTTCACTACTCAACCTCTCTATCTTTCATTATTGCTATCCTCCTTTACGTTCAGCGAGGCTCTGATGCTAGACGCAGCAATCGGACGCGCTCCATCTACAGCTGATGCAGAGGGGAACACCTACAGGAGCGGTGGTTATGTGTGCGTGACTGACACTCGCAGTTCCGCACACATAACTACCGCTCCTGTAGGTGTTCCCCCCTCCATCAGCGGTATTGAAGCCTGCTGATGCCTGCCTAGACGCAGCTCTCCTTCCGTATTCCTCCAAGACAGCGCTGGCCAGCGGTGGGGCCCCTCACGCGCCAGCTTCCCCTTCCAATCTGTCTCTCGCACAGCGTGCCTTCCGTCGTCAAGGAGACCACGCGACGCTACGAAGGCTGCCATGACGGGCTAGCCGTGCTAGCGTCTTCGCGATTAGCGTCGCGCGGTATCCCTGACAACGCGGACGAGAGTGGGAGAACCCCGAGCTTACGCGTAAGCGACCTTGACCAGCGCTGCTCCAAGACTTCTCAGTAGCAGGAGCTGTGGCAACAGCGCGGCGGAGACAGAGAGAACAGAAAATGTGGCAACTATGCGTAAAAAATTCGTCTACATAGAGTACCTGGAGATGTCACCTCTGTACAACTTCTTTTTATCGACCGCAGTAGTTTCATTAGGATCCGTCTGTTTACAGGGGGCGCTTCGATCGATTCGGACCAAACCAAACTTGAGACGGCAGCCTTAAGCGCGGTTGGAAAGCTCCAAATCTTACATTGCGTTACACAGTGTGGCCTTTGTACGCTGCTGGTAAGCAACATTATGTACTTGCAGCTCATTTTGATTTAACATTTTTTGTATATTGTATTTATATTATTTTCTTATTTTTTTTGGTGTGATTATATTATTTTCTTTTTTTTGTGATGTTAAATCTTACGTTAGATTTGGGCTTCTACAGTAACAATATGCCCAGATAACTATCTGTCACCAATCTGACATCAGATTGGTAGCAGGCTCTGGCACGAGAGCGCAGAGTCTGCACGTCAGAACCGTAATCGTCTGTGTCCGCATTTGGCTACGTTCTGAGGTGCAGAGCCTGATGTCAGAGCCTGATGTCAGATCGGCAGCAGATTCTGCCGTCTGCTAGGCACAGCCAACAGCGCCATTTGAGGGCCAGAATTTTCAAACAATTCCCTACCCGTGACGTCACATGACCGTCCCTACCCTTACATAACCATCAAGCAGATTCTACATTATATTAAATAATTAATTCTACTTATCTAAAAAAGTGGCAGTGGCAATCAGTGCCGGCCAAATCGAAGAATATTCCAAGTAATTTCATCCATCAATATCCAGAAAAATCATCGCGACGTATCCAGAAGGCAAAGGTAATTATGAAATTGAATAATTTCCAATTATCTACGTCGCGGAAATCGACATTCACATCATCTGCAACACAGAAAAGTATGGTTATGCGCGAAGTGCGAATGTTTAGCGTGTTGTTTAGTAGATAGTAATTGGCTGTACATACATTCGTGTGATCCGCCTCGAACTTCACGCTTCTGGAGTTTAAATTACGCGCCGCTAGACGGGAGTCGCAACACGCGCAACCTCGAGTTGGTAACAATGCGTTTTCGGTGGTTATTCACCATTAATATAAGCATTCATAAAATCAGTGCAGCTCCTCGTTAGAGGATCGCCTTCCTACAGTCTTCATTGTAACCGATTATTATTATTATTATTTATAAACATTGTACGTCATCCTCATTCATCTTATCTTGTATTACTAATTCTCAGTGCTTTTCATATTAATGCTTATTCCCCTACAGCACTAAAACGTATCTTGTACGTAACTGCTACGTAACCATCATTTTTTGGTTACGTCACGTGGGGGTCACATGAAGGTATCATCAGGGTCGAAATGTCCGCCTCATTTACATAACAATACGCGTCACATTAAGGTCATACTTTTATATAAATTTTACCTTTTTCTGTTATCTCTCTGTTACGTAGCAACAGGATAACAGCAATTAATTTATTGTTACGTTATGGATAATTACACTATTGGTATTTGGAAGGATTATTGTAGTTAAAAACAAGTTAAATATCTGTTAGAATTTGCTTTATAAAATTTATATTATATATAACATGAAAAAAATGTGAAAAACTATATATATATATATACATATATATACACGCATGTTTCTTAATGTTTTTTCTCCTCCCTACACTTCCTTTGTAATCCTAACCGGAACCATTCCGCCGCTTCCTTATTGAAATCCATGTTGCGGAAGTTAGAAGTGCTATCTATTATTTTATCTGAATAAAAAAATAATATTGTATGTATTAGCTCGCAGTTTTAATATAAAGGGTTCATAAAATAAGTGTGTAAATATCTTTTATTATTTGCACCATTTGTAATTGAGAAATGTTAATTTTATTTTTTCTGCCTTTCCACGTGTATAACGCAGCAAATTCTTTACTAAAAAGATTGCTCAATATTTGTCGAACATTATCTGCCGGCGATTTCCCACCGAATCTATCTACAGGGTGTCCGCGGGAAGACTGGACAGCCGGTTTTCTCCTACACTATAGGAGATAAAAATATAAAAAAAAATAGGGAATTGCATGGTTCGAGGGGGCCAATTTATTAGCGCGAACGAATTTTGTTTTCGATTATTATTTTAAAAGATACGATGGTCGAGTTCGGTTTTTCAAATGGAACTACGTTTTCTGAAGACCTGGGTTGATAGTGCGTTCCAAGACAAATTCAATAAGCATTAATGTATACACTTTATTTTCACTGGTTTTTAAGATATTGGGCTTGCAAATTTACTGATTTTCACTGGAAGAAAACTGTCTGGTATAGCACGGACCGGGGACGGTCTTACTGGCGTCACGGGTAGCACTGCCTGTTGAAATAGATACCTACCTGCCAAAGGTCTGCGCCAGGAATGGCAGGCCCAAAGGCTGGACAATTCTTTTCCGCCAGAAATGCTACTTAGGTAGGTAAGGAAAGTAGAGACATGATGGGGAAGCTAAGGAAAAATGCAAATAAAGTGGTGATTCTTGCTATTAATTAAGTCTTTATCACTCCAAATACAATTATAAGTTAATGATTTAACATTTTTTACACACTTTGGACTATCTGAGGTCCGGCGTCCAAGTGATTAAACTTTACAAAACAGATGGGAAAAAACCGTCCTCCCCCACTCGCTTTCGCCAGCGACCACACTATTATAACAGTGGCTTCCTAGTGATGTATTTGTCACCTGCCTAGCATCTTTTAATTAGGGTTTAGGGAAATGTCCCATCTTAACTCGCTACCCCGTCATACTTGTCATACGAAACAAGCCGCGATCCACGAGCCTTCTGATCGGTCATGGCTCTACTCGCCCGGGCTCGCCAAGCCGACTTGACGAGCTAGACGAGCCGAGCTAGTTCGCGGTGCCAGGAGCCGTCTGATTCCATCTGGAGAGTAGTCGGGTCACACACTGCACAAATGATACAGGGTGATTCTGGAGCTACGCCCGTCGAAGGATGCGGCCTGGTACCCCGTGGCCAGGACAACCCGCCCGCAGTGCCTCACCGAATTTTATGGCTTTTTACGGAAAAAGGTATGAATCCTGGGCCGAACGTAGCGAATTGAGGTCGAGTCCCCGCAGTCGAGTGTGAAATATCAATTATAGCGTATTAAGAAATTCTTTTCTTCATCGTATCGAAAAGGAAGTGACACCAATGGATTCCTTATGTTTTTCTGATAAAAATCAGACCAAATATCATGCAAATCGGACTACTTTGACACAAGCTATTTGTATTCCCTATGTAAAAGTTGTCCGATTTACACGACATTTGTAATGATTTTCATCAGAAAACGCCAAAAAATCCATCGGCGACACTTCCGTATCCATACTATAAAGAATAAAGAATTATTTTATTTCTTAAACAGATGCAGGGTAATTATGGAGCAACGCCCGCCAAGGAGATGCGGCGGCCTGGTACCCCGTGGAGAGGACAGCCCTTCGCTGTGCTTCACCTGATTTTTATGGCTTTTTCCGGAAAAAGGTATGAATCCTGGGCCGAACGTAGCGAATTGAGGTCGAGCCCCCGCAGTCGAGGGTGAAATATCCATTATAGCGTATTAAAAAATTCTTTTCTTCATCGTATCGAAAGGGAAGTGACACCAATGGATTCCTTATGTTTTTCTGCTGAAAATCATACCAAATATCATGCAAATGGGACTATTATTAACAAAACTAGCTTGAGATTATGGAAATGAATTTTTAATTTCCTTCATTAAGGTCCGAATTACGTCGTTCTTTGTGTCAATTGCATCGGCGGAACATAAGGAATCGAAGGGTGTGGTTTTCGAAAAGATCTGAAGAGAAATGCCGAAACCCTAGACATTCCTCAGATTTTAATGGTATTCAAACCCCTTCAAGGGTCTAAAGCCATAAAATTCGATGGACACTGCGGGGTGTTATCCTCGCCACGGGGTACCAGGCCGCCGCATCTCCTTGGCGGGCGTTGCTCCATAATTACCCTGCATCTGTTTTAGAAATAAAATAATTTTTTATTCTGTATCCTATGGATATGGAAGTGTCAACGATGGATTCCTTAGGGTTTTCCGATGAAAATCATTACAAATGTCGTGTAAATCGGACAACTTTTACATATGGAGTACAAATAGCTTGTGCCAAAATAGTCCGATTTGCATGATATTTGGTATGATTTTACTCGACGGAACGCCAGGAATCCATTGGCATAACTTTCCCCTCCGATACGATGAAGAAAAGAAGCAAACATTTGAAATCCTGAATATTTCTCACTTCTTAATGATATTCCAAACCCTTCGAGGGTCGAAAGCCATAAAATTCGATGGGCATTGCGGGGTGTTGTCCTCGCCACGGGGTGACGGACGTAGCTCCATAATTACCCTGCATCTGTTTAAGAAATAAAATAATTCTTTATTCTTTATAGTATGGATACGGAAGTGTCGCCGATGGATTTTTTGGCGTTTTCTGATGAAAATCATTACAAATGTCGTGTAAATCGGACAACTTTTACATAGGGAATACAAATAGCTTGTGTCAAAGTAGTCCGATTTGCATGATATTTGGTCTGATTTTTATCAGAAAAACATAAGGAATCCATTGGTGTCACTTTCTTTTCGATACGATGAAGAAAAGAATTTCTTAATACGCTATAATTGATATTTCACACTCGACTGCGGGGACTCGACCTCAATTCGCTACGTTCGGCCCAGGATTCATACCTTTTTCCGTAAAAAGCCATAAAATTCGGTGAGGCACTGCGGGCGGGTTGTCCTGGCCACGGGGTACCAGGCCGCATCCTTCGACGGGCGTAGCTCCAGAATCACCCTGTATCATTTGTGCAGTGTGTGACCCGACTACTCTCCAGATGGAATCAGACGGCTCCTGGCACCGCGAACTAGCTCGGCTCGTCTAGCTCGTCAAGTCGGCTTGGCGAGCCCGGGCGAGTGGAGCCATGACCGATCAGAAGGCTCGTGGATCGCGGCTTGTTTCGTATGACAAGTATGACGGGGTAGCGAGTTAAGATGGGGCATTTCCCTAAACCCTAATTAAAAGATGCTAGGCAGGTGACAAATACATCACTAGGAAGCCACTGTTATAATAGTGTGGTCGCTGGCGAAAGCGAGTGGGGGAGGACGGTTTTTTCCCATCTGTTTTGTAAAGTTTAATCACTTGGACGCCGGACCTCAGATAGTCCAAAGTGTGTAAAAAATGTTAAATCATTAACTTATAATTGTATTTGGAGTGATAAAGACTTAATTAATAGCAAGAATCACCACTTTATTTGCATTTTTCCTTAGCTTCCCCATCATGTCTCTACTTTCCTTACCTACCTAAGTAGCATTTCTGGCGGAAAAGAATTGTCCAGCCTTTGGGCCTGCCATTCCTGGCGCAGACCTTTGGCAGGTAGGTATCTATTTCAACAGGCAGTGCTACCCGTGACGCCAGTAAGACCGTCCCCGGTCCGTGCTATACCAGACAGTTTTCTTCCAGTGAAAATCAGTAAATTTGCAAGCCCAATATCTTAAAAACCAGTGAAAATAAAGTGTATACATTAATGCTTATTGAATTTGTCTTGGAACGCACTATCAACCCAGGTCTTCAGAAAACGTAGTTCCATTTGAAAAACCGAACTCGACCATCGTATCTTTTAAAATAATAAACGAAAACAAAATTCATTCGCGCTAATAAATTGGCCCCCTCGAACCATGCAATTCCCTATTTTTTTTATATTTTTATCTCCTATAGTGTAGGAGAAAACCGGCTGTCCAGTCTTCCCGCGGACACCCTGTATGTAACTAAACTGCAAAAGGAAACACGAAATAAGACATCTGAATCAATCATTTCATGTAACTAAATGTTAACACATGCATTTTGTATTGAATATATAATATTTCTATTTTACTTACAAATTCCTTAGCAACTGTTGCATTTTTTAATTGTTCTTCAAAATTTGTAACGTCTTCAATTGTTCGGAGAGGGAAGTATTTTTTTACGTTCTCCGTAGAACCCACTAATCTATTATTATTAATTGTTAATTTGTCCAAACGTTGATTTAAATTTTCTATTTTAATCTCTATTTTGGTTAATATTCTAATTATTATCGAAATTGATCTACAAAGAATAAATGAATAATTTATATACACGCAAAGACAATAATTAATTACGTGAAGACATAACTGAACAATGATTCAATAAATTAATTTCAAGTATTTACAGGCCGAGAGAACGAGCAAATTATTATTACTATAGTCATTATTATTATCATTATTATGCACGTTTACCTGATTCAGACATTATTTTTGTTCGTGGATATGCAGGTAAAGGCACTGCAAAATATATGCAATCAATTAACGAATAATGTATTATACATATTTAAAAGCATCCCTGATAACAACCCTGCCTGCAGTCTGTCAGCAGATGGACAGCAGGGTCTGACAAGGCAGGGTCTGCCGGCAGATGGACGGCAGATCCGCAGCAGATCCTGCCTTCAGATGGCGCTATTGGATGAGTCAGACGGGCAGCAGGATCTGCTGCAGATCTGCCGGCAGATGAACGGCAGATCCACAGCAGATCCTGCCTTGTCAGGGTCTGCCGGCAGAACCGTAGTTGAATGCGGACATAGACGGCGCCGGATCTGCCGGCAGACGTGGTTATCAGGGATACAACTTACAATCATGTTCTTCTATTGGATCATCTACATCCTCCATGCTGCCTATATTGGAAGACTCATCCTCATCTATATACTTTCTGTTTAGAAATTTTGTTCTTCGACCTTTGCCTTTACTATCGTCAGTTGTACAATAATCCGAATTTTCTGCAATTTGTCTTGCTTTTGCAAGCGTGGCTACAGAGATTATGAAAAATGTTTATTCATGTGAATTTCTTTGATGGAATAAAATAGATAATATTTTAATAATACTTACAGCAGACGTTTATTATGGAGACACAATGTTTTTGCCATGTCTTCGGATTTACAGTTGCTTTCCTTGTCATTAAGGATGATAAGTTTTTAATATTACTTGGTGGCCACCAGCAATAAGTCAAAGCAGAATCACAATCATCTATGATCCAATTTATTGGTAGTTCAGAATAGGAACCATCCTCAAATTGCACCACTGCATACTCCATGTTAATTAATGTCCATATATGTTTATACACGAATTTTGTTTTCTCCAATTATTATGTAGTTTTTGCCTGTAACTTTGAAAAAATTGCATACATTTACTGCCAGTAGTTCTAATGTCAAAGGACATAATATCTATTATAATTAGAGCTAACCATGCTGAGGGTAAAATGGTAACAACAGATTAATAATTACGATTTATAATTAAAATATATACCTTCTTTTATTCTCATTTAAATAACGACGTCAAGCCAAAACAGAGATAAAGACGCTAAGATTTTCACCCGCACGCTGCTCGGTCGAATACAGGGTGGCGAGGAAACTACCTGCGGTTGCAGTAGGATCGGAGTGGGGTCCCCTACGCACGTCTGAGCCAATCAACGCCAAGAGGAAAATTCACCGACGCCAGCGCCAAGCCAAGCCAACTACCCAAGCTAAGTGAGGCCGCAGACAACCAGCATCGTCGACGAGTCCCCGGCACCGCTGGTTGGCTGCGGCCTTACTTGGCTACAATTTTCCTCTTGGCGTTGATTGGCTCAGACGTGCGTAGGGGACCCCACTCCGATCCTACTGCAACTGCAGGTAGTTTCCTCGCCACCCTGCATGAGGGTCTGGCTGGGCAATCCCACCAAAATATCTGTATATATCTGTATATATCTGTTGGCAAAATCAGCACCCTCTGGTGGATTGTGCCGCCCACTAAATCATGAAAAGCGGCAAAATTGAATCCTGGAATTATGGTATTGGTTACAAGAGAACATATGGAACCCGCACACGCCGATTTTAATGTGATTTTTGTAAGAAGTTATTCTCAAAATATTTTTCTGAGAACTACTTCATACAAAAGCCCCATTAAAATCGACGTGTGCGGGTTCCATATGTTCCCCTGTTAGGCAATTTTATTACAAATAGGAAATAAATTACTGAAATGCAATTTTCATTTTGATTTACAGTCTTTATTATAGTCTAGATTCGTCGCAATCTACATATGGTATTAGTGACATTTCGTAAAATATTACTGAGCATAATTTATTAGTGCACAAATATTATATGTCCACCTTTAGTGTTTTTGAGAAAAATAGGTTTAAACATGTCAAGAACTATTTGTTGCATTTAAAAACTCAAATTTAACAAAAAGTGGATATACAATGTGCACTCAGCAGTCGACATCGTGTATTGTAAAATTGAAGAAATACAATAATTAACTGTTGGGGGATGGAAGCTGAAATATGTAAATCTTTGTACTGATTTTTACTTACATTGACCAGCTTGCACTGGCAAAGGCAATTCCTAATTTGTAATATTGATGTTGACACTGACGCTGATGCTGTTGGCGCTGAGGTTGATGCCTTTGGTGTTGATCCTATGAACAAAAAATTTAATAATGTAGCCATTGTTTGTTTCTATATCCTTAACAAAAATAGTTCTGTGGGCGGTATTCTCAGTCGTTGCTTATTCTTAAGATCGTCTTAAGCATACTGCATCCTTTACTAACCTCGTAGACTAGTAGAGGATGCAGCATGCTTAAGCCGAACTTAAGAATAAGCAACGACTGAGAATTACCGCCCTACATCTACTCATACTGTGCAGAAGCAATACCTGTGGCAGGTGGTAAATTGTGTATAGGTATTGCTGTCCGTACCAAGAACATGTTCGAGGACTTGTCATTCGCAGTAAAGTGTTGATGACACACGCTATAATTGGTAAATACCTGTTTGGGATCCAGCTCAAGTAAATTTGGATTCTGAACAAGTTGAAGCCACACGTCAAAACGTTTTCTGTCTTTATCTGGATTTGGAAATTGATGTCGGGTTGAATGTGTATCTGAACATTCAGGCACAACACATAAATGCCAGGTACTACGACCCATCTGGTATCTGTGACCAATAATTAACGCGGCGTCAATAATTGGAGGGTTCAATTACTTATTTCGTTAATAGTTTATTTCTTACCTCTCAATATGATGCTTTCCTGCACTCTCCTGTGCTGATTATGTTCTATTCCCGCCACAAAATAATCTCATCAGCGCCATCTGTTACCAAATATTTTCAACTTTATTGATCCCAGCGCCTCTGGTGGATTGTGCCGCCCACTAAATTTTGCCAACAGAAATATATGGGAAGTGCCCACCCTTGATCCGTGGTCAGAGATAAGCTTCGAAGTCGAGTCGCGAGCTGCGCCGATGTCGCACTTGTGTTTAGTGATCCTCTAGGTAGTGATCGGCAGATGTGTCCACCATTTTCGCCTGTAGCGGAAGTCACAAATTGGCGGGCACATTTTGAAATAACCGAGAAAACTCAAGATGTACTATTTCCGTCTGCCGTTCTTCATACAAATTAAAACATGTTAGGTTAAATACATTAGACTGTTTCTAGATCTCTACGGAGCACGTAGAGTTTTCTAACTTTACTTACAAGGTAAAAGACTAAAAAGGTAAATTTCGGGTCAGGCATAATAACAGCGACACTGAGCCTCGCCCTTTCTGTACATTGCGTTTCTAACTCCACTACGTTGTATCGAATATTATAAATGAATAAAGACTAAAAGAATAAAAAAATAATTTATAATTATTATTATTAAAAGACGTGTGGAACTTCAAATATTTCAACATAGCTTGAAAAATGACAAAATTCTTGATAGGATATTTTAACTGAGGAGAGCAGAATATGGGAAAGATTTCTGGAAAAAATCAAATCTATAATACAGTTTCTCACATACCTTAATCAATCGTATGATAGAATGTTGTTTTTTTCCCTAAAAAATATATTTATAAACCAATCGTGAAAATATGATGAAGAATTTAATAATGTAATACAAAGGAATAGGCATGATTAAAAATAAACTTTATTTAGTATTTTCATGCATGGCCATGCTTTTACTAGCAAAGTTTTTCTTATTACATTTGGTAATTTTACTATTTACTTTTAATCTAAAGGTACAAAATTTTGAAATAATTTTCATCTTAATGCTATTGCAATCTGGTACAGCAAAAACAATTTCGTTACATTTTGTGACAAGGAACTTTTTTATGTTACATTTATATAGAATTTCGTAAATGGGGATAGTAAATTCTAAAAACTTTTTCCATTCGAAGAAAAAACCGGAGTGTATTTTTGGGTAAAAAAATTATGTTTTTCCTTTTAGTTTAATGCGTGATAATTGATTGAATGAATGAAAAATCATTTTTTTCTAAATTGTTTCTTGTAGGCAGCGATCACATACTTTCTGATTCTTTATTATGTTCCTCATTATATATCCCCCAATGTGATGTCACGTCCAGGGTTGAGGTCTTTTAGAGGAATGTCATAGTTGGGGTTGGGGTAGGCTGAGAGGAGGTTTTGGCACGAAAGTTGATTTCGCGGCAAAAAGCAGGGTAGGATTCTTGGCACGAAAGTTGATTTCGCGACACAAAGCGACCAGGGAAGGTTTCAAATGATTGTTGTGTACTTAAATGACACCCGTTAGGACGCTAATAGTTTTGTTGTGGTAATCAACAGACGCGGTCGCGTCTGGAAGCTAATTCCCCCTTCCCCTCTACCCATAGGCACACTGAGCGACCGTGTATCTATACACGAAATATAGCGAAATTGACAGGTCGTCGGAGCTATTTTAGCCTTATTATCTTATTTTATGACATAGTGCCCGGGTTTTTACATGATTGAGCGAATCATTTTTTTTTTTCGAACCCATATGTCGTTTTACTTAATGTATCAAGCTATTTGTCTAAAAGATATAAGATTTATTCTGAATTAATAGTTATAAAAGTGACACTTTTAAAATTACGAGGTATGACGTCACGTTTTCCTCCTCCACTTGACGCCAGTAGGTATCGCCTCGAAAGCATAATTTATATAAATGTCACTTGAGTGGTGTTTCAACATGAATTGGAAGTGGAGGTCTGCGTTGAATGCTGCACGTGATACGTTGATAGCTAACCTCTGCGCTTGAAAATTGGCATTCTTTTCAGTTCAGTTACAGATTTCAATATCACTTGTTAGTTCTTTCTCATTTTCTTGAATCCCTCTGCTCTTCAATTAACTGATAACTAACGTGGGACACCACTAGATGCCACGTTAAGCGTTGTGCCACTAGATGCCATGTTAAGCATGTTTATCCCTTTGGGGATGAGCAAGAATGACACCACTCAAAGGGAGAAACTAAAGAGGAAAAATAATCGTAGTAGTGATGAGCCAGCTGGGCAGGAAAAGAAGAGAAATGCTCCTGAAGCAATTCTCAAAGGCACTAAAATAGTAACCTATACCGGATACTCATGTAGGAGCTGCGTTTGTTGAGGCGAAAGCACGGTGTAAGAAAGATAGGTGGACCGACTACGCTACCCCCACCACAAAACTGCTGTGATCTTAAAATGTTACTTGTCCCTCTGCAGGAGGGACAAGTAACATTTTCTTAGTATTAGTGTAACACGTGAACAATATCACGTTTACTTCCTTGTGTTTCTTTTACACCGTGCCATAACCACGTACACTCAGCTCAAACGATTGTGGCCGTTCGAGATTCGATTGCATTCGAGCTTACCAGGGTCTGCTTTTTCACATCGCTAACATTCTACAGTATTTCATGAACATGGTGAGGGCACTGCCAAGCCACAGGTTCCCGTCTAGAACACTTCTAATTCATGATGAAACAACACTGTGGCGGCATTTGCCTATGATTGTCATAATTATATAAATCTGCGCGATCGACTCTGTTCACGATGCTGTAGCGTAAATGACGCCAAAAATAAATGTCAAATGACTTTTATTACAATGAACCTAAAAATAAAATCAATAATTTTGAGACTGTAAACGATAAATTTGTAATGTCCAAAATAAATAAATCATTGGATTTATAATGGAAGACACAAATAAATAGAGCGGGATGGTGGGGTAATAAAGAATAGAATGGAAACGAATGTTATATATTTCGTAGAGATGGCAAGGGTTAGGAAACCAGAATACTGAGATGTATAAAGTCTTGTGGTATTTTATTCCTAGCAGTCCTCATAGAATAAAATCTAAGACGCTTATTATTAGTGGAAATGTGTAGATCAAAGAAATGCGCATTTACTTCAAAATCTACTATCCGTTATTTTATGTTAACAACGGGAAAATAAACATAACCGAAGCAATGTAAATTAACGTTTGTGACGGGACTGCGCGAACGTGTCTTATATTAGATGACGTCACAGTAATGTTTCCTCACGAAATAGAAGTGTTCTAGACGGGAACCTGTGGCTTGGCAGTGCCCGCACCATATTCATGAAATTCTGTAGAATGTTAGCGAAGCAAAAAATCCAGCCCTAGTAAGCTCGAATGCAATCGAATCTCGAACGGCCACAATCGTTTGAGCTGAGTGTACTTAATACCAAGTGGGTTTCAAAATTTGTAATGACTTCATGCACCTCCAATAAAAAGTTTTATAAAGTAAAATATTTTAACTTTTAAAATTAATTATACTGAGAAAATGAGAGTCGATTAACGACCAAACAAATATTTATCGTTATATAAAATGCTTATTTTATGCGGATAAATTATACTTAGGATAATATTATAATAAAAACACATTAAGACTTTTACACAACATATAATTATTTTCTTCTTTCTGTAATTTTAGTTAACAAGCGTGCCTGTGTAAAAGAAACACAAGGAAGTAAACGTGATATTGTTCACATGTTACACTAATACCCTCTGCAGGAGGGACAAGTAACTTTTTCTTTAAGATCACAGGAGTGGGGATAGACTCGGTCCACCTATCTTTCTTACACCGTGCGCGAAAGTCAAAAATTAATTTAAAAAGAAAACTAAAGCACAGACCTTAATGTTTATAGCGAGAGCTGTGAGCTCATTAAAGGCTGGAGCAATGGACATGAAGGCCAGGTCTTTCGGCTGCGCCGAGATTAAATTCATCAGCAAAGAAAGTGCTAATGCTTTTGTCATGTCCGAACAAGTAAATAAAATGGGAATTATGGCTTATATTCCAAGACACAAAGTTGAAAAGGTTGGACTTATTAAGAATGTTCCTCTTGATGCTGACATGGGGGAAATCATAAATGAATCCATATCACCTTGCAAAATCCTTAAAGCTACAAGACTAAACAGAAGAACTTTGAATAAGGAGGAAAATAGATGGGAATGGACTCCTACTGAGGCTGTTATGCTCCCAAATTATATTAAGATTTTTGGAATTTATAATATTAAAGTAGAGCTATATATTGGCTCGGTTAAGACCTGCAAAAACTGCTTTAAGTATGGGCACACTGCCAAATTCTGCAGAAGTGAAAAAATTTGTGAGGAATGTGGACTGAAAGAGACGCAGGAAAATCATAACTGCGTTAAAGAAAATAGTAAGTGCCTTCACTGTTCCAAAGACCACAAGTCTTTCTCTCAGGAATGTGAAGTCTATCAACTTAATAAGAAAATAAATGAGACAATGGCATATGAAAGCGTGGGATTTTGGGAAGCCAAAAACATGCTACAAAGAAGTACTGGGCAAATAACTGAAATTGGTCAAAAGCCAATGGCGGTTCCACTATTTGAAAATGCTCTAAGTAAGGATAATTTTCCTCCTATTGAGGAGGTCACTATGACCAAAGAATTCCAACTGAAAAGACTTGGAGGCCACTCTAAATCTGCTAATATCAAGAGCAAGTGGCTAGGCCTAAAGCCTACAGGAACAGTAAACAGGATTACTAGCAGGGCCACTGCTAGTCCTAATAAACAGGGCCGTGAGGGGTTAGAACTCCAAAGGCTCATCTCAGACAAAAACAATAACTATAACAATAATAAAGAGTCGGACACCAAAAAATTGACTCAGGAACTAAGTATCAAATACACTAATATCGCTATACCTTCAACATCAAACTCACATCATAATAAGAATAAAACTCATCTTCATATCTTAGACCATGCATATAACAAAATGTCTTCAGTAGCTAATATTAAACAGTACAAAGGACCATCCAAAAAAGCAAACAATGAATCGGATAAGGCTACTAGTGTGGAATTGCAGGAGCATAATCAATAAAGAATCTGAGTTTAGAAGAATGTGCTATGGTTATGATATCATAGTTTTGCTAGAAACATGGCTAAAACCAAACAACAATTTTAGTATACCTAATTTTAATATAATTAGGAAGGATAGACCTGGAAACAGAAGTGGGGGTGGTGTGGCCATCCTCCTTAGAAACAAATTGAATTTTCACATAATGAATGACATTGCGTGTGAGGACTCAGACGCTGAAACCCTAACCGTGAAGGTAATCAATCTTTCTCAAGCTTTGACGGTTGTGGCCTGCTACAGACCACCCAGCTATACCATGCCTCTGGTGCCTTGGAGAGGATTCATTGGCTCACTATGTGGAATGGGAAGTATCATATTGGCGGGTGACTTCAATGCTCACCACCCCATGTGGAACTGCGATAACACTAACCCGGCAGGGGAAAACCTTTAAAGAATAATAAACAAATACAATCTTATTATTCACAATACAGAAGGAAAATCACATCTGGATTTCAGTCATCAAACAAAAAGCAACCTTGACCTGATAATTACAAAAACTGATATTGCCCATAAAATATCTACACAACAATTAGGCGACACATTTGGGTCCGATCATTACCCGGTGGAATGTGCAATAGATATTAACAAATTTTTCTATATTCGAAAATCCAACAAGATATCTTCCATTAGAACTAATTGGGCGGACTACAGAGATAAAATGGATGCACACTACTGGCACTTTCTTAGCCGGGAGTTTGAGGATCTTCCACCGGTATCCAAGTACCTGGAATTCTGCTCAGTAATGAAGGAGGTCACGATCCTGTGCACTCCTGCGAAATCGACGAACAATCGACCTCGAAATAATCCTGTGAGTTGGTGGGATGACGAATGTAACTCGGCTACTAGGAAAAGAAAAGCTTTTCTAAAAAAGTGGGTGGTTACCTTGGACATGGAGGACTGGATCACATACAAAAGACAGGCTGCCATTACAAGGAGACTTGTGAAGAACAAAAAAAGGAAATCCTTTAGAGAGTTCGCCGGTAGCCTCAATAGCAGAACTAATCCAACATATCTATGGAACACAATAAAAAATCTGAAATCGAAATGGGTAAATATCAAAACCATATCTTCTGGCGTGGGAGTCTCAGGAGTGAAAGAAGAGGAGGCCGTATGCAAGATTTGCCCACCGTGGGTGTCAACTCAGTCAACAGATCAAGATCACGATTCTTACTCATCAAACCTATTCCTAGACCAGCCATTTAACTACACGGAATTCTTGGCAGCAATTGATAAATGTAAAATCTCCTCAGCTCCGGGACCTGATCGAATTGATTATATTATGCTGAAGGGGCTATCTGACAAATGTAGGCTCCTGCTGCTGGACATATTCAATGAACTGTACAGATCGCAAACAATTCCTGATGAATGGAAGAAGGTCAATGTGCTACTTATTCCTAAGCAAAACAGTGATGGCGTACGACCTATCACGCTCTCTTCATGTGCTTGCAAATTATATGAAAGATTAATTAATAATAGACTCCTATGGTGGTCTGAATATAATAGCATCCTCCCGAATTTCAAGTCTGGATTCAGACGAGGTCGCTCATGTATGGATAACATAGGGTTCCTTGTCACCATTGTGGACACTGGATATCGATCGAATAAACATACAGCAGCAGCATTCCTGGATGTCAATGGTGCCTTTGATAATGTACAAAGAGACATTCTAATGAGCAGACTGGATGACTGTAACATAAGGGGGAATATGGCTCAATTCGTCTCTAAATAGATGTATGACAGAGTTGTGGATTTCATAGCCAGTGAAAATTTAGAAAAAAACTATCAGAACCTGAGGATACATAAGGGGGTCCCTCAAGGAGGGGTGTTAAGTCCCTTATTGTTCAATATATACACTAGTGAGATAATGGAAAATCTTCCGAATGAAATATATATCACACAGTATGCTGATGATATTGCTTTAGTTGCTCAGCATGCTGATCTTGAGATGGTTAAAACTCTGTTGGAGGGGGCTATAAAGACAGTAAATGCGAATCTAGATCAAGACAGATCTTTTGTCCTTTGGGAGCTCTCCTCGGAAACCTGCAGACATGGAAATGCAAATTGATAACTGTCTTATACGTAGCAAGCCTTCGGTAAGATTTTTGGGGTTGCACATTGATCGCAGGCTAGACTTTCAAGGCTCATACACAACAGGTCGTTTCACAATGCAATAAAGCTTTAAACGTAATAACCCACACAGCACACAGGCGCCTTAAAGGCGCCTTTCAGACGCCTGGTCCAAGGTGCTCGAGGCGCCTTAAAGGCGCCGCGAGTGTCCCACGAGCGTCCAATATGCACCTTCGGAACGCCTGATGTTACAAAACGGGACGCCTTAAAGGCGCCTTTAAAACGCCTGAATTAGGACTGACAGGCGTCTTCAAGGCGCCTGAAATGGGCGCCTAGAAGGCGCCTGGAACAGGCGTCTCAAAGGCGCCTGGAATGGGCACCTTAGAGGCGCCTGGAACAGGCGCCTTAAATACGCCCTAAACGGGCCTGGATTAGGACTGACAGGCGTCTTAATTATCGATAAATTAGGGCTGATGCAACTGTTTAAAAATCGCCATTAGGGCGTATCTAAGATGGTTATCGATACTGATTAATTATAATATAAATTTAATAAAACAAAGTGTTTGAGAATCAATTACTTCTTCTCATCGCCACACCCTAGATCATGGCAGAAGGTTTGGGAATGCATTAGTTCACAAAGCTTCCACTCTCACTCTCGGCCAGTGGTGGGTAAAGACACGAAATTTCTATTTTATACAGGACACGTGTCTTAAATGTCGTAAATGTCATAAACGTCGTAAATGTCGTAAATGTGTCGTAAATGTCGTATATCTGAAATGAAAACAACTAACCTACAATACATTTTTCGTATAGGATATGAAGAAGTGCCAATTTATTAATAATTATAATTCTGATTAAAAAAATTAAATAAAATTTAGTTACACCGACGAAAAATGGATATTGAAAGCTTAGTAAAAGAAAAATGCATATTGGAAACCCAAGAATTTCGATACGCCAACTAGTGACAGAAAATTGAACTACTACAATAATTAACACCACGCTTTTGAATACTTTTTTGGGGTTAGGAAAGTGGCGATTATATGTAGTTTTCGACGTATTCTACAGTATTCTGTAGTATTCGCATGCAACCAACAAGCGAGTCAGAAAGAACTATATTATTCCAACACTTTAATTGTTGAAACCTTAAAATAATGAATATTTCTATTTACGACATTTGCGACAAATGACACGTATAAAATGGGCTTAAAAACGACATATTATACATACATTTGCGACACGTCGTAAATGCATTTACGACGCGGCGTAAAATACACGACCCACCACTGCTCTCGGCGCAGCACCTCACGGACTCAGCTCTGGATCACAGATCGACGGTCAATCCGCCAATCGAAGACGCTGAGCGACAGTCGATCACCAATCACCTGCGCTCCGCAACCGACAATCATCCAATCAGCGCATCGCGTGAAACGGTTTCGGTCGGTTGTAGAATACGCGTATCAAATCACAGCTCAACTGATCTGTGACTCAACCAATCAGATTTCTCCACGTCGCTCGATCCTCCAGACTTTTAGAGAAGACGACTAACGGAAATCGATCGGCCATATTGCTCTTCATTCTTGTTCTCGCAGAGTACGTGAGTGAACGCGTCTGTTTAACATGTAACTGGAGAACTTTCTCAGCTCAAAAGTTTGTATCAGTGCTCATCTCAAGTGCCAAAACAACATCGTCGTGCTTGCTCATAAAACCACTCAGTGAACTATCTCAATCGCAATCTCCTTCTCGTCTCAAAACGTTTGTGCTCTGATCATCGCGCCCGGTCAGCGACCGCGTGGCGGTATAATCGCTAGTTTTCTCACTCTCGTCAAAATAGTCGTGCTCATCAAAGTGTCTGTGATCATTCACCTTTTATAAAACAAACTTTATTACTTTACAATAAAATCAAGCTCATTAAACTGCATTGTTGGCCCTTCTTCACCGTCGATCCCTAACCTCACTTTCCATCGACCGTGGTCAACTTCTCTAATCTCAAACACAAAGGGTTATCAAAATGAAATCGGACACGATAAAAATTCATTTCCATTATTTATTTACTTAAAATTTCTTCACAGATACTTGAAAAAGCAAGGAGGTTCTCAGTTGGACACATATATTTCTTTTTTTATCATTATTATTATTACATACCATGCTTTGTATAAAATATATAATTCACAGTGTGTTTACAAATATTTAACATCTGTACTTATACAATACTTGTGTTATTATATGTGTTTTATTATATATATGTGTGTGTGTGTTATATATATTTCTATAACAAGATGACCTTACGCACGCAATGAATACAGAATGCACTTATATAAGAAGTATAGCTAGGTGATACAGATGTAAGTATGCAAAGTATACAAAATGTACAGAATATACAAAATATACATATAAAGACACTTAACGCTTCAGTGACGGCGCCGAGTTGAACAATTTCTCTATGCGGACGGCGGTCGCGTGCCAATATTCTCTCGAAGCGGACGGCGGCAGTGTTGTAGCCAGTCCCAGAATTATACTGGGATTGGTTATTACAATTAACATTAAGTTTATAAAAATTGTTTACTATTAATTCACAATAAATTAACAATTATAGGTGGATTAATTTAATCTAATGTCCCAATTACTAACTGCATCGGAAAAAAAACGTTTATAAAATAATAAGTACAAAAACAATGTACAAACAGTTTACAATTACTTTTTAATTTATTTGAGAATATTTTTCTTAGATTAATATACTCGTGCAAGAAATACTTAATACTTCAAATTTGGCCGTTCTTAAGTTCGGTAACAAGAAACTACATTTTCACGGATTTGTAGCCGATACACGTGAAAAACTTATTAATCACTTAATTATACGTTATGATATACATCAGCGAAACCATCAGCAAGATACTTTGAATATTCAGGAATCGAATTCAATACTTTTAACGCCCGTTCCGAACAGGAGAAAGTCATATTTAAATATAAAAGATAAAGTGAAATTTTTACTGGACCTATAAAATTCCTTCCTCTACAGAGCGGAATCGCCGCATCAACATTGGATGTTTGTAAAAGATTTTATAACTGATTAAAGACGATTTTTTTCCGTAAAAATGTGGGAATGAAATTAATTCGTGTGTAACTTCCACAATTTTTGTTCAAATTCATCGGCAAGTTTCCACCCTGTAGATATTGGTTTATAGAATAATAATCACCTGAAAGCATTTCGCTTTCAGATTCCTGGTTCACCTGAATCGATGTACACCACCTGCAGCGGCGCGCGGTACAGGACTATCTTCAAAGATTGATAACTTCGACAATTTTATACATTCCGACGATTTTTTTTTGTAAATACTCGCAAACGTGCCCACAATAGATTATCAAAATCACGACTATAACGATTGTTTGGTATCAAAATAATTTAGCGTCAAAGAACTAACGATTTTACGTATCCAATACTCCACTACCCCCTCTTAAGGTTAATCCTTAGGCAGAGCCGCCCTTAGCACCGGGCAAACGGGGCCCCGACCCCGGTCCCCGCGCTTAGGGACTTCATTTTGGAAAAAGTAAATGAATTAAGTATAATTGTCAAGTTATCAATTTTTCTAGAATAGATTTTTGGCAAGCTTAAGTGACGCGTGAACTAAAGACGTAATCTGTTATATGTTTTCAATTATATAGATGTTTTCAATAATATCAACTTTTGCCCGGGACCCCGCAAACCCTAAGGGCGGCACTGCCGTTATTGAATTTATTTTTGCGCCGCTTTCCGGTCGCACGCTCGCTTCAACCATTTCTGAATGGAGGACTCCGCTTCCTTCCTGTTCGTGGACATTTTCCCCTTTTCCGCAGCATCTTAAAGAAGAATTTCAACAAGATGTTACATATATACATATATGTATATATTGAATTCTACATTAATCAGTATTAGCTATGGTGAAATTTGGGTGATAATTACATACCTATAACGACTTGTGCCAACTTTAATTTATAGAATGGCTGCTTCCCCTGCCTCCCCAGCCAGCTGAACATCAGGGCCAAATCGTTCGTAAGGATGGAGCCGAAAACCCTTTTTACAAAGTCGTATATATTGGCTCCCCCAAATTTTGCAAATTCATTTACCTGTAATTAAAAAATGATTAGCTTGGCTAAATTAAAATGGCTTATCCTACAGGTTGGACTACGCACACACGCGCACACACACGCGCGCGCGCACACACACACACACACACACACACACACACACACACACACACACACAGAGTGAGAGAGAGCATCTTGGAAATTGGTGCATCTTCTAATATTTTCTCCAACTCTTTCACTCTTTCCACGGAGTTCAGGGGAAATTGCAAATGATTAAATATTACAAAAAATGATTTTTTCCCATCCGGCACTGGTGCTGCTTGTGTTTGTATTTTACTTTCCAGGCTTTTCACTCGCTCCAGCGTTTCCAGGAGTAATGTTCTTAACAAATTGTTTTGAGCCATCATGGTGTGGTTTAATTCTATTAATGTTTTAAAATCGCTGTTGCTGCTGCTGCTGCTGGTGCTGCAACTGGGGCCTGCATCTATGTTTTCTGAAAATTATTTATTACATTTTATATTTTTTCACTGTAACTTTCCATGATAAAAAACTATCTCCGCATAGAATATACTCATATATTGACTTACCAACTTGCCTATTTGTACGGGAGAAACTCCCTTCGCTTCCATTGCTGGTACTGGACCCCGCAGGGTATATTGTTTTGTCTAAAAACCAAAATTGTTTTTATTACAGAGTTCTGCTCCAAACATTAATAAACATATATGTTTTATATCTCGCGCGTTCGTCAGTGCTTTAATCAGGGGTACCTCAAGTGGGAACAAACAGGGGCTGTGTTCCAATTCACGCATTATGCGCATAGACTGCAGAGAAAACCGTTCCGTTTCAGACTAGGCGTGCATTGGTTGCGTTGGTGGCGCATAGGATTCTCTAGAATTCTCCCACTTGTAGCGCATGAAGCGTGCAGTTGATGCGCGCATGTGTATTTGTCTCTTTACGTACGCCTTGAAAAACTTTTAAAAAAATGAAACGTGCTACTCTTTGCAACGCGCGTCGAAATTATGTGGCCCCCTCCTCGAAAGGACACAAAATATAACCTATAAATATGCTACATGACAATAAATGTTTATTGGATATTTCCTTCTTTTACGCTACATTTGTACATTTTTGATAACTTAACATCATTCCCAAATATTATTGTTACGCCGGAACGGTATCTTTATGAAATCGAGAAATGTAATTATGCGTGGTTAGGAAATCAAAATTTCCATTGGGACGAGAACTGGTGATTTACAAACGCTTGTTTATTTCTTTGTAGGCTGTTTATTTGGGGCATGTGTCCTTACAATTTTAACAAATAAACAATTAATCTGTTTAACGAGTTTGTGTAGACTTATTTTGTCCAGCCATAACCTTATGAAGTGCATAGATCTGTAAACCTGAAAAATGAAGACAAAATGATTTAGAATCTGATAAAGTGCACACACATTTGAATTTGAGAATAGATGCTATAGTTACTTACAACCACGAACGATTCCATGCCACTGAAAACGCGAAAATTGATACCAAAACAAACCATAACCCTATCAAGCATTAAAATCTGTAAACCTGAAAATTGAAGCTAAAATCAATTAGAATGTAATAAAACGCACGAATTTAGTAAACATAAACAAATTAAGCTGAAACTTAGTATTTCGATGAAATGTACTCAGAAAATGACGTTATGAATGGAAATTTTGATTTCTTAATCACGAATAATTACACTCCACAACTTCGTAATCCACTCCCCGAAGTAACATAAAATATCATCTATATGCTATACCCGATTTCATAAAGATAACGTTGCGGCGTAACAATAATATTGTGGAAGGATGTTAAGTCATAAAAAGTTGACAAATGTTGGGTAAAAGAACGAAATTTCCAATAAACATTTATTGTCATGTAATTAGCATATATGTAGGTTATATTTTCTTGCTTATATAGCCAGAATTACCCTGCTTTCCCCTGTTTGCAGTAATCGAATTCGAAATACAGAAGCACACGTAAAGTGACAAATGCACATGCGCGTAATATGCGCATTGACTGCCCATGCTTTTATTTTCTGCAGTCGCTGCACGCATTATGCGCTAGAAGTTGGAGGATTCTAGGGAAATTGGTACTGTCATCTCTGCACTCGCTGTATGAATTGCAACCAACGCAACGGACTCAATTTCTAGACTAGAAGGTTTTAGGCAGGGTCGAAACGAAAGATGAGGAAGGAAGCAAATACGTAGCGCGCATTGTTATTTCTTAAAGGCTTTTTCTGCTAAGTTTTTCGAACGTGCTCTTATAATGCTAACTTTACAGCTATACTCTAATCCAGAAAACGTACGAGAGCCTGCGGTTCTATTCAATAGCCTTCAAAACCTTGACTTTACCCCGGACGCGGATAATAAATAACTTCATTTTTCCTTTACACGTTTGCTTACCAAATTACGCTAGGTAAGCAGCAGTTCGTCCTGTAAAACTCATACAATATTGTCTTCGCTTTCAATAATTATCGCTGTTCAAGAAGAATAGAAAAACTCGGGTTGAGAAAATCCAGGAACCAATAAAGCTATCAAATTTCGTTAGGAGTCGGTCCCCGATCCTTAGGACGAAGTAACCGATGTAGTTAGGAAGCGTGCTTCGACCACTGACCAAAAGTCTCGAATTAAATTAACCGTAATCCATCCAACTGCATAGCTATTTGTAAGTAAGTTTGAACATTTCCGCGTAACCTCACGAGCATCAGACGCATCGAAACCCGTTCCGTTTCTATACTGCGGTTGATGCGCTGCTGGAAACGCAACGCTCTTCATGCGCGCAGCGTCTGCGCTGCGGTCTATGCGCATAATGCGTGAATTGGAACACAGCCAGGAACGGACAGGAACGAGCAGTGTTACCAACCCTATGGAAAAATCTGTAGTTCTACTGTTGCGTGGCCGTCTGGATTCCTTTGTTACGCTATCGCTTGAACGTAGCCGCAGAAATGTATATAATCGATAGTTAAATCAGGAGCGAAATTTAAAATCCTTTTGTAGTGAAAGATAGACATACGATAATTAGATTCGAAGCGAACGGCACATTTGGAAGGTCTTAAGCAAGTATGAAACGGGGGACAAGGAAGAGTTTATTGTCAGGATTCATAAACACGTACAGCGCGTTGTGTCCTTCGAGGGTTTTTCCTTCCACATCTGCGTGCTAAATTTCGTCGAGCGGGCAGCTGCTCGTCTCGTAAAATCATTTAAAACTCTGTCCTCCCTTTCAATAATTGCCGATGTCCTGTTAGGGTAAAAACTCAGCTCGAGAACAAATGAAAGTTGTAAACCGTGCGCGGGCGACGTCGTCTTGACCCTGGGGGTTGCGCGTACCTACCTGCTAGATATGTATGTACAGTACATAGGCTATGTAAGCTATGTACTCGGAAAGCGTGCCTTGACCACCAGCCGAAAGTGGAGGGAAAACGCGAAGGAAGGGCCAAGGACGGAGAGGTGGCTGAAGGACAACCCTCTGACGAAGCTTCAAGGACAACACCGTCTTGATTGGACGAAGGGATCCGAAGAGGGAGTCAGAAGAACGCGCCAAAATTACAGGAGTAGGGCGCTCGGAGGCAACAAGCGACGAGTTAATTTGTAAGAAGTCAGATCTAACTTGTTAGCAACAGAGTTAACATCAAGATAGAAATAAATCTCAACGTAGGAGTTAAATAAAAGTGTTTCTTTTAATTTCTCGCCTAACATCGAAATTCCCGCGCAAACGTACTCGCGAGCAGAGTGCTTCAGCGCTCCACGGGCACGAGCCCACGAATTCCTATAGATATTCCCACTAGAAATACGTAACAAAATTGGTGACAGCGGTGGGATCTTGAAAATAATTTGTGGGAAATTTAAAAGTCATTTCAGTGCTAAGGTTTATAAACTTTCGAACACTTGTGTAAATGACTTCGCCGGCTCGTGAGTGTGTATTGACGTAATTGAACGGGAATTATTATAAACTTTTATTGAAATTATTTCTTTTTGATCGTGCAAATGGATACAAGCATCACAAGTTATTAAGTGCAGCCTCTCTCTCTTGGGTTTTGCGCGGTTTTCCCAAGAGCAAGGGTGAATACCAGAGACGGGTGATTTCAGTGGCCGTGCGAATAATCCCTTGAAATCACGTGCACTCGGTCATTATCCACAATTTTTGCTGAGCTACTTTCACACTTCATGGACGGATGAGAAAAGGACTCCAGGACTTGGACACTCGGACGATTTCTTCACGGGGTTGAAGTCCACTGGATCATCGAGGGACACTGGATCAACGAAGTCAGCGGTGGACGCAGCTGGGACATCCGTATGATAGCTGGAGTACTGGACGGAGTAACAATTCAAGTGACTTTATTTCGGAACTATACTCGTTTATTATCTGTAAAAATGCCGCCGTTTGGAAAAAGGTACAGACGATTTAGGAAAATGCGTAATTCTAGTCTGAGTGGTAGTAGTATTTTTGAGATAGAAGAGTTAATGGTAGGAACAAGTAATGCGCCAGTGCCCACTTCCGTATTTCAACCCGACGGGTTACAATTAGTGCCGACACAATCTACTCCTCTTCCGAGATTTAATATGTCCCTTCCGGATAATGGATCCATTCCATCCAGTAGCACGATAGTAGCAGATGCGTCGAGGTCATCTACAGGGGCTCCTATAGCTTTTTTTTTTTTTTTTTTTTTTTTTTTGAAGAGGGGGAAAATGCATTACGCATACCCCGACATTTGTTGTCGGGGTTATGTGGGACTCCCCGCCTATAACATAGGCGGGATACCCACTAAAAACCGCCTCTGGTGGTCTCCACGGTGGGCCTCATGGCGGCGCCCGGAACTTCTGGTGTAGTCCGTCGGGCGCCGCTATTGATGCCAATGAGGCCCCGCTAACATCCCCCCACTCCCAAATTAAACTTTGGGAGGGGGGGAAACCACCGACTGGGTGTCCACTCAATCTGAGTGGACTCCCCGGTCTCAGAACGCTGCACTTAAGGTGCGTGCGTCTCGCGCAAAAAACTTAGGATTAACTTAAGCCTAGCTTAACACTAACTTAAGTCTACCACCACCATAAAAAATAAAAAACCATCACCATAAAAAAAAAATAAAAAACCCGAATAAAAACGCGAATAAAAAACGCGATAAAAACCCAGATAAAAAACAAAACGCGGTAAAAAGACGCGGTAAAAAACGGCTCCCCGCATAGGGACAGCGTCAGAGGGGGATGTCACCCCCCCTCGCGATCATCGGGGGCCGACCCTCTTTCTTTTTTTCGCGAGCCTGGTGCGCGCGCGGGCCCTCTCGGCCGCAGCCTCCTGGGCCAGCCGCACGCGCTCCGCTCGGAAGAGGCGGTCGGCCTCTAATTCCGCCGCCTGACGGGCCCCCATGACGGAGGCCGCAAACTCGCGGAACGCGGCCCATCTCTCCGAGGAGGAAGTGGCAAGGGGCACCAACGTGGAGACTTCCACCGGTGCCCCGAGGCAGGCGGTCAGCACTTCGCGCTGGGGGGCGTACTCCGGGCATACAATGAGCACGTGCTCTGCGTCATCCCGGGCCGCCCCGCAGATCAGACACGCCTCGGAGGGTACTTTCCCAATTCTATGTAAGAATTTCTGGAAAGACCCGTGCCCCGTCAGTAATTGCATGGACCAATAGTCCGACATTGCTGAGGGGCCCGAGGCGTCGACGAAGGTACTGACCGCCGGGACCAGGCGTCTCACCCACCCAGTGGGTGGGGACCTGTCCCATTCCGCCTGCCACTCCTCCATAGCCGCTGTTAACGCAGCGGCTTTGTGGAGATGGGCGCGTGCCTTTAAAATGGTCGGGTCGCCGCCAAGGGTGGGGTTCTCCCTATCCTGCGCTTTGGCGCAAAAAATTGCGCGCCCCATTTTGGCCTTGATGTACAGCGGCATTCGCCCTGCTAAAACGCAGAGCGAGGCAAAGGACACAGTCCTGTATGCCGCTGTACATCGGATCAAGGCTGTGCGCTGAGCACGGCGGAGAATTACTCGTGCATTCTCGTTGGCCAGCGCAACAGTCCAGACCGGCGACCCGTATAAAATGATGGACTCCCACACCGAGATATAGAGTCTCCGGGCATGGGCGGATGGGCCTCGGGTGTGGGGCAGGATCGCTGAAAGCGCTCCTGAGACCCTATCCGCCCTTAATGAAACCTCCCCCAGATGGGCCCGATAATTACGGAGGCAATCAAAAATCACCCCCAAATACCGGACCCTGGCCGCCGTGGTGACAGTGGCGTTCAGGATCGGAAGACGTACTGTCTTCTCGACCCTGTGGCCAGTCAGGAGGATGGCCTCCGTTTTTTCTGCTGCCAAGGAGAGGCCGGTTTTCTGAAACCAGGCTCCAATCCTCGGCAGCACGGAAGCCATCTGCAACCTGACCTGAGGGAGGTCCCTATCGCACGCCCCGCCCCGCCCATATCCAACTCGGTGAGGAGTCCATCGTACACGGCGTTGCACAGAAAGGGTCCTAAAACGGACCCCTGTGGAACGCCCGCATAAATATTACGGACCACGGTGCCCTCATAAGAGTGCACCGTGATCCCGCGATTATTAAAATAATCCCGGAGGAGCGCCCGAACATAACGGTCGACACCCCTCCTATCCAACTCGTCCAGAACCACCTCCCAAAAGAGGGTGTTGAACGCGTTCTGATCGTCGAAGGACAGGAGAAGGCAGATCTTATTCTGGGCCCTGGAGAGTTCGGCAAACCGAGCAACCTCGGTGGCCGCCTCCATGGTGCCAACACCGCGGCGAAAACCATATTGGTTTTTATGGAATGAACCCCTGCCGAGCTGGGATTCCAGGATCTCCTTCATGACGTACTCCCATACCTTGGATAAGGCTGGGAGTACGGAGATCGGCCTATAGGCCCTCGGACTTAGGGGATCCTTACCCGGCTTCGGGATCAAGATGACCCGTGCCATCTTCCACGAAGCCGGGATTCCACCGCGCTGTAATGTGTCGGCAACCATCTCGCGTATCAGGTGTTTATGTGCCCTGGCCACGCAGGCCACGACCCCCGATGGGACTCTATCGAGTCCGGGGGCCTTGTTGGGCTTGATACGCGAGAGGGCCCTGTCGACCTGCTCGGGCGTAACCTCCGGGATTCCCCTCCAAAAAGAGGAGAGGGGTCGCATGGGGAGGGGACGCGACAAGAGGGGGGCGTGCGTACGCGCAGGCCCAACCGCTGGTGAGGGGGAAGGGAGGGGAGGGAGCGGGGCAGTGGCAAAAAGGGTATCAAGTACCCCGCCAACCTGCTCCCGCGTCATAACCATGTTAGGTTTTCTCCCCCCCCAGTCTAGCCATTACAATCTTGTATGGATTCCCCCACGGATCGCCATCGACCGTGCCGTACAACTCCCTCCAGAGCTTCTCCTTGGAGCGCCAGATCAGTACTTGAACTGAGCGCCTCGCCAAGGAGAAGTCCCGCCTCAGTTGTTGGAGGCGGGGGGAGGAGGGATCTAATCTCCTCCTACTTCTCTGGAGGAGCCTACGGGCACGATGCATAGCTGATCTAGCAGCGGCGATATCCGCGTTCCACCACCGGTTGGGCTTCCGGGTCCCCCTTGGAAGACACCTCTTCCTGAGGACCAGGGCACTGACCCCCTCTAAAAGTCGTTGCAGTCCCTCCGCCCTCGGAACCTCGTCCGTAAAACCGGACGGTTCCGGCGGAGGGGGAGGGGCAGACACGCCCACAGGCGTGGCCAGCGAGGAGGGCGGAGTCGGGAGGGCGTTCCGCAGAACGCGGAAACCCTCCAAGATCGACTCCGGGGCAACGTCCTTCATCGAATATGGTGTCCAGCCGTCGCCAGGTGGACGGCGAGCCAAACCCGGTTTTGCCAGGGTGTGGCGGACGTAAAGGTGGTCGGAGGCGGTAAAGTGCCGAAGCACCTCGCTCTTCCGGACCAACCCGGCCAGACTCCTGTCAACGGACAACACATCAATGAAGGACGAGCCCCTGCCCGTCCGGAACGTGCAACGTCCCCGGACTCTTATGGGGACCAGGCCCAACCTCGCCAACAGAGCCATGCACGCATGGCCCCTCCCATCTGCGACCTTTCCCCCCCCCCCCATGCAGGGGATTTGGAGTTAAAGTCCCCCGCAAGGATTACCCCTCTCCCCGGGGTTAAAATTCCTAAAATAATGGCCTCGAGCTCCTGGAGATAGCTCAGGAAGGCGGGGCCCTTTTTGCTCGGCGGGCAGTAACAGCTCACCACGACCGTGTTATCCACGATCGCGGTGGCTATGCCTTCGGCAGCAACAGGGGGGGTAAGGGCGGCAAGCCTTCCCTTGAACCCGGTCACCCAGATCGCTGCATCCCCCGTGGCATCCCCTATCCACTCAGGTAACATCCTGAATGGTTCGGAGATGACCACGAGGTCAACCCCAAGCAGGCAGGCATTTTGGATCATAAGATCCTGTGCGAGCCTGCACCTGCCGAGATTGATCTGCAGGATCTGGATCATTGACCGGGTCTACCTGATCTTGGCCCCCCCGCAGCCGAATTTTCCCTAATGGCCGGGCAGGCCAGCGACGCTGTAATATGCGCCGCCTTAGGGCCCGTTACCCCCACCGCCGAGCAAATCAAACATTTGGCCACGCCCTTGCAGGCCGCAATGGCGTGGTCTGAGGCCCCGCACCTCCTGCAGAGCTCCTTACCCTTGGAGACCGTGGGGCATGCGGCGGCCAGATGCCCCAGCTGGTGGCACGCGAAACATCGCGTGCTCTTCACCAGGTGTCTGGCTCGCACCACGGTCAAACCCGTCCTAAAACGGACGGGTTCCGCGCCCTTCGGGAGGGCGGTGGTGGGCACCTCCACCACCGCGGTCTGGGTCCCATTGAGAGTACTTCTCATAGAACGGACCGCCAGACCGGCCACCTTCACCTTAAGGGCCGCGCCCAAGTCCTCCAGGAGGGCCGGGGCATCGACCATAGGGTCGATGTCCCTAACCTCGAGGGCCGTCCTGTCCTGGAGGGGGGTGCAGACCACCTTCCCGGACGAGAGCTTCGCGAGCTCCTTGGCCACCAAGGCCGAACTGACCTTGGGACCAAGATCTAGAAGCACGTGCCCCAGGCGCGTGCGTTTCACGGCCCTGACATCGGTCAAGGCCGCACGCCCCAAGGTCACGGTCGTCCGGTAGGTGTCGATAAACTGACCCCCCTCCGGAACCCTCACTAAGACCGCCTCCGGGCGGGTTCTCGCCGGCCTCGCCCTTTTCTTGGGTGGGGCGGCCTGAGCCCGAGGCTTCACCGCGGATGTAGGGAGGGGAGCCCCCGTCTTCCCCATACCAGGGCGGGGTGTACCCGCCTTCCCACTAATCGGGATAGACCCCGGCTTTTTGCCACTCGGGGGGGGGGGGGGGTTGACGGGGAGTACTCCCCTTCGGCCCCACCTTCTGGAGCGCCCCCGGAACCCGAGTACCCAGAGCCCCACTCTGGGGGGCAGGCGGCTCCTTGGTCTTCTTCTTCTTTTTTTTCTTCCTCGTGACCTTCTCAAAGGGAACCACCCTCACTTGGCTCACCAGCCACGCCTTCAACGGGGGGGGGGCGTGGAAGACCACCTCCAACCTTCCCGGAAGGCCCCGCCTCTTCCCCAACCGGGGGGGGGGGGGCGTGGGTTAGCCCAGGGCCCGAAGATTTCAGGGTAGCGACGGCGGCCGAGGACACAGCCTCAGAGAAGAGTCTCTTCTTGGTCCCCGCCGTCGCCACCTCATTGGGGGAGGACCGTGGCCTCTTCCCCTTCCCCTTGGATTGTGGGGTCTTCGACACACCCCCCTTCTTAGAGGGAGGAGTCTTATCGCCCACCACAACCTTGGGGCTGGTACCCTGGGCCTCCCCGGGGACCGAGATACCCGGACCCCGAGGGTCCAACACCTCCACCGTCTGGGTGGCCATGTCCGCGGTTTTAGGCCTTCGGGTGACCGGCAAGCTGGAATGAACCAGCCCCTTCGGCTGGTTCTTTGCCGGCTTCCCCTTGGCCTTGGCCTTGGACACCACCGCATCATGGTAGGCCTGGGCCTCTACCACGGCCGTCGACGCCACCTCGCAGCGGTCGATGATACCGTCGGTCAGGGTAGCTACCCTGGCCTTCGTCACCTTGCCCGCTGCGACGGTGGCCTTGGGGTCCCGGCATTCGCGGACCAACTCCCTGAGGAGTGATCCCACCTCCTCAAGCCGGGCCTCAAGCTTTTCCTCCGATGTCATGCGCTTAGCTCGAGGCAGCGCCTCGGACATCGGAGTCGACGTCGACGGGGGAGGGAGTTCGGGGGCATTGGACCTTGATACAGGGCCCCCCCCCCCCCCATCACCTCCCACCCTACCCAGAACCTCCACACTCCTGATGGTGGGGCCACCCGCAGGCGCCCCCAGTGGCCCTGAAAAGGGCCGATTGGAGCCCCTGAAGGGTTTCCCCCCTCAATCCCACCCATAGGGTGGATACTACCGGGCTCCCGCTGCAGCCTCGATGCTGCAGCCGCCCCACTCCTGACGAGGCCCTCCGATTGCGAGCGACGCTCCGATGTGGTGAAAACCCCACCGCACGGGGCCTGTTAGGGCTACCCAGCCCTATACAGGTACCCGTGCTTCTACCAACAACCCCCTTTTTCTTTTCAGGGTTGCGGCAGACCAGCGGAGCAGAAGGACGGACGAGCCTCGGGGCACCAGCCCAGGAGACCCCAGGACGGGTAGGTACGGGCCCAACAAACCGGCCCACCATCTGAAAGCATGCCCCCCCCCCCTCCTGATCTTTTAGCAACGGGGCCCAGGTAACCCTGCTCAAGGCCACCCGGGAACCCCGCCGCGGCGGAGGGGACATCAGATGGTGGCCGCACCGCCCACCCACCATCCCTTCCCGGAGGAACGGATGTTTTAAAAATATACTCCTTTTACAGGACCGCAAGGAGGGTGGTCAACCCTTAGCCAGGAAGGTAGCATCCCCCGTCCGGCCCCTAGGTGGGGTAAATCCCCCACCCAGGACCCGAAGGGGAACATAGCCACCTTCCCAGAGCTCCCCCACCACGCTCAAGGTGGTTGACCCTGGAGGGAGAGGGGCTCCTATAGCTGCATTGCGCATGTCCTTTGATTTGATCGCGAAGTTCATTCCGCATTTTGACGGAAATCCAAGTTCTATTAGAAATTTTATTAGCCAGTGTAGACTCGCTGATTCTTTAATTGGACCTGAGAATAAATTGTACTTATTGGCCTTAATACGCAATAGAATGCAGAAACGCGATTATAGCAGAATAGTTGATGGGAAGGAACCCAACACCGTAGAGGGGTTGATTAGCTTAATAAAAGCCGCGTATGAACAAAGTTTCGATATTAAAAATGCACGAAATGAGTTAAAGGTTATACGGCGGAAAGAAAAGGAAACCATTGAGGAGTTCGGAACTCGGATACACGAAATTTTAGATTGGGGACTAGCAGCTGCGCGAGAAAAATTTAATAATGGACAACTTGTAGCAATGAAAACTTTACTTACAGAAGAAGCAATAGATGGGTTTCTAAATGGAATAAACAATGATACTATTATGCTATTACTTTCTAAGGATGACATAGGTAGTTTAACAATTGCTATTAAGTTAGCCTCTAAATTGGAGCATAAATTACTTACGTAAAAATGAGCTTATAGATTCGAAAATTTCCGCGAGTATGATGATTCCCATTCACATCCTTTATGGATAGACGCTGATTCCAATCCTGATTCGAGGGACCTGGAAAGGGTGCTTATCTGCGCAGATAAGACATCAATTGTAGGTTCCGAAGTGGACGGGATGGATGATGAAGTCTTATGTTTTGAAATGAGAAAATTGTGGCATCTGTTTCCCTAGCGCGCAGGAAAGCAGCAGCCGAGTGGAATGAGGCCACAAATAGTTTACGAGTAAATTCAGATTTCTTAGTATCACCTTTGCTTGTGGGAAATGGAATTTTTTGGAGGATCGCCTCAGTCGGGCACGATGCGTCGACTCGGTCGCCTGTTGACATACGGTAACTCTCAGTCCCGGGAGCCCGCTTCAGGAGCCGTGAGAAGTAGTCTGTGCTCGGCAAGGGTGCCTGCGCTCTGTTCGGCCCTTGAGGGAACATCGCAGGGCTCGCAGTATCTTGGTTCGTGGCAGAGGTGTGGGGAGCCTATTTTATTTGCGACTGAGGTCGTGGCAGAGGCTGACGAGCCTGATGTTGTTGCGCCTGGTATTGTGGCGGAGGCTCAGGAGCCTGATGTTGTTGCGCCTGGTATTGTGGCGGAGGCTGAGGAGCCTGATTGTTTTGCGACCAAGACTGCACGAGGGATCCTCAATACAATGATTTAATAGAATCTCTGAATGATTAGTAAACTTTAGTAGAGTCTCAGTATTTGTTGCGATCAGGTGAGAATCATGAAGTGTACTTCCCATGAATAGAGGGAGGTGAATGATCATGCGGACTCGCGTGAGTGTTTTCACGGTGCCGTGTGTCGTTTATTATGACCGCCTGTGTGCACCGCTCCTTTGATTACACAGTCCCTTTACATTGGTGGCTGTACTTTCACGTTCGACACCAGATATGTGTGTCTTGGGAAGGAACTTGCCGACCGACGAGTTTAGATCGGTTCTGCGCATGTTGGCGCTCATTGCTGCCAAAACATGCTACTATTTGCTATACCCCAAACAAACGCTCCCTCGGAGCCAATGAGCTCATTCTACATGCGCGAAATAAGTTCCTTCTACAATGAGCTCGAGTATAATTGAAAACATATAACAGATTACGTCTTTAGTTCACGCGTCACTTAAGCTTGCCAAAAATCTATTCTAGAAAAATTGATAACTTGACAATTATACTTAATTCATTTACTTTTTCCAAAATGAAGTCCCTAAGCGCGGGGACCGGGGTCGGGGCCCCGTTTGCCCGGTGCTAAGGGCGGCTCTGCCTAAGGATTAACCTTAAGAGGGGGTAGTGGAGTATTGGATACGTAAAATCGTTAGTTCTTTGACGCTAAATTATTTTGATACCAAACAATCGTTATAGTCGTGATTTTGATAATCTATTGTGGGCACGTTTGCGAGTATTTACAAAAAAAAATCGTCGGAATGTATAAAATTGTCGAAGTTATCAATCTTTGAAGATAGTCCTGTACCGCGCGCCGCTGCAGGTGGTGTACATCGATTCAGGTGAACCAGGAATCTGAAAGCGAAATGCTTTCAGGTGATTATTATTCTATAAACCAATATCTACAGGGTGGAAACTTGCCGATGAATTTGAACAAAAATTGTGGAAGTTACACACGAATTAATTTCATTCCCACATTTTTACGGAAAAAAATCGTCTTTAATCAGTTATAAAATCTTTTACAAACATCCAATGTTGATGCGGCGATTCCGCTCTGTAGAGGAAGGAATTTTATAGGTCCAGTAAAAATTTCACTTTATCTTTTATATTTAAATATGACTTTCTCCTGTTCGGAACGGGCGTTAAAAGTATTGAATTCGATTCCTGAATATTCAAAGTATCTTGCTGATGGTTTCGCTGATGTATATCATAACGTATAATTAAGTGATTAATAAGTTTTTCACGTGTATCGGCTACAAATCCGTGAAAATGTAGTTTCTTGTTACCGAACTTAAGAACGGCCAAATTTGAAGTATTAAGTATTTCTTGCACGAGTATATTAATCTAAGAAAAATATTCTCAAATAAATTAAAAAGTAATTGTAAACTGTTTGTACATTGTTTTTGTACTTATTATTTTATAAACGTTTTTTTTCCGATGCAGTTAGTAATTGGGACATTAGATTAAATTAATCCACCTATAATTGTTAATTTATTGTGACTTAATAGTAAACAATTTTTATAAACTTAATGTTAATTGTAATAACCAATCCCAGTATAATTCTGGGACTGGCTACAACACTGCCGCCGTCCGCTTCGAGAGAATATTGGCACGCGACCGCCGTCCGCATAGAGAAATTGTTCAACTCGGCGCCGTCACTGAAGCGTTAAGTGTCTTTATATGTATATTTTGTATATTCTGTACATTTTGTATACTTTGCATACTTACATCTGTATCACCTAGCTATACTTCTTATATAAGTGCATTCTGTATTCATTGCGTGCGTAAGGTCATCTTGTTATAGAAATATATATAACACACACACACATATATATAATAAAACACATATAATAACACAAGTATTGTATAAGTACAGATGTTAAATATTTGTAAACACACTGTGAATTATATATTTTATACAAAGCATGGTATGTAATAATAATAATGATAAAGAAAGAAATATATGTGTCCAACTGAGAACCTCCTTGCTTTTTCAAGTATCTGTGAAGAAATTTTAAGTAAATAAATAATGGAAATGAATTTTTATCGTGTCCGATTTCATTTTGATAACCCTTTGTGTTTGAGATTAGAGAAGTTGACCACGGTCGATGGAAAGTGAGGTTAGGGATCGACGGTGAAGAAGGGCCAACAATGCAGTTTAATGAGCTTGATTTTATTGTAAAGTAATAAAGTTTGTTTTATAAAAGGTGAATGATCACAGACACTTTGATGAGCACGACTATTTTGACGAGAGTGAGAAAACTAGCGATTATACCGCCACGCGGTCGCTGACCGGGCGCGATGATCAGAGCACAAACGTTTTGAGACGAGAAGGAGATTGCGATTGAGATAGTTCACTGACAAGGGAACACCGCGAACCCGGACTCACCGATTGGAACGCAACTTTGTGGGTTGATAGAGTGACTCAAGACAAGAGCAACCGTATGTTTCATTTGTGCCCTATCGCCCTTTAGGGGGGTGAAAATTAACCTCAAAGTCAAATTGCCACTTCCACTTTTTCACGTATAACTTTCAAAGTACAACAGACAGAAAAAAAAGTTTCAAACAAAAGTTTAATGGTGCAATAAGCGCTACAAAATAGCGGTAACGAAATTTTTGAAAAAAAATTTTTTCTTAAGAAAAAAATTTTACCTCGCGTTATTTTTAACAATTCTTCCATTTATATAATAACTAAAAATATAGGGTGTTTTTTTGTGAATTCAACCGTGTATATGAATTGTATAATCCACTATCGACTTATGGAGTTACACGATGGCAAGTACACGGTTCGCACGGTTGCGCGCTCAAAACACATAGTAAGTTGCATAATAAGACTCGTTCTATTTGCTGCAAGCCTTAATACATGGTGGTGACAAATGTGATAATATTCAAACATGCTAAAGTGTATTATGTATCATTTATTCAGAGTTGGGCAAAATGTAATTTAATTACATCTTACAAATTACGATTAAACTGTAATTGTGTAGTTGATTACACATTATATTTGTAATCATTCATTTAGGTAGTTGACGAAACCAAATGGTCAACTACCTAAATTAGAATACATTTTGCCCAACTCTGAATTTATTGCTTATAAAATAAAGAAGCTTATCGAGCTATTTATAGCGGTTTACATATTTGTTTGTAGAATGTATATTTAATCATTTGATAAAAGTGTTTATTCAATTATCATATTTGTTTTGCACGAGGTACATTTAGCACGAGGTGTTTTCAAGTGTATGGTTAATTATTGATAATTTCGCATGACTGTAAAGTTTCTGTTATTAATGCATAAGATTAACCAGTCATGCCGTTTTTGAAGAAACAAACTTATTTTGAATGAGACATCCTTGTATCCTTATCTTTCTGCCTCATTATAAATACCAAGTTTTCGCAGCTCAACTTCATACTCGTTGTCACTGGCATTCTTTTAACTGCAAGCAGTACAAGTTAACGATAAAATGGTGCACATAAATCCGGCGAATGTAATTAATTTACTGATAACTGCTCTACATACATCTAGAATACCACCGTCTCCTATTAATCATAGAGAAGTCGAATTATCAGAAATTATACATGCCATAATAGTTGATATTAAGAATGACGTTTCATTCACAACTAGAGATGGAGTGCAAAATCACTAACAGTGATTTATCACAGTGATCGCAGATTCACGATCACGGTCGTGATTTAACTTCAATCAAGACAGTGATTGTGATTTTTTTAACTTGAGTGAATTGTGTACTGTGATCGTAATTCTTGATCTTGATTGAATTATTTTTTATAAAATACTTTCATAGAGCTTGTGTCACAGTCAAAGCGTGAAGAATATTCATTCATAAATAGTCAATGTATGCACGCACTGATTTGATTGGTTAAAGTATTCACATATAGATTATACGTTTTAACTAAAGTGAAGAAATATTCGCTAATTTAAATAGATCGAGAATGATTACATTGGTTCAAAATATTCAACTGAGATTCTATAAGAACAGTGAGGACTTGAGAATGTTTCGAGAGGAAGTAGAAATTGGGGTTATGTGGCACGTGCAAAGAGCAGTTATACTCTCCACCAATCAGAAGCGATCACTATTCTGTCTGCATCAATCAGAGGCGATCACGGATCACCGTTCTGCCTGCACCAAGCAGAAGCGATTACGGATCACTGTTCTGCCTGCACCAATCTCATACGATCATAAAAATCACGGATCACTGTGAAAAATCACCGTGATTGGGAACGAACGTGATCGGATCACTCGTGATTTACAAATCACGGTTCTAGCCAACACTATTCACAACCGACTATGTTACAACCCTAGAATTTGAAGATCTAGCGCGGCCCCAAGAATGTGAGTTTGTTCAAGACGATAATATCCAGGAAGACGAAGAATTTACTATCAATGAATTTGATGATGTGTGTGTCCCAGGTGAAAGTGGTAACGTATATTTATATTATAAAATTCGAGCTGTTGAGTTTTGGAGAAGCGGCTCAAAAGATAGAAAACCTCTCGGTAGTGTGCAACATCAATTCAGGAAAGTTAAATCAATTCAACAATTGTATCACTGGGAAGCAGCGTTGGCGAATGGTGATACACGCAGAGAACAGCTGTTATCTATCGTGCAATATGTGTTGGACAAATTTCAAACTGCTATCGATCAGGGCTCATTGATACATGACATTGATATAAGAAGATGGGCGCTAGAAGCAAAAGAGAAGGTCAATCTTCCTACATTCAAAGCAGGCCATACCTGGATCATGAATTTCAAAAAAGTGCACAACATCGTTTCGAGAAAAGTTACAAAATTCGTCAGCCGTTCCGCACGGCAAGACAAGCAACATTTACATTTAACTTCTTCCGAATTCGTAAATCAGGTAAAACCATACATTGCTACACACAATCCAAGTAATGTATACAACGCAGATGAGAGTGGATTTAATTAAGAAATCCATTCCGGTCGTACATTGACACCCCGTGGTGGAAAGACAATAGATGCATCCGTGCAATCAGTATCCTCAATCACACATAGTTATACGATTCTCCCTACGATTTCTGCGAGCGGTCATTTCTGTCACCCCTGTTTATGGTGTTAAAAGAAACTACCGGAGAATTTGGTGCCAGGGTGGAAAAAACTTTATTCAGACCGGCTAATGTGTTCTTGACTGCTTCGAAATCTGGGAAGTTTTAACATTTGGTTAAAGGCCGCCACACACGGTCCGGCCGGCCTGTCAGTTTGGCCTGCGCAGGCCGGCCGGACGCCTCACAGTGGTCGGAATAGAGATAGTTAGTAACATTCGTGTTGTATAACTTTTAAACTATAAAAGATATAGAAATGGCGCCAAAAAACATAAATTGAAAAAATTATTCCTTTCTAATGATTTATAATTGAATATATTGTACGTCCATTTAATGTTTTTTTTTAATTTTTTTGACTTAATTGTTATATAAAATTGAAAAATGTTTATTTGATAGTTTATTTAATGCTCTTTAAGCGTTTAAATCGCTTGTTGGGGAAATTTTTAGTTTCCAACTATAAGGAAAAACCAAATAGTACTATTAGAAATTGTGACGAAATCTACAGTTTAGTTAAAGATTATTATTCATTTATTATTAATTTATTCAACGGATTTATTCATTTCAGCGTATTAAGAAATTCTTTATTATTTATTGTATCGATACGGAAGTGATACCGATGGATTCCTGATGTTTTTCCGATGAAAATCAAACAAAATTTCATGTAAATCGGACTATTTTGTGCAAATCCAGCTTGAAATTATATAATTCGCAAAGATCTGATGAGAAATGCGGAAATCCTATACATTTCTGACTTTTTAATGGTATTCCAACCCTTTCGAAGATCGGGAGCCATCATATTCGGTGAGCCAATGGAGGAGGATCCTTTCCTCGCCACAGGGTACCAGGCGGCATCTCTTTGACAGGCGTCGCTGGAGAATCACCCTGTAGTATGCATTTAGTAGATTTCGGTAGGAGAAAGTTTATTTTTCCTGAGCAATCCTGACTGTGCAGGCCGGCCGGAGCAAAATCAGAAAACGATTCGATCGGCCTGAGTTCGCGGCCAGATCTGAACCGAACGCCACTTGAGACTCCCTATTCTCCATTTCAGCGTAGTAAAAAATTCATCATTCTTTATCGTATCGATATGAAAGTGGCACCAATGGATTCCTGGCGTTCTCCCAATTAAAATCATAACAAATTTCATGCAAATCGGACTACTTTTACATAAGCAATTTGTATTCTTATGCAAAAGTAGTCCGATTTACATGAAATTTGGTATGATTTTCATCAGAAAAACATAAGGAATCCATTGGGGCCACTATCATATCGATACGATAAAGAATGAAAAATTTTTTATTACGCTGAAATGAATATTTCACATTTTCATTCTCGACTGCGGGGGTCGACCTCGATTCGCTACGTTCACTCGAGGATTCATACCTGTGTCAGAAAAAAATAATTATTTATTCTTTATGGTATCGGTACGGAATTGATGCCGATGGATTCCTTAGGTTTTTTTCGATGAAAATCATACAAAAATTCGTGTAAATCGGACTATTATTAAGAAATTAGCTTCAGGTTATAGGAATGAATTTTTCATGGAATTTCCTTCATGGCTTGCCGACTCGGGAGCCCGCGGCGAGCCTGGGCGAGCCGAGCCGACTCGTAGATCCCCACGCCGTGAGAACGCTCATGGATACTTTACCACCCGTCATAATTAATATTAAGAAAGAGAGTGATCCCTAGCCACAAGCTCAGAAGGTAAACTCGGAATAGGCGGGAGCTGACAATTCTAAATGGTTGTACTTTTGAGGAAGAGGAGGGATCTCCCCTCTGTGAATTCGTCGATGGAACAGGTACCCTCACCGTCCTGACGACGTGGAGGAAAAGCACGGCCAGTTGGTCCCAAAAAATAGCCACGATGATCGCCGTCACGCCAGGGTCGCGGTTTATGGCGGTATTGTCCTGTGAGTCAGCGGTGGACAACGGTACACGCGGGTACGGATGGTTATTAAATGTCGACAGAGCAATATACAGCTTAACCCGAAGCGAGGATAGTCGAAGTCCCCCAAAAAACGACACGTTGTGATTTACACATCTGTAACGATTTCGAGCGTGACGTAACGCTCCCTACAGGATTTCGGGATTGGTTCGAGTGGCGCGCGATAAAGAATTAAAATTCAAGAACAAGAATTTAACTTAAATAGTGTTTATTCAGGAAGAACACTTCGAAATGATACATGAAAATGTAACTTAACGCCTTAATACTAATGAAATTAAAGAAATTAATTAGGTTGCGACACTAGGTCGTTACAAAAAGTAAAGCTGATCGTCTTGGGTTGCGACTCTAGGTCGTTACAAAAAGAAATACCCGTTTAAACGATTGATTTGGAATAATATAACTTAAATAATTAATAGTGACGTTTAGTCGAATGAAAGGAATTAGTTTGTGGATAATGACTCTCGGTCGATATAGGAATTAGTTTATGGATAATGACTCTCGGTCGATATAGGAATTAGCTTATGGATAATGACTCTCGGTCGATATAGGAATTAGCTTATGATTTAGGAATTGAATATGTCAAGTTGAGAACCTGTTGAATTGTTTCTTTGTTTCATCAGGGGCGGTATTGCCACCTGGAATAATCTCTTTCCCTCGTCGCTCAGGAGTAATACTACTAACCTGAGATTAATAATAATAATAATAACTTAGCTTCATCAACTAAGTGGCCTACAAAGCGGCCTCCAAGGCAGAAACCTCTCGCTAAACCTGGCGACTATGGCCTTAGTTTAAGCGATTAGTATAGCCAAGTGTCCTGCAAGGCGGCCTCCAAAGTTGGAGCATTAAATTTATATTGGAATCGGCTATTAGCCTTAAATGATTCTTTGATGCGTCTTGGTTAGACATATGAATATATAATGATCCTCTCTGGGCTTTCTTGCCCGTATTTATACATATTCGGAGTACTGGGAGCGCACCAATAGGAACGGAGTTCGACTATTACGCTTCAATTATTCTCGTCTCGCTCGATCCGTTCTCTAGTCGGTCTAATAAGCGACTGACTAATGCGCAGGCGCACGCGTGGAACGCTCGGTTCCCTCTCTCATTTGTCATGCACAAATCACAATCACTGCTTCTGATCCTTGCTCTCGTCGATCCGCTGATCGACTGAGGATCGCGCATGCGTTTGATTCTCCCACTCCTTTACACTCAATTCTCTCTTTCGTCATACTCGCGTCTCGCGGTATCCTGAACTAATATTAATATTAATGCTAAACACTCTTATAAAAGTAAAAATAATAGGAATATAATAAGAATATAAGTATTTAAATGATTATTAATTGAGTTTATTAATGAAAAAAGAAAGGGCAGTTTTGGGGTTTGTTACATCTCGCCGCCCGGGGTAATCTCTCGTCCTCGAGAGACAGAGATTTGGGGATTGGTTTTTTCAAAAGGGTCTAGGGGAGGGCTTGGGCAGTCCATTTCTTCGTCCATGTACTGGAATTTTTGGACTTCATCATCCACCATCGGTAATCTTTTTCCAGTAGTTGGAGGTGGTGCATGTCCGGAGCCGAAGAGAAATATGTACTTCCATGCTCGTTGTCGAGGGTCAGAGGGGGATAATTTAGAATAATCGCACCAATCGATTTCAGGAATATCTATCTTATTTAATTTTTGCCATTGTGTTTCTATTCTTTTGTTTTTTATTCTTTTTATGCCCGCACGACGATGCGTCATAATAATAACGATTTTGGAATTTAAAATTATAATAACTCTCGCTATTAATTGCCAACTGATCCGTATCGGCTGCTGTCGATTACTATTCTGCGCGCAATATTGATCATCCAGGTATTGTTCCCTCATCTCCGCGGCCTGTTCTCTCGCGACCCCTTTTTTTTTCTTCCCTATTGACAGGATTGATACGGAGATCCACTGCGCAGTTCGGATAGGAAAATAAAATTTACGATTTTATTATTTTGTGATCACCATTGGGTGACCACATTTATTGCGTGGCCTTGACGGATTATATCGTGTCTTTGCCCTCCTCATCAAAATTACAATACATTTCGATGCATTCTGGACATCGTCTAGCATAATATACCGTATATAATTCTTTATTGCAAAACTTGCAATCTCTATACACAAGAGCACTATTTTGCAGCATGAGAAGGTGATTAAATGCCATGGGATAAAAAAATCTTCGGCTTTCGGGAAGTCGTTCGTAGCATTCTCGACATATCTTTCGTTTATATATGTCATAACCATCTTCGTGAATTAAACCTGGTCCCTGAAGGCACACCATCCTCATCAATTTTAAATAAATAGTGGGATAATTTTCAGGTAATATCCCGTCCCAAGGCCCGTAGAATTCCTCATCCATCTCTGTGGGACGGAATGCCAAGGGATGGAAAACAGGCATTCTTTAAACAATTAGAAATGACACTTTATTAATCTTACTTATTTATTAATTTAATTTAGCTTACTAATTCCTTTACTCACTTCACTTTCTCTAATTATCTTTCTCTTCTACCACTTCTCTATTACTATTTATTACTTTGATTTTGACTATTGCGTAATGAATTCTCAGTGCGCACTAAATTTTTGAAATCAGTCGCGTATTAATTAATACCGCGGATCTCCCCACCTCTCGAAGTCATGGTTCTGTATTATTACCAATCTGATTATGGTCCCTAGTATTATTATGGTTTGATGAAATGTAAGCTTTCTTAATCCTATCCTGATGTACGATTCTAGTGAGACGGGGACTTATTGCCAGTTTCACGTTATTATTCTCCAGTACGTCCATAATCACATACGGTCCGTCATATTCATTGCTAAATTTGTTCCTTTTTGGTTTTAATAGCATTACTTCTTCGCCTCTGTGGTATTGGACGGGTGATATTTTTCTATCGTAATAGTGTTTTTGTCTAAGTTATTAATTTTCTAAGTTATTTCTACCTATTTCGCGAATATTAATCAATTTATTCATTAAATTATCAACGAAATCTGGATATGTGTTTAGTGAATCATTTGGCACCATGCTAGATGGTTGTCTAGCCTTTTCTCCATAAATGAGTTCATATGGAGTAAATTTGGTACTTTCATGTACACTGGTATTGTAAGAAAACATTGCTTGTGGCAACCACTGATCCCATTGTTTTTCTTTTGTTATATAATGTTTTAAATATTCAATTAATACATGATGACTCCTTTCTAGTGAGCCATTCGATTGGGGATGAAATGCGGATGTATTAAATTGTTCGATATTAAAAACTTTGGCAAACTTCTTCATGACGGATCCGATAAACGAAGAGCCTTGATCTGTTAAAATTGCCTTGGGACATCCGTACTGACATATAAAATTTTTCATAAATGCTTCTGCTATTTCTTCACTCGTAAATGAGACTAATGGTATGGCTAATGAATATTTAGTTAAATTATCTTGTATCGTAAGTATGTAACTATTTCCTGCTCGAGTATATGGTAATGGTCCTACAATATCCATAGATACTTTATCAAACGCGTCCAATGGTGTGTCTGTTATCACCATAGGTTCTTTTGTTTTTATTCGAACTAATTTTTGTTTTTGGCAACTCATACAGGTTTTAATATATTGTTTAATGTCTGCTTTCATATTTTTCCAATAATATGAACATCTGATACGTTCATACGTTTTTGTTATTCCTTTATGGCCTCCTACTGGTGATTCATGATTTTCTTTTATTATTGTTTTCCTATCTTGTTCCATAGGTAATTGTATAGTTCCATTACAAATAGTTATTGTGACATTGGCCTGTATAAACTTTAATTTAATTATATTCCTTATTATTTCCCATAAGGTATTATTACTTTCTTTGGATAGTGATATTTTCTTAATACCCCGTTCAGTGAGGTTATGGCATAGGTTTCCTAATACAGTGGCATATGCCTGTATTGTCAGAGGATCCTGTACTACCATTCCTAAAATTAATTGATTTCCTCCTGAAAGTTTTATTATTTCTCCTATTTCGAATGCGGTTTCTGAGGTTATTTCTAACATCTTTCTTTCTTTCAACTCTATTCCTGACTTCTCTACCGGATTGCCTTCTGTATTAATGAATATCGCTAATGTCTCTCTTCTCATCCATAAATGATCATTTATTTCCATAAACTTACATTTAATTGGAATATCGCTTATTATCCTGGGTATTCCTTTTTGTTTAATATTCCCTTTTCTTGGCTTAAGAGGTTTAATAAATTTATTTTTATTTTTAGGGGTTTTAGGAATTATTTTATAATTTCCATCTCCTTTTCCTTTTAATGTTAATGGTGATACTCGTCCTGATTCTGTTCCGCTAGATTCTAAGTTATTCCCTTTTTTAGGAAGGATGGGTCTGATGCTACTACTGCTGCTGCCAGAAGAATTTATTTTAGGAGGATCACGATATACATGGGTTTTAGGAACTTGTACACCTTCATCTATTTCCATTATTTCGTCTCCATCAGTTATGCATTTATTTACTATTGGTTCTGCACCTTGTCTTCGTTGATTTGCAGATGATATTATTTCGACCTCCATTCTGGGTTCTTCCGGTTCTTCCTGATTAGTGACTGATTTAGGAGGAGGATGTACTTCCACTGACACTTGAATATCCTTATTTATTTCATAGCTATCTGTAGACTGTTCAGTTCTTAAGGATTCTTTGATTAATAGTTCTTCTCCTCTAATTTGTTTTCGGACTGGTCGACCTGTCGATGAGGTCGTCGTAGTCTCATGTTTTCGCTTTAATTTCCTTTTTATTTGATAGTGATCCAATATCGGATCATCGGAATCAGTTGAGTCATCTGCATCACTTGCATCACCTGGTTTTGGTTTTTTCTGAGTTGGTCGACCTGATGGTGTTGTTGTTGTAGTTTGATGTTTCCGTTTTGATTTTCGTTTTATTTGGTAATCATACATCATTGGGTTGTCAGTGTCGTCTGAGTCATCTGAATCCCATGATGAAGCATCTCCCTTGGGTTGTTTTAATGGTCTTGGATTCCCGGATTCCGTATTAGTAGTAATTTGTGATCGAGTTCGTTTCTCGGTTGCTTGTACAGGAAGAGTAGATATTGGATTCCTTGATAGGGCATCAGCGTTGGTATTGTATTTCCCGGGTTTGTAAATAATTTCATAGTCGTACTCAGCTAACCTAATTTTCCACCGCATTAATCTCGAGGTTGGATTTGCTAGTTTGTGCAACCATTCTAGAGGTTTGTGATCCATTATCAATTTACATTTCTTTCCATAAACATAGGGTCTAAAATGTTCCATGCCATATATTAATGCTAGTAGTTCACGCTCAGTCGGTGCGTAACGTGTTTCAGCATTGTTTAAGATTCTAGAGGCATATGCGATCGGAAGGTCCTTTCCAATTTCTCCCTGACTGAGGACAGCTCCCACGGCGTATCCAGAAGCGTCCGTTGTAATAATAAATGGAGCGTCAAAATTTGGATATTGTAATATAGGCTCGCGGCATAGCGCGTCTTTTAGTATCTCAAAAGCTTCTTGCTGTTTGCTCGTCCAAATGAAATTATTATTCTTTTTTGTTAAGTCTGATAATGGTTTGGCTATTTTTGAGAAATCTTTTATAAATCTACGATAGTACCCAGCCAGTCCAAGGAATTGTCTCACGTTCTTTGTTGTTTTTGGTAATGGAAAATCTTTGACAGCTTCTAGTTTTCTTGGGTCTGGTCGAACTCCATTCTCGCTAATAATGTGTCCCAAATATGCTACCTCTCTCTTTAAAAATTCGCATTTATCTGGCTGCAGGCTTAAATTTGCTTCTCTAAGTCGTTTCATTAACTTTTCGAATTTGACCGCATGCTCTTGAAGTGAGCGAGCATAGATTACTATATCGTCTAAGTATACAAATAATTCTACGCCTTGTAGTCCTGTAAGAACCTGATCCATCAACCTTTGAAATGTGGCGGGAGCATTTTTTAATCCAAACGGCATTCGGTTAAATTCATAATGTCCGTAAGGAGTGGAGAATGCTGTTTTGTGTTTATCATCTGGATGCATTGGGATTTGATGAAATCCGGAAGCTAGATCGAATACTGAGAAATATTTGGCGCTACCAAGTTGATCTAATATGTCTAGTATATTTGGTAATGGATATGCATCTCCTATTGTTTCATCATTTAATTCACGGAAATCTATTACTACTCTCCATCTCTTGTTTCCTTTACTGTCTGGTTTCTTCTCGACTATCCATACTGGAGAATTATAAGGGGAAAATGAAGACTTAATAATATTATTATTTAATAATTCGCATATTTGTTTGTTAATTTCTTCCTTATGCACCTGCGGGTATCGATATTGTTTAGTATTTATTGGTATTTCAGTTTTTGTAATTATTCTGTGTTTAATTACACTTGTAGCTTCTAGTCTTTTTCCAGGGATGTGAAATCTATCAGAGTATCGTCTAATTAGCTTTTCTATATTTTCTTTCTCTTCAACATTTAAATGATTAGTGCGGAGTGATTCTAATACTTGTTCGACTTGTTCCGGACTTTCAAGTGTTTCTGGTATCTCTACTTCCTCATAAGGTTCTATTTGTATGGGTGGTATCGCTAATGTTATATCCTTAGTGGATGTATTAATAACATAAAGATTAGCTAACCCGTTATTATTGGTAATCAGAGCATTTCCCATCAGGATTTTAGGATGTAAATTTAATTTTGGTACGTATCCGGTTTTAAGATCTGAGGCGAGAACTTTAACTTGTACTTGACACCTTGATCGGTTCGGTATGGTTACCTTGCAATTTTCAAATGGTAAAATATGATCTCCTACTACCACAGCTGACCTAGAATAGTCTATCTTTGCTCCAATTTCTTTGAAAAAGGTCGTACCTAATAGTCCGTCTTGTGCGATAGGCAATGTTTTAACAACATGGATCTCTGCTTCAGTGTTTAGAAATTTGACTTTAATATATCCTATGGTGGGAAGAATACTATTAGCTATTCCTTTTAATTCATATACAGCATCTGTATAAATTGGAATGTCAGGAGAAATAGATTCTTGTTTAATTACACTTAAGTCGGCACCCGTATCTATCATCATTTGGATTTCAGGTTTGTTAAATTCTGGTCCTGATAAGGTAAGGTTTGGTGATCTTCCAATTCTTAACATTTGCAAATTAAGTGCTTTCTGTTTTTGTGTTGAAGTTTGTTGTGTATTATTTGAAGTTGTAGGTGTGTCTGGTTTAGCATTTGCAATTCTTTCGCGGTTCTTATTATTATTATATATTCTCTTTCGGCATTGGTCAATAGTATGACCCTTGATTTTGCAATATCTACATTCTATTTGTGATGTTGGTCGTACTACTGAATTATTCTGTGGATTTTTTATTCTACATTCCTGAATAGTATGTCCTACTCGTCGGCAATGATCGCAGAATTTTGACTGCCAGGATATCTGTGATATTTGTCTCTCAGGGAGTTTGCTACTACAGTTCGTTGTTGTATGCCCATAACCAAAACAATTAGTACACCGCACAGAACATGAGAGGCCCTCAGCAAGTCTGTTTCTTATTAAATTCTCCTGATTTTCTGCCTCGGCTCTGATCGCGGCGCTAATAGTACTATCCAAATCAGCGAAGTCAACTGTTCGCATTCTCGCATAAACCTCCGGTCTCAATCCTGTCAAAAATGTCCGAATAGCATTTATTTCCGCAGTTTGATTGTACTGCACGACATTCTGGGGAACTTCCGTTTCGTGACACGTTTTTATTTGTTGGAGAATTTCCGACACACGGCTACTGTAATCGACAGTTGCTTCATCTGGCAGCTGAGCGATTCTGGACATATCTCCGTATAATTGAATTGACGAATGTAGTGGAGCAAAGCGAGAATTAAGTACTTTAATTAGTTCATCTATGGTATTGTAATCTCCATTTAGAACAACTCGCGAGGCTTGGCCATATAATTTATTTTTTATAATTTGTACTAATCCATACTCAGCGTTTGGTGCGACCATATTTTTCGCGTTTCGGCAACATTTTGTATATTGATACATAGAAATGTTTCGTCCATCGAATGCCGGTACAGTATCTGCGGCATCTCTAATTCTAATTTGAGGATGACGCATATTTTCCTGATCTAGATGTAGATTTTGCAAATCGGCTACCACATCGTTTAAAGGATCGTTTTGCGCCATGATTGGATTACTTACTTCGCAGTTATCAAGGAAGATAAATTCTCGTTCTTCGCTATAGGAGGGTTACTCCTTTGCCACAAAATTCGCGGTTTTGCAAATCTATTATCCCACCGCTGCCACCAAAAATAACACCTGTAACGATTTCGAGCGTGACGTAACGCTCCCTACAGGATTTCGGGATTGGTTCGAGTGGCGCGCGATAAAGAATTAAAATTCAAGAACAAGAATTTAACTTAAATAGTGTTTATTCAGGAAGAACACTTCGAAATGATACATGAAAATGTAACTTAACGCCTTAATACTAATGAAATTAAAGAAATTAATTAGGTTGCGACACTAGGTCGTTACAAAAAGTAAAGCTGATCGTCTTGGGTTGCGACTCTAGGTCGTTACAAAAAGAAATACCCGTTTAAACGATTGATTTGGAATAATATAACTTAAATAATTAATAGTGACGTTTAGTCGAATGAAAGGAATTAGTTTGTGGATAATGACTCTCGGTCGATATAGGAATTAGTTTATGGATAATGACTCTCGGTCGATATAGGAATTAGCTTATGGATAATGACTCTCGGTCGATATAGGAATTAGCTTATGATTTAGGAATTGAATATGTCAAGTTGAGAACCTGTTGAATTGTTTCTTTGTTTCATCAGGGGCGGTATTGCCACCTGGAATAATCTCTTTCCCTCGTCGCTCAGGAGTAATACTACTAACCTGAGATTAATAATAATAATAATAACTTAGCTTCATCAACTAAGTGGCCTACAAAGCGGCCTCCAAGGCAGAAACCTCTCGCTAAACCTGGCGACTATGGCCTTAGTTTAAGCGATTAGTATAGCCAAGTGTCCTGCAAGGCGGCCTCCAAAGTTGGAGCATTAAATTTATATTGGAATCGGCTATTAGCCTTAAATGATTCTTTGATGCGTCTTGGTTAGACATATGAATATATAATGATCCTCTCTGGGCTTTCTTGCCCGTATTTATACATATTCGGAGTACTGGGAGCGCACCAATAGGAACGGAGTTCGACTATTACGCTTCAATTATTCTCGTCTCGCTCGATCCGTTCTCTAGTCGGTCTAATAAGCGACTGACTAATGCGCAGGCGCACGCGTGGAACGCTCGGTTCCCTCTCTCATTTGTCATGCACAAATCACAATCACTGCTTCTGATCCTTGCTCTCGTCGATCCGCTGATCGACTGAGGATCGCGCATGCGTTTGATTCTCCCACTCCTTTACACTCAATTCTCTCTTTCGTCATACTCGCGTCTCGCGGTATCCTGAACTAATATTAATATTAATGCTAAACACTCTTATAAAAGTAAAAATAATAGGAATATAATAAGAATATAAGTATTTAAATGATTATTAATTGAGTTTATTAATGAAAAAAGAAAGGGCAGTTTTGGGGTTTGTTACACATCAGGTAGGGCAGGCAAATGTTTCCCGAAGAATGATTCGGAAATAAGTTATGCCCGATTGTAAACAAATAAACGAATTTAACTTCTCAAACTGAGAAATATTGATTCCTTTTCATACCTTTGAGTTTGATATGTGTCAAGATCAGATCTGAATTTGTAGAACGGTATCGATATGTATCAATATGGTATCAGTCTCATCACTAAATTCCAACATACTATATAACGTGTAGCGGGACAAATAGTTTTCGATCTCCTCGAAATTCATTTGGCCCGCTCGCTTCTTTCCAATCCACCCGCTTTCTTTCGGGCCACTTGGAAATATTTAAGTACTTGGTTCTATCCAATCTGCTTGGTTCTTTCCGGTACCTGGTTCGTCTCGGTTTGTCAAGCCGATCTAAGCTCGGCTTGCTTTTTCCGCACAGCTCTAGTATATAATGTACGCCATTCGTATACGATATTGATGGGATTGGCAGCATATATATACGTCCTTCGTATATATGGATGGAACTTTGACAGCATATATGTACGCCTTTCGCAGGTAAAGGGTTAAAACTGAAAAGCAAATGTTAAGTCAACTAACCCCATCATGTTTGTCAACTAACCCCACAGCCGGTGTTTCTTGACTTATTCGTCTCACTACTCTCAATATAATGAACACTACAATCTAAACTGAATTAAAACGATTATCAAAATTAAGCCTGTACCTATACCTAATGAAATTTGTAAACTTTTGGTATGCAAGAACTCATCAAAATAGCAATGGTCCATTCATAAAAAGTATACATATTAAAAATTAGTCAACTAGCCCCTGTCGTGTTGATGTTCCAAGTGTTTGATCGTTGTACAAAATGTGATCTTTACTAATACCGTTGTAGCGACCTACAGTTTGTACATAGAAAGCGTTTGGAATACAGATGTTCCATTTGGTTTATAACGCGCGCGTCAGCGAAGCTATTTTTGAGGAAGCCGCTTTCCGTTCGCTTCCTAATTAAATTTTGAACAAAGCAGGTTTTCCTTTCGAGTCTTTCGTTTACGGCCTGAATAGCTATTGCGGGTGTCATAAACCTAGAGTTTGTGATGGGCCCACGATGCGGGCCTGGCGACCTGGGACCGGCCACGTCACGCGCTTCGTACCGGAGCTCCCGCCAAAATCGCACCCCCGTTTCCGGAAACCACGCCAAGGACGCAAGAAACTAGGGGCGCGATTGGTATTCGGTAAATTACCTGATTGGTCAACATTCGTTCTTAGTTGACCAATGACCGCACATTTCCGACCACGGGCGTCTTCCTGGAAGATATGAAGACTGTCGAGCGTCACTTCCGCATCAATCGTGACTGCATTCATACATTCTACAGTTCAAAGAGTGTTGTGAGAGATTCTTATTATAAAAGGAAATGACGTCGTCACATTCTGAAGTGCAGAAAAAATGCATAGAAGAGTTTCTTGCTATATATAGAAGCGAACCATGTCTGTGGAAACTAGGGTTTGTCGGTTTTTAAAACCCGGTTTTAAAAACCGGTTTTTCTAATAAATTTATAAAATTCGAAAACCGGTTTTAAAGTTAAAAACCCGGTTGTTTCGTGTACATATTGTAAATATTGTAAAAATCTATATTAATCATAGACGTAAGAATTGCGAGCCATAAGTGGCATTTCATCCCGGTGTCTCCATGTGGAGCCTCAGGGAAAATTCCGGTGCTTCTCTCTCCCCCCTCCTCTTATCGGAGCGCCGTGGTTCCTCGCGCTAATCATGCTCTAGTCAGTCGGTTCCAAACCAGCAATCAAAACTTGTGTCCGCTATTGCGCCGAGAGGGAGAGAGAAAGAAACCGTGAGACCAGAAGAAGGTACTCGATTATAAAATCGCGCTCCATTCTAGTGTTCTACTCCAGTCTCGTGTAAAGCGTGGGTGGTTCTCACTTATTCTATACCTGACGAACAATATACTCAAAAATTACTACACCTCATTACTACTTTAATCTAATGACACTAAGAAATCCTAAGCCTACTTATACCTACTTAATTATAAAAGGCTAATGGATTAAAAACTCGAATTCTGGAAACGAACAAATTGGTCCTTCGAGCCGGATATTAGCGGTGAGTTCAAATTCACTCTTCTCGAACAGAGGAATCCGTTGCTTTATCCGTGAATCCACGAGGCATCGAACGTTTCGAGCGCGTTTGAAAGTGTAAACAGTGCCGGTCAAGACAGTTTTTCTACGACCAAACCTTCTGGAAGCCGAAACAATGGAAATTCTCATAACAGAACAGAAATCCTTGTACGGGCGAATTGCAAGGTTAACAGAGAATATGAAGAAACTCGGCGCGAGTAAAATTACAAAAGGCGTGATAATCGCTCGGCTAGAACTTTTGGAAAGCTACTGGGCTTCGTTTCTCCAGAACCACGCAAAAATGTGCGCGAGCTACAAGGAGGAACATAAGGAAAGATCCTACTTCAAGGATGACTGCATCAGCCTATGCGAAGAAGCTTACTTGCAGCAGAAGGCGAATTTGCTGGATCTTCGAAACGATCTTCCTAACGAATTGAACGAATCTGTACAAGCTGGAACCGACTCCCATGGCAGGACCTTGCAAAGAATCGCTCTACCTATATTCTCTGGGGATTATCAGAGCTGGCCAAGCTTTCGTGACTTGTATCGCTCACTGGTAGTGAAAAATTCGTCTCTCTCCGAAGTTGATAAACTTCATTACTTAAAAACTAGCTTAACCGGGGAGGCCGCTCGACTAATTCAAAACGTCACGGTCACTGCGGACAACTTCAAGCGAGCGTGGGCGGCTATCATGGAACAATACGACGTCCCGCGTCTCCTCATTCACGCTCATGTGAAGACGCTTCTCTCGTTACCAGCGATGACCACGGAATCCGCTCAAGAGCTCAAGGAATTGCTGCATGGAACCCGCGATGCAGTGGAAGCTTTGGCTACGCTGAAACTACCGGTTGAACACTGGAGCGCCTTCCTAGTGGTGCTCACGGCCGAACGTTTGGACGCGACGACGAGGATGGCCTGGGAGACGTCCATCGGAGCATCGCTGGAGCATCCGACCTTTCAGCAGATGAAGACATTCCTCAAGACTCAGATGACAGCGCTAGTGGCGTCCGAAGGCAGCGCCGACGGACCAGCTGGCCAAAACCGTTCGGGATCATCGGACCACAAAGGAGGGGATCGTAGGACGCCTGCAGCTTCCCGCGGCGCAACGCGTCGGCCCAAGACGCACTGTGTAACCCAGAGTGCCAATGGGGCTCAAAGGTGTGCTCTGTGTCAAGGCGAGCACTTCATACTGCACTGCCCGACGTACAAAGGCATGGCTCCTCGGGAGAGAAAGAATCGGGTAATAGAAAACCACTTATGTTTTAACTGCTTGGCAGCTCACTCCTCGCGCGCATGTAAATCTAGTAAGCGCTGCCAACTTTGTCTAGGTAAGCATCATACCACTATTCACATTCCATTCGAACAAGCCTCTTCTTCTGGTACTATTTCGCAGATAACAGACCAACCGGTACATTCTGGAACGAGCGCTTCCGCCCTGCCGAGCTCGACCACTGCCACGATTCATTGCGCCCAGGTGCAACCGCCTGGCGCTGCTGTACTTCTCGCGACTGCACTGGTCAGGGTGGCGTCCGTCACTGGCGAGGCGATGACCGTTCGAGCGTTGATCGATCCTTGCTCCGAGGTGTCCTTAATTGGTGAGGGTATCGCTCAATTATTAAAACTTCCAAGGTCACCCAATAAAATTCCAGTTATAGGAGTCGCGAAAAATAAAACATACTCGAGGGGTTCGGTAGATGTAAGAGTATCACATCGCAACCGCGATTCGGTCAGCTTCTCGATACCAGCTCTGGTACTACCACGGCTCTCCTCTTATCGGCCGAGTCCGGTTCCGGTTTCAACTTCTTGGTGTCACTTGACCGATCTTGAACTCGCGGACCCCGAATTCGCTTCCTCTAGTGGATCTTCTTTTAGGCGCGGAAGTCTATTCGCAAATTATTTGCGAAGGGTTACGTCACGGCCCTCCCTACGCACCGGTAGCTCAAGCTACCACTCTGGGTTGGATTCTTACGGGCCGGGTCGGAGATCCGGGAAACTTCTCTCAGGCAAAAGCCGCTGTCACTCTTCAGTGTTCCACGGACGTCGATATCTCGAAGATCTTGCAAAAATTCTGGAAGCAAGAAGAGGTGTCGGCGCCACTTACTATGTTAACCGCAGAGGAGAAGGCTTGCGAAAATTATTTCATTCAGACACATTCTCGCGACAACAGTGGCAGGTATATCGTAAAGATACCGTTTTCTCGCTCTACCAGTGACCTCGGTCTCTCTCGCTTTACTTCCGAGGTCCTCTTAAGAAAACTGGAAAGGAAATTCTTGAAATCCTCCGAACTGGAAGCGGCGTATCGCCAATTCATGGAAGAGTATGAGACGCTCGACCATATGACGCTGGCCGCACCAGATCCTCGCGAAACTTCAAAAATCTATTATTTACCACACCATGGAGTGGTTCGTTCGTCTAGCACTACTACGAAACTAAGAGTAGTTTTCAACGCTTCGTGCAAAACGACGTCCGGTCTCTCGTTAAATGATCTCGTACATACGGGTCCTAATTTACTGCCGGAGATCTTCGATATTCTCACGCGCTGGCGACTCCATTCCATCGTATTTACGGCAGACATTGAAAAAATGTACCGCCAAATACGCGTCCATAACAACGATTGCGACTTCCAACGCATTCTTTGGCGGAAGAATTCTTCGGAGTCAATAAAAGCATACCGGCTACTCACGGTCACGTACGGGATGGCGTGTGCCCCCTATCTGGCGATTCGGACGCTTAAACAATTAAGCGCGGATGAACGGGAACGTTACCCCTTAGCAGCACCGTGTTTGCTTGACGACGTCTATATGGACGATGTGATCTCGGGAGCACCAACCATCCCGGTCGCGCTCAAACTTCAGAACGAGTTAATTTCCTTGCTCAAGGCGGGCGGATTCAAGCTGAGAAAATGGACTTCGAATCGACCCGAGCTCCTCGAGAATTTACCGCACGATTATATAGCTTCTACTCCTGAACTTTCTTGTAATTTCGAAGGAACCTTCTCGTTACTAGGTCTGAAGTGGCAGACCAGCTCAGACTGCTTCGTTTTTACCGTCTCGCCGAAAACCCGGGGCGAAGCGCTTACTAAACGCACCGTCTTTCGGGAGACAGCAAGTCTGTACGACCCTTTAGGGTTTCTTGCACCGGTTATAATTGTCGCGAAAATATTCGTACAATCGCTTTGGCTCCTAAAACTGGAATGGGATGAACCGCTCCCTACCTCGCTGGTGAAAACATGGGAGCACTATTATACAGGGTTAGGAGCTCTCTCGTCTTTGAGGATACCTCGTTGGCTTCTCGTGAATCCGGAAACTGGACATTATGAATTGCACGGCTTCGCAGATGCGTCGGAGAAGGCGTACGCCGCCGTGATCTATATACGATCCTCTATCGATCGGTCGACTCCCCGAATCAGTCTGATCGCAGCGAAAACTAGAGTCGCTCCTTTGAAACAGAATTCTTTGCCGCGACTCGAATTGTGTGCTGCTACTCTTCTCTCTCGGTTAATGATACGCGTTACTAAAGTCTTGAATTTAACACGCTGTGACGTACATCTTTGGTCGGACTCGACAATAGTTCTTAGTTGGCTACAGGGACAACCTTTTCAGTGGAAAACGTTTGTCGCCAACCGCGTTTCCGAGATTCAAACTTCATTGCCGAGTGCGAGGTGGCATCACGTCCGGACGAAGGAAAACCCCGCCGATTGCGCGTCGCGAGGTATAAACGGGACTGCGCTGGTAAACTATTCACTATGGTGGAAAGGGCCAGTATTCTTACGCAATCCTAAGTATAATTGCGAATCGAATTGCATTGTCGAGCTCGGCACGATTGAAGAAAAGCGCTCGCAAACTATCGTTCATACTACCACGCTCGCCGAGAGCCCCCCGTTAGGGGATCTCTTGACGAGATATTCCTCGCTTAAAAAATTAGTTCACGTAACGGCTTGGTGCCTGCGTTATATGTCTCAGCTTCGACGCAAGCCTTCCCCCCTTTTTCAATTCAACAACATTCAAGCGCCTGAGATTGAGAATGCTAAACTTACCTTGGCAAAGCTTGCACAGCGCTGCGCGTTTTCCACCGAAATCTCGATACTGGCTAAAGCCGCTTCTATCTCCCGGGGGCCCCTTTCTCGCTTGGTCCCTTTCTTGGACGCTCAGGGCGTCTTAAGGGTCGGCGGCCGACTGAAGCATTCCGTTCTGGATTTTGACCAAAAGCACCCGATAATTCTGCCAGAAAAGGGAAATTTCACCGTCTTGAAATGAAGCGAGTTCTCCATGGAGGTACTCAACTCACCTTAAGCACGCTTCGACAAGAATATTGGATTCTCGGAGGTCGACGCGCTGTTCGACACCACATACACTCTTGCGTCACATGTTGGCGATGGCGCGCCAAGGCATCCCAACAACAAATGGGGAATCTCCCCTCCGCTCGCGTGACACCGGCTAGACCGTTTCTAAACACTGGCGTCGACTATGCCAGTCCCTTCTTGACGAAAACGTCTCCAGGACGCGGACACCGAACCCGAAAATCCTACGTCGCCGTCTTCATTTGCCTGTCCACGCGCGCTATCCATTTGGAGCTCGTGTCAGATTACACTACAGACGCTTTTCTAGCAACTTTCCGTAGGTTCATTTCCCAATATGACAGTCTTTCATTATTAGATATTGTTTGAGAAATGAGAAGGTTTGCTGGGTGAGCACGCTGGAAAACAGTAAGGTTATGTTCGACGGTGAAACAGGGACACAATGATGCACAGGTGGTCAAACGTGCACGAGTCAGTTTATTAAAACACTAGTAATGAGCGTGAGCCTCCTTGACACACAATTTACAACAATAGATGAGCCTGAGAATGATTGTTCGACACGTGGTGATTACACGTGCACGCGATGCACCGCGAACACTTCACACACGCTGATCTACACTTGATACGCTTATTTATCAAGGTAACGCGAGAGCACAGAGTGAGCGGGTGATTGTATGTTCTGAGAGAAACAGTGATTTATGAGAAATTCACGAGTTGAGATAAAAGCAACGCGCAGGCGATACGTCCTTTCAAACACGCTACGTGAACAAGAATGATGAACGTTGGACAATCAGACTTCCGGTACGGGTCGTCTCGAACCTTCTCGAAGATCGACAGACGTGGGGAAATCTGATTGGTTGCGCAACAGATGTGGTGAGCTGTGATTTGCTACCCGTATTCCACAACCGACTGAAACCGTTTAAAACGATGCGCTGATTGGATGATTGTCGGTTGAGGAGCGCAGCTGATTGGAGATCGACTGTCGCTCAGCGTCTTCGATTGGCGGATCGACCGTCGATCTGTGATTCTGAGTCGAGTCCGTGAGGTGCTGCGCCAAGAGTGAGAGTGGCGGCTTTGGGAGCTAATGCATTCCCAAACAGATATTAATGTCATTGATAAAAATATTTAAAATATTTTATTTTAATTTTAGACCAACATGAATGTTGGAAATAAGTCAGAGATTTGGGATCATTACAGAAAGGTTGGAAAAGATAAGGCACGTTGTGATCATTGCAATAAAATGTTGAGCTGTAAAGGGTCATCTACGAGCAATCTCCATAATCATCTGAAAGCAGTTCATAAAATAATAATCGACAAGAAAACAGAAACGCAAGAAACACCCGGACCCTCCTCCGGCGTCTACTCACAAAAACAAGCCAGTATGTTTTATTTTGTGAAAAAAAGCAGTTTAGAAGATATTGTAGCAAAACTTGCTGCAATGGATGGATTGTCCATTAATAGCATTACAACAAGCTCGTTCATACGAGAGTCCTTACAACAACGGAGATATTCGTTACCAAAAAACAACTCTCGAGTAATGGATCTTATTTATACGTTTTATGACAATGCCAAACGTGAAATTATAAATGAATTGGATTGTATTAAAAAGAATGGGAAAAAATTTTCTATAACTTTAGATGAGTGGACTAGCAAACGAAATCGCAGATATTTGAATATTAACGTACACCATTTTGCGGAAGATTTTAATTTGGGCTTAGTTCCAATTGCTGGTTCCTGCGATGCTAAGAAGACATTAGAATTAGTTTCTCAGAGGCTACACATTTTTAACTTCGATCTTGCAACAGACATAATTGCAGCGACAAATGATGGGGCTGCTGTCATGAAAAAATTTGGCCATTTATCATCCATAATTAATCAACTCTGCTGTTCACACGCCATACACTTAGCAGTTACGGATGTGTTATATAAAAATAAAGAAATTGCTGAAACCGATGTATATGTTACAAGTGAGGAATCGGAAGATGACGTAGAGTGTGAAGATGACTATGGCGACCATTTTTTAAATTCTCTTGATCTAGATAACGACTGTGAATTCCCTATGTTGTCTGACAATTACAAACAATCAATTTTCCAAATTAGAAAAATTTGCAAATTTTTTAGAAAATCTCCCGTAAAAGATAGCATTTTTCAAAATTATGTTAAACAAGAAAAAGGAAAGGAATTGAACCTGATTCTTGACTGTCAAACGAGATGGAATAGTTTAGAGGCCATGATTGAAAGATTTATAACATTAAAAGAATGTGTTATTTTAACTTTGAAGGATATTGGTGCTTCTCATATGTGGAATGAAGCTGAATATCCTAAAATCGTGGAACTTCTTAAAGTGTTGGGACCAGTACGTCTAGCAGCTGAGGCATTAGGGCGGCGAGATGCCAATTTATTAACAAGTGAAGGCATATTTGAATTTCTGTTAAAAGAACTAAAAAATTTAAAAACGGAAATTAGTATCAAATTATTAAATGCTTTAGAAGTACGAATTCAAGAAAGAAGACAAGTTGAATTGGTAACTCTATTGCTATTTTTGCAAAATCCGCAAAACATTTCAACAAAAATATCTAGTGTATTTCCACTAGCTTCAAAACTCAAAATTATTAAGTTGTCTGGAAAAATATTGTCTAGAATATATCCAAATTCTTATATGGAAACAGATTCCGATGGTGAATATATCGGAGACGGAGGAACCATTAATCAGGGCAATGCTTTAAAAAACGCCATGGAACAATCAATTCTTAGGGTTCTTGAGGACCCTGAGGAAATATCAAATCCGAAGACACTGAAAGCCAAATTTTCAGTGTTTGGGGCAACTAATGTTAGATCAAAGAATTTGGATTTATTATTTAATGCCCTCAAAACGATAGAACCAAGTTCAGTAGCCAGTGAGAGAGTATTTTCCATTTCAGGCAATCTTGTATCTAAAACAAGAACAAGATTAAGTCATCGTTCAGTGGACACTCTATGTTTTTTGAAATCATATTTCCTGAAAAAAAGCTGTAAATAAAATAAAGCTTTATCATTTATATTTTGTACCGATTTTAATTATTTTAGTTTTTGTCGTTTGTTTTTGTATGAAGCATATTTTATTTTGTTATATTTTTGTAAATATAAATATTTACGTATTAAATATTTTAACCTAATTAAGCATAAATATTGTTTAGTGTCTTAATTATACCTATTTTGTTTTTCTCTGTAAAAATTCGAAAACCGGTTTAAACCGGTTTTTTTGGAATAGTGGAATTCGAAAACCGGTTTTTCCAAAAGTCGGTTTTTGTATAAACCCTAGTGGAAACTAAATACTACCGAGTACCGCAATCGTGATAAAAAAAATACTGCATACTTAAAATTAATTAATAAATTAAAAGAAATCGAACCGTCAAGCACAAAAAAAAGTGTGGTGAATCGTATTAATAATATGCGAAGTGCGTATCGCAAAGAGTTGAAAAAAGTAAGGGCCTCTACCAGGACAGGAGCTGGTGCAGACGATGTCTACCAACCCTCGTTATGGTACTTCGCCGACCTAATGTTTTTAACTGATCAGGAGACTCCCCGCAACTCTCGGTCGAATCTTGAGAGCGATGACGACGAAACGGAGATCGAGGTAAGTTAAATAAAATAATTTTTTTTATGCATATTATATTTCAAGTAAGTGCACATTGTATACATTGTACTCGAAGTAAAGAAGTATACATTTTAGATACAGTTGTGTAGGGCCATTCCACGTGAAATCAGACAATTTTCGGAATAACATTTCGGATGTTTGTGAAACTTAGATATGTTGTGGTCTATAATGATATATAACCATATCTCGAATAATTTTTAACAAATTTAAAAATTGTTGATCTTTTTGAAACATTGACCTGACCTTTTTTATTGAACTATATACATATCCAATATTTTCAATCTATTTCTTTCATTCCACACCTAGTGTGGCCTTGAATGCCATGTATGCTACATGGTTCAATTTGTGTTGGCAGTCGGTTTCATTTCATTCCACAATTTTTCAATTTTTGGAAAATCCTTCGAGATACGAGAAGACTACAACACATTACAAAATTTAATTAACGAAGTAATTTTGCCATGGAACTGCACCTTCATTGACAAAATAATTTATAAAATCTTCTCGAACTTTCTTGGCATCATTAGCCGTATTTCCTTGGGTTCTATTATTCAAACGTTGCATGTTCGAATTGTTGGTATGAAACCCCGACACAGTAGTCCCATCTTCTGTATTTTCCCGATCGAAACATTCTGGAGGGGAGTATGAATTCGGCACCGTCATGATTAAAAAATTGTGTAATGCACAACTTGCCATCACAACAGATTCAATTCTTTCCGGTCGTAGATTAATTTGGGAGTGAAAAATTCTAAAACGTGATGCCATAATTCCAAATGCGTTTTCGACAATACGTCTCGCTCGCGATACACGGTAATTATATACTTTCCTATCTTGGCAGATTAGATCTGCTTGTCTAAATGGTTTGAGCATATCCACTCTCAATGGAAACGCATCATCTGCTACAAAAACATAGGGCAAACTTCTAGTAGTGTTTCTCACATTTTCTTCAGTTGGGATCCTTAAGTGCTTATTCTGCAGTTTTTCAAAAAATTTGGTGTTCTGAAGAACACCACCATCCGAAACTCTGCCGTTTGTACCGAAATCACACATAATAAATTGGTACTTTGCATCCACTATTGCTAACAGAACCATGCTATGTCGACCTTTGTAATTATAAAATTCTGTCCCGCTTCCATTTGGAGGAATTATTTCAATGTGTTTTCCGTCAATCGCTCCAAGACAATGTGGAAAGTTCCACCTATCTTCAAACACTTTTGCTATATTCTCCCATTCTTCTGTTGTTCGCGGAAACTAAAAACAGAAAATAATATTGTTTCAGGAACACGCAATGGAAAATTCAATAGAAATAGCATCTGTTGAACCCATTCCGGATGGTTGTATTGCGGATGTCGGTGAACCATCCAACTTAGAAATGGATAAAAATTTATCAAATCCACCTCCAATCCCCTCTACATCGTCAGGTCAAAGTAACCGACCACGATCAACAAGAAGGAATGGACGATCGGAAGAAGCAGCGTTGCAGCATGACGTGCTACTATCTGTACAGCAGCATTTCAAACGCCCAGCAACGATAGACGATCGTTTCGACGTTTACGGCAAAAACGTTGCGATGAAATTACGGGACTTGCCGCAAGAACAAAGAATACTGGCCGAAAAAATCATTAACGACACGTTATTTGTTGCCGAAATGGGCAAATTAAATATGGCTCACACACTAATTTATCAAGAAAATCTAGTTCCTACAAATACTCCCACTCGTACTCCCACTCATGCTCCCACTCCTACTCCCACTCATGCTCCCACTCCTACTCCCACTCCTGCTCTCTCACCATTTCCCTATCAGCCACGAATCTACCCTTATGAAACATCAACTTACAGTCCAATGCAACAAAATCTAGTTGCTACAAATACTCCTACTCGTACTCCCACTCATACTCCCACTCCTACTCCCACTCCTGCTCTCTCACCAATCCCCTATCAGCCACGAATCTACCCTTATGAAACCTCAACTTACAGTCCAATGCAACAATACCAATATCCGGAACCTTGCCATTATAATCCAGCCACTCACAACGCAACGACACATCAGCTTTCCAGTCCGGAAGACTCGGCAGGGCCATTTATATTAAATTTTAATAATAATAATAATGATAATAATCATATTAATAATAATATTTCTAATTATAAGAATAATCGTAATCATAATAATGATAGTAATTAACGTAGGTAGCATTTTTATTTTTACTTTGTATAGTTATGTATATTATATCCTATAAGCTTTGTATATTATATATATTTGTATAAACAGTGTTCACCGATTTCGATGATCTTGGAGTATGTTGTCGGGGGATGATTCTGACCAAATTTTTCCTGTACATGTTGCCGCCGCTCGACTTTAGTTTTGGAGATATTTGCAAAAAAATGTGATCGCTAGTTGCATTAGGTTAGGGTAAAACTATACAATACGCCCCACTTTTAAAGAAACATCTATAAAACCAATATTTTTTAATAATTCTTTAAATTTTTTGTGTGAACACATTAAGTGTTCATTACTCTTCCCAACTACACCGAAATTGTGACAAAAACATAACTCGAAATAACTGTAAATAATCTTTTTTCTGAACCTTACATGGGGCGTTTTGTAACACAGTCGTCAGGTAAAACGCCCCACCTCTGTGACATAACGCCCCGACATAAAAAAGTGATTACTTTTTATTATTTTTATCAAAATGTTATAGAATATATATTATACAAGATATTATTAACAAAAATAGAACAATCTTGATTAAAATTATTACATTATTTTTTTATTTACATTTTCTCTTTTGACATTTCTGTCGCAAGGATTACATGAAGTTATCCACGAAAAGGAAAGAAATAGGTTACTCGTGAAAAATATGATTTTGAGGTTGGGCGTATTGTAAATTCATTGCTGGGGCATATTGTAAATTCCGGGGTATAAAACGCGCCGGTTTAAATTTAGCATCATCGTAGTGAAAACAGATTTGGGCAATAACAATTTAAAGAGGTTAATTTATCTACTTTCGAAATATATATGTGAATTTATCGCAAAAACAATAGTGACTTAGAAAATTGAATTTCTCACACACTCACCGCAAATTATCTGAAGACCGAAAATATAAATTCTTGCATATTTTTTTAAAAGCCGTAATATTTGCTCGTATTTTTATTGCGGCAGTTGTGGCCGACTGAGGCAAGTTCGAATTTGACGATAGTGTTGATGCATCCTGGTTTGTGTGCGTAAAATAATCGTGGGGCGTTTTGTCAAATGAGGCGTATTGTATAGTTTTACCCTAGATGGTTTGGCCAACTTTTCGGAGATTTAACATAAAGAAATGTGTAAATGTCCGAAAAGATGGCCGAATAATCTAAACCCAAAGCAACTACCGATCACAGTTTTTTGCAAATATCTCCAAAATTAAAGTCAAGCGACGGCAACATGTATAGAAAAAAGTTATTCAGAATCATCCCCCGACAACATACACCAAGATCATCGAAATCGGTGAAGACTGCTCTTTTGTAAATAATTACCCAATTACGTAACGCAATAAATGTGACTAAAGTAAAATGTTGTCCTTTTCCTTACCTTCAAATAATCCTTATGTAGAACTTTATATAGAGCATCACATGTTTCAGGTATAATATAGGAAAGAGCCTGAGGTGATATGATTGTTGTAAATTTAAGATCTTCGTAACTTCTTCCAGTTGCAAGAAATCTCAATGTGGCAGTTAATCTCTCGTGCGGTGAGATGGCGTCTCTCATAATTGTATCTTGCTTTTGTATGAAGGGAGTGACTAAAGCAAGGAGCCGTAAATATGTTTCTTCATCCATCCTTAAATAATTGTGCCAATCTTTAGGCGCAAAATGCAATTCCTTTAATAAATTTACATGTGAGTAGCGTCCCCTTTTTTTTAACCATTCTTTGCACCACACACTTCGTTCAACTTTGCGTTTGCAACACTTTTCTGTAGCTAATAATAAGCCTACTACAGCTAAAGCGTCGTCTGTCGATGTCATGTTCGGCTGACAAAACTGTGAATACTGTAGGGCGTAGGGCGGTTCCAGTGAAAAAGCGAGCCGAGCCTGATTCGGCTGGAAGAACCGAACCGAGCCGAACCGAGCCGAACCGAGCAGAGTACCCGTAAAAACCGATCGGATCGGAAGAATTTTTCCGATCGGGCCGAATGTACTTTGGAGCAGACCGACTGTGTCGAGTAGGTTGAAGCTTGGACGTTTCGGACACTCAAAATGTTTCGAATATTTTAAGAAACGTGTATCTATTGGAATGTGAATAATGGTTGTTAATAATGTGAATAATTATAAAGTAAACTGAAAATGGAAATACACTGCTGAACAAAATTAAAGGAACACTATAATTTCCTGAAAAATTTGGTCATTTTGAAATGGTTGTACTATCTCCGCGAAAAATAGTCGCAAAACATATTTTAAAAAAGCATTTTAATGCTTCAAGTTTCTAGTTTTTGATTCAAGGACTCAAATCCTTTTTTCATCCATTCTAATACTGTTTTATCAATGGAAAAAATTTTAAAAAATTTAAAATACTGTCAGGCCGGTCGGAGCGTGTGGATGCACCATCCGGTCAACCTGATAGGCCGGCCGGAGCGTGTGGGGGCACTACGGGCATCCGGCCGAACTGCACAGGCCGGCCTGCGCAGGCCAAACTGACAGGCCGGCCGGACCGTGTGTGGCGGCCTTAACAGAAGTCTTTTTACCGAAGACTGGATCTCAAAGTGTCCTGTTGCTTGATGCATGGAGCGGCCACTGTCCTTCCACTTTTGAACAAAATATTCCGGCCAACAAACAAGTTATTGCGTTAATCATACCGAAAGGAACAACAGGTCTGATACAACCGCTGGACGTTTTTGGATTTCGGATATGGAAAAATTTTGTAAGAACTTTTTCAGACCGCGTCTTACTATACAATCTTGACGTAAATTTACATTTGCGACATAATATCATCAAATTGCAATCGCTCACACATATTCAATTGTCTTCTCCGAGATTTCAGGAATTATTTAAATACGCTTGGTATAAAACTGGATACCTTGAACAAAGACCATCGCGGTTTGAAAATCCAGTAGACTTTTCTTTCAATTTTCTTGATGCATATACCTTGTCACGCTGTCATCTGTGTAATAAGCCTGCTATTATAAGATGTGCTTGGTGTAAAAAATATATATGCATAAAACATTTTTTTGATCAACAGCCTGTGAAAACTATCTGAAATGAAATGCATATATGTATACACTTATTTTTAACCGTAGGGTTAAGAAATAACTTGTTAAGAATAGTCATTAAATGAATATTTATATACATGTCTGATACAGTACAGTGCAACGTATGTGATTGCAGCATACTATGCACAAACATAAAACATCATACTTTATATTTTGATATTTTTATGTTATCATATTTGGCACCGTCATGTGTTAAGGCCTGCAGCAAATAGAACGAGCCTTATTATGCATATTACTATGTGTTGTGAGCGCGCAACCGTGCGAACCGTGTACTTGCCATCGTGTAACTCCATAAGCCCATAGTGCATTATACAATTCATATACACGGTTGAATTCACAAAAAACACCCCATATTTTTAGTTATTATATAAATGGAAGAATTGTTAAAAATAACGAGAGGGAAAATTTTTTTTAAGAAAAAAAATTTTTTCAAAAATTTTGTTACCGCTATTTTGTAGCGCTTATTGCACCATTAAACTTTTGTTTGAAACTTTTTTTTCTGTCTGTTGTACTTTGAAAGTTATGCGCGAAAAAGTGGAAGTGGCAATTTGACTTTGAGGTTAGTGTTCACCCCTTAAAGGGCGATAGGGCACAAATGAAACACACCGTTGTTCTTGTCTTGAGTCACTTTATCAACCCACAAAGTTGCGTTCCAATCGGTGAGTCCGGGTACGCGGTATTCCCTTGTGAGTGGTTTTATGAGCAAGCACAACGATGTTGTTTTGGCACTTGAGATGAGCACTGATACTATTGAGCTGAGAAAGTTCTCCAGTTACATGTTAAACAGACGCGTTCACTCACGTACTCTGCGAGAACAAGAATGAAGAGCAATATGGCCGATCGATTTCCGTTAGTCGTCTTCTCTAAAAATCTGGAGGATCGAGCGACGTGGAGAAATCTGATTGGTTGAGTCACAGATCAGTTGAGCTGTGATTTGATACGCGTATTCTACAACCGACCGAAACCGTTTCACGCGATGCGCTGATTGGATGATTGTCGGTTGCGGAGCGCAGGTGATTGGTGATCGTATGTCGCTCAGCGTCTTCGATTGGCGGATTGACCGTCGATCTGTGATCCAGAGCTGAGTCCGTGAGGTGCTGCGCCGAGAGTGAGAGTGGAAGCTTTGTGAACTAATGCATTCCTAAACCTTCTGCTATGATCTAGGGTGTGGCGATGAGAAGAAGTAATTGATTCTCAAACACATTGTTTTATTAAATTTATATTATAATTAATCAGTATCGATAACCATCTTAGATACGCCCTAATGGCGATTTTTAAACAGCTGCATCAGCCCTAATTTATCGATAATTAAGACGCCTGTCAGTCCTAATCCCAGGCCCGTTTAGGGCGTATTTAAGGCGCCTGTTCCAGGCGCCTCTAAGGTGCCCATTTCAGGCGCCTTTGAGACGCCTGTTCCAGGCGCCTTTTAGGCGCCCCTTTCAGGCGCCTTGGAGACGCCTGTCAGTCCTAATTCAGGCGTTTTAAAGGCGCCTTCAAGGCGTCCCGTTTTGTAACATCAGGCGCTCCGAAGGCGCATATTGGACGCTCGTGGGACACTCGCGGCGCTTTTAAGGCGCCTCGAGCACCTGGGACCAGGCATCTGAAAGGCGCCTTTAAGGCGCCTGTGTGCTGTGTGGGTTATTATGTTTAAAGCTTTATTGCATTGTGAAACGACCTGTTGTGTATGAGCCTTGTAAGTCTAGCCTGCGATCAATGTGCAACCCCAAAAATCTTACCGAAGGCTTGCTACGTATAAGACAGTTATCAATTTGCATTTCCATGTCTGCAGGTTTCCGAGGAGAGCTCCCAAAGGACAAAAGATCTGTCTTGATCGTTGCCAAACACAAGCCAATCCTCCCTAGATTCGCATTTACTATCTTTATAGCCCCCTCCAACAGAGTTTTAACCACCTCAAGATCAGCATGCTGAGCAACTAAAGCAATACCATCAGCATACTGTGTGATACATATTTCATTCGGAAGATTTTCCATTATCTCACTAGTGTATATATTGAACAATAAGGGACTTAACACCCCTCCTTGAGAGACCCCCTTATGTATCCTCAGGTTCTGATAGTTTTTTTCTAAATTTTCACTGCCTATGAAATCCACAACTCTGTCATACATCCATTTAGAGACGAATTGAGCCATTAATTAATCTTTCATATAATTTGCAAGCACATGAAGAGAGCGTGATAGGTCGTAAGCCATCACTGTTTTGCTTAGGAATAAGTAGCACATTGACCTTCTTCCATTCATCAGGAATTGTTTGCGATCTGTACAGTTCATTGAATATGTCCAGCAGCAGGAGCCTACATTTGTCAGATAGCCCCTTCAGCATAATATAATCAATTTGATCAGGTCCCGGAGCTGAGGAGATTTTACATTTATCAATTGCTGCCAAGAATTCCGTGTAGTTAAATGGCTGGTCTAGGAATAGGTTTGATGAGTAAGAATCGTGATCTTGATCTGTTGGCTGAGTTGACACCCACGGTGGGCAAATCTTGCATACGGCCTCCTCTTCTTTCACTCCTGAGACTCCCACGCCAGAAGATATGGTTTTGATATTTACCCATTTCGATTTCAGATTTTTTATTGTGTTCCATAGATATGTTGGATTAGTTCTGCTATTGAGGCTACCGGCGAACTCTCTAAAGGATTTCCTTTTTTTGTTCTTCAAAAGTCTCCTTGTAATGGCAGCCTGTCTTTTGTATGTGATCCAGTCCTCCATGTCCAAGGTAACCACCCACTTTTTTAGAAAAGCTTTTCTTTTCCTAGTAGCCGAGTTACATTCGTTATCCCACCAACTCACAGGATTATTTCGAGGTCGATTGTTCGTCGATTTCGCAGGAGTGCACAGGATCGTGACCTCCTTCATTACTGAGCAGAATTCCAGGTACTTGGATACCGGTGGAAGATCCTCAAACTCCCGGCTAAGAAAGTGCCAGTAGTGTGCATCCATTTTATCTCTGTAGTCCGCCCAATTAGTTCTAATGGAAGATATCTTGTTGGATTTTCGAATATAGAAAAATTTGTTAATATCTATTGCACATTCCACCGGGTAATGATCGGACCCAAATGTGTCGCCTAATTGTTGTGTAGATATTTTATGGGCAATATCAGTTTTTGTAATTATCAGGTCAAGGTTGCTTTTTGTTTGGTGACTGAAATCCAGATGTGATTTTCCTTCTGTATTGTGAATAATAAGATTGTATTGTTTATTATTCTTTGAAGGTTTTCCCCTGCCGGGTTAGTGCTATCGCAGTTGCACATGGGGTGGTGAGCATTGAAGTCACCCGCCAATATGATACTTCCCATTCCACATAGTGAGCCAATGAATCCTCTCCAAGGCACCAGAGGCATGGTATAGCTGGGTGGTCTGTAGCAGGCCACAACCGTCATAGCTTGAGAAAGATTGATTACCTTCACGGTTAGGGTTTCAGCGTCTGAGTCCTCACACGCAATGTCATTCATTATGTGAAAATTCAATTTGTTTCTAAGGAGGATGGCCACACCACCCCCACTTCTGTTTCCAGGTCTATCCTTCCTAATTATATTAAAATTAGGTATACTAAAATTGTTGTTTGGTTTTAGCCATGTTTCTAGCAAAACTATGATATCATAACCATAGCACATTCTTCTAAACTCAGATTCTTTATTGATTATGCTCCTGCAATTCCACACTAGTAGCCTTATCCGATTCATTGTTTGCTTTTTTGGATGGTCCTTTGTACTGTTTAATATTAGCTACTGAAGACATTTTGTTATATGCATGGTCTAAGATATGAAGTTGAGTTTTATTCTTATTATGATGTGAGTTTGATGTTGAAGGTATAGCGATATTAGTGTATTTGATACTTAGTTCCTGAGTCAATTTTTTGGTGTCCGACTCTTTATTATTGTTATAGTTATTGTTTTTGTCTGAGATGAGCCTTTGGAGTTCTAACCCCTCACGGCCCTGTTTATTAGGACTAGCAGTGGCCCTGCTAGTAATCCTGTTTACTGTTCCTGTAGGCTTTAGGCCTAGCCACTTGCTCTTGATATTAGCAGATTTAGAGTGACCTCCAAGTCTTTTCAGTTGGAATTCTTTGGCCATAGTGATCTCCTCAATAGGAGGAAAATTATCCTTACTTAGAGCATTTTCAAATAGTGGGACCGCCATTGGCTTTTGACCAATTTCAGTTATTTGCCCAGTACTTCTTTGTAGCATGTTTTTGGCTTCCCAAAATCCCACGCTTTCATACGCCATTGTCTCATTTATTTTCTTATTAAGTTGATAGACTTCACATTCCTGAGAGAAAGACTTGTGGTCTTTGGAACAGTGAAGGCACTTACTATTTTCTTTAACGCAGTTATGATTTTCCTACGTCTCTTTCAGTCCACATTCCTCACAAATTTTTTCACTTCTGCAGAATTTGGCAGTGTGCCCATACTTAAAGCAGTTTTTGCAGGTCTTAACCGAGCCAATATATAGCTCTACTTTAATATTATAAATTCCAAAAATCTTAATATAATTTGGGAGTGTATTACCTTCAAACGTGAGCATAACAGCCTCAGTAGGAGTCCATTCCCATCTATTTTCCTCCTTATTCAAAGTTCTTCTGTTTAGTCTTGTAGCTTTAAGAATTTTGCAAGGTGATATGGATTCATTTATGATTTCCTCCATGTCAGCATCAAGAGGAACATTCTTAATAAGTCCAACCTTTTCAACTTTGTGTCTTGGAATATAAGCCATAATTCCCATTTTCTTTACTTGTTCGGACATGACAAAAGCATTAGCACTTTCTTTGCTGATGAATTTAATCTCGGCGCAGCCGAAAGACCTGGTCTTCATGTCCATTGCTCCAGCCTTTAATGAGCTCACAGCTCTCGCTATAAACATTAAGTTCTGTGCTTTAGTTTTCTTTTTAAATTAATTTTTGACTTTCGCCTCAACAAACGCAGCTCCTACGTGAGTATCCGGATAGGTTACTATTTTAGTGCCTTTGAGAATTGCTTCAGGAGCATTTCTCTTCTTTTCCTGCCCAGCTGGCTCATCACTACTACGATTATTTTTCCTCTTTAGTTTCTCCCTTTGAGTGGTGTCATTCTTGCTCATCCCCAAAGGGGATGAGCCACTCTCGCTTAACATGGCATCTAGTGGTGTCCCACGTTAGTTATCAGTTAATTGAAGAGCAGAGGGATTCAAGAAAATGAAAAAGAACTAACAAGTGATATTGAAATCTGTAACTGAACTGAAAAGAATGCCAATTTTCAAGCGCAGAGGTTAGCTATCAACGTATCACGTGCAGCATTCAACGCAGACCTCCACTTCCAATTCATGTTGAAACACCACTCAAGTGACATTTATATAAATTATGCTTTTGAGGCGACACCTACTGGCGTCAACTGGAGGAGGAAAACGTGACGTCATACCTCGTAATTTTAAAAGTGTCACTTTTATAACTATAAATTCAGAATAAATCTTATATCTTTTAGACAAATAGCTTGATACATTAAGTAAAACGACATATGGGTTCGAAAAAAAAAATGATTCGCTCAATCATGTAAAAACACGGGCACCATGTCATAAAATCAGATAATAAGGCTAAAATAGCTCCGACGACCTGTCAATTTCGCTATCTTTCGTGTATAGAGACACGGTCGCTCAGTGTGCCTATGGGTAGAGGGGAAGGGGGAATTAGCTTCCAGACGCGATAGCGTCTGTTGATACGAAACTAACCGAAACCAACTCCCCCCCCCCCCCCCCCCCCATAAACATGACTCATGTATGAGAGAAGCTAATTCCCTTTAATTCGCGAAAAAAGTTCTCACGCAAAGATTGTGAAATCATCTTTGCTAATTCCAATTGTACCTTTAATTCACGAAAAACATTAAAAACATTCTCACGCAAAGATTGTGAAATCAACTTTGCTAATTATAATTGTATTCTCGTTCTCCGTTCGAACACTGATTCCTCTGTTACTGTTTATACTTGACATTCCTTTATTGGCCACAAATCAATTCAGTGATCAGATTTTCAGCTTCGGTTTTAAGGAATTAGCGGGCGAGGCCTGTAGTTGACACAAAAACTTTTATAAGAGGGACATCTTCTGTTAAAAATGTCGTATGAAAATCGTTTTACGATGGAAAATAATAAAAACTTGGTAGAGACTAATTTAAACGAATCAAAGTCGGTAATAGATTAATAGCACATTCGCCAACCTGCACTAGTGATATGAAACATTTTGTTTTAAGCTGACTTCATAGTTTTTTCTTATACAACGCCCGCTAATTCCTTAAAACCGAAGCTGAAAATCTGAGCACTGAATTGATTTGTGGCCAATAAAGGAATGTCAAGTATAAAAAGTGACAGAGGAATCAATGTTCGAACGGAGAACGAGAATACAATTGGAATTAGCAAAATTGATTTCACAATCTTTGCGTGAGAATGTTTTTCGTGAATTAAAGGGAATTAGCTTCTTTCATACATGAGTCATGTTTAAGGGGGGGGGGGGGGATTTCATCACTTTTTTTCATAATTTGTGAATTTTTGTTGTGTTGATTTTATCAAGCTAATGTACCGCCGGTCACTCTCTAGGAAATTTCACCACAAAGAAAACGTATATATGCCAGGACAGAAATTTATTACTTAATAAATTATAAATAAATTAATAATATTAAGTTAATAAACTTTTCCGCCTTAACGGCTTTACTCCTGCCAGCCACGGCCCCGACCACGACCACGGTCTCGGCCACGATACTGTGCGTGGATATTAACGTATGCGAATTTTACATGTTCTTTTACGTTATACTCAGATATGTTTCTTTTTTTTTAATAAGTTTATTAAATATTTTCTAATTAATCCTACCTTTAACCTTGATTAAATATGTAAATTATGTTATACGTGTGGTAATACGTATTCAGTGGATTGGTGGATTTTGTGTTAAATTCGAGTTTTTATATATGTAGCAAACATACAAGAAGCAAACAGAGGATCGAAGCTGAATAAAATCGTGTAAACGTATGATTTCTTTTCAATTTTGCCGTTGCAAAAAAAGAATATACACATTTTTGGCGTTTTTGGGCCATTTCGTTTGATTAATTTTGTCGTTGTCAATACATTTCCATGCTGATCTACCATCACGTATCATGCATGAATATGAACCGTTCTGGGGATGAGGACCGTTATGAAATACGGCAGTTAGTAATTTATATTTTTTATTACATATTGATATTGATTGTGGGGCAGCGGTAATTTTACAATTCATTTCTTTAATAATGTTGCCATTTTCATCATAAGAGAACAACAACAATTGCATTATAATAATTATTGGCGGAGTAGTAATTTCAATTTTAGTAAATATTTGCTCAGAACATTGTTTGCACAGTTTTTGCGAACTCGATTTCCAACCAATCGGTAAAGCAATATTAACATAATCTTGTAAAGGTGTACCTTTCTTTGACTTTAAAAACAATTCTTTAACTGTCAAGGGGAGAATATAATGGGTGTTAGTGGTTGTTTCTTTATGAGAACATTTTCTGCAGTGTACAGATGTTGTCATTTCAAATTGAACTATTTTTTGGACCCCTTGTAAATTATTGCATAATGCTAAAAGAAATTCAGATGCGTCTTGTTGAATCTTTTGCAAAAATTTGCCTCCTATGAACCTCCCGTCATTATCGGGCGAGATCTTCTTTACCATCGTGACGTTTCAAAAATGTTAACAACTAGCAGGTTATGATTGAATGACAGCCAAGTGACATTTATATAAATTATGCTTTCGAGGCGACACCTACCGGCGTCAAGTGGAGGAGGAAAACGTGACGTCATACCTCGTAATTTTAAAAGTGTCACTTTTATAACTATTAATTCAGAATAAATCTTATATCTTTTAGACAAATAGCTTGATACATTAAGTAAAACGACATATGGGTACGAAAAAAAAAATGATTCGCTCAATCATGTAAAAACACGGGCACTATGTCATAAAATAAGATAATAAGGCTAAAATAGCTCCGACGACCTGTCAATTTCGCTATCTTTCGTGTATAGATACACGGTCGCTCAGTGTGCCTATGGGTAGAGGGGAAGGGGGAATTATCTTTCGTGTATAGATACACGGTCGCTCAGTGTGCCTATGGGTAGAGGGGAAGGGGGAATTAGCTTCCAGACGCGACCGCGTCTGTTGATTACCACAACAAAACTATTAGCGTCCTAACGGGTGTCATTTAAGTACACAACAATCATTTGAAACCTTCCCTGGTTGCTTTGTGTCGCGAAATCAACTTTCGTGCCAAGAATCCTACCCTGCTTTGTGCCGCGAAATCAACTTTCGTGCCAAAACCTCATCTCAGCCTACCCCAACCCCAACTATGACATTCCCCTAAAAGACCTCAACCCTGGACGTGACATCACATTGGGGGATATATAATGAGGAACATAATAAAGAATCAGAAAGTATGTGATCACTGCCTACAAGAAACAATTTAGAAAAAAATAATTTTTCATTCATTCAATCAATTATCACGCATTAAAAGTAAAAGGAAAAACATAATTTTTTTACACAAAAAGACACTCCGGTTTTTTCTTCGAATGGTAAAAGTTTTTAGAATTTACTATCCCCATTTACGAAATTCTATATAAATGTAACATAAAAAAGTTCCTTGTCACAAAATGTAACGAAATTGTTTTTGCTGTACCAGATTGCCATAGCATTAAGATGAAAATTATTTCAAAATTTTGTAACTTTAGATGAAAAGTAAATATTAAAATTACCAAATGTAATAAGAAAAACTTTGCTAGTAAAAGCATGGCCATGCATGAAAATACTAAATAAAGTTTATTTTTAATCATGCCTATTCCTTTGTATTACATTATTAAATTCTTCATCATATTTTCACGATTGGTTTATAAATATATTTTTTAGGGAAAAAAAACAACATTCTATCATACGACTGATTAAAGTATGTGAGAAACTGTATTATAGATTTGATTTTTTCCAGAAATCTTTCCTATATTCTGCTCTCCTCAGTTAAAATATCCTATCTAGAATTTTGTCATTTTTCAAGCTATGTCGAAATATTTGAAGTTCCACACGTCTTTTAATAATAATAATAATAAATTATTTTTTTATTCTTTTAGTCTTTATTCTTTTATAATATTCGATACAACGTAGTGGAGTTAGAAACGCAATGTACAGAAAGGGCGAGGCTCAGTGTCGCTGTTATTATGCCTGACCCGAAATTTACCTTTTTAGTCTTTTACCTTGTAAGTAAAGTTAGAAAACTCTACGTGGTCCGTAGAGATCTAGAAACAGTCTAATGTATTTAACCTAACATGTTTTAATTTGTATGAAGAACGGCAGAAGGAAATAGTACAACTTGAGTTTTCTCGGTTATTTCAAAATGTGCCCGCCAATTTGTGACTTCCGCTATAGGCGAAAATGGTGGACACATCTGCCGATCACTACCTAGAGGATCACTACCCAGATAGCACAACGTCTGGTAAAGTCTTAAAGACGTCCAAAAGGCGTCTTAAAGACGTCTTAAAGACGTCTTGTTACAAATCAAGACGTGCAGACCTAAAATAGACACAAACTAGACGTCTCTAAGACGAGGTGTGCTATCTGGGTAAACACAAGTGCGACATCGGCGCAGCTCGCGACTCGACTTCAAAGCTTATCTCTGACCACGGATCAGGGGTGGGCATTTCCCATATATTTCTGTTGGCAAAATTTAGTGGGCGGCACAATCCACCAGAGGCGCTGGGATCAATAAAGTTGAAAATATTTGGTAACAGATGGCGCTGATGAGATTATTTTGTGGCGGGAATAAAACATAATCAGCACAGGAGAGTGCAGGAAAGCATCATATTGAGAGGTAAGAAATAAACTATTAACAAAATAAGTAATTGAACCCTCCAATTATTGACGCCGCGTTAATTATTGGTCACAGATACCAGATGGTTCGTCGTACCTGGCATTTATGTGTTGTGCCTGAATGTTCAGATACACATTCAACCCGACATCAATTTCCAAATCCAGATAAAGACAGAAAACGTTTTGACGTGTGGCTTCAACTTGTTCAGAATCCAAATTTACTTGAGCTGGATCCCAAACAGGTATTTACCAATTATAGCGTGTGTCATCAACACTTTACTGCGAATGATAAGTCCTCGAACATGTTCTTGGTACGGACAGCAATACCTATACACAATTTACCACCTGCCACAGGTATTGCTTCTGCACAGTATGAGTAGATGTAGGGCGGTAATTCTCAGTCGTTGCTTATTCTTAAGTTCGGCTTAAGCATGCTGCATCCTCTACTAGTCTACGAGGTTAGTAAAGGATGCAGTATGCTTAAGACGATCTTAAGAATAAGCAACGACTGAGAATACCGCCCACAGAACTATTTTTGGGAAGGATATAGAAACAAACAATGGCTACATTATTAAATTTTTTGTTCATTGGATCAACACCAAAAGCATCAACCTCAGCGTCAGTGTCAACATCAATATTACAAATTAGGAATTGCCTTTGCCAGTGCAAGCTGGTCAATGTAAGTAAAAATCAGTACAAAGGTTTACATATTTCAGCTTCCATCGCCAAACAGTTAATTATTGTATTTCTTCAATTTTACAATACACGATGTCGACTGCTGAGTGCACATTGTATATCCACTTTTTGTTAAATTTGCGTTTTTGTATGCAACAAATAGTTCTTGACATGTTTAAACCTATTTTTCTCAAAAACACTAAAGGTGGACATATAATATTTGTGCACTAATAAATTATGCTCAGTAATATTTTACGAAATGTCACTAATACCATATGTAGATTGCGACGAATCTAGACTATAATAAAGACTATAAATCAAAATGAAAATTGCATTTCAGTAATTTATTTCCTATTTGTAATAAAATTGCCTAACAGGGGAACATATGGAACCCACACACGTCGATTTTAATGGGGCTTTTGTATGAAGTTGTCCTCAGAAAAATATTTTGAGAATAACTTCTTACAAAAATCACATTAAAATCGGCGTGTGCGGGTTCCATATGTTCTCTTGTAACCAATACCATAATTCCAGGATTCAATTTTGCCGCTTTTCATGATTTAGTGGGCGGCACGATCCACCAGATGGTGCTGATTTTGCCAACAGATATTGTTACGTATTTCTGGTGGGAATATCTATAGGACGTCGTGGGCCCGTGCCCGTGGAGCGCTGAAGCACTCTGCTCGCGAGTACGTTTGCGCGGAAATTTCGATGTATGAATGAAACACTTCTGAATAAATGCTATGTTTGGATTTTATTCGTATTTCGATGTTGACTGTTCTGCTAACAGGTTCGAAGTGTCTTCTTACAAATTAACTCGTCGCTTGTCGCCTCCGAGCGCCCTACTCCTCTAATTTTGGCGCGTTCTTCCGACTCCCTCTTCGGATCCCTTCGGCCAATCAAGACGGTGTTGTCCTTGCAGCTTCGTCAGAGGGTTGTCCTTCAGCCACTTCTCCGTCCTTGGCCCTTCCTTCGCGTTTTCCCTCCACTTTCGGCTGGTGGTCAAGGCACGCTTTCCGAGTACATAGTTTACATAGGCTATGTACTGTACATACATATCTAGCAGGTAGGTACGCGCAACCCCCAGGGTCAAGACGACGTCACCCGCGCACGGTTTATGACTTTCAGCTGCTCTCGAGCTGAGTTTTTACCCTAACAGGACATCGGCAATTATTGAAAGGGAGGACAGAGTTTTAAATGATTTTACGAGACGAGCAGCTGCCCGCTCGACGAAATTTGGCACGCAGATGTGGAAGGAAAAACCCTCGAAGGGCACAACGCGCTCTACGTGTTTATGATTCCTGACAATAAACTCTTCCTTGTCCCCCGTTTCATACTTGCTTAAGACCTTCTAGATTTGCCGTTCGCTTCGAATCTAATTATCATATGTCTATCTTTCATTACAAAAGGATTTTAAATTTCGCTCCTGATTTAACCATCGATTATATACATTTCTGGTGCTACGTTCAAGCGATAGCGTAACAATATATATGGGAAGTGCCCACCCCTGCCACGGATTTTGGTGGGAGTGCCCAGCCAGACCATCATGCTATGTTATGTATGTGTGTCGATCACCAATGGTGGATTGGTCAGAAAGAAACAAGAACGTCAATTTACAGTATAGATAAAGTATGTATATTGTAGGAGTTAAACGTGTAATTCGATAATATTTGATTTATAACTGTTCTCTGCTTGTTTCGCTTTAAAATGTGAAAATGTTTCTTAATAACAACTCGTACTTGGCTAGATCTCAGTGTTTATTAAAAGTGCAGTAGTACTGATGCTGACAGCTGACGAAGCGCCGAATTGTTGCGTAGGTGGCTATAACTGCAGTGGGGATTATTTTAATGCCTTTGCATTAACAAAAAGTAAAACTGTCAACGGTAAATTGTACGGTTGTACAATAGTGAGTTCCAGGTGTACCAGAGTTATTATTTGCTCCAATTAATTTCATCGTGTTTACTCCTCTCTATAATACTACCTACTCAAGTTTAGAATAATATTTGCAAGTATTATTCCCGAGTTAATTTGGTGGTATGTAATAATAACGTTTTGCGCGATGTAATTTCGTTATCAATAATTACTATTACAATTTTTCTTACTGCTCAAATTCCTATTATCATTTATAGGCTGTAAACAGAAAAACTGTCTTCTCTTTAACTTTTTATTGTCTTTTTATAAGATTTTAGTGCAGAAATATTTACAAAAAATATTCAAATATGTATGTCAATGTGATAATAAATACTGAAAAGTATATGAATAATATAACATAGTATAAGTCTTATACACATAAATTTGTGATTGAGATAAGAATATCGCGACTCTTTCTGCAAAAGTAAACAAAAGTGCAGAATAAATATTTTTACACGCTCTGTTTTGAGAAAATTAATTTTGAAAATTTGATAGGCATGTGTATTCTTGTTCATCTTTTTAAGCGCTAAGAATTCAAATGCTTAAGGTGTATACTATGTAGATGTCATCGAGTCATATTTATTTGCCATACTTGATGAGTAGAGTTCAAGAGAAGTTCGATCTGATACCGATACGAAACAATTTATCTTTACTCTAAGGGCCAAATGAAGATTGATATTCATTAAATAGGTTGTCTTATTTCCCTATCATGACACAATAAAGCATAATCTTTTCGTAGACTAATTTATTCAATTTATATGCCTCATGTAATCAAACTGGATTTGAGGAATTAAGGTCTGGATTAATGTTGTTCTAACTCAAAAGTTATGAACCATAGCTGATAGCCTCATAAGAGACTATACAGTTAAAAGAATTAATACTGCTTCCGAACATTATGAATATCTTGATACATTAATGTCTTAAATAAAAGATATGAATAGATATGAATAGAGATGAAATATAGCGGTTTATGAAATAATAAACCACATTTTAGTTCTGTGGTACATGTATACTTATTGGTGTTTTTACGCCTCATTTTATTGAGAACAAAGTTTCGATGAAAATCATTTTGAATTTTTCGTTTGTTTTACTATGATTACTATGATTTACTATGTCATAGTTTTACTATGATTTTATTGTTTTGTATTTTTTATTGTAACACTATATTACATTGCGTCGTAAAATTTTATAATTTGCTACTATTTACAGCGTTCTTAATGCATATGAAATATTGACACAGATATCATTCACATCTGTGTGAAAGCAGTCAATTTGACATATAGCGATCATGGAACAAATGATTGCTTTAAGTACGCAGAATCCATTGACTTTATTAGTAAAGTTTGGAATGATGGCGTGGAACGACACTTGTGGCCAGGAAAATTGTTCTGGACACGGAGAATGCCATAATGGTACTTGCCTGTGCGAGGTAATATTCTTAGTAACTCTAATAAAATTTTTATTCTGTCCTTTGTAATTATAAATATTTTTTTATCCTCTTTCTTCATAGATTCAATTTGACGGCTTAGAATGTCATGTTCCAAATTTGAGCTATTACATTGCGTTTGCAACTATATTCTTCATGCTGGCATTTGTGTGCCTGATACAACTTATCATGTGTATCATTGGTGAATGGCAGAAAATGAAAGCACCATCTTTTCTTAGAGCTTGTAGAGTGACAACACAGAAAGTTTTATATTTTATTGTGTTTTTGGCGTCGCTAATTCGTGGTGCGTATTTTACATCTCCGGTAAGTGAAAGATTACCATTAGACATGCATAACATTTGTTGAAGCGTTTAAACTATGGTGATCTTATTTTTCTGTAGACTGCATTCAAGGAAGGATGGTCTAAAAGTTTATTATCCGCGTATTATCCACTTGTTTTAAGTGGATCATCGTTAATCGTTTGTTTTTGGGCTGAAGTATTTCATTTGAGAAACATGTCATGGGACAAGCCACAGTTTCTTTCAAAATCATTTATGGGTTTTGTTACATTTAACGTGCTGACATATTCATTGCTGTTGGCAGAATTTATAACAGCTCAAATATATTCAGAGGAGGATCAGGTATATTAAAGAAGGGTCTAGTCATTTATCAACTTGATTATGTTTCCTCATTCTTTAAATAGAGATTTCCTTTCAAGAGAAATTTCTTTAATATATGTTGTACTTATTCTCTTTTCAGAGCTTCTATACTCGTGTCTTTAATGGATGTTACGCAGTTCTTTTATTTATTGTTGTGATTTTCTTCTTAATCTATGGAGTAGAAGTATTTTTTAAGGTATGTTAGTTTACACACAAATTAGGTGTATAAAAAATAAAAATTCTGTCAAGGGAACACCGCGAACCCGGACTCACCGATTGGAACGCGACTTTGTGGGTTTTTAGAGTGACTCAAAACAAGAACAACTGTGTGTTTCAAGAACAACTGTGTGTTGAAAACTAACCTCAAAATCAAATTGGCACTTCCACTTTTTCGCGTATAACTCGCGAAGTACAACAGACAGAAAAAATGTTTCAAACAAAAGTTTAATAGTGCAATAAGCACTGCAAACTTGCGTTAACAAAATTCAAAAAAAAAAATTTTTTCGTCCACGTATTTTCTTTTTAAACTATTTTCAAAATTTTGTTAACGCAAGTTTGTAGCGCTTCTTGCATCATTAAACTTTTGTTTAAAATATTTTTTTCTGTCTGTTGTACTTGGAGAGTTATACGCGAAACAGTGGAAGTGCCAATTTGACTTTGAGGTTAGTTTTCACCCCCTTAAAAGGCGATTGGGCCCAAATGAAGCACACCGTTTTTCATATTTTGAGTCACTCTAAAAACCCTCGAAGTTGCGTTCCAATCGGTGACTCCGGGTTCGCGGTGTTGCCTTGTGAGTTAGTAGGTACATAAATATTATATTAAATCAACTTTCTTTTAAGATTCGAGGTGGATTTTTGAACGATGGTCAAAGCGTAAACAAACGTATGATCGCTGACTTAAAAGTTAATGCCGAAGAACAAGTTACTGCGAAACTGTTTGATCCAGTTCCAAGTACATCGAAATCATTGCAAGTGCAGCAACAAATAAATCTTTCGCAGTTACATCAGTCTCGTGTTGGATTATTATCACAAGCATTCATGCTTTTCATTGTTGTTGGATTTTTGTGCAGCGAAACACTTAGTGAATTTTGGAAAACTAAGTAAGTTTGAAGATAATGTATACAGTGGCGTGCAAAAGTATTCGGCCACTCTTTAAAATCGCATAACTTTTTTAAAATTAATCCAAATGACTTGAGTTTTTTAAGAAGTTAGAGGGATTAGTTTGCTAAATGATGTGATCCGTCGGTTTGAAAAAAATGCACTTGGTCAGAATAGCAAAAAAAATAGTAAAGGTCGTTTTTTAAACTTTTTTGTGAGCCCTTAATGAAAATTAAAAAAACCCGTTTGTAGATTTAAGTAAGTTATATACGTGCCTAAAATTTCATAAAAATTGGTTATTAACGTTGCTCTAAGCCAGGCCTGGGAATTAAGTGAACGCAGCGGCCGATTGTCAGAGGCAACGCGTCCTATAGGCGTCCAAGGAGCTTGGAGCGTCTCAGGACTGTACCATATGAACCGCGCGTAGCGCATTGGGACGCCCTCCATATCAATTGGTTTCCACATCACCCATAGGGTACCATTATCGATGCGTTTTTTTTTGGCAGTGGTATCCCCTATAGGCCTATTCCACTGTGTCGCGCAATAAAAAATGGATTGGAAAAACGCGTTTACTATGAAATTTTTAAATATGTTTGGAAAAACTAGATTTTCGCGCACGTTTAGACGTTCTGGGCAAATCTAAAGTATTAACGGGGAGGCTGGACGACGATGTACGTATTAAAGTTGAAAGCGAGGAATCGTTTAGCCCCGTGCGCTGTTCGGTCTTAATGCTACGCATTTTCGAGAACGAACATTCGCACAAATATGTGGATCCGAACATAGAGAAAATTCGGAGCGCGAAATCCCTAAGTTTGGGGTACGTCGATTCTTACAGTGTTGTGAAAAATTGAGCCGAATTCTTCAAAACACTGTAAGAATCGACATACCCCAAACTTAGGGATTTCGCGTTCCGAATTTTCACCATGTTCGGACTCGAAAAGTGACAGAATACGGCTTCGAGGTTTCTCCGTTAGTGGCGCTAATTGTACAAGAGCCTCATTCTGTCACTGTTCGAGTCATAAATTCATTATTATTTCAATGTACGGTGGTTATTAGCATTCAAACGCACCAAACCACCCTGCACAGATGTCTACTGAAGGCAACTGCACTCGCAAAAACTTCCTTCATTAAGACCGAAGAGGGCACGGGGCTAAACGATTCCTCGCTTTCAACTTTAATACGTACATCGTCGTCCAGCCTCCCCGTTAATATTTTAGATTTGCCCAGCACGTCTAAACGTGCGCGAAAATCTAGTTTTCCCAAACATATTTAAAATTTTGATAGTAAAACGCGTTTTTCCAATCCATTATTTATCGCGCGACACAGTGGAATAGACCTATAGGTGATACCACTGACAAAAAAAAACGCATCGATAATAGTACCCCACGGGGGATGTGGAAACCTATTGATACGGGAGGCGCCCCAGTGCGGTACGCGCGGTTGATATGGTACGGGCCTGAGGCGCTCCAAGCAGCCGATTTTCAGAATTAAGTGAACGCAGCAGCCGATTTTCAGAGGCCACGCCTCCTTTCTCCCGCCGCGCGTCTTGGCCCCCGCGGCGGGAGAAAGGAGGCGTGGCCTCTGAAAATCGGCTGCTGCGTTCACTTAATTCCCAGGCCTGCTCTAAGCTATGAACGCTTAAAGATCGCAGAATAAGGTCGAAAATCGCAGATTTCGGACACTTCGCGATTTTCGACCTCATTCTGCGGTGTGTGTGTGTGTGTGTGTGTGTGTCAGGTACTCAAGTTTCATTTATTCATTTATTTTTATTACAGGGTTCCTTTATACAGTAGGAATTGGCATGACGTTGTTTTCCGTGTGATTGAAGTTGGCGTAATACTGTGGTTCCCATGTGTGTTATGGAACTGTTTTAGGTGTGTTTTTTTATATTAGCATAAAAATTGACAGTACACTCAATTTAAGTTAAACTTTGATTTTTGATATTACGAACTGGATGTAATTGTTCTTTCTATTTCAGTCCAGAACAACTATGGATTTTAAATCCAAAGCGTATTTTCAAAAGATTAGACCAGTCGAAATATGTAAAAGAATTTGAATTACACGACAAAAGCGGAGAACAGAACGCTGCACTTTTCTCAGATGGAACATCGATTAGTAATAAGGACTGTTGGATTTGTTATGATAGTGATAGGCAAGATGCTGGCCCATTAATACAGCCTTGTCAATGCAGAGGTGATGTTAGCGCCGTTCATCATAACTGTTTACGTCGCTGGTTAGTCGAGGTAAGATAATAATATCTTAAGTTTTCAAGTGTTTTAATTTCTTTACTATGCTGTTGTGGACGATGTCGATTTCTATTTTGTTTGTTTAGAGCTCTGTGAATGCTGATAACCTCCTCTGCAAAGTATGTGGCGCAAGGTATAATGTTGAACATGCAAATAGGCTGGATTGGCAGAATAGTATAACTTCGCGTCATTGTTTGCAAACTATTGCTATTGTCACAACAATGTGTGGATCATCAGCTGTTGCCTGGACACTCATTCAATTAGTAGAGGGTCCTATTATTAGAATGCTTGCAGCTGGTACTGCATTGTTGGTAATGTATGTTTGTATAAGGTAAGCTACAAGTGGTTGTGAATTTTAATACCCAATACTTTTATATTAGAATTACATTAATCGAAAAACTTATTTTCAGGTTTTTAAGTTTGAATACAGTAGTGGCATATCAACGTGCCAAGATCTCGTCTTTAAATATTATTAGTTCTGACAATAATGGAACTGCACACGTCTCTACTATCAGTCACACGGTGTGTGTGGACTTGGCGAAATCTGAAACAGCTACGATATAACCAGTTTACCCGCTAAATAATACAAAATTTATTGTGTTTTTACTTATAAGGACTTTCAAAAAGACGAAGTATATCCTTAAAAGTTTAAATAGATGTAAATAATGTGTGTACGACACACATTTATCTACGATTCTTTATATAACATTTAAAGTAACTAATGTTAATAGTGACTATGTGAATTGCGCAATGATTTACTGTCTTGAAGAGAAATGATTGATTTCGACTAATAAGTCAAGTTATCATAAATTTAAAAAAGGTTTCAGTTATATTTATGTTTCGGTGGTACTGGTGAAACATTTGTATGTATAAAAGTTCATACTCACTAAGCCTTGACACACTTCAGACTGTTTCATTGATATGGATACGTAACGTGATATCTTCGAAAGTGTAATTTCATGGTAATGCGAACTTAACATGGGGCGTTTAATATCAATATTATTCTATTGAGATTATACAACAAAAGAACGCGATTCTTATAAATGTAATTTGGAGAATACCGTTAAATAACGTGGCTCATTTGACTCGAAAAGTTTATTTCTGGAGTGGTAAATATGCAACGTTAGAATTAGTATTTATGAATTAAACTAGGATTATTTAGAAGTAGAGAAAATTTCGAAGAGGGGAATAATCGTAATCTTAGACAGAAATGTTACCAGCATACAAGTGTTAAATACATGCCTTAGTTTTGTATCGTTTTCGAAACTACCATATCCTTGTAGGTGTAAAAACGAAATACATTTCTTTCATCGTGTAATATAAACATGGTGATAATGTTGTTAAATATGTATGTAGATGTATAACATAGATAATCTTAAATTGCAAAATTAAATTTTAACGTATAGATAAGATAAAAGGAAATTCTTTCGTTACAATCATATATGGGTTTATGAGAACAGAAATACTGTGTATAGTGGTGTATGTTTAAGAACAATTTATTAATATGTAACATTTTTAAACTCATAATAATAAGAGTTACGTTTTCTTTGCGATATATAAATTTCACATCAGAAAATACTCGTATTTCATATGACTTTTAGTTTTGTAGAGTGTATATATAACCGTTATAACAAAAATATATGTATATTTCCTTTTTTTTATTATGCAATATACAGTGTAATACCGTAAGACTAGCAAGTGTGATGTAAAAAAAATTTACCTTTAACCCTTTACTCTGTGCCACTATACATACTACCCGACCCGCCGGGTACCCGGGTACGCGTGAGATACTCGAGTAGACAAAAATTACCCGGGTATCCATGCGATACCCGAGTAACTGAAATGTGATGAGATAGTTGAAAATTTTGATTTGACAGCCGATCGTCTTTCGACTTTTGATTATTTTCGACTAACATCAGTAATGAACGGAATAAACTTCAAGCAATTAAATGTGGTATTGTCCTTACAACACATTCTGTATCAGAATGTGAAAATTGAGAACTGTCAACGTTCTTTGCATTTACAATAGGGTAATTGGCCCTATTGCAGTGCCTGCCCCTATATTAGTATGTCTTTATATTTAAATAAGCCACCCTGATAGCCAGATCTGGGGAGCAGAATCTGACGTCAGAACCGTAGTCGTCTGTGTCCGCATTTGGCTACGTTCTGAGCAGTGTGCTTGGGAAAAGGGCCCGTCAGTGATGCCAGAACCATGGGTTTGCGCCCACGGACCCTACCACCACTCCACGACCAAGCGTACCCCCTCCTAGCATCTTTAATAACAAATCAAGCATCGAAAATATTTTGTAAATTAATAGTATTCAAGTCTTTAGTCTTCTGAGAATATAGTAAGAGAAATTAGAGAATAAATAAAGAAAAAAAGTAGAATATCCGCACCGGGATTTGAACTCTTGACTTTTTGCTTGCAACCCAAGCGCTTCGATGTCGGGAAAACGAATTCTCGCCGGAGAGCGCCGGCCAGGCAGCGCGTACGGCACACGGATGTAGGGACGGGTATGCTTGAGTGGTGCGGTACAGGCGCTAGGAGGGGGTACGCTTGGTCGTGGAGTGGTGGTAGGGTCCGTGGGCGCAAACCCATGGTTCTGGCATCACTGTTTGGAGGACTCCGGCGTGGCAGCACATCTACAGGAGCGGTGGTAATGAGTGCGTGAGACGCCACGATTGGAGACGAACCGTCACCAGCGCCAAGCGAGTGACACCGCGTCCAATCAGCGTCGACAACCTACTTCCCCGACGACGCTGATTGGCCGTGGTATCGGTTCGTCTCCCATCGTGCGTCTTACGCACACATTACCACCGCTCCTGTAGGTGTGCTGCCACACCGGAGTCCTCCAAACCCTGGGTGCAGAGCAGGGGTGGGCACTTCCCATATATTTCTGTTGGCAAAATTTAGTGGGCGGCACAATCCACCAGAGGCGCTGGGATCAATAAAGTTGAAAATATTTGGTAACAGATGGCGCTGATGAGATTATTTTGTGGCGGGAATAGAACATAATCTGCACATGAGAGTGCAGGAAAGCATCATATTGAGAGGTAAGAAATAAACTATTAACAAAATAAGTAATTAAACCCTCCAATTATTGACGCCGCATTAATTATTGGTCACAGATCCCAGATGGGTCGTCGTTCCTGGCATTTAGGGTAAGTGTGGGTATTACTGCGAACTTTTAAGGTAGGTTAACTTTAGAACCCTCGATATGGCGTTCAAATGAATGAAAGTTCCTGCTTCTTTTTTTAAAAGAAAGGTCGATCCTTAATAATTCCATAAAAAGATTTGAGAGCGAGGTAATAAGCACAGTTAATTAAAAACACAGAGATTTGTCGATCAATGTCAATGCAGGAGTTACTGCGGACATGCATGCATTACTGCGCGCCAGTTACTAACGAAATATATATGCGGTCTAATGTCAGGCGTAACATAACCTTAGTACAAATATCACTTGTAGATAGAAAAATTATTTAACTTTCTTTATTTACTAAAATCAGCAGGAATGAGTAATAATTTAAATCTTAGTAATTAGTAGTACATAGTAAGTGAATACTATTGGAAGAAAGGTTAGGTTGCGCATTCGTCGGTCCGCAGTAATACATGCACATGGTGTAAAGTACTGCACCTAATACTGCGGTGAGAAATAAAAATAAAAATTAAAATTTAGACGACTGATTTATTGTTTTTCTAAAAAAATAACTCTTATTCTATCGAGCAATAACGCTACATTACATGTATTACTGTTAATAACAAAAATATAAATGTTTTTCAAGTAGGTGTACATGTCCGCCATATCGAGAATCGACCGAAATTTCGATTTGACGAATTTCAAACTACGATAAAAGAATTAATGATAACTTTGCTGTACATATTTATTAATAATTATCTGTAATAGAGTTTAAACTAATTTTATCAAAAATTATCAAGAGTTTATGTACTTTCCAACATTAAATATGATCTGATTTAGAATATCCGCAGTAATCGGGACATCTGCAGTAATACCCACACTTACCCTATGTGCTGTGCCTGGATGTTCAGATACACATTCAACCCGGCATCGATTTCCAAATCCAGATAAAGACAGAAAACGTTTTGACGTGTGGCTTCAACTTGTTCAGAATCCAAATTTACTTGAGCTGGATCCCAAACAGGTATTTACCAATTATAGCGTGTGTCATCAACACTTTACTGCGAATGATAAGTCCTCGAACATGTTCTTGGTACGGACAGCAATACGTATACACAATTTACCACCTGCCACAGGCCCTGATAACCAGGTCCGCCAGCAGGATCTGCCGGCAGCTGCGGTGCAGCCTACGTCCGCATTCAGCTACGGTTCAGATCGAGGGCAGATCGACGGCAGATCCTGCCGCCTGCCTGACACATCGAACAGCGCCATCTAATGGCAACAATTGCCAAACAATTCCCTACACGTGACGTCAGATGGACCTACGCACCAACACAAATGTACAGTTATTGCTTTGTGTATCCCCTCCCTTTCTACTCCACGTGAATAATTCATAGACGGGAGAAATGGAGCAGTGGATTCTGCTCACTTAACCTGTGAGCAGATTTTGGAGTTTGTTAAATAACTTTTCTATTTACATGTTTCAAAAGGTATGTATTTGTCTTTAAAAACATACAATGGTTACAAATACAAAATAACAAAAATGGCACATATAAATCAGCTTTCAATATTTACATATAGAAGTGGTGATTCTAGATGCAAACATAAGTCAATTTTTTTGAGAACGAAGGGCGATATCAGAAACTTTTATACTATATTCTAGACTTATATTTTTGCATAGAATCACCACTTCTTCTTCGCTTGTGTTGAATCTGAAAACAAATACAATATTAGTATAAAATTGAAACGATACTGGGAAAGTACCGATCAATGAGTAATTTATTAAACAGGCGCTGAAAAGTACCGAATGGTGTTCATTGCGAACGTCGAGAGTTAAAAACTTTGCTTCAGTGATGCTGAAGTAAAGTGAGCACTGAAAAGTACTGTTTGGTTGTATACGTTTAAAAATACTGGCGCTGAAAAGTGCCGATTGTTGTTCCTTATGAACGCCGAGGAGCAGTTCCCGTTGTATTCGTTTAAAATGGGCACTGAAAAGTACCGTTTGGTTTCTTCGCCACTGTAAAAGGAGACACATCTCTACTTTTAATGGGCATATTTCTGAAAAATAAAATATTACAAAATGAAATATATAAAATATAAATTGTGACTTTTACTGTCATGACACTAAATGTCGTAGTGTTTAATGTTATGTTAAAACGGACCTTCTTCAGGGGTCATCAGCTTCTTCTCCGGGCTGCTGGTCGCTCCAGAAATCGCGGGGCATTCGTACTTCCTGGGCTGACGATGCTGGACGACGCTTCCTACAGCGTACCATTGCTGCCTTGAGCTCTGCTTGCATCCGCAACTGGAAGTCCGACCGAGTTGGCTTGCGTAACTTTTGGTTTTGAACCACACCGTCTGAAAAAGAAATGTATGCAAAGTACGTTAGCATCAGTGGAACATACAGTAATAGTAGCAATAATTCTACGTAAAAAAATAAAAAGTGCTTATTGTTTCGTACCAAAAATCGCCCTCGTAATGCGGGTGTCATATAAGGATCTGAGTCCTTCGCGGCCAAACCACGTAAATGACGATGTTACGTCGTCCGGCAGTGCTTCCTTGAAGCAGCACTTGACCGCTCCCTTCAAATCATATCCCCCCACGTATTCGAAATACTTTACCTAAACAAAGCGAGTAAAGATTGATGTAAGTATATATTATATATATAAAAGTAAATAAAAGAATAATTTCGTTTTCACTTACAACTTTGGAATATGTATCGTCATCGATGTCCTCAAAGCAGTCAACCTCCTGCACCGAGGACAAAGGGAGGACTGCTGGTTTCGTTGGTTGACCAGCATTATGGGTGGCCTGGATAGATTTCTGAATACTCATCAACAGAGTATTCATTCTTCTGCAAACAGAACGGATGGAGACGTTACGTATTAATAAACACGATACACGCGATACTTACACTAGCTTGGCCTCGATCCGATCACGCCCCGTGAGATCTTCCATGCTCCTGCGAACATTAACATTTATAAGAAAATATCTATATAGCAATATTTTTATAGCAAAAAAAGAAACATGTAAATTTACACATTATCAGGAGGTTGAGTCGGCGCTGTATCATGCTGCGACGGCTGACTGTAGATCACAGTGGCGCGTGCAGACGTTGATGTCCCTGGATCTGCGAATCCTTCCAGGACAGGAACATTGACCGCATCAGTATTCTGAAACACAGAAATATTGGGGCTAACACTGGGAACACCCTGTGTCGATGTTGAACCCTGTTCCTGCAGGACCATCCTCAAATCATGGATGTTCTGATCGATCGTTGGTCTCGGCGCGGTCGTCGTCCTTCGCCGTTTCGGAGTTTCCTCCTCCGAAGGAGTTGTTTGATAACGTGTGGGTTTCGCGACCACAGGTTTCTCTCTTTGGCTCATGGCCTGTAAGTAAAAAAAGTACATGTTACAATACTTAACAAAGGCGTGTTAGTTGTTTTTTACATTTTACATGCAATATTTTATGCAACATCTATTCAAGACGAACCTATATAACGTGCTACTCAATAAGTGGAGTATAATTCGACAAAGGCTACAACAGTAGAAAACGTGAAAATGACCCATGCAGAAACATTCGAACCAAACGATAAAATAACTCATCACCAGAGATTAACAAGGATACGTGTAAGTATGGTTTTACTTGTGAAGAGCAGTACAAAAGAAGAAAATGTAAATATTATAACACGTCACTCACCAGAAAATAGTCGTAACTTACCAAAAACAGGAGACGAAACTAAATAGGGAAAACGATTTTTTTTTTTTTTTTTTTTACATGGTGGAAATCCCTAACGGATATCTCACCCCCGTGGGAGGGGTGAGATTATGTGGGGCTTGCACTCACTAAAACCACCATGGTGACTGCCTTACGCGAGAGGCTTACACAAGGGAGAGGGACTGGCAGCGAGATACTTCTAACGATAATAAAGATGGAAGAATTTAAACACTACGGCTTCTCGCTGTGTGTAATAACGGCAACGACATAACTACGAGTTTCTAAGGGGATGGGATCGTCGTTATTGCCAGTGGGCATATTACCGTGAAAAGGCATTCTAAAACATTTGGCGCGAACCTGATCGGGGGAGATATATAAAATGTCTTGGCTCAATGTAGCGCATTTATATACGCCAAGAGCCGAAGACATTATGCCGAGATCATAAAAATCATCGACCTCTAGAAATTTTTTAATACCTAAACTATAGGAGTTATCGGAGGACATGCTAATATTAAAAATTAAGCAGATGGAGCCGTCGACTGAGATGAAACAATTATCGCGAACATTTATGCCCAGAGAAATGCCATTGAACTTTATCTTACGGTATTGAGAAGAATTGGTGTCGTTACTAAGCGGTCTAGATACGCGAATAGAGGAATCGATATTGCAATGAATATTTGTGCCATGAAGTTGTCTCTCCCTCATCCTATTGGAATATTGTTGGAGAGGAAGACTTGGCTTTCTAAGAAATTTACTAAAAATGGACATGTTATTTTCATAAGGAAAAGCAGAATATGAATCTAAATTACCAAGACGTCTGACATCGTTGGTTAAATGAAGAAGGCCATGGACGTTATAGCTATTAAAAGTTGGGCCATAAAGTTCTTCGTTACGAAGAACAAATTTCTGCAAAGCTAACTCTGCGAAACTCAAGTGTGGGGTCGAAGGGGATTCTGAAACTAAAACCCGTATGGCCGCGTGTAATAATAAAAAATGCATGTATACGGTTTTCTCCAGTACACGATTCAGTATAACTGGCCCTGTATACAGAAGGAACTGACGAAATTCGGTGGCTTTATATTTAGAGCATTGTTCAATAGCTCTGGGACGTCTAGCAAAGTCTGAGGGGCAATATCTGCTAAGACTATTCAATCTCGCAGACAGTAAAGAAATGTCTGCGCGGCGCAATTTTGAGAAAGGTGAATAGTCTCCATGCACCCACGCAGACAACAGTTTCTTCACTACGCCCAAACATACAAGATGCATATACTCGAAAGGTACTTGCGAAACCATTCCCATCGGTAGCGATGACAATGGGCTTGTACCTTCCTTGTGATGCTTCTGGTCTAACCGTCTAATGTAATCCTCGTCGGTTCGAGGTGAATGGTTTATCCCATCGAAAGCGTAATGCTTACCGTTCAGGGTACCAGAAACCGTACATTTGGAACAAGGACGGATAGACATATGCCCACGATGATTTAACGCAAATGCTCGAGCTGGTGCGTCAGCAATGAAACACCTCAGTCGTACGGGCAACTTAATAGAATGAAAATTTATGCCTCCGTTGGACATGATGGCCCTGACGTCAGCAATAAATTTCTTAAAGAAAATATTGGGGTCGCATGGTTTTTGGGGACATTTATAGATGCCTACCACTATCGGCTTTATATCGGGAATATTTGCAATCCTACATTGGACAGGCCAAATATGAATGGAACCTGATTTGTCCAAACTACATCCGTCGGTATGAAAATCTAATTCTAACTGTCTAACCAAAGATACCGACAAAGTGTTAGGGAGACTTTTAATAATTTCTGTTTCCAGATAGAAATGAATGTATTCTCCTGGTACCACGACGAATGTGACAACAGGATTACGTGGCGTAGATACAAGTGTTCTAACATCCCGAGGCAACTGGGAGAAACAGGAATGTGTTCGAAGGAGAGATAATATATTATTGCCTTGAACGTGTGTCATATTGTTGTCTACGAAACAAGACGCTAACCGTTGACGAAAAGATGCCTAGGAGGAAGTAACACAGGGCAATGGAAGTGTATCATGGATATTAGAAACACGTGACGTGGAAGTAGAAGGACCGGTGTCTTCTACATTTATATCGCGCTTAGCACTGAATCTATCGGGGATTAAATTAACAGGAGTGGACGAACTACAACCTGCAGATGTGCTAGCAGCATCTTGCACGTTGAAAGTATTATCCGCGACTCTACTGACGGTGTTAAGTGCAGCACGGTATCGCAAGCGTAAGTTGCTTCGCACTTCGCGCATAACCATGCTTCTTTGCCTCCTCGATAGTACGTGTCCCGATTTCCGCGACGTAGATAATTTGAATTTATTAAATTCCATAATTACATAGGTTTTGTGGATGTCTCGGGAAGATTTTCGTAAAGCTCTCTCTCTGGAAATTCCTCGGTACCGCTGTTGATGGCTGTCACCTCGGAATGAACGAGAATTTGAAACAAACGCGAACAGGGAAGTAGAGCCTCGACCAATCACGAATGTTCGCAAGGCGGCGCAGCCAAACCGAGCGTTCGATTGCGAGCACAAATGGTACCACGACGAACAAAGGGTACCACGAGGTAACATTGAGGCGGTATAGTGGGGAAGTATATGCATCTTGTATGTTTGGGCGTAGTGAAGAAACTGTTGTCTGCGTGGGTGCATGGAGACTATTCACCTTTCTCAAAATTGCGCCGCGCAGACATTTCTTTACTGTCTGCGAGATTGAATAGTCTTAGCAGATATTGCCCCTCAGACTTTGCTAGACGTCCCAGAGCTATTGAACAATGCTCTAAATATAAAGCCACCGAATTTCGTCAGTTCCTTCTGTATACAGGGCCAGTTATACTGAATCGTGTACTGGAGAAAACCGTATACATGCATTTTTTATTATTACACGCGGCCATACGGGTTTTAGTTTCAGAATCCCCTTCGATCCCACACTTGAGTTTCGCAGAGTTAGCTTTGCAGAAATTTGTTCTTCGTAACGAAGAACTTTATGGCCCAACTTTTAATAGCTATAACGTCCATGGCCTTCTTCATTTAACCAACGATGTCAGACGTCTTGGTAATTTAGATTCATATTCTGCTTTTCCTTATGAAAATAACATGTCCATTTTTAGTAAATTTCTTAGAAAGCCAAGTCTTCCTCTCCAACAATATTCCAATAGGATGAGGGAGAGACAACTTCATGGCACAAATATTCATTGCAATATCGATTCCTCTATTCGCGTATCTAGACCGCTTAGTAACGACACCAATTCTTCTCAATACCGTAAGATAAAGTTCAATGGCATTTCTCTGGGCATAAATGTTCGCGATAATTGTTTCATCTCAGTCGACGGCTCCATCTGCTTAATTTTTAATATTAGCATGTCCTCCGATAACTCCTATAGTTTAGGTATTAAAAAATTTCTAGAGGTCGATGATTTTTATGATCTCGGCATAATGTCTTCGGCTCTTGGCGTATATAAATGCGCTACATTGAGCCAAGACATTTTATATATCTCCCCCGATCAGGTTCGCGCCAAATGTTTTAGAATGCCTTTTCACGGTAATATGCCCACTGGCAATAACGACGATCCCATCCCCTTAGAAACTCGTAGTTATGTCGTTGCCGTTATTACACACAGCGAGAAGCCGTAGTGTTTAAATTCTTCCATCTTTATTATCGTTAGAAGTATCTCGCTGCCAGTCCCTCTCCCTTGTGTAAGCCTCTCGCGTAAGGCAGTCACCATGGTGGTTTTAGTGAGTGCAAGCCCCACATAATCTCACCCCTCCCACGGGGGTGAGATATCCGTTAGGGATTTCCACCATGTAAAAAAAAAAAAAAAGAAATCGTTTTCCCTATTTAGTTTCGTCTCCTGTTTTTGGTAAGTTACGACTATTTTCTGGTGAGTGACGTGTTATAATATTTACATTTTCTTCTTTTGTACTGCTCTTCACAAGTAAAACCATACTTACACGTATCCTTGTTAATCTCTGGTGATGAGTTATTTTATCGTTTGGTTCGAATGTTTCTGCATGGGTCATTTTCACGTTTTCTACTGTTGTAGCCTTTGTCGAATTATACTCCACTTATTGAGTAGCACGTTATATAGGTTCGTCTTGAATAGATGTTGCATAAAATATTGCATGTAAAATGTAAAAAACAACTAACACGCCTTTGTTAAGTATTGTAACATGTACTTTTTTTACTTACAGGCCATGAGCCAAAGAGAGAAACCTGTGGTCGCGAAACCCACACGTTATCAAACAACTCCTTCGGAGGAGGAAACTCCGAAACGGCGAAGGACGACGACCGCGCCGAGACCAACGATCGATCAGAACATCCATGATTTGAGGATGGTCCTGCAGGAACAGGGTTCAACATCGACACAGGGTGTTCCCAGTGTTAGCCCCAATATTTCTGTGTTTCAGAATACTGATGCGGTCAATGTTCCTGTCCTGGAAGGATTCGCAGATCCAGGGACATCAACGTCTGCACGCGCCACTGTGATCTACAGTCAGCCGTCGCAGCATGATACAGCGCCGACTCAACCTCCTGATAATGTGTAAATTTACATGTTTCTTTTTTTGCTATAAAAATATTGCTATATAGATATTTTCTTATAAATGTTAATGTTCGCAGGAGCATGGAAGATCTCACGGGGCGTGATCGGATCGAGGCCAAGCTAGTGTAAGTATCGCGTGTATCGTGTTTATTAATACGTAACGTCTCCATCCGTTCTGTTTGCAGAAGAATGAATACTCTGTTGATGAGTATTCAGAAATCTATCCAGGCCACCCATAATGCTGGTCAACCAACGAAACCAGCAGTCCTCCCTTTGTCCTCGGTGCAGGAGGTTGACTGCTTTGAGGACATCGATGACGATACATATTCCAAAGTTGTAAGTGAAAACGAAATTATTCTTTTATTTACTTTTATATATATAATATATACTTACATCAATCTTTACTCGCTTTGTTTAGGTAAAGTATTTCGAATACGTGGGGGGATATGATTTGAAGGGAGCGGTCAAGTGCTGCTTCAAGGAAGCACTGCCGGACGACGTAACATCGTCATTTACGTGGTTTGGCCGCGAAGGACTCAGATCCTTATATGACACCCGCATTACGAGGGCGATTTTTGGTACGAAACAATAAGCACTTTTTATTTTTTTACGTAGAATTATTGCTACTATTACTGTATGTTCCACTGATGCTAACGTACTTTGCATACATTTCTTTTTCAGACGGTGTGGTTCAAAACCAAAAGTTACGCAAGCCAACTCGGTCGGACTTCCAGTTGCGGATGCAAGCAGAGCTCAAGGCAGCAATGGTACGCTGTAGGAAGCGTCGTCCAGCATCGTCAGCCCAGGAAGTACGAATGCCCCGCGATTTCTGGAGCGACCAGCAGCCCGGAGAAGAAGCTGATGACCCCTGAAGAAGGTCCGTTTTAACATAACATTAAACACCACGACATTTAGTGTCATGACAGTAAAAGTCACAATTTATATTTTATATATTTCATTTTGTAATATTTTATTTTTCAGAAATATGCCCATTAAAAGTAGAGATGTGTCTCCTTTTACAGTGGCGAAGAAACCAAACGGTACTTTTCAGTGCCCATTTTAAACGAATACAACGGGAACTGCTCCTCGGCGTTCATAAGGAACAACAATCGGCACTTTTCAGCGCCAGTATTTTTAAACGTATACAACCAAACAGTACTTTTCAGTGCTCACTTTACTTCAGCATCACTGAAGCAAAGTTTTTAACTCTCGACGTTCGCAATGAACACCATTCGGTACTTTTCAGCGCCTGTTTAATAAATTACTCATTGATCGGTACTTTCCCAGTATCGTTTCAATTTTATACTAATATTGTATTTGTTTTCAGATTCAACACAAGCGAAGAAGAAGTGGTGATTCTATGCAAAAATATAAGTCTAGAATATAGTATAAAAGTTTCTGATATCGCCCTTCGTTCTCAAAAAAATTGACTTATGTTTGCATCTATAGAATCACCACTTCTATATGTAAATATTGAAAGCTGATTTATATGTGCCATTTTTGTTATTTTGTATTTGTAACCATTGTATGTTATTAAAGACAAATACATACCTTTTGAAACATGTAAATAGAAAAGTTATTTAACAAACTCCAAAATCTGCTCACAGGTTAAGTGAGCAGAATCCACTGCTCCATTTCTCCCGTCTATCAATTATTCACGTGGAGTAGAAAGGGAGGGGATACACAAAGCAATAACTGTACATTTGTGTTGGTGCGTAGGTCCATCTGACGTCACGTGTAGGGAATTGTTTGGCAATTGTTGCCATTAGATGGCGCTGTTCGATGTGTCAGGCAGGCGGCAGGATCTGCCGTCGATCTGCCCTCGATCTGAACCGTAGCTGAATGCGGACGTAGGCTGCACCGCAGCTGCCGGCAGATCCTGCGTTCTCCTGGCAGACCCTGCTGTCCAACTGCTGGCAGACTGCAGGCAGATGGTTAGCAGGGGGTATTGCTTCTGCACAGTATGAGTAGATGTAGGGCGGTAATTCTCAGTCGTTGCTTATTCTTAAGTTCGGCTTAAGCATGCTGCATCCTCTACTAGTCTACGAGGTTAGTAAAGGATGCAGTATGCTTAAGACGATCTTAAGAATAAGCAACGACTGAGAATACCACACACAGAACTATTTTTGGGAAGGATATAGAAACAAACAATGGCTACATTATTAAATTTTTTGTTCATAGGATCAACACCAAAAGCATCAACCTCAGCGTCAACAGCATCAGCGTCAGTGTCAACATCAATATTACAAATTAGGAATTGCCTTTGCCAGTGCAAGCTGGTCAATGTAAGTAAAAATCAGTACAAAGATTTACATATTTCAGCTTCCATCCCCCAACAGTTAATTATTGTATTTCTTCAATTTTACAATACACGATGTCGACTGCTGAGTGCACATTGTATATCCACTTTTTGTTAAATTTGAGTTTTTAAATGCAACAAATAGTTCTTGACATGTTTAAACCTATTTTTCTCAAAAACACTAAAGGTGGACATATAATATTTGTGCACTAATAAATTATGCTCAGTAATATTTTACGAAATGTCACTAATACCATATGTAGATTGCGACGAATCTAGACTATAATAAAGACTGTAAATCAAAATGAAAATTGCATTTCAGTAATTTATTTCCTATTTGTAATAAAATTGCCTAACAGGGGAACATATGGAACCCACACACGTCGATTTTAATGGGGCTTTTGTATGAAGTAGTCCTCAGAAAAATATTTTGAGAATAACTTCTTACAAAAATCACATTAAAATCGGCGTGTGCGGGTTCCATATGTTCTCTTGTAACCAATACCATAATTTCAGGATTCAATTTTGCCGCTTTTCATGATTTAGTGGGCGGCACAATCCACCAGAGGGTGCTGATTTTGCCAACAGATATTGTTACGTATTTCTGGTGGGAATATCTATAGGACGTCGTGGGCCCGTGCCCGTGGAGCGCTGAAGCACTCTGCTCGCGAGTACGTTTGCGCGGGAATTTCGATGTATGAATGAAACACTTCTGAATAAATGCTATGTTTGGATTTTATTCGTATTTCGATGTTGACTGTTCTGCTAACAGGTTCGAATTAAAACATGTTAGGTTAAATACATTAGACTGTTTCTAGATCTCTACGGAGCACGCAGGGTTTTCTAATTTTACTTAAAAGGTAAAAGACTAAAAAGGTAAATTTCGGGTAAGGCATAATAACAGCGACACTGAGCCTCGCCCTTTCTGTATTTTTCTTTCAGAAAAATATAAGATAAAAATATAGATAAAACAGTGAGTCCTGGAACTCCACTCATGTACATTCGGAAATATTTTTCACTCGTGCATTGACCGGTTAGCTTTATCCTATATTTTGTCCCATAAATATTCATACTTACAAAATCTACACGCGTTAGCAATAGTTTTCACGTTCAAAAATGACAGCATTAAGGGGGTAGACACGGGTAATGCAGCGCGCTGTTTACCGACACAATCTGGCCCGAAACAAGGGGTTAGGATTTTTCATCATTCGTCCTTATATGAGCAGATTTTAGGCTGGGTTAGGACTCATTCGAAAGAGGAAGGTTCAATGCAGAGCGCTCTTCTCATGATTCAACGAGATTGTGTTGATATCTAATAATATGAGTGTCCAAAGTAGAGCAAAAGTCGACAAAATACACCCGCAGTATCCAAGTATTTTTAGGTCACTAAAAGAGCTTTGTGACTGAAACGGTGAGAAGAGCGCTCTGCATTGAACCTTCCTCTTTCGAATGAGTCCTAAACCAGCTCCAAATTTGCTCATATAAGGACGAATAGTGAAAAATCGTGACTTCAGTCCCACATACGAGTTCCGCCATATTGGCGATAGTACAGAGCAAGTCACGTGACAAATTTAGTTCGGCTAGTGGACACGAGATGGCGCCTACTCGGGAGGACTGTAGGGATCCGGTAAGGTTCATCGACACGCCACCAGAGGGTTACCCGGCTCGAGAGTTTCTCGCTGGTGTTCTACCGCCCTCCGGTTGGTATATATAAGAGTTCTGTCCCAGTCCTGATACCCAGCGTGTCTCAGGCAGGGTCCCGCCAGGTAAGCCTCACTGACGAGTCCTCTGGCGGGCCCGGGACGTAACGCTCTTTCCTTTCCCTATCTAGGGTGGTGACCCCCTTCTCTATTCTTGGGTGATCCCACGGCAGTCGATCCAGAGTTCGATCGCTACAGGACTGCCGACGTGGAATCAGCAAAACTGAAGCGTTAGCTGGATACACAAGCCACAGTAAAAGCGTGATGCAGTCAATGTATGAATTTTCGGACGATTGTAGGTTAGGTTATATGCATTTTAGGCATATAACTGTTGGGAACTGTGTACATTTATTAAATTAACGCTTTTATTGTAACACATACATCACTTGAAATCGCTGTCGAATTTATGTTATAATTATATGGCCACATTATTTAAAATAAAAAAAGAGATTGGAACTTTTTTACTAATACTGGAAATATTGATTTACTCATATCATATTTTCAGAATGTGGAAGTTACAGCAATTATTTGCAATTATTGCTCTTATTATTATTCTTCCGACTATTGTATATAACATACAACAAGGAAAAGTCTCCAAATCAGTCAACAGTTGACTCCCTGACTTTTTTTTGTAATTCTTTACGGTCCTATGCAGAGATGGGCATTATTTAAATAAAAGAATATACTTCCGAATGGCCCCAGTGACTGATCGACACGAGGTTTGGGGTAGAGTGTGTGTACCCTAATTCTAAAATTCTATTTAGCTTCGGGTATTTATTAGTTTCCTCTGTTTATTCGAAGGCCTTTCATCTTGGGCTTCGAATAATTTTTCATCTTTCATTATATCTTTATCCTAAGGTCGTATTCAGATATATTGGCCGGTCAATTCGTTTTCGCGAACAGCGGTCGAGGAGTATGGTGGGGTAACGGGAATGCTGCTCGGCTCCGTCTGAACGTAGCCGTGTGGCTGTTATGACCAATACGAGATGAAGCTATCGAGAAAGAATCAATGTTCAAACCAATAAAGCTCCTCAATTTTTTCGGAGCTAAGGCACACCTATTCTGATGTGTATTTCTATGCTGACAGCTCGGTTTGGCCGATACACACCAGAAACTTTGCGCTAACCCCATCACTTCTGGCTCACTCTTGTTCTGCAAAGGCGAGAATGAGATGGAACGAGAGCGAGTAAGAAAACGTTGCAAACAGGAGCACCGAGGCAGGCAAGCGGTACCTATGGTAGGAGAATACGCGTTACGAAACGCACCGGCCAATATATCTGAGTGTAAAGTCTCGTTAGTCGCTCGCTGGTCGGGACCGGCATTGAGCCCGTATCATGAACGGAGCCCTAATTCCGAGGCTGAGTTTCTCGCTTCTTTCTGGCCGAAGGGGGGAGCGGGATGGAACGCTTTGCGTGCGTGACGGGCGCGAGCGCTCAGATGGAATCGTGACTGTTCGACGCATGCGCGCCACGGTCAGATAGCCAGGCACGGCACGAGTCTTTTTTGCGCCATAACCGAGCTTGCCAAATTGCGCCATTTATTATAAAACATTTAATTCAGCTTCTTCATGACCTTACTCTAAACTTTTACTCGTAGTTTAAAACCGTTGTAATATAATTTGTAGTATTTCATTTAAAAATTTATTTTCAACAATGCCAACAATGAAAAGGCCATTTTGCGCCTCTTGTCAACCTTACGCCCTAGCAGTTGCCTAATTTTGCAGAGTAAAGTCATAAATAATCTCAAATAAATGTAATATAATAAAGGGCGCAATTTGACAAGTTCGCCTAGGGCGCAAAAAAGACTTATGCCCGGCCTGCGTCAAGATTTTGCGAAGCGGGTCCCGTGCTCACCGTAAGCGCTTGCGACCATCGCGCACGCCCGTCGCGCACACAAAGGACGGAGTGTCAGGCGTCCGAAAAACGGAGCGAGACAAAATATCAACGCGTCGTCTATCTCGTACTGTCCTCGCTCGCTTTCAGTGCCTTCGCTCGATCTCTTTCCATCTCGCGCTCGCCTTCGGCGGACAAGAGTGAGACAGAAGTGGTGGGGATAGCGAAAAGTCCGTATCGTGTACACCAAACCGAGTCTGTAACTATCATAGATGCTCGAATAACCGACAAGAACCTTTGTGTCCCGAGCCGCGCGAGATCGCCGTGCTCGGCGATGTGTCATCGATTCTAAAGAAACAGAATATGTTTATTTTTCATCGTATCAATATGAAAGTGCCACAAATGGATTCCTGGCATTCTCCCGATTAAATTGACCGAAAATAATTTAAATCGGACTATTTTTAAGAAAACGGGCTTTCAATTCTGCAAACAATTTTTCACGTAATTTCCTTAATTTTGGTCCGAATTATATCATTTTTGGGGCCAATTTGATCGAGAAACCATGAGGAATCGACTGACGCCACTTTCGCAAAGATCTGATTAGAAATGCAGACCTGCAGATTTGTCACTGCTTAGCGCGCAACATTGTATGGCCCCGCTGGTTTCGAATGCCGAAGCCCACGAAACTCAGCGAGTCGCATGATTGCCAGCGAGAAGGACAAGAGGGGACTTTCCATGGCGAAGGAAAATCAGCCTTCTACAGAACTCAAATCGAGAAAGACTTTGTTAACAAACTTTATATTCACGTCAAATAATTTAAATTGTAAAATTTAGACGACGAACTATTGTTGAATTTCGCCAGTTCTTACATATGCCCCACTGGGTTCGGAATTCCTGATCCCAGAGTTTCATGCATTTGCCAATTGAAATGTTGCTTCAAGTCATCGGGCAATTGCATTGTTTCTTCTCGTAGATATGTATATCTGTTCGCGAGTAGGTGTCATGATTGACGCGACTTTTGTTTCCCAAATAAATTCACCCCTATCAGGGCCCTCGCTCGAACCGCTTGACAAGGAGACTGAACGATGTGAACCGAGTGCGAGTGAAATAGCACAGCAGCGGTACACCCTCGGTCGACGGCGACTTGAGTCATCCAGTACTGAATACGAAATGTTCAAAATTTCTCATTACACCTTGATGAGAGTGTTACCATTCATGGATTGTTGGTGACATAATAATAATGTTTCGGAAGGATGATGAAAAGTTCACAAATGTAGCGTAATACAACGAAATAGCCGCTAAATATTTATTGTCTTATAGCATATACATAGGTTATATTTTCTGTCACTTCGAGGAGGGACCACATAATAATCACCCGTTGGATTGAACATCAAACACAATTTTATATATGTTTGTTCATAACTGCTTTCTGCATAGGATGTGTATTTCATGTTCTGTTTCAGTGTTTTGCTAATTGAAAAATGTCTATCCTAACAAACTTCATTTTCTGGGGACATGCCCTCATCTATTTTTCCTTTTTACTTATAATTCCTTACTGCCAACGTAGAATATTGTAGCATTAGCACATTTCAAGTAAATGTACAATGAATTTTCTACGTTTGCAGTACCAGCAGATTTTCTGTTTAAAAAGTACAACGCAACAGCTGAGAATTTCTTTCCACATTCAAAATAACATATGGAAATAGCAAACAGCTCCCTCTCGCGTGCACAGGCAGCTGCGTATCTATGGGTAATACCATTTCAGTGCAGAAAAAACCTGCTGTAATACCGACCTGCCGAATCGGCCAGACCACGTGACGTGTCTACCCCCTTAAGGGGGCCTTCTCCTTTTTGTTTTGGTCCGAATCGATCGAAGCGTCCCCAGTAAACAGACGGACCCTAATGAAACTACTGCGGTCGATAAAAAGAAGTTGTACAGAGGTGACATCTCCAGGTACTCTATGTAGACTAATTTTTTACGCATAGTTACCACATTTTCTGTTCACTCTGTCTCTGCCGTACTGTTGCCACAGTTCTTACTATCGAGAAGTCTTGAAGGAATACGGAACGACAGCTGCGTCTAGTGTTAGAGCCTCACTGAACGTAAAGGAGGATAGCAATAATGAAAGATAGAGAGGTTGGGTAGTGAAGTTAGGAAACATGTCAATGAAACAATACTAATTTGCGTATCAATAGTTTTTATTTCTACGTAGAAGGATGTAATATTTTGTATAATTAATGTGCAATGATTATACATATGATTATACTACCGAAGTGTAACACGCCGATCGTAATGAAATCTATAAATGCTATAATTCTACTAAAAACATATGACGCTTTCTTTTTTATCTAACTATACATCAAATTATCTTTTTTATCAACAAGAATTGTTTGTTGTTTAAGTACAAATGTAATAACGTAATCATTTTTTTAAAACATCAATTTGGACAAAGGTATATTTCAATTAATACTTTTGTACATGGTTTTCTTCGGAATTGTTATTCCACGATTGTAAAAATTTATTAATATAAAATAGAGATCAGTACTCTAACAATACGTATATTTTGGAATGTCTCATTAAACGATTTTATTCAGCTACGATCCCCTGTTTGTTTGTATGTTTGATTCAAATCTGGAAACTCAATTTTAATCAGTTCCAACCATCCAATTGTCTTGAAACTTTGCAGAGGTGCGTAGTTTGGACGACAATACAAAATTATGAAAACAAACTTCAAGGGGTGAAAAAATTATCCAATAAAAATTATCCACAAATCCAATCGACTTAAAATAAACCACTCGCGTTCTTTACGAACTTTTAGTACTGTAGGGTTCAAGCAAACTATTAAACTGCATACAGCAATAAAAGATGTTTGTAAAGAAGTTTGAGCTGTGAAATGTAAATCCACAAACACTAAAAACTAGAAAATAAGAGAAATATATAGAAGAACATTTAAAATAAACGATTTTATTAAAAATGCATTGAAAACTTAAAAATAATTATTTTCTTATACTACAATTTCGATGGTGTATTTTCACTTTAAATAAAATCGTGGAGCAGGATATCTTGCAATTAATTCATTTCGACACTTGATGCTGTACTAAACAGGATTCATATTCTGTTATGAAATATCCTGCTCCACGTTTTTATTTAAAGTTAAAAAACACCATCGAAATTGTAGTATAAGAATAGAAGTATTTTTTAGTTGTTAGTGGCTTTTTGGCAAAATCGTTTAACAGAACATTTTTTTATATATCTTTTTTGTTTCTAATCAAGTTACAGTCATTAATAATAATGACTCATAAATCAATCCAACTTCATTGGAGAATTGAAATTCGACATTCAAGCTTTCGCCCCCTTGAAATGGACAATTACAGATAAAAAAGTATATATTTTTCGAAGAATACAGTATTGTCTCGTTAGCGGCTCGGTTTGGTGTACACGATGTGGACTTTTCGCTAAGCATGCCCACCACTGAAACCGAGTGAGAACGGTACGATACAGACGACGCGTTGATGTTTTGTCTCGCTCCGTCTTTCGGACGCCGTGACATTCCGTCCTTTGCGTTTGCGCCCGTTGCGCACGCAAAGCGTCCCATCTCGCTCCCCCCTTCGGCCAGAAAGAAGCGAGAAACGAACACTCGGAAGGTCCGCGCACACATATCCGTTCCATGGCATTACCGTTACGGCCTAGCAGTGGTAAGAAGAAGAGACCCTCTACGCCCTTCTTCTTCTTACCACTGGCACGCCAGAACGGATATGTGTGCGCGGACCTTTAGGCCTCTGTTCACGCTGACGGCTCAACGCCGGTCCGGATCCGCTAACGAGACAATACTGCAATAATATTATCTTCTCTCATTTTGTGTAATTCCTGTTCTTCATTGATGGTCTTCCTACAATTTTGCCAGGTCGCTCATACCGAAAGATGCCGTAGGCAGTGTGGATCTGTAACACATTATGAAGTACATTAGGAAGTTTTGTAAGCGTACAAAATTTTACCGTAGATTTATAAGCTGTTAAACTTTACCTGAAATATGGTACTTATTATTCCATTTGTCCTGGCATTACTGTCCCATACACCATATTTGCAGTAACTTGGTAAAAATTCCGCCTGTAACTAATGATCGCAGACATTTCTGTAAGTTTCCCATACAGCACACTTCGTTGCGGCAAAGTTGCAGGATGGTTGCAGTAACCTTGCGATCTTGCATGGTTGCAGCGCAATGTCGATGTATGGTTGCGGCATAGTTGCCGTGCAAAGTTGCGCGGAGCGGACATAGAATTGTTGCTGTATAGTTGCGGCATAGTTGCAGTGCATAGTTGCAACGCAACTATGCCGCAAGTATGCCGCAAGTATGCCGCAAGTATGCCGCAAGTATGCCGCAAGTATGACACAAGTATGCCACAAGTATGCCGCAAGTATGCCGCAAGTATGCCGCAAGTATGCGGCATCTTTGCTGCAACTTTGCCAAGCTGATGTTTCCGTGAAGGCGAGCACGGCGCACAATGGGGCAGGTCGGGTCGAATCGCGGCACAAACAAGGGGACCATGCGGTAGTGGACATCGCTTTTGAAACGACAATATATGGGGGTCGTAGTACTCATGTAGTATTAAAGTTTTTAACGTACGGAGTAATCACTATATATACCATCTACAGTAATCTGCATCCAAGGAGGTTTCGTAGCCACAACGGTAGCGCGTCAGATTGTCATGCGGGCGGCCTGGTGTTCAAGTTGACCTGAACCGAAAACTTTTTTTAAATTTTTTTTAACAGTTTTTCCCGTGGAAATATATTTTGTGAATAATTGCCTCAAAGTTGCCGTGCAAAGTTGCCTCAAAGTTGCCGTGCAACCTTGCAGCAGGCGGACATAGAATTTTTGCTGCATAGTTGCTGCAACCTTGCGTGAGTCGTTGCCATCTTGCGCCGCAAGTATGCTGCAAGTATGCTGCAAGGAGAGTGTGCTGTATGGGTTGGTATAAAAGTAAAAGTTTGTTTCAATAATTCGACGAACATCATGCATACCTGCGACGCCCGTGTGTATCAGCCTGGCACATTTTGACCGAGCCGGTTTCCGTCTGTCTGCTCCTGTGAACTTAGAAATGTGTCTGAAAAAATTAAAGGGTGAATTAAATTTATTATTTCCTTCGTTACTTTCTTGGCAAAGTGACGGCGGCGTCGATCGACTCGCGTGATCGTACGATCCGCGAGTAAAAGTGCCATTGCTGGCACTTGTCACCACTGACGGGGTCAGTGGTACCGCGCGTTACAGCGCGGTGTGACGCCGGACCGTTACAATAGTTTCATTATTTTTGGAGGGAGACCTTTTTCGGTTTTTCAAGCTTTTCGGTTTTTCTTGCGCTCTCTATGCTAGAATAAATTGTGGCTCCCGAATAATCATGCACCTATTGTGCCGACTATCTATTAATTCGGGTAGCATGCATTCTAAATAAAATTGAACCAGTTTTGGCTCCATTTCTCTTTTCCAAAACGCATCATCTCTCTCTACTTTTATAGATTTCAGCCCCTTCGGGGTCCAAAGGCAAAATATACAGTACTTTCTGTCAGTAATGTGTAACTGGCCTTGTACTTGATAAAAATAGTGATGCGTTTTGCTCATTGAAATACCTGTGTTACGCGTGAACATGCGCCGGACAGCGGGAACTTGTTCAATAGCTTCTTCTGGCGTAAAGTTCTCCGCTGATTTGGGACATTTGATTTCCAAAATACCCTCTTGACCGATGATTCCATGCGGTGAAGCTCCTAAGAAGGCGATGAAAAATCCACATTCCGCAATGTCTGTGTATTACTTCTTCAATTCTTCGCGAGCAATATTCTCGCATTCTTTCCCGTATTCCACCGCGGGTGCACTAATTATCTTCGGATAAACAATTGATTTTACTGTATTTGCGCACAGCGTGTCAGGTCGGCGACGGCACACTTGTCCAAAATTGGATGCTGTCAATAATTTGGACCTGTACTGCAACCATCTGCGGTTCTTTGCTTGTCCGATTGTTTCATCTTCAATGGCATGTCTTTTCTCTTGCCAGTTACTGAGCATTTGCATATGCTTTTCCCACTCCAGTTCATACATTTCGGATGGCATGTCCGGCTTCTGTGCATTTTGTCCATAATCAGAATCTTTCTGCGAGGGCAAATGCTTGCGTACATATCGCGCAGCCTTCGTTTCCTTCTGTTTTGCAGCTCTCTTTTCCTTTTCTTTCTTTTTCTTTTCTTCCATTTGGCGCACAACCTCGGGTGTTTTCTTCTTCATAACCGCATCCAATCGCGAGTGCACTTGCTTACTGTTGTACGCCACGACAGCAGCAGCACATCTCCCTGCATAGGATCCTCTTTCGGCGAAATTTAATCTTTTTCCGCCAGTGTAATTGGCAATTAGTCCGTTCAAACTTTCTACAGCGTTATTAGTAGTATTATCGAGTAAGCTCTCCGCATGAGCTAATAGTGGAATACGTTCCTCGGCCACTTCTTCTGAATGTCCTACGGCAGTGTCGTCTGCCGTTTTTTCGTTTTCTTGTTTCTTCTGAAGGGCTGAAGACCTTCTCTTTTGGCGATGTACTTTCCGTTTCGATAATCTCCTTGCGGACGGACGTAATTTTCGAGGACGAAACGGAGAATTATTGTCCATATCTTCTTCCACATCATGCATATTCACATTTAGACTGTCACTCATTCTACACTAAACCAACAAACACAACACAAACACAAACACAACGCAACACAACTCAAAATCCTACTGCCCGTTACGAAAAACGTAAACGCGAACCGTGAACGTGAAACGTGAATCCGAAGATTCGTCTGTGGTGCGTTCTGAAACAAACAGAGATCGGAGGGCTTCGGTCGGTGTTGATGGAGGGGGAACACCTACAAAAGAGGTGGTTATGTGTGCGTGACCGATGCAGGCGCAGTTCATGCACACATTACCACCGCTCCTGTAGGTGTTTCCTCGTCCATTCCTGGTTATTTAGAAGCCCGGCGACTATCCCCACAATTTCTTGGATTTCTTTGGTCGAGAGTGAGAGAATCCGAGAACGAGCGAGAGCGGACAAAAGAGTCACACCAGAGTTGGGCATTATACGAATAAAAAGTGATTGAAATAACTTATCAAATAAAGATACTTCATCTTTTTCCTTAGTCGACTAAAAGTCACTCGAGTTAGCTTTTAGCTTTATTCAAGACGCCAGAGATGAAGCCGGTTATTCAAGGATCTTTCATCTTGGATGGTGAATAACGTTGTTTCGACTAGAAGGTCGACTAACCGGCGAAAGCCTTTGTGGCCCGATCCGCGCGCTTTATTTTTCATTGTATCAATATGAAAATGACACAATTGGATTCCTGGCGTTCTCCCGATTAATTGGACAGAAAATAATTTAAATCGGACTATTTTTAACGAAACGGGCTTCAAATTCTGCAAATTAATTTCTCACGTAATATCCTTAATTATGGTCCGCATTATATCATTTTTAGGACAATTTTCATCGGGAAGCCATAAGGAATCGATTGGTAATACAGTATTGTCTTGGTAATTACAGTATTGTATTATTCGTTTGGTGCACACGATACGGGTCCTCGCTGTCCCCACCACTTCTGTCTCACTCTTGTCTGGCGAAGACAAGAGCGAGATAGAACGAGAGCGAGCGAGAGCCACTGAAAGCGAGCGAGGACGCTGTGACACTGGCTGTGTTCCAATTCACGCATACTGCGCATGAAATTGGTGGCACCGTATTGGTGGCATCGTACGATTCCCTAGAATTTCTCTCACTTGCCACCAATACGATGCCACTTCCGGTGCAGCGAGCGGTGCAGCAATCGCAGAAATTCACAGGAGAAGCAGTCACTGCACCGCTCGCTGCACCGGAAGTGGTATCGTATTGGTGGTAAGTGAGAGAAATTCTACGGAATCGTACGATGCCACCAATACGGTGCCACCAATTTCATGCGCAGTATGCGTGAATTGGAACACAGCCACTCTGTTCTTTGCGTGCGCGACGGGTGTGCGCGATGGTCGCAAGCACTTACAGTGAGGACGGGATCCGCTTCGCAAAATCTTGACGCAGGCCCGGATCAAGTCTTTTTTGCGCCCTAGGCGAACTTGTCAAATTGCGCCCTTTATTACAATACATGTATTTGAGATTATCTATGACTTTACTCTGCAAAATTAAGCAACTGCTAGGGGGTAAGGTTGACAAGAGGTACAAAATGGTCTTTTCATTGTTGGCATTGTTGAAAATAAATGCGTCGAGCAGTCACGATTCCATCTGTGCGCTCGCGCCTGTCACACACGCAAAGCGTTCCATCTCGCTCCCCCCTTCGGCCAGAAAGAAGCGAGAAACGAACACTCGAAATTAGGGCTCTGTTCACGATACGGGTTCCACGCAGTGATACCAGATCGGGGACGGGTTCCCTCGAGAATTTTCCCCAACTCGCATGCACACTATGCAGGAGTCGCGTATGTGATCTACACGCACGTGATTGGTGCATAGTGTGCATGCGAGGTGGGGGAAATTCTCGACGGAACCCGTCCCCGATCTGGTATCACTGGTTCCTCGCCGGTCCCGACCAGCGAGCACATACGGAGATAATACTGTACTTTCATCAACACTTATCAAAAACATGAAGATTTTATGTGGCCCGTCGGTTTTATTGCTCTTGGCTGTCAACGGGCGGTCTACTGGGGCCCGAAGGTCTTCGCTCGCAGCGAGAAAGGAAAACAGTGGGATAGGTAGAGCCGTTGAGCTGAGAGCAATAAAACTGACGGACCACATAAAATGTTCAAGTTTTTGATAACTGTTGATGAAAGTATTACCAATCGATTCCTCATGTCTTCCCAATGAAAATTGTTCTAAAAATAATTCGGACCATAATTAAGGATATTACGTGAGAAATTTATTTGCAGAATTCAAAGCCCGTTTCGTTAAAAATAGTCCGATTTAAATTATTTTCTGTCCAATTAATCGGGGGAACGTCGGGAATCCATTGGTGTCACTTTTATATTAATTCAGTGAAAAATAAACAAATTCAGATTCTGTAGAATCTGACGGGTAGGCGACCGCGCGCGGGTCGGGCCGCAAAGGACGGAGTGTCAGGCGTCCGAAAGACGAAGCGAGACAAATATCAACGCGTCGTCTGTCTCGTACTGTCCTAGCTCGCTTTCAGTGCCTTCACTGCCTTCGCTCGCTCTCGTTCCATCTCGCTCTCGCCTTCACCGGACAAGAGTGGGACAGAAGTGGTGCGGATAGCGAAAACTCCGTATCGTGTACACCAAACCGAGTCCGTAACGAGACTTTACTGTATCTAGATATTATCTTTGTCCATCTCTGAGTCACGCGTAGTTGCCGTCTACTACGGAAGAGAGTTTGTTGAAAATGTTTATCTACATAAATGTTGTGGAAACACCTGTTCTATATAATTACCATAACTTTCGTCAGCGTCGAGCGTGTTTCTTCGAACCGCTGAGGGTCGAGCCCGGCCGAGTGGCGAGCACCGAACACAAGGACCTTGGGGTCTTGGTTATTCACCAAGTTTCGACGCTGATGAAAGTTATTCGTGGCTGTATTCGAAGGCTTCGAAAAGATAAATGCTACGGATGAAAAATTTATTCTCCGCTGTAAGGCCTTGCCTAATACACCCCGCGACAAAACTATAAGACACTTGTAAGTTTATTCGTTATCTCTTGCGAATTCAGAGAAAAGCGTAATGTAATACAAGTTTTTAGGTAGAATCCAATTTCTCGCTTCCAACCGTTTCGTGTTTTGCAATTTGAGACGACTGTGAGGTCTGTGAGCGTATTGTTCGGGCTCCTGTCGATGTGCCTTGTGTAAACATGATCGAACCACCGCGACAAAACTATGAGACAGTAGCATTTCAGCGATTCCCATTAGACGAGCTTGCTCTTCGATTGCAATCACACGTATCGAGAATATTTCTACGTTCTATATTACTTAATAATATTTTAACATTTTTTATTATATTGTTTTAATTATAATTTATAAGTTAATGAAAATGCCTCGAGGAACAAAACTATCGGTCGATGAAATAAAAGTAATAGAAAATATGAAAAAAGAGCATTACTCGATTGCGAAAATCGCAAGAGCACTTGGACGGAGTCGATGTGTTGTGTACCATTATTTAAAAAATAGTAAAAATTACGGAAAGAAAAATCCTGGTGGACGTCCAAAGGCAACAACCGAAAGGGAAAGACGGGCCATTCGAAGGAAGGCATCAAATTCGTGCATGACAGCACGGCAAATCGCAGTGGAAGCTGGTGTGCACACTAACGTGCGTAATGTGCCACGAATTATTAAAGGATCAAAGCATCTAAAGAGACGCAAACTTCAAAAAAGCCGCCGCTTACGAATCGGCATAAAGCGGAGAGGGAAGCTTTCGCCGAGCAACATATTCAGTGGAAGAAAAAGTGGAGAAAAGTTATTTTCTCCGACGAAAAACGTTTTAATTTGGATGGACCGGACGGTTTATCGTACTATTTTCATGATTTGAGGAAGGAGGAATTATATTTATCAAGACAAATGGGCGGAGGCGGTATCATGGTGTGGGCCGCAATAGGATATTACGACAGAAGTAATATAAAGTTTATAACAACAAGTATAAATGCTGCTAGATATATAAACATATTAGAAGAACAGATGCCACAATACGCAAGCACCATTGCTTGTGAAAATTATATTTTCCAGCATGACAATGCCTTTGTACATACCGCAAAACTAGTAAAACAATATTTTCGTGACCAAAACATACAAGTTTTACCATGGCCCGCACGGTCTCCCGATTTAAACATCATTGAGAACGTTTGGGGAATGTTAGCGCGTGCTGTGTATGCAAACGAAAAACAGTTTTCCACTGTGGACGAGCTGAAGGCGTCTGTTGAGGAGCAGTGGATGAAAATAAATCAAAAGGAGATTAAAAAATTGTATAAATCCGTACCATAACGATTAATTGAAACTATAAAGAATAAAGGCGGCACGACTCACTACTAATAGGTAGAAAAACTTGTTTTCATTGATTTACTTCTTTTTTCCCTGCACAAAGTATACCGTGTCTTATAGTTTTGTCGCACCAAATCTCGTAAAAAATTAGAAATTTCTTACTAAGGATCTTTTCATCGATGGCAGCGATGGTACTGCAGAAGAAATGTATATATTTTAGTTGATTCTTAGTCGTAACGGTTATTCTACCAAAATTTCACTCATACATATTAACATATTCCCACAAATTATGGGTGACTTATAGTTTTATCGCGGGGTGTAGGCAGGTAACACAAAGAGACGTCTTCGGCGTTCTCAGTGTGTGACTAGAGTGTGAGAGCGAGCCCGAGCGGACAGAAGAGTTGCGATCGTCGATCATTGAGCGTGTGACGCGTGGTTGATCGGTGAGAACCCGGAAGCTTCGGGGCGCAAGCGAAACCGTAACTGTGAACGCGAGGTGCGAGTGTGGGAGGGTAAGTAACTTGACTACCGTCCACGCGATCGGTAAACGCGAAATAGAACATAAGTTCGCCCGTTGTCGGATACGATTTATTCTGTTTATAATAAATGTGTGTGCGTTTTGTAATAAATCGTCTTTATCATTCCCCGACTCCAGTTGCTGATACTTGGATATCCACGCTCCTACATCGCATTAATTTGAATAAAACCTTCGAATAAAAAATTATCGTTATTCGTCGAATAAATTCTCATCGAATAAAATTATTTATTCGTTGCTCTTCGAATAAAGATAACTTCGATTATTCGAGCCTCGAACAACGAATAACAATTATTTATCTTTTGTTCGTTATTTGAGATTTTCATTTAGATAAACTTTTCCCCAACTCTGGAGCGTACGATGCATGTGAACGACGAAGCGAGACAAAGTATCATGAAACTCTTCCGTAGTCGACGGCAACAACGCGTGACTTTTTTGTCCGCTCTTGTTCGTTCTCGGATTCTCTCACTCTCGACCAAAGAATTCCAAGAAATTGTGGGGCTAGTCGATAGCTGGAGCCCTGTCGATCCCTGCCAGTCAGTCCGTTGTAAGCTGAGCATTGGGACGGACGCAGCAGTAAGTGCACAAAATGCAGAATCTGGAAAATGTAAGTATTACATTGTATACTATAATACAGAGTGACTCTCTGGCTAGAGTATTCAAAAGCGATGCAGCCAATAAGCCGCGCCTCGCTGAGTTTCGTGTATTTTGACGCTCGCGACGAGATTCACTACTGCATATTAAAAAATTCTTTATTCATCATCGAATCGATATGGCGGTGATACCAATGAATTCCTGGCGTTCTCCCGATTAAAATCATGTCGTGTAAATCGGACTATTTTTAACAAAGTTAGCTTGGGGCCATTCTCATCGGCACGATCAGATGAGAAATGCAGAACGTGAAATTCGTCACTTCCACGAATCTCAGCAAGACGCGGCTTATTGGCGGCATTGTCTTTGAGGACTTTAGCGAGAGAATCACGCTGTACAATCTTACTTCAGTATTGTCTCCGTATGTACTCGGTTTGGTGTACACGATACGGGTTACTCGCTATCCCCACCACTTCTGGCTCACTCTTGTCTGGCGAAGGCGAGAGCGAGATGGAACGAGAGCGAGCGAGAGCCACTGAAAGCGAGCGAGGACGGTACGAGACAGACGACGCGTTGATATTTTGTCTCGCTCCGTCTTTCGGGCACCGTGACACTCCGTCCTTTGCGTGCGCGATGGTCGCAAGCAGTTACGGTGACCACGGGAACCGCTTCGCAAAATCTTGACGCAGGCCCGGCTCAAGTCTTTTTTGCGTCCTAGGTGATCTTGTCAAATTACACCCTTTATTATAATACATTTATTAGAGTTTATTGATGACCTTACTCTGAATTTTTATTCGTAGTTTAAAACAGATGCAGTACAATTTGTAATATTTCATTTTAAAGTTTACACGCCGGTCCCGACTAGCGAGTACATACGGAGACAATACTGTATTTACCAGACATGGGCATTATTTAAATAAAAAAATATTTAAATAACGTATCAAATAAAAGAGACTTTATCTTTATTTGTCATCAAATAAAAATAACCCAAAGTTATTTTTATTTCCAATAAAAATAAGCTAGAGTTACTTTTATTTGAAACGTCAGAAATAATTTTTTTTGTCCGACGTGAATTTATTCGACGGCCACAAATAATTTTTTTGTTTGACGGGAATTTATGTGACGGCCGCAAATAATTATTTTATTTGACGGGAATTCATTTTAACCTTCAAATAATTTTGTCGTCTTTTCATTCATTTGTATTTGAAAATTATTTGAAGCTCAAGTAACTCTGTGAGTAGAGAGCGACAGAGAGGGGGAGCGTGTGCTAGAGAGCGGTAAGCAGGAGAGCATGATGCGAGGAGGTAGTTGTTAGAGTGATGGAACGGGAGGGAGCGAGAGGCACGTTCCTAATATCCCACTCTCTCTCTCTAATCCCCGTTCCCTCTCGCTCTAACAACTACCTCCTCGCATCATGCTCTCCTGCTTACCGCTCTCTCTCTCTCTACACTGCATTCCATATAAGAGCATACCGACGCCCCTACCGATTTGCGACCGATCTGCGCAGCTCCCACTACTACCCACAATTTGAACCGCATGCGATTAGTCGTGGTAATTTCCAAGGAATAACTGTTACATCCCAAACGCGGGACCTGGCCGTTGTCAACGTAAACAGTGGACGAAAAGTTAACAGAGAGAGTAAGTAGAGGGCCGTGCGACGGAGAAAAACATAGAAGTCGAGCGTAGCAACGCCTCCTGAGGGTCGTGCCTGCGCGAAATCGGTATGCTCTAATGTGGAATGCAGTGTAGCTCTCTACTCACAGAGTTATTTGAGCTTCAAATAATTTTCAAATACAAATGAATGAAAAGACGACAAAATTATTTGAAGGTTAAAATGAATTCCCGTCAAATAAAAAAATATTTGCGGCCATCGGATAAATTCACGTCGAAAAAAAAATTATTTGTGACGTTTCAAATTAAAGTATCTCTGGCTTATTTTTATTTGAAATAAAAACAAATCTGGGTTATTTTTATTTGATGAGTCTCGAATAAAATTTTTGTCTTTTATTCGAAATCAATTTTTTATTTGAAATAATGTTTTGCCCATCTCTGCTATTTGCCATAAAATAATACATTCATCATTTCATTTACAGATCAAAGATGCTCTCCCGGCCGCGACACCGTGACCGTCGGGAGGTGAAGATGGTGAGGACCGAAAGGTGGAGGTGGAGGTGAAAGAGAGAGAAGCGGAGCAGAAAGAGGAGAAGATGAGGAAAGATATGGCGAAAGTAAGTAATGTCGAATGTGTGTGTTTGTCTGAACTTTGTTTGGTATGAACGGCGAATATTTTTTGGGTCCGAATATTTTTGGAATTCACTATATGAGCCGTTGTTTTTGAAAGTGGTATAAGCCCATTTTTTGACAAAAATGAATTAATGTTAATTTTAGTCAGATATAGATATCCTATTTTTATATTTATAGTCACACAGTCAATGGTGTACAATATCCTCATAAATTAACCGAAAAAAGTTAACTGTAAAATGTTATCGAAGGAATGTTTTTTTTTCAAATCATATAAGTCCATTTTTTTAAAAAAAACTCCACTATGCAAAGTGTAAAGGAGAAATAAGATTGAAATATTAATAAGTTTGTTATTATTAGTTATCTTAACGAAGTAATTTACTTTTCATACTAGTTTATTTATAAATTCATTATAATATAACGATGTAAATAAGTAATGAAGGCATGTATGTCTTCATTTTAATGATTATTTTTTACATTAAAAAATACATTTCACAAAAGCCAACTTCAATTAAAATATAAATTTCCAATTGCTGTTGGTTATATTTTTCATAATATGTTATTATTGAAAGTGGTATAAGTCGATATGTATCTAAAAAATCGTTTATTTTCTTTAACATTTTTATTGATTGTTATTCCATACTAAAATTTAACAAGTTTATTGTTTTAAAAACATTACCCGATTTGATTAACGAATGCGAATATAAATATCTCAATGTATGAATAAATGGACTTGTACCACTTTCAAAAATAACGGCTCATATGGACGGGTAGAACTGAAAAATGTAACTTTTATAATACTGTTTCAGATGAAAAAGGAATTAAAACGACTAAAATATGGAGGAGGGCGCCGTGGAGGCCGCCGTGGAGGCCGTCGTGGAGGCCGCCGTGGAGGCCACCGTGGAGGCCACCGTGGAGGCCGCGGAAAAACTATTATTATTAATAATTTTTAATAAGATATATAACAAATATATATATAATTGGATATAATTGTTCAATGATTGTTCATTTTGTTTTGTTAGTGGAATGTAAAACTTTCGCATTTTCTATCGTATCGGTATGAACGTTACAGTAACATACTGCTAAGATTTTCCAGATGAAAATGAAGTTAAACACGGTATAAAACGGATTATTTTTAGCACTATTAGATTAGAAATGTTTCGCATTTATATTTAATTATCTAGTACAGTTCTAGAAATAATCCGATTTATACCATATTTGAATTCATTTTAAGGGAAGAGGACACTGAAATTTTAAAATCCGAAAATATTTGAGACATGCGAAATTCCTCTTAAGGGAAGGAAGTAAGTTTGAAGTAAAGCCCTTATGTCAGTCTGGACTCAGTTTTAATCATTGCTTTTCATAGAATTTACATTACGTTACAAAAATCAAGCATAACTTCAAAAATGTTCTTGCGCAAAGTGTGTGATGCCACAGCCTCTAGGTTTTGCAGCGAAGAAGGGTCCATAGTAAAGTAAAAAATTGTGTATCGAGAAGTTTCTACGTCTCATACTTTTTAAGCTAAAAATGATTGAATTTATTAAATGTCAAAAATGCAAAATTTCATCCAAATTTTGAGGAAAAGCAAGCACAGCGCAAAGAGTTTTGCAGATTTCTTCATGCCGTTACACAATTTTTTTGGTCTCATGTTACTCTTGAAGCATGCCAAACTGCAAGAGAATCAGACCAACAGTTTTGCGCAAGGAACATTAAATATATTAAAAAAGTAAGTTTTGAGATAAATGCATTTTAAATCTAAAGAGTAAATTCCAGACCATTTTTCCTTTTTGTATAGTCTAAAATCCACCTGGTTGATACACATCCTCATCAATCTTGCGTCTCTTCCTCTCAGCAGCAATTTTCTTTGTGTTTTGTTTCTTCTTAAAGCGCTTTCTAGTAGTGGATTGCTGTTGTGCACTGCAGGTTTCTCTTCTGTTGTCTCTCTCTCTAGCTATACTTATAGCTGTTTCAGATACAACTTCCCCAGCTGTTTGCTTCCCCAATGTCAATGAGCGTACACAATCCATATTAAATTCTGAAACAGCACGTGCCACAGCTACTTCAGGTCTTGCCTTCGATACAAATGTTGTCTTCGGGCAGAATCTCCACACTTTTGCATGGAGAGATTAATTTGCATTTTGAGTGCCTCCCTTACAGCACCTTGCCATCAAATTTTCATTTGACAGTCTTTCGTATCGGGGTTTCACTTTGGTGGCGACACCTTCAGACAGCTTGAGTGACATGTGTGCGTGGCTCATTGGTTTTCGTCTAATACTTTTTGCTCGATTGTAAAAGCACCACGATTGCTTGCCCTTAGAACATCTGGCATGGTTAGGTTTGCTGTCTGTAGAGCTACAGTGATCTAAAGTAGCCATCCATAGCCATCACAGCATCTTCCATGGCCTTTACATTTGGCATATTTTTTACAATAGCATTTCTATAACATTTAAAGTAAATTTTGCAAACCGACAGAAAATATAAAATTGATAAAATATATGTTTTCTGCAATCGCTTTATAACCTATAATAATAGCACGCTTCACTCTACTCTTACTCTTGCGATATTTTCGGCTAATGAGGTCTATTTCACTCGTTTTATACAAGCTAAGTTCACTGCACCGTAAAATCTCACTCTGTATTCTCACGTAAACCGGAGTTTTGAAAGATTTAAAAAAATATGGTGTCTAGCGCCCGGAGGGACTGACCTCTGTCGGCAGCTACTGACTCTTTTGGGCCCGCTTAGAGAGTTACGTAGGCGCAGTTTAGTAGGCGCAGTCAAATGGATTCTGTTACAGAGTTTTAGAATCGTTTTTGAATCGCGAAATGCATTTTGGCCATTGGTGAAAATAAACAATGTCAAGTCCATGCAGTTAATTTGGATTTCCCAAAACACTAGCCAGCGAAGAGCTAAATAATAGAGAAATATACCGAAAAACGAAGGTTTTGGTTTTCGGCTCTTTTGTGTACGTTGTGCATGTTGTGTACGGTTGAACAAGGGTTCAAACTTGCCAAAAATGCAAAAAAAAAAAAATTCTTAGAAATGGTTGAAAATCGCGATTTTTTCAGTGTCCTCTTCCCTTAATGTGGAAAATCTCAGCAGTATGTTACTGAATATTGAAAACGTGACATTTTACATTTTATCAACACTGTATGCCTCTCCAACCGAGATTACAAGTTGCCGCACAGTGGGGCATTTCGGGTCGAAACACGGCACAAAACATTTTCTCACCCAAATCATATATTTATCGTTAATTTTTCCATTTCATTCAGTTAGGACGTATATTTGTGATCCTATTGGTACAGAAAAATTAATGAAATTTGTTTATTTAATGGGGCATAGTTTTTTTTTACAAATTGCCGACAATATCGTGCACACTGTACATAGGAAAAAGTTCCGCATCTTTCACATGTAAAAAGATTTCAGTTACTTTGAATTTCAATGGCAGGAAAGGCATTTTTGTAAAAAAAAGCGTCATAGACCCCTTCTCGTCCCTCTATCTACCCCACTTGAACTCCCGTTAAAAATAAACAATGAAAATTGGGACATTCAGTAAGATATAATTCCAAAAATATCAGGGATATCAAAATCAAATTCGGTACACTTCAAATACATACCTCAACACTTAATTCCACCAAAAATTAGTTGAATTAAGCAAACAATAATATTATAAACAACAATACAAATTCTGAAGAGTTTCGTGGTTCTCTTCTTTAAAACCGTTTAGTCGCGTTAAAAATTAATGAATGTGAAAAACAATCATACTACCTGCAATCAACTACCTTTTTTTTTTTTGAAGAGGGGGAAAATGCTTTACGCATACCCCAACATTTGTTGTCGGGGTTATGTGGGACTCCTCGCCTGTGAAATAGGCGGGATACCCACTAAAAACCCCCTCTGGTGGTCTCCACCAGGGGCCTCATGGCGGCGCCCGGAACTTCCGGTGTAGTCCGTCGGGCGCCGCTATCGTTGCCGATGAGGCCCCGCTAAACACCCCCCCACTCCCAAATTAAGCTTTGGGAGGGGGGAAACCACCGACTGGGTGTCCACTCTGTAAAACAGGGTGGACACCCCGGTCTCGTATGCTGCACGTAGGTGCTGCATGCCGCGATAACTTAGGGCTAACTTAAAGCTAACTTAAAGACTACGCTAAAAAAAATATACGCTGGCAGTGGTGCCGCGTACCGCGATGTTTAAAACGCTTAAAGCTAACTTAATGTTACCTTAAAACTACGCTTAAAACTATGCTAAAACGCTAAAAAACGCACGCGGCTCCCGCAGGGGCACCGCCGGGGGGGATTACCTCCCCTCCCTCGCGATCAGCGGGGGCCGACCCTCTTTCTTTTTCTTGCGAGTCGTACACGCGCATGGGCCCTCTCGGCCGCAGCCTCTTGGGCCCGGCGCGCGCGCTCCGCTCGCAAGAGGCAGTCGGCCTCCATCTCAGCCGCCTGACGGACCCCCATAATGGAGGCCGCAAAATCGCGGAAGGCGGTCCACCTCTCCGCAGAGGAAGTGGCAAGAGGCACCAGCGTGGAGACTTCCACGGGTGCCCCCAGGCCAGCGTCCAGCACCTCGCGCTGGGGGGCGAACTCCGGGCATGCAATGAGCACATGCTCTGCGTCATCCCGGGCCGCCCCGCAGTTCAAGCACGCCTCGGAGGGTGCTTTCCCAATTCTATGTATGAATTGTTGGAAAGAACACTGCGCGCCCCATTTTGGCCTTGATGTACAGCGGCATTCGCCCTGCTAAAACGCAGAGCCAGGCAAAGGACACAGTCCTATATGCCGCTGTACATCGGATCAGGGCTGTGCGCTGAGTACGACGGAGAATAGCTCGTGCACTCCCCTTGTTCAACGCAACAGCCCAGACCGGCGACCCGTATAAAATTACGGACTCCCGCACCGAGATATACAGTTTCCGGGCATGGACGGATGGGCCCCTGGTGTTCGGCAGGATCGCTGAAAGCGCTCCTGAGGCCCTATCCGCCCTAGTGACAACGTCCCCCAGATAGGTCCGATAATTACGGAGGCAGTCAAATACTACCCCCAAGTATCGGACCCTGGCCGCCGTGGTAACGATGGCTCCCAGGATCGGAAGGCTAACCGTCTTCTCGATCCTGTGGCCAGTCAGGAGGATGGCCTCCGTTTTTTCTGCTGCCAAGGAATGGCCGGTTTGGCGAAACCCAGCACCAATCCTCGGCAGCACGGAAGCCATCTGAATCCTGACCTGGGAGAGGTCCCTGCCCGAAAACAAGAGGGCGAGGTCGTCGGCGTACGCTATCGCACGCCCCGCCCCGCCCATATCCAACCGGCCCTAAAACGGACCCCTGTGGAACGCCCGCGTAAATGTCACGGACCACGGTGCCCTCATATGAGTGCACCGTGATCCCGCGATTCTTAAAATAATCCCCGAGGAGTGCCCGAACGCGTCGATCCTACTCATCTCGTCCAGAACAACATCCCATCGCAGGGTGTTGAAGGCGTTCTGAACGTCAAATGAGAGGAGGAGGCAGATTTTGTTCTTGGCCCTGGAGTCTTCGGCAAACCGAGCTACCTCGGTGACCGCCTCCATGGTGCCGACACCACGGCGAAAACCTTATTGGTTTCTGTGGAAAGGGTCCCTGCCGATCTGGGATTCCAGAATCTCCTTGATAACATATTCCCATACCTTTGATAAGGCTGGGAGTATGGAGATCGGCCCGCAGGCCCTCGGACTTAGGGGATCCTTACCCGGCTTCGGGATCAAGATGACTCTAGCCATCTTCCACGAAGCCGGGATTCCACCGCGCTCTAGGGTGTCGGCAACCATCTCGCGTATCAGTTCTTTATTAGCCCTGGCCACACAGGCCACGACCCCCGACGGGACTCGGTCGAGTCCGGGGGCCTTATTGGGCTTAATACGCGAGAGGGCCCTATCGACCTGCTCGGGCGTAACCTCGGGGATTCCTCTCCAATATGAGGAGAGGGGTCGCATGTTGAGGGGTCGCGACAGGAGGGGGCGTGGGCCCGCCCAACCGTTGGTGAGGGGGAAGGGAGGGGGGCGGGGCAGTGGCGAACAGGGTATCAATTACCCTGCCAACCTGCTCCCGCGTCAAGACCATATTTGGTTTCCTCCCCCCCAACCTAGCCATAACGATCTTGTATGGCTTCCCCCACGGATCGCCATCGACCGTGCCGTATAGCTCCCTCCAGAGCCTCTCCTTGGAGCGCCAGATCAGAACCTGAACTGCACGCCTGGCCAAGGAGAAGTCCCGCCTCAGGTGTTCGAGGCGGGGGGAGGAGGGATCTAGTTTCCTCCTACTTCTCTGGAGGAGCCTACGGGCACGGTGCATCGCCGACCTTGCTTCGGCGATGTCCGCGTTCCACCAACGGTTGGGCTTCCGGGTCACCCTGGGAAGACACCTCTTCCTGAGGACCCGGGCCCTAACCCCCTCTAGAAGGCGCTGAAGACCCTCCGCCCGCGGAACCTCGTCCGTAAAACCGGACGGTTCCAGCGGAGGGGGAGGGGCCGACACGCCCACAGGCGTGGCCTGCGAGGTGGGCGGAGTCGGGAGGGCGTTTCGCAGAACGCGAAAACCCTCCAAAATCGACTCCGGGGTAACGTCCTTCATCGAATATGGCGTCCAGCCGTCGCCAGGTGGTCGGCGAGCCACACCCGGTTTTTCCAGGGTGTGGCGGACATAGAGGTGGTCGGAGGCAGTGTAGTGTCGAAGCACCTCACTCCTCCGAACCCTCCCGGCCAGACTTCTGTCAACCGACAGAACGTCGATGAAGGACGATCCCCTGCCCGTCCGGAACGTACAACGGTCCCGGACTCTAATGGGCACAAGGCCCAACCTCGCCAGCAGTGCCATGCATGCATGGCCCCTCCGATCAGCAACCTTCCCCCCCCCCCCCATGCAGGGGATTTGGAATTCAAATCCCCCGCAAGGATGACCCCTCTCCCCGGGGCTAAAAGATTTAAAATAACTCCCTCTAACTCCTCGAGGTATTGTAGGAAGGCGGGGCCCTTCCTGCTCGGCCGGCAGTAGCAGCTCACCACGGCCGTGTTGTCCACGACCGCGGTGGCTATACTTCGGCAGCGATAGGGGGGGTAAGGGAGGCGAACCTACCCTTAAACCCGGTCACCCAGATCGATGCATCCCCCGTGGAATCCCCTATCCACTCAGGTAATATCCTGAATGGTTCGGAGATAACCACGAGGTCAACCCCAAGCAGGCAGGCATTATGGATCATTAGATCCTGCGCCAGCCTGCATCGATTGAGGTTGATCTGCAGAATCTGGGTCTTCAATCGGGTCTACCTGTTCTTGGCCCCCCCGCTGCCGAATTTGCCCTGATGGCTGGGCAGACCAGCGACGCAGTGACATGCGCCGCTTTCGGGCCCTTAACCCCTGCCGCCGAACAAATAAGGCATTTGGCCACGCCCTTGCATGCTGCAATGGCGTGGTCCCCGGCCCCGCACCTCCTACACAACTCCTTTCCCTTGGGGACCTTGGGACATGCGGCAGCCAGGTGCCCCAGTTGATGGCACGCGAAACATCGCGTGCTCTTAACCAGGAGCCTGGCCCGCACCACGGTGAAACCCGTCCTAAAACGGACTCCACCACCGCGGCCTGGGTCCCACTGAGGGCATGCCTCATTGAGCGGACAGCCAGACCGGCCACCTCCACCTTTAGGGCCGCGCCCAAGTCCTCGAGGAGGGTCGGGGCATCGATCATAGGATCGATGTCCCTGACCTCAAGGGCCGTCTTGTCCTGAAGGGGTGTACAAGCCACCTTCCCGGACGTGAGCTTAATAAGCTCCTTAGCCACCAAGGCCGCACTGACCTTGGGGCCGAGCTCGAGAAGCACGTGCCCCAGGCGCGTGCGTTTCACGGCCCTGACATCCGTCAAGGCCGCACGCCCCAGGGTCACGGTTGTCCGGTAGGTGTCTAGGTACTGACCCCCCTCCGGAATCCTCACCATAACCGCCTCTGGGCGGGTCCTCGTCGGCCTCGCCCTTTTTTGGGCGGGGCAACCTGGCCCCGAGGAGTCGCCGCCGGCGTAGGGGGGGGGAGCCCCCGTCGTCCTAGCACCAGCGCGGGGGGTACCCGCCTTCCCGGTAGTTGGGTTTGGCGCAGGTTTCCTACCATTCGGGGGAGGTTGACGGGGGGTATTCCCCTTAAGCCGCGCCTTCTGGGGTGCCCCTGTACAACCAGGGTACCCGGGGCCCCATTCTGAGGTGCGGACGGCCCCTTAACCTTCCTCTTCTTCTTTTTTCTTCTGACCTTCTCAAACGGAAGGTCAGCAACACCAGGCTCTTGGGCCACGCCCTCAACGGGGGGGTGGAGGACCACCTCCAGCCTTCCCGGAAGGCCCCGCCTCTTCCCCAACCGGGGGAGGGGCGTGACTTAGCCCAGGGCCCATGGGCTTCGAGGTACCGGCGGCGGCAGAGGACAAAGCCTCGGAAAAGAGTCTTTTCTTGGTATTTGCCGAAGTCGCCGCCTCATTGGGGGAGGATCGTAACCTCTTCCCCTTCCCCTTGGATTGCGGGGTCTTTGACATGCCCCCCTTCTTAGAAGGAGGGGTCTTGTCCCCCAACACATCCTTGGGGATGGTGCCCTGGGCCTCCCCGAGGGCCCCCCACCTCCACCGTTTGGGTGGCCGCCTCTGCGGTCAACGGCCTAAAATAGGCCGAGAGATCGGACTGCACCGGCCCTTTAGGCTGGGTCTTGGCAGGCCTACTCTTCGCCTTAGACACGCCCACATCGTGGTATGCCTGGGCCTCGATGACCGCCGTCGACGCCACCTCGCATTTGTCGACGATCGCGTCGGCTAGGGTGGCCACCCTAGCCTTCGTGACTTTGCCAGACGCGACGGTGGCCTTGAGGTCCCGGCACTCACGGACCAACTCCCTAAGGAGTGATCCTACCTCATCCAGCCGGGCCTCAAGTTTCTCCTGCGAGGTCATGCGCTTAGAGCGAGGCAGCGCCCCCGACCCCGGAGTCGACGTCGACGGGGGGGGGGCTTGGGGACACTGAACCCTGATACAGGGCCCCTCCCATCACCCCCCTCCCTACCCAGAAGCTCCACACTCCTAACACTGGGGACGCCCTTAGACGCCCCCGGTGGCCCTGAAAAGGGCCGTTTGTCGGGGTCCTCCCCCAGTATCCCACCCATAGGGTGGACGGTGCTCCCCCACCACCGTCGGCTCACGCTGCAGCCTCGGCGCTGCAGCCGCCCCACCACTGACGAGGCCCTCCGATTGAGCTCTGCGCTCCGGAGGGGTTCTCGCCAGGGTCCGCCCCCTGATTATCCCGGACTCAGCCGGGGTGGTGGGGGTCTCCGGGATGACCTCAACATCCCGGTTCCCTTTATTAGAGGGGGCGGTAATTGTTACCCCTGCCGCCTCGTGTAGCGCGACCCGGTGACGCCAGTCGGCTCCGCTACCCACCGCCAATTCTTTAAGTCCCCCGTGGGCCTCCTCCGGGGAGTCCTCCCCCAGAATAACTAGGGGTGGAGACCCCTCCGGGTGCTCACGGGTCCAGTCCATATCCTTGTCATAGTCCGTGGTTGTTTTGCCAGGTCCTGCCGCTGTATCTTCTTCCCCGGGGTGCAATGGCGGTAATGAATTACCGCCACCCGGGGTGACACCGGCCCACCGCATCAGCCAGGTGTCATCGGTCTTATCCGTACCCAGGGTGCTGCCGACAACACATCCTGGGGCTCTGCAATCAACTACCTGTAAAAGAAAATTTGCAGTTTAGCGATATTTTTGTAAAAGAACTCAGTGCCGTGTTTCGACCCGAAATGCCTCACTGTGCGCCGCCCAACAACCCAAATCCTCGCTGGTCGGGACCGGCGCGGCGTTGAGCCCGTATCGCGAGCAGAGCCCAAATTCTCAGTGTTCGTTTCTCGCTTCTTTCTGGCTGAAACGGGAACGAGATGGAACGCTTTGCCTGTGAGACGGTCGCGCACGGAGAGGACGAAGTGTCAGGCGTCCGAAAGACGGAGCGACACAAAACATCTCGTCGTCTATCTCGTACCACCCTCGCTCACTTTCAATGCCTCTCGCTCGCTCTCGTTCCATTACGCTCTAGCCATCGCCGGACAAGAGTAAGACAGAAGTGGTGGAATAGCGAAAATTCCACATCGTGTACACCAAACCGAGCCCGTAATGAGACAACACTGTAGAATCTTTTATTTGAGTTTATCCAGATATTATCTTTGCCCATATCTGTTCCTCAACCGCTTCGCCGTGATTCATTCAAGCCTCCTTGATGGCAAAATAGTGATAGGGGAAATGCGGCAACAGCGCAATTCGACTCTCGATACGTCTCGGTAACTACGTCTTTCCTACATTTATCGGCTAGATTGGACTTCCACCGGTTTTGATGGTACAAGGCACGAATATACCATCAGCGCCGGTGACGGAGAAGCCTTGAAGCTTCATTCTGTCATTTTTCGGGCTGTCCTGAGTACACGATTCATAAATTCATTATTATTTCAACGTACGGTGCTTATTAGCGTTCAAACGCACCAGACCACCCTGTACAGACGTCTACTGAAGGCAACTGTACCCGCAAAAACTCCCTTCGTGCCGATTCCAGGACGAAAGTTGTAATTTACGGATTGTTTGTTACACGCGTATACGTATACTCGGGGACGAAATCGGCTTCCCTCCGGAAATTTGGCAACGTTGCATGTCGGGTCCCCCTGTGTCGAAGAACCACTGAGTTATACCTAGTGACAATGGTGACAATTTTACAAGTTATTACTTAGTTTGCTAAAATAAATTGTGCTTGATAAAACATTACACGTAAGAGGATGATGGGCTCGATTCCTCATCTATTTGGCAAAGAAGTAGCATGTATCGTAGGTAGAAAGTTTCTAGACTGCCAGGCCGAAGTCTAGGTAAACGCACAAAATCCCCATATCGGTGTTACAGCACGGGAAGGCGAGGGAAGGCGTTTTGTTCGCCGCGACCCCAAGGTAGCCGTCGTCCGCATAAGACCCTCTCACTTGCACATAAAGCCCTGTCCTTGTTTAGCACCATCCCTGTCTACCGCATGCTCTCCGTCACTCCCGTGCAGCGAATTGGCACTAAGAGGCTAGTTATTTCTTACGAAGGAGCAATATCGATGGTCCTCTCTATCGATAGTTATCGGTATTGAAAATCGTGGGTTGATATCCGTGCAATTCTAATCGCTTTGCTTAAGAACTGCTGCTAAAGCTGATAAAGCATTAAACTTAGCATAATAATAATCATTGATGTGTTCCTAATGGCTTTCAATGTTTTTGGCTATGTTCCAATTCACGCATTATGCGCATAGACTGCAGAGAAAACCGTTCCGTTTCAGTCTAGGCGTGCATTGGTTGCGTTGGTGGCGCATAGGATTCTCTATAATTCTCCCACTTGTAGTGCATGAAGCGTGCAGTTGATGCGCGCATGCGTATTTGTCTCTTTACGTACGCCTTGAAAAACTTTGAAAAAAATGAAACGTGCTACTCTTTGCAACGCGCGTCGAAATTATGTGGCCCCCTCCTCGAAAGGACAGAAAATATAACCTATAAATATGCTACATGACAATATATGTTTATTGGATATTTCATTCTTTTACGCTACATTTGTCAATTTTTTATAACTTACCATCATTCCAAAATATTATTGTTACGCCGGAACGGTATCTTTATAAAATCGAGAAATGTAATTATGCGTGGTTAGGAAATCAAAATTTCCATTGGGACGAGTACTGGTGATTTACAAACGCTTGTTTATGTCTTTGTAGGCTGTTTATTTGGGGCATGTGTCCTTACAATTTTAACAAATAAACAATTAATCTGTTTAACGAGTTTGTGTAGAATTATTTTGTCCAGCCATAACCTTATGAAGTGCATAGATCTGTAAACCTGATAAATGAAGCCAAAATGATTTAGAATCTGATAAAGTGCACACACATTTGAATTTGAGAATGGATGCTATAGTTACTTACAACCACGAACGAGTCCATGCCACTGAAAACGCGAAAATTGATACCAGAACCAACCATAACCCTATCAAGCATTAAAATCTGTAAACCTAAAATTGAAGCTAAAATCAATTAGAATGTAATAAAACGCACGAATTTAGTAAACATAAACAAATTAAGCTGAAACTTAGTATTTCGATGAAATGTACTCAGAAAATGACGTTATGAATGGAAATTTTGATTTCTTAATCACGAATAATTACACTCCACAACTTCGTAATCCGCTCCCCGAAGTGACATAAAATATAACCTATATGCTATACCCGATTTCATAAAGATACCGTTGCGGCGTAACAATAATATTTTGGAAGGATGTTAAGTCATAAAAAGTTGACAAATGTAGCGTAAAAGAACGAAATTTCCAATAAATATTTATTGTCATGTAATTAGCATATATGTACGTTATATTTTCTTGCTTATATAGCCAGAATTACCCTGCTTTCCCCTGTTTGCAGTAATCGAATTCGAAATACAGAAGCACACGTAAAGCGACAAATACGCATGCGCGTAATATGCGCATTGACTGCCCATGCTTTTATTTTCTGCACTCGCTGCACGCATTATGCGCTAGAAGTTGGAGGATTCTAGGGAATTCTACGAAATTGGTACTGTCATCTCTGCACTCCCTGTATGAATTGCAACCAACGCAACGGACTCAATTTCTAGACTAGAAGGTTTTAGGCAGGGTCGAAACGAAAGATGAGGAAGGAAGCAAATACGTAGCGCGCATTGTTATTTCTTAAAGGCTTTTACTGCTAAGTTTTTCGAACGTGCTCTTATAATGCTAACTTTACATGTATACTCTAATCCAGAAGACATACCCCCACAGCACTAAAACGTATCTTGTACGTAACTGCTACGTAACCATAATTTTTTGGTTACGTCACGTGGGGGTCACATGAAGGTATCATCAGGGTGGAAATGTCCGCCTTATTTACATAACAGTACGCGTAACTTTAAGGTCATACTTTTATATAAATTTTACCTTTCTCTGTTATCTCTCTGTTACGTAGCAACAGGATAACAGCAATAACTTTAGTGTTACGTTATGGATACTATTGGTATTTGGAAGGATTATTTTAATTAAAAAAAAGTTAAATATCTGTTATAATTTTGTTTATAAACTTTATATTATATATAACATAGAGAAGTCGAGAGCGACTGGAGCAGATCGACCGTGGAGGACGGGTTTTTGTAAAATAAGTTGTTAAAGTGGTTAAACAGAGAAATTAAGGGAAGCGGACAGGGGAGAGAAGGAGGAGAAGGAGAATTAGGGGGGAAGAGAAACGACAACGGAAGGGAAAAACAGGAAAAGGTTGAAATAGGCTAAAAGGTAAGAATAACCTAAAAAGACCTGGAAAAGGAAGACCGCCCTAGGGGCGTGGGAGAATGGGTATGTAAGACAAAAAAGAAAGAGGGGATGGAAAAAGGAAAAGGAGAACACATAGTAGGAACAAAAGAAGAGAAATCAAGGAAGAGGAAAAATGAAGAGGGGAGTAAAGGCAGTGAAAGGAAGAAAGTAGATACAGAGAGTTATAAGGGAAACAACAGGTGGGAGGTTTTGAATTCCTTAGCCGAAGAAACAGAAAAAGAAATGGACATGGACGTGCAAGTAACTGGATTAGAAAGTAGGGAAGTGGAAAAGAGAGACGTTATAAGCAAGGGAGAGGATATCACAAAGGAAGGAGAAGAGAAACTAGCTGATCAAAGGAAACTACCAACAATACGCCGAGTAGAGTTAGTAGATAGCAAAGTAAACGCGCGAGAAGAAGCAGACAAAGGATTCAAAGTAACAAATAGGAAAAGGTACGAAGAAAAACAGGAAAGTAAAGGAGAAGATGAGAAAGGTAAACTCCAAGGAGAGAAAGATCAAAGGGTAGGAACGATGGATGAAAGAGGTGAGCAAAATAAAATATATATTAACGACAATGAGACACGAAACAATAGAGAAATAGAGACAATTGGTGAGTTATATGAAAAAGAATTAGAAGGTGCAGAATATACAATCACAGTAACACTCAATACGGAGCAAGTAACCACTAAGAAGAAAAATAACCTTATAAAAATTTATAGATTTGTAATGGAAACAGGAGTGAGAATAGAAGGTATTAGGATGGTGGGACATGGAAGAGCGGAGGTAACAGCTAGGAGCCGCGAGGGGGCGAATGAAATGATAATGAAGGGTCAAGGGCAAGGAATACCGTGCAAGGCGGAGATCCCGAGAAGGAAGAGGGTCAGGAAGGGGGTGATCCACGAGTGGGATGGATCACTACCCATACAGCACACTCTCCTTACACCATACTTGCAGCATACTTCCGGCGCAAAATGGCAACGACTCACGCAAGGATGCCGCAACTATGCAGCAAAAATTCTATGTCCGCCTGCTGCAACTTTGCACGGCAAATTTGAGGCAACTTTGCATGGCAACTTTGAGGCAATGAAAAAAAAATGAAAAAAAATGAAAAAAAAATAATGCCAACAGTGAGATGCGAACTGACGACCTCATGGTTACTAGTCGGGAGCGCTAGGCACTCGCCCACGCTGTTCTTTGGTCATTAATTTCAATCAAATGTATATAAGGGAACTCCACATTTTTCAAAGTCGATTTTCTCGAATTTGGCTGAATTCTTACTACTTTGGAAAATTAAAGTCCGAGTGAAGACCTTCGCGTACACTAAGTATAAACAATTTCTGAGATGGACAGTCCTGAAGGTCCCCTTGTTAGTGCCGCGTTTCGACCTGATCTGTCCCACTGTGCGCCGTGCTCGCCTTCATGGAAACATCAGCTTGGCACATGGCACCAGTAATGTAGATTCTGACTTATGCTTGGAACTGATTAAATGGTTGCCTTCTCCGACATATATTATATATTTTAGTTCATTATCCAGGATGTCCGCGGGAACAGTAAACACCTGGATATTTCCTAACGAATTCGAGATATAAAAGAAATTGTTTATATGAAATTGCATGGTTGGAGGGGGCAAATTTACTGGGGTAGACGATTTTTTTCTTTGATTATTATTTTACGAGATACGATGATCAATTTTTTTTTAAACGGAACTCTTTTTTTTTAATAGATCACTTGATAGTGCGTTTCATGATGATTTCAATAAGGTATAATGTATACACTTTATTTCCGCCGGTTTTGGAGATATTATGTTTTAAAATTTGCTAACGCTACAAAGTTGGGGCAAAGCTGCGGCAAAATCTGTGGCAAGTATGCAGCAAATTTGCCGCAAAGTTAAAGCAAGTATGCCGCATAGTTGCGGCGTACTTGCGGCATACTTGCGGTGTACTTGCGGCGTACTTGCGGCGTACTTGCGGCATACTTGCGGCATACTTGCGTTGCAACTATGCACTGCAACTATGCCGCAACTATACAGCAAAAATTCTATGTCCGCTCCGCGCAACTTTGCACGGCAACTATGCCTCAACCATACATCGACATTGCGCTGCAACTATGCAACGACGCGAGGTTACTGCAACTATCCTGCAACTTTGCCGCAAAGAAGTGTGCTGTATGGGTAGAAGAACTAAGAAAACAGTTAAAAGCAAAACAGGGCACATTTTCGCTAGAGAGGTTAAGAAAGAGAAGGGTACAGGAGGGAAAAGTCACGTGGGAAGAGGGTAAGGCTATTTTAATAACGATGCAAGGAGACTCTTTACCAACTAAATTGTTGATTGGTTATGGCCATGTATGGCTTAGAATAGACCCGTTCGTAGAATCGGTCAAACAATGCTACAAGTGCCTCAGATACGGACACATACAAGCGGTGTGTAGAGCGAACGATAAAAGATGCTTCATATGCACAGAAAAACAGCACGGACTCTGCACAGAGAGCCCCAGGTGTTTGAACTGTAAGGGAAAACATATTAGCACATCCAGAGAGTGCCCGACATATCAGAAAGAAGCAACCATTAAAAAAATAATGGCGTACAAAAATGTGTCCTATTATACAGCGCAAGAGACTTTGAGAAGAACAGAACCAGGAGAGTACAACCCAGACAGGGAAGAAGAACAACAAGTAGAAAGGACTCGAGGAAGAAATTTTCCAACACTGCAAAAAAAACAGAGGACAGAGTACTGGGAAAATCTGGAATACCCAACTGAGAGAGAAATAGGAAAGTACAGGGAAGCATTGAATAGAGGAAAACAATTAAAGCTAAAAGAAGAGAAGAAGAAACCAGGAAAGGATACAGAGGAAGAGTACTTTATAACCAAGAAGAAGGATTTAAAACTCAAATAGATGAAGAAAGTACGATGGTAAGGATAAAGGAGGTGGCACAAGATCAAGAGAGACAAGATAGAAGATGGAGAGGACAGACAAAAATAGACATAAATTCAAGTACGAAAATAGGATACTTTGCACCGAGAACACAGGAACGAGCATACGGAGCAGAAAAGAATCTGAGAGAAACAGAAAACCAGAAGATGGACTCCAGAGAAGAAAGGAGAGGGGGTATAGAACAAATAAAAAATCTACAAACAACAACAGAAAAGGAACTAATAGAAGAATTAATAAACCTACTAAAGGAGACGAATCTGGAAGATATAATGGAGAGGGAACTGATAAAAAGGAGGACAAGGGAGACACACAGGACAGATCGAAAGGAAGTCTGGAATGGAAAACCATACCAGACATACAACATAAACACAACAGGAAATATAAAGGAGAAGGAGAAGGAGAAGATAAAGAGGAAGAGTGAAGTAAATAAATGGAAGCAAGAAATTAAGGAACAAGAGGAGAGGAAGAGAGGAAAAAAAGAAGAAAGTGTCACGGCAGTAAGGGAAAAGGAAATAGAGAATGATAAAGGAAAAGGAAGGAGTAACCAGATGACAGATAAGGAGAGGAAAAATAACGAAGGGGAGGAAAAAAAGAAACAGCTGGCTATAAGAAGGATAGAAAAGTTAGAGACGGGAGAAAAGAGAACAGAGAATGGAGAAAGGAGAGAGGAAAGGAAGGAAGAAGAAGGAGATAGTAACAATGGGCTAGAGATGAACAAGGAAGATGTAGAAATGGTGGAAGAATCAGGATGGTCAACGGCATCACAAGGAGAAGAGGACTTTGAAGTAGAATATTTAGACGAAGTAGAAGTAGAACCAGAACAAGGACCTATACTACAACAATAAACTGGACTAACATAAAAACAGTAAACGGCAATAAAAACATACACTACAGTATCTATATTACTTCAACAAATGACTCAACGACAAATACAGCTACAGTCACAACCACAGCGGCTACAAGGAACAGTACAAGGAGCAACGCGGACAACAAGAGAGGGATGTAAAATAGCGGTGTGGAACGCTAGAAGCCTGAGAAATAAGACGACGAAATTAAAAAATATAATCTGGGAATATGACATAATAGGAATCACGGAAACGTGGTTCACACGATCGGATAAGCTGAAATTATAGGGATATAATGTGTATAGGAAGGATAGAGAAAACAGAAAAAAGGGAGGAGGGTTATGTTTGATAGTAAAGAATGACATAATGGCAGAAAGAAGGGAGAACATACAGTGGATAAAAGACAAGACAGAAATACTGGCGATTACAATACAGACCACCAAATAAACCACTAAATAAAGCAGAGTGGAACAAACTTTTTGGGAACAGGAGACAAGACAGGGAGACTGTTATAATGGGAGACTTCAATGCACATAGCAAAGAATGGAACTGCCATAAAGAGGATAGGGACGGCATGACGCTGACAGAAATCGTACAAGAACAAGACATGTTTGTTATAAATACTAAAACCAATTCCAGAACCGGATCGGGAGCATACAACATATCAAATATCGACCTAGTCATAGCAACATATGAAATATACAAAGACTCTGAAGTGAGTGAGGAAGGCGAAACCTTGGGCTCCGACCACCAGATAATAAGCGTGGAGATTTTCAAGAAACCGGTAAGAATAGAAAAAAACAGGTTCACCACTAGAGTTTACAAAAAAGACAAGGTCAACTGGACAGATTTTAAATTATATCAAACACGCGAGTATGAACAAACAAGGAAAAGAATGGGAGAAGAAAGCGAAGTAGAAGACAAATACAAGGTTTTTATAGAGGATATTACGAAAGCTTTGCGATTTGCGACGAGGGGAGAGATGAGAAACGCAAAAGGGGGAAAAAGAGGAAAAGGGATGACAGGAGAGGAAGCAAAAAGGAGGGACATGAGTATGGAAGATAATGAGGGAGAGAGAGAAAGAAGGAAAACAACAAAAAATAGAAAACAATTCCCATGGTGGGATGAAGAATGTGACAGAGCAAAGGAGGAGCGAAGGGGAGCTACTAACAACTTCGTAAAAAACACAACAACACAAAACTGGAAAATACTCAAAGAAAAAGAGAAAGAAATGAAGGATATGATAAGGGAAAAGAAGGGTAAGGCTTGGGAGGACATGGCAAAACAGGTAAATCACGAAACAAACGGGAAGGAAATATGGGGTAAGATAAAGAGGCTACAAAACGGCTTTATATCGGAGGCAAAGGGGGTCACAAACATCAGGGAAAGAAGAGAACTGGAGGAGGCAGAAATAAGGAAGATACTACAAGATCCAAACCAAATAAAACTGCCGGATGGTCTAATTTGAATGTGGAGGAAGAGAAAATTACCATGAGGGAAGTAGAGACAGCAATAAACAAGGCCAATGCAAAATCTGCTCCGGGAGAAGACGGATTGGATTATGAAGTGTACAAAAACTTATCAAAAGAATATAAAGAGATACTAAGAGAACTACTAGAAGAAATATGGAAGACCCAGAAAATACCAAGTCAATGGAAAAGGGCAATAATCATCTTTATAGACAAACCGAACAAGAAAGCAGTCAGACCAATTTCATTGACAGACTGCTTGGGCAAAATATTGGAGAGAATAATAAATAACAGATTGATGAGGTGGGCGGAAAGAAATAATATCATGGATCAAAATCAAAATGGGTTCAGAAGAGGTAGATCAACGATTGACAATCTGGCTATACTAACGTCAGACATAAGAGTAGGATGGGAACAAAGTAAAGAAACTCTAGCAGCCTTCTTAGATATAAAATCGGCGTACGATAACGTAAACCACGAGGTTCTGATTAATATATTAAAACAGAAGGACTGTCCACGAAATATCAGAAAGTACATAGAGGAATGGATCAAGGATAGAGAAGTTAAGTGTATAAGAGTATACGATCCACCGATACAGGGAAGACAAAAGAAAGGATTACCCCAAGGAGCGATAATAAGCCCGATACTATATAACATATATACAGCGGACATAACACAAAACGTAAACAGACAAAATGTTGAAATAGTACAATACGCAGACGATATAGCCATATACACGACCAGCAATGCAGGACCTCGAAATAAAGAGGTCATGGAGAAGGCTATAGACATAATAGTAGACAATTTAAGGAAAATAGGATTAGATATAGCAGAAGAAAAGACAAATGTGATAAATTTTAGTAGAAGGAAGCGAACGGGACATATGGAAGAGGAAGAACACGTGAACTTCTTGGGGGTGGCACTGGACAGAAAACTAAAGTTTGACAAGCAGACAACCAGAATAACAGAAAAGGCCAAGAAAAGAAACACAATGCTGAGATACATAGGACACATCAAGAAGGGTGCGCACCCATATACTATGATCATACTGTATAAAGCTTTAGTAAGATCGGTTCTGGAGTACGGGATCCAAATCACATACCCAAAGGAGACTAAACACAGAGATAAGATAAAAAAGATTCAAAACGCGGGAATTAGAACGGCGATGGGTTACAGAATCACGACACCGATAAACGTCATGACGGTGGAAGCAGGGGTAATGGACCTGGAAAGTAGAATCAATTTGATTTCAAACAGGTGCGTTATCTCGCATAGAGGAAGACAACAGAGCGAAGTTATAAAAAGGATTGAGAGGATGGCAGAGTGGGCAAATGACGAGAACGCTGAAGAAGGGAATGCATTGGTGAAGGCATGGAGAGAAACGAGAGATATGGAGGATATAATAATAAAAAGGGACCAGAGAGATTTGGAAGAGAGGGGGGAAGAAGAAGAGGAAGGAATAGGAGAGGAGTTCGTAGAGTGGGAGATGGGAGAGAACAGAGACAATGTGGGAGACCTAATAAATGAGATCAAGATAAAATTAAATCTACAGATCCAGGGCACAGTAGAAATATATACAGACGGGTCAAAAAAGGAAGACTCGAAGGCAAATGGAGTTGGTATAATCATCAGAGAAGGAGAGGACTGGACGGAAAAAGGGTTCAGTATTAGCAAGATGGCATCCATCTTTACTACAGTAGCGATAGCAATTAAGGGGGTAGACACGGGTAATGCAGCGCGCTGTAATACCCACATAATGTGCCCGAAACATGGGTTTGGGGGGATACACTTTTCGTCCTTATATGAGCAAATTTTGGGCTGGATGAGGTCTCATTCGAAAGAGGAAGGTTCAGTGCACAGCGCTCTGGTCATGGTTCGACGAAATTGTGTTGATATCTAATAATACGAGTGTTCAAAGTAGAGCAAAAGTTGACAAAATACACCCGCATGAATCCAAGTATTTTTAGGTCACTAAAAGAGTTTTGTGACTCAAACGATGACCAGAGCGCACTGCATTGAACCTTCCTCTTTCGAATGAGACCTCGCCCAGCGTAAAATCTGTTCATATAAGGACGAAAAGCGTATCCCCGCAAGTCACGTGACAAATTTAGTTGAGCTAGTGGACACGAGATGGCGCCTACTCGGGAGGACTGCCAACGTGGAATCATAGTAAAACTGAAGAGTTAGCTGGATACACAAGCCACAGTAAAAGCGTGATGCAGTCATTGCATGCATTTTCGGACGACTTTAGGTTAGGTTATATGCATTTTAGGCATACATTGACTAGGAACTGCTGGGAATTATCTGCATTTACTAAATTAATGGTTTTACCGTAACACATACATCACCGCTGCCGAATATATTTTATAATTATATGGCCACATTATTTCAAATAAAAAAAGAGATTGGAATTTTTTAATAACACTGGAAGTAGTGATTTACTGATATCATATTTTCAGAATGTGGAAGTTACAGAAATTATTTGCAATTATTGCTTTTATTATTATTCTTCTGACTATTATATAACATATAACAAGGAAATGTCTCCAAATCGGTCAACAGTTGACTCCTTGATTTTTTTTGTAATTCTTTACGCTCCTATGCAGAGATGGGCATTATTTAATTAAAAGAATATACTTCCGAATGGCCCCAGTGGGCGATCGACACGAGGTTTGGGGGGAGGATGTGTGTACCCTAAATCTAAAATTCAATTTAGCTTCGGGTATTTATTAGTTTCCTTTGTTTATTCGAAGGCCTTTCATCTTTGGCTTCGAATAATTTTTCATCTTTCATTATATCTTTATCCTAAGGTCGTATTCAAATATATTGGCCGGTCGATTCGTTTTCGTGAACAGCGATCGAGGAGAAATCAATCATCAGTGTCATCACCATCTGACGATCGTGGATTTGTCAGTTGGAGTTCCCTAGCCACCGAAGGGTATGGTGGGGTAACGGGAATGCTGCTCGGCCCTGTCTGAACGTAGCCGTGTGGCTGTTATTTATTCTTATTGTCAGCGTAGTACATATGTAGTTGTGTGCGTCACGAAGTTATACGTAGACCAATACGAGATGAAGCTATCGAGAAAGAATCAATGTTCTGACCAATAAAGCTCCCTGAATTATTTCGGAGCTAAGGCCTCAGGTACACCTATTCTGATGCGTGTATTTCTACGCTGCAGCTCGGTTGGGCCTATACATGACAGAAGCTTGGCGCTATCCCCACCACTTCCGGCTCACTCGTGTTCTGCGATGACGAGAGAACACGCGTTACGAATAGGAGTGTGCGGATCGTCCCGCGGCTCGGATTCTCGGCCCTCGGAACGGGTCGGAAAATTTCGGGCGGGATCGGGCGGGGTCCCGATACTTTCGTATTGCTCGAGATCCAGACGGTTTCAGGATCCCGATACTCGATTCGGGCTACAAGCATGACCGCCATGAGCGGGCAATTTGATTTCAGGTCGGCTTGGCAAAACTCGGACACGATCGGCTCGAAAGCCAGCTATTACGAGGGGACCGAGACGGAAAGAATTATGTATATCATTTATATCGATGCCAGAGTGATAAGTTTTTACTTTCTGTCTCCTGTTGAATCATAATTTGTATCTTATTATTTATTTACATATATATGTATTTTCATTGCTACCAAATATGTAGTCTGTGAATACTGAATACGTCCATATACGTACTTAAATAAATACCATGTTCAGAACTTGGGAAGAAGACTATTTTTATATCGACAATATTTTAAAATCTGAATAAAATATACTTCATACTTAGTACTTTATGTAAAGGGAATATATAGGGTATTATCTTTTTCCGGATAGGTTCAGATTTAAAATAGAAAACGTACGAACTATAAGCATACAAAAAGGAATATTTCCTAGATGTTTCATAATAACAACAATATACAGGAGGCGAATATTTTATTATTTCAAATTAACGTGTAAGAAACATAATTTTTCTATGTTCTTAGGTAATAATTTTAATCTATTACTGGTAACGATATCGTCCGATCGCGTCCGAGTTTTGCCGAGCCGACCTGAGATCAAATTGGCCGCTCATGGCGGCTATGCTTGTAGCCTGAATCGAGTCTCGGGGTCCCGAAACTGTCGGGATCCGAGACTTTGTGTCCCGAGTAGCGCGAGATCGCCGTGCTCGGCGATGTGTCATCGATTCTAAAGAAACAGAATTTGTTTATTTTTCATCGTATCAATATGAAAGTGCCACAAATGGATTCCAGGCATTCTCCCGATTAAATTGACCGAAAATAATTTAAATGGGACTATTTTTAAGAAAACGGGCTTTCAATTCTGCAAACAATTTTTCACGTAATTTCCTTAATTTTGGTCCGAATTATATCATTTTTGGGGCCAATTTGATCGAGAAAACATGAGGAATCGACTGACGCCACTTTCGCAAAGATCTGATTAGAAATGCAGAACAGCAGATTTGTCACTGCTTAGCGCGCAACATTGTATGGCCCCGCTGGTTTCGAGCGCCGATTTCTTGCCAGCGTGCAGCACAAGAGGGGACTTTTCATGGCGAAGGAAAGTCAGCCTTATATAGAACTCAAATCGAGAAAGACTGACAAACTTTATATTCATGTCAAACAAATACTTGTAAAATTTAGACGACAAACTATTGTTGAATATCGCCAGTTCTTTCATATGCATCACTTGGTTGGGAATTCCTGATCCCACCTTTTCATGCATTTACCTATTGAAATGTTGCTTCAAGTCATCGGGAAATTGAATTGCTTTTTCTTGTACATACATATATCTGTTCGCGAGTAGGTGTCACGAATGACGCGACTTTGGTTTCCCAAATAAATTCACATTTATCAGGGCCCTCGTCTGAACCGCTTGACAAGGAGATTGAACGACGTAAATCGAGTGCGAGTGAAATAGCGCACCAGCGAGAGACCCTCGGTCGACGGCGACTTGAGTCATCTAGTACTGAATACGAAAATGTTCATATTTCTCATTACACCTTGATAAGAGTGTTACCGCCGATGGATTGGTGAGTTTATGTCCACGAACATGAGTCGAGACGCAAAGCATTTCGGTCTATTTTTTTTTATGAATACATGATTAGGACACACACTACGTTCACTAAAAATGGACCGAATTCCTCCATTTCTGACATCATTTTCATCGAGAAATCCTAAAAACTCCATTGGTAATAATTTCCTCAACACTTATCAAACACGAACATTTTATCTGGCCCGTTGGTTTTATTGCTCTCGGCTGTCAACGGGTGGTCTACGGGGGCCCGAAGGTCCTCGCTCGCAGCGAGAAAGCAAAACGGTGGGATGGGTAGGTCTTTCCGAATAATCCGAGCCCAACCATTTGCATGCGCAGCTTCATGTTGCACGTCAAAAAATTCTTTTAATTACAATTAGTAATTCAGTTTGTAAGTGCAATTAAATTAGGCGTCATTAAAATTATTCACAGTTCATTAATTTTAACTAATTGACCAATTCATTTATTTTTTAATTCATTAATGTAGTGCTCTGGTGAAGAACATCGTAATACGTAGCTAATATTCTAGGCCCTAGAATCTACGATATTGTCAATGTGCAATTGAAACGCACGCCACTTCACACTATCGTTTCTTAGCATTCATACGGCGTGATTTTCTAGCTAGAGTCGTCAAACGCGATGCTCGCCAACAATCATGTGTCTCGCTGAATTTCGTGGGCTTCGACGCTCGAAACCAGCGGGACAATACAATGCTGCACGCTAAGCAGGGACGAATCTGAAGGTCTGCAATTTCTAATCAGATCTTTGCAAAAGTGACGTCAATCGATTCCTTACAATTTTATATATAATGTTTGTTCATAACTGCTTTCTGCGTAGGACGTGTAATAAGTGTATTTCATGTTCCGTTTCGGTGCTTTGCTAGTAAAAAAATGTCTAACCTAACAAACTTCATTTTCTGGGGACATCTATTTTCCCTTTTCACTTATAATTCCTTACTGCCACCGTAGAATATTGTAGCATAAGCACATTTCAAGTAAATGTACAATGAATTTTCTACGTTTGCAGTACCAGCCGACTTCCGTTTAAATTTTTATAAGGACAACGCAACAGCTGAGAATTTATTTCCTTATTCAGAATAAAATTCGGAAATAGCAAACAGCTCCCTCTCGCGTTTACCAGGCAATCGGCGATCTATCGGTATTACCATTTCTGTGCAGAAAAAACCTGCTGTAATACCGACCTGCCGAATCGGCCAGGTCACGTGACGTGTCTACCCCCTTAAAAAGGCCATAGAAATCGCCAAACAAAACTATAGAGATAAAGATGTAATTATACTAACCGACTCAAAGAGTGTATTAAAGAGCACAGCAAGCAATAACGAAAAGGAGAAAAATAAATGGATAGAAGAAATAAGGAGAGACCTAAGGGAGATTAATTATAGGAGAGAGGAAGTGAGAGAGGAGTCCCGGGGAGGGAATAGGACAATTAAGATGGCGTGGATCCCGGCTCATAGAGGGATTGATGGGAATGAGAGGGCGGATCCAAGGGCAAAAGAACAGACGGAAATAGAACCAGACCGCAGCATAAAGATCCCAATCTCGGATCTAAGAACGGATATGCGGGAACGATTATGGAGGGTCTCGGCGAGAAAGATGCAAGAGGAAGGAAGAGTTAAGGGAACAAGGTACTTCACGGAATGTGAGGTCAACACTGGAAGTAGGAAACCGTGGTTTAGGAATCTGGGGAGACTGGAGAGACAATCAATAAACTTCCTAAGCAGAATTAGGGCAAATCATTACAATCTAGGCGAATCATTATATAGGAAAAATCTAATAGGATCACCAGAATGTGAATGCGGAGCAGACATCGAGGACATAGAACACGTGATATGAACATGCAGTAGGTACGAGACAGGAAGGAGCAGCCTGAGGGAAAGCTTGACGAGGAGGGGAAGACGAGAGGGGGAGAAGATTGGAGGAATAGTGAGGATTGGAAAAACGAGCGCGGCGAGGGTGATCGCGGCGTTCTTGAGTAAGATTAAGAGGGACATATAAGGGATTGGGGTGAGAGAGGGAGAGACGGACAAACAGGGAATAAGGAATGTGATGAGTAGATTTAAGTAGAGTAAACCAAAGACTGATACCAAAGATATATAGAAACACATGTACATACGTTATAGACATAACATATATATTTATATTCATATTTTTATATCTACACGCTTTCAGGTGTAAGTTTTTCATTATGTTAGGTTTCACATAGTTTATAATGTAAATAGAATTAGAGGATTACTTAAATAGATGATAAGAAAGACTGTGAACAATGGCTGAAGTAAGGCATGACTAGAGTTCCTTGGGCAGTGTAGAATCACGCCGATTCTAAAGCGCCACCTTCTATAGAAGGAAAAATAAAACCAAACCATATATAACATAGCATATATATATTTGGAAAGAAAAAAATATTTGAAAAAGTATATATATATATATATATAAGTTGATTAATGTTTTTTCTCTTCTCTGCACTTCCTCTGCAATCCTAGACGGAACCATTCCGCTGCTTCTTTATTAAAGTCGACCTCGCGGAAGTCAGCATAGCTATGTTTTAAAATCTCTTCTCAAACGTTTTCTGTCTGACATATGTATTAATTAAAATATCTCTCCAACTTAACCTAAAACCAATGTAATAATTGTTTATTGCAACACGCCACATTTAATCTTCGCGTAAACGTTAGATTTTGCACTCTAAACACACCGATGCTAAACGCAGTCCTTATTTTAACACGTTCCGTGCAGGAGTTTTGCAGCAGGAAACGTTACCACGTTTCGAAGGTCACGATCAGTCACTCGAGCAACCGGTAAATTATATTTCTCGTTTATGTCGCTGTTATGTTCTATTTATGAAACAAAAATTACGGAATACTTGTGACACCTACGTTCCATGACATTTACATCTGGATTAATATGTTGCCTATACGTTACCCACACAGCACCATAACATTGCAGCAACGTCTCTGCAATATTGCGGTGCAAGATTGCAATGTTGCACAATAACATTGCAGAGACGTTGCATGTTCAGTCCTATGTCCGCCTTCGCAATATTGCGGGTGTGTATTTTTGCAATGTTGCGGCAGCATTGCAAACATGTAGTCCTGCAACGTTCCGGCAATGATTCTGCAACGAAACGGCAAAATTGTGGCAATGATCCTGCAACTCTTCATAAATATTGCGATGCGAGATTGCAATGTTACAGCGTATCATTGCAGCGCAGTTGCGGGTTCACTTCTATGTCCGCCTTAGCAATATTGCAGAAGAACATTCCCGCAACGTTTCGGAAATTTACAGCAATGGTCCCACCGCAACGTTTCGGGCAGTGGGGGACGCGACGACATCAATATGTGCAGAATCGTAGTAGTATAACGCTCGTGTGTCTTTTTCTCATAGAAAATATTTTTACCCCAGGGGGATTCGAACCGAGGACCTGTAGAGTCGTAGGCGAACACTTTACCGCCGCAGCTACAACTGCTGATTGATAAGATTGCTTACGTATTCGAACTTATACTCCTACCGTGCAAAACTTTAAACTCAAATTATTCAAAAATGAAGGCTCATTTGATAAACCTATTAGGGATTTTTAACACTGTAGGTGCGGACTCTAACTTTAACCCGGTGTCATTTTAGGTGAGGTTGGAAAGTAGTCTTTAGACTAAACCTTTGCATTTATCTTTTCATCTCTCTTTTCTCTTGCTTCATTGTATATACGTGATTGTGCAATAAAGACGTTTAATAATAATAATAATAATTTCAAACATTAAAATATAGAGTATTTACTCTATCTAAACAAATTAAATTCATTTTCAATTCTCTTCTATAATTTAAATTCATGCACAAACAACTCTCACAATAACACTTTTTTCATATCTTCAACGGCCAATGAGAAATTCTAGCATATCCAGTTAAAGGAAACATGATGTAGAATCTACTCGATGTCATATTTTAAATTTCGTCAAAGTCATAGTTGCTTCAGAATATTGCTGTACTGTTTCTACAATATTTTCACTACAGTATTGCACGGCAATATGTAGGCAATTTTGCTGGGTCGTTGCCACTGAAACATTGCACATCGATGTGCGCGTAATATTGCCGAAATATTGTAGGATCGTTGCCAGTGGAACATTGCACGGCGATGTGCGCGCAATATTGCCGAAATATTGTAGGATCGTTGCCACTGGAACATTGTACGTCGATGTGCGCGCAATATTGCAGAAATATTGTACGATCGTTGCCAATGGAACATTGCACGGCAACGTTCTTGCAATATTGCTGCAATATTATAGGATCGTTGCCCAAGGAATATTGCACGGCAACGTTCTTGCAATATTGCTGCAATATTGTAGGATCATTGCCACTCCAATAATGTACGGCAATATTGCAGGAACGTTCCTACAATATTGCAATGCAACCTGCAACAACGCAATATTGCAGCAACGTTCCTGCAATACAGCTGCAACGAAGTGTGCTGTATGGGTAGAAGAGTTACGTAAAAATTATATATTTTGTGTGACTTTTCAGGTATGTTCATAGGTAATGTTGCTGCTATGTTCTATCTATGTAACAAAAGTTACAGAACATTGTGATACCTGTATTACGTAACGGTTATATTTTTTGTACATGTAACAAAAGTTACAGAATTTGTGACTTCCATGTTACGTAGTATTTACAAGTTGTGCTGTGGGGGATACGAGAGCCTGCGGTTCTGTTCAATAGCCTTCAAACCCTTGAATTTACCCCGGACGCGGATAATAAATAACTTCATTTTTCCTTTACACATCTGCTTACCAAATTACGCTGGGTGCGCAGCAGTTCGTCCTGTAAAGCTCATAAAATATGGTCTTCGCTTTCAATAATTATCGCTGTCCAAGAAGAATATAAAAACTCGGGTTGAGAAAATCCAGGAACCAATAAAGCCATCAAATTTCGTTAGGAGTCGGTCCGCGATCCTTAGGACGAAGTAACCGATGTAGTTAGGAAGCGTGCTTCGACCACCGTCCAAAAGTCTCGAATTAAATTAACCGTAATCCATCCAACTGCATAGCTATTTGTAAGTTTGAACATTCCCGCGCTTACCTCACGAGCATCAAACGCATCGAAAACTGTTCCGTTTCGTTGCTGCGGTTCATGCGCTGCTGGTGTTGCGTGGCCGTCTGGATTCCTTGGATCCTTCGTGGGGAATTTGGCGAGGAACGATGCCCGTGGAGTGCTAAAGCACTCTGCTCCTTGGACGCGGATTATTTGAGTGATAAATATAATGAAACTATTTGAACTTAGTAAATTTGTAACTGTAATGGAAGAAAATAAACGATTTTAAACACAATTTCAATCTGAACAGAACTTTTATTTATACGACTACTCGTGATGGCTTGTTGCGACTCCCGTCTAGCGGCGCGTAATTTAAACTCCAGAAGCGTGAAGTTCGAGGCGGGTCACACGAATGTAATAGGAAAGGGAGACAAGGTGAAGTTCGCACAAGCCCGAGGGGTTTGAAAATAGTTAGAGATCCTTTAATGAGAGGACTTCAAGATTGAAAACTAATCGATATCCACTTGGCAACGGGTGTTTGAATAAATGAACTTCTCCTTCCTTTCTTCTCCTAGGTGTGTAATTCCAGCGCCATGTAGTTAAACGCTTGTTGTTGTGTCAAATCGACGAATAGGATTAATTAATTAGGAAATTTGCGATTGGCTCTTAGAGTCTTAGACATTTTGAAATTGACAAAAGGTGTACAAGACCCGAGGGACCTTTCGGAAGCGTCACTCGAGCCTAGAAAGCAGAAGCGAGCACACGTTCAATCAAAAATCCACATAAACTTTATTTATTGTTTAATTATTTCGTTGCGTTTATTAAAGTTATCAGTTATTCGTGTTTTAATCGTTTTATTATTTTATCATCATTAAAAGTATTATTCATTTTCCTTAAAAATATCGCGTCCAAGGAGCAGAGTGCCTTAGCACTCTACGGGCATCGTTCCTCGCCTAATTCCCCACGGAGGATCCAAGAAGACCAGACGGCCACGCAACATTTTGGTGACAGCGGTGGGATTTTTTCAAATTCGCCGGCTCGTGGACGCAGGATCTGAAGAGCAGCTATCTACAAATCCAGGCGGTACTTCTTCCCTGGGTATTGGACAATCTTCCCCGACGCTGCACGCACTCCGACGGAGGTTCACCATCGTCGAGACCAGGCATGGAACTAAAGTGAACGCAGCGGCCGTTTTTCGGAGGCAACGCCTCCTTTCTCCCGCCGCGCGTCTTGGCCCCCGCGGCGGGCCAAGGAACTTCGAGCGCCTCAGACCCGTACCATATGAACCGCGCGTGGCGCATTGGGGCGACACCCGTATCAATAGATTTCCCCATCACCCATGGGGTAAAGCGATTCCTCGCTTTCAACTTTAATATGTACAACGTCGACCAGCCTCCCCGTTAATATTTTAGATATGCCCAGCACGTCTAAACGTGCGCGAAAATTAAGTTTTCCCAAACGTATTTAAAATTTTGATAGTAAAACGCGTTTTTCCTATCCATTTTTATCGCGTGACACAGTGGAATAGTCCTACAGGGGATACCACTGACAAAAAAAAACGCATCAATAATAGTACCCCATGGGTGATGCAGAAATCTATTGATACGGGTGTCGCCCCAATGCGCCACGCGCGGTTCAGATGGTACGGGTCTGAGGCGCTCGAAGCTCCTAGGCCCGCCGCGGGGGCCAAGACGTGCGGCGGGAGAAAGGAGGCGTTGCCTCCGAAAAACGGCCGCGGCGTTCACTTTAGTTCCATGCCTGGTCGAGACCAATCACCACTGCGTAACTGACGTCAACCACCGTAGTTGTGAGAGTTAATTTAAATCTGATTATTGAGTTCATTGTTCATCGTTCATCGTTCTATAATTCGCCGTAGTTATTAAGATAGTTATTGTTCCTGCTAAGTTAGTTAATATTCGCATTACGAGAATGTGGCGTATTAATCGAAACGCGTTAAGATGGAGGAGGGAACGGCAATCTCGGTCTATCAGCCTACAAAATCTTGAGGCCGAGGATATATCCGTTCAGCCTGCGCGAGTAGAGCCTCCATTTGCCGTGTCACGGCCTCGGCCGCCGGTTATTCCGCCAACGCAAATAAGAAAGTCTGTCGATGATTCGTCTGATTTAAGGAGTAGCTTAGTTTCTCAGAACATGGTTACCGTTACTAACTCTCAACCCTCAGTTGATATGCCACTAGCTCGGGAGCTAAGTCCTACACCGCCACGAATGAATCCGCCCGTCGTAAATTTACCCGAACTGAACAATGGGTCGCTCGAGTGTAATTCCTGCTCAAAATTCGTCAGAATTAGCGGATATTCCGCCTAAATCTTATCTTTCGTTAAAGTTGGTAAAAGATTCAATTCCCAAATTTGACGGAAAACCCGACTCCTTGATAAAGTTTATTAAATAATGTAAACTAATTGACTCGAAAGTAAAACCTAACGACCGCGAAAATCTTCTTTTCCTTATTCGAGGAAGGATTGAAGGTCACGCCGATTTAGCGTTATCCAATCGACGCGAAGCTACGACTTTGGACGAATTAATCAATTTATTAAAGAAAATCTTTGCGCAGTCCTTTAATGTCCATGACATGAACGCTAGAATGATGAATGCATATAACCAGAATCAGAATATAGGCGAATCAGTAGAGGTATTCGGGGCCCGAATAAACGAAACATTAAATAGTGGACTAGAGACCGCCCGGGATGCATATAACCCAGAACAATTAGTCGGTGTCAATGATTTACTGAAGAACACGGCAACAATTAGCTTTATTAAGGGACTTCAAAATCAAACCACACGATTCTACTTGAACAGACAAAAGGATAGCGGACAATTACCTGATCTCGAGACCGCCATCACCATCGCTAGTAAGATTGAATCCGAGTTAGTCGAACGTCCCGGGTCATCTCCATTTCCATCCTCACGATCTGTTATCACAAGCGCAAAAATCTTTAAAGCGGATTTTGAAAATCGCAAATGTTACCTTTGTAACCAAGCAGGACACTTACGCCGCGATTGTCCTAATGCCAAGGGAACTCAAATGAATCTTCCAGTCCGCGATGAGATTAGATGTAATTATTGCAAGAAGACGGGTCATCTTGAGGCTCGTTGCTATAAAAAACAGAATCAGGGTGTTAATCGATCTCACGGTGAATCTTTACATCAAAATAATTTAAACTCGAAATGGGTCCCACAAGCGGGTGCAACGTGGAACGAACCCCTAATTGCCAGCACCCCAACCAACGAGGCTGCTTCCAAGTCAAAGTAAACCGATCTGGTAGTATACCTATAATGAAGTTAAAGCATCATTGCTTCCGAGAAGAGTTCGTCCATTTTCTTATCGACACCGGTTCTCAACTCAATATAGTAAAGCGGAACAGTATAATTCCCAGCACAACCGTAAATACTAACGTCGCTTACAATATTACGGGTATTGGTTCAGGAAGTATACGTACTTGTGGCGAAGTCATCATTAATGTTAATCACATCGATGTGAAATTCCAAATTGTTAGCGACGATTTTCCTATCCCTGAATCAGGAATCTTAGGAATGCCATTTTTAGAAAACCAGAACGCCATAATGAAGTTCGGGAACGATGAATCTAATAGTCTTCAAATCGGTGACGAAGAATTTTTCCTTCTTTCGTCGTCTTCCTTTCGGTTACCTCCTCGTAGTAGGACAAAGAAGGTTATATAAGAAAATTGACCGCTGAACCAGGCGTTTTCATAGGGGAAGCGTTAGTTACTCAACAAAACGGGTCTGCTAAACTATATGCAATAAATACTACTCCTAATCATGTCACTGTAACTATACCACCTGTTGAATTAGAAGCATTCATAGAGCGTTCACCTTCGCCGCGTTCGTCCCGCACAGGAAATCCTAACGTGGATCAGTCGAGGGCCAATTCGAATAGATTAGTCCAGATAGCTAAAATATTAGAATTGGATGGTTTGAACGAAAACGAGCAAACTAGTATTTTGGAAATTATTAGGGAATTCCCTTATCAGTTTTACCTTCCATCTGACAGATTGAACTCCACGAATATCATCCAACATTCAATTGAAACTGTAAACGAGATCCCGATTAATACAAAACAGTATAGGTTCCCCCCCATTCATAAAGAGGAAATAAAGAATCAGGTCAATGCATTGTTAGAAAAGGGTATTATTCAACAGTCATTTTCTCCTTTTAACTCACCCGTTTGGGTGATCCCAAAGAAATCAGACTCCACCGGTAAGCCTCGTTGGCGCATGGTCATAGATTATCGCCTGTTGAACGAAAAAACTGTTAGTGATGCCTATCCACTTCCTAACATAACAGAAATATTAGATCAACTTGGAGGTGCGAAATATTTTAGTACGCTTGACTTGGCCTCAGGGTTTCACCAAAATCCCCATGGATCCCAAATCCAAATCCAAAACCGCCTTTTCGACCCTCAACGGCCACTATGAATTTAACAAAATGCCTTTTGGCCTAAAAAACGCCCCGGCCACTTTCCAACGGTGCATGGACTTAGTCCTATCTGGCTTACAGGGGGTTGAGTTGTTTGTTTACATGGATGACATTGTCCTGTATGCCGATTCTATAGAGGAACATTCTGAAAAATTAAAGAAACTCTTAGCCAGGTTACAAAATGCGGGTCTAACATTACAACCAGAGAAGTGCCGATTCTTACAACGCGAAATTACCTACCTTGGGCATAGTATCTCTAGCGGAGGAGTGAAACCGGATCCCGGGAAAATCAAAGCTGTAAAGTTGTTCCCCATTCCTAAAACTAAAAAGAATATTAAACAATTTTTAGGCCTGGTCGGTTATTATAGACGTTTCATTCCTGATATGGCAAAAACCGCGAAACCTTTGACGCGGTTGTTGAAAGCAAACATTCCTTTTGATTGGAACGTTAATGCCCAACTTGCTTTTGAAAATTTGCGTGATATAATTTGTTCCGAACCTTTATTGCAATTTCCGGATTTCAAACAACCTTTTCTTGTGACCTCGGATGCTTCGAATTACGCTGTGGGAGCCGTGTTGAGCCAGGGCCAGATTGGAAAAGATCTTCCTATTGCGTATGCGTCAAGGACGCTTAACAGTGCTGAAATCAATTATTCCACCATTGAGAAGGAGTTACTTGCCGTTATCTTCGCAGTTGATCACTTTCGACCCAATTTATATGGTCAACAATTCACTTTAATAACTGATCATCGCCCGCTGGTCTGGTTACATAATGTAAAGGATCCTATTTCCCGGATCATGAGGTGGCGAATTAAATTAAACGAGTACGACTACAACATAGTGTACAAACCAGGGAAAGTAAATTCCAATGCAGATGCGCTATCCCTATATGCGCAAAGATAATGCTATTCATTTCTTCTCTCTCGATAGTGAAGTTGTATCTCAAACCACTAAAGATTTATTAACTTATAATAAATTTTCCCTTGAACAAGTTAAACAATATAAACCTAATGTCGGAGAAACAATGGTTTTCCCTAACGAAAAACCTTTTATCTTTCACCTTTTTGTTAAATCCCAGACAACAGAATCGGTAAATCACGCCCATCTTGAATCCTCAGTGACTTCTCTCAAACATCTTATGGACTCTTTAGATGTCAAAACTGTTAGCATCTCTAGAAATGATAATAATATTGAGCCAATTAGTTGGGATTCCATTGAAAGCCTTTTAAAACAGGAATTAAGTAACTCACAATATACTATTACTGTTTGTACTGGCGAAGTTGTAACTCCACTTCCATCCAAGAGACCACTTATCATAAAAGAGTTCCATGAATCTACCATAGGTGGTCACCAAGGTATCCAGAAACTCTTCCATAGAATCAGGGAAGACTTTTACTGGCCTCACATGAGAAAGGAAATAGGAAACTTTGTTCATTCTTGTTCAAGCTGTCAGAGGAATAAAATTCTTTCTGCTAAGACCAAACAACCCATGCGAATAACCGACACTCCTAAAAGAGCATTTGAAAAGGTGCAGATGGATATAGTCGGTCCTTTACCGAAAACGAAAAAGGACAATCGATACTTATTAACTCTCCAAGATAATCTTACCAAATATTCGGACGCAATTCCACTGCTCAGTATTGATTCAGTCTCTGTGGCCATGGCTCTGGCTGAACAATTTATCAGCAGATTCGGGTGCCCTAGAACTATACAAACCGACCAGGGGAGTAATTTTGTTAGCAACATAATGAAAACCTTTTGTAGAATATTTAGAATCCAACAAATTACCTCGACTGCATTTCATCCACAATCCTTGGGATCCCTCGAACGGGCACATCGAGTCTTCATGGACTATCTAAAACATTTTTGCACGAAAACTGACTGGGACGATTGGATTCGTTTTGGTTTACAAAACCGATTTACAAAAGTCCCGTCGGGACGTAACAACTCCCTCAGAGTTTGTTAAGCAACAGGTTCCACGAACGTTTGTCGATTACTTGGATAACTTGTTTTCAAAGGTAACCGCGACACAGGCATTAGCAGCAGCGAATCTAAGGTCGGTATCAAATATATTGGCCGGTGAGTTTCGTTTCGCGAGCAGCGATCGAGGGGAAATCAGCCACCACCATCTGACGATCGTGGATTTGTCAGTTGGAGTTGCGTGGTCCTCGCAGGGTATGGTGGGGTAACGGGAACGCTGCTCGGTTCCGCCTGAACCTAGCCGTTTGGCTGTTATTTATTCTTAGCCTAATAGTTGTGTGCGTTACGAAGCTATGCGTAGACCAATACGAGATGAAGCTATCGCGAAAGTGTCAATGTTCTAACCAATAAAGCTCCTGAATTTTTTCGTAGCTAACGCACACCTATTCTGATGTGTGTATTTCTACGCTGACAGCTCGGTTTGGTCTACACCCCAGAAGCTTGGCACTATCCCCACCATTTCTGGCTCACTCTTGTTCTGCGAAGGCGAGAGCGAGATGGAACGAGAGCGAGTCAGAAAACGTTGAGAAAAGGAGCACCGAGGCAGGCAAACTGTGTGGTGGGAGAATACCCCTCACGAAACTCACCGGCCAATATATATGATACCGACTTTAGGAAGGGCAAAGCAAAGGAGCAAACTCGATTATGATAGGAAAGTAAACCCTCGTAAATTTTCTGTAGGAGACGATGTATATTTGTTCAGGGAACCAAAAACATCAAAATTCGACTCCAGCTGGTTAGGACCATACAAAATTCTTAGAATGTTTAACGACTTAAATGCAGAGATAGGTGTAAGAATTAACAAAACTAAAATAGTTCATGTGAATAAACTAAAATTAGCCTGCGTAAGATTAGACTCCTTATAGACAGTTACCTTTATTATGATACCTTTGTTGTACTCCTTTATTGTTAGAATGTGCTACACCACCATAAGTTAAGATCACTTTCTTCCAATTGTTTGCGAATTCGATGCTGTGTTAGTTTAATTTAAAATTTCATGTACTATTATGTATTACCCGGAATTAATCTGGAGACGACACAGTAAACATTCCGTAGCATTTCTCGAATCGCATTCTTCGCGGGAGCCTGGGTGGACCGAGTAGCTCGGGCTACCGTGGCGAAGGTGAGGAGGGGAAGCTCGGAAATACTTCATTGCGAGAAGTTTACTTATAGATTAAATTAACAATGTAAGTCAACTATGACAAATGTATTTTCTTTTTCGGAAAAGCTGTTTCCATTGGAAAACACCTTTTGTATAAGGGGGGAAGTGTTGCGACTCCCGTCTAGCGGCGCGTAATTTAAACTCCAGAAGCGTGAAGTTCGAGGCGGGTCACACGAATGTAATAGGAAAGGAAGACAAGGTGAAGTTCGCACAAGCCCGAGGGGTTTGAAAATAGTTAGAGATCCTTTAATGAGAGGACTTCAAGATTAAAAACTAATCGATATCCACTTGGCAACGGGTGTTTGAATAAATGAACTTCTCCTTCCTTCCTTCTCCTAGGTGTGTAATTCCAGCGCCATGTAGTTAAACGCTTGTTGTTGTGTCAAATCGACGAATAGGAATTCAATTAATTAATTAGGAAATTTGCGATTGGCTCTTAGAGTCTTAGACATTTTGAAATTGACAAAAGGTGTACAAGACCCGAGGGACCTTTCAGAAGCGTCACTCGAGCCTAGAAAGCAGAAGCGAGCACACATTCAATCAAAAATCCACATAAACTTTATTTATTATTTAATTATTTCGTTGCGTTTATTAAAGATATCAGTTATTCGTGTTTTAATCGTTTTATTATTTTATCATCATTAAAAGTATTATTCATTTTCCTTAAAAATATCGCGTCCAAGGAGCAGAGTGCCTTAGCACTCCACGGGCATCGTTCCTCGCCTAATTCCCCACGGAGGATCCAAGAAGACCAGACGGCCACGCAACAGGCTTTCCAGGCTCAAGTGACGCTTTCTAAAAGTTCATCGCTTTTCCACCTTTTTTTAATTACAAAAGGTCTTAGATTCTAAGAGCCAATCGCAAATTTACAGATTTATTAGCTAAATTCCTATTCGTCGATCCGATTCCTTTCGGTTATCGATTTTTGCAAAAACGAGCGTTTAACCACATTGCGCTGTAATTACACACCTAGGTGAAGGGAGGAAAGTGTGATTCATTTATTCAAACACCCGTTTCCAAGTGGGTATCGATTAGTTTATAATCTTGAAGTCCCCTCATTAAAAGAATCTCCAACTATTTTCAAACACCTCGGGCTTGCGCGAACTTCACCTTGTCTCCCTTCCCTATTACAGTCGTGTGATCCGTTTCGAACTTCGCGCTTCTGAAGCTTATACTACACGCCGCTAGACGGGAGTCGCAACACTTCCCCCCTTATACAAAGATCGGTACACTCGGGGCGGTATTCATAAACGTGTCTTAAGCAAATGCTTAAGATCATCTTCTAGAGCAGGCATGGAACTAAAGTGAACGCAGCGGCCGTTTTTCGGAGGCAACGCCTCCTTTCTCCCGCCGCGCGTCTTGGCCCCCGCGGCGGGCCAAGGAACTTCGAGCGCCTCAGACCCGTACCATATGAACCGCGCGTGGCGCATTGGGGCGACACCCGTATCAATAGATTTCCCCATCACCCATGGGGTACTATTATCGATGCGTTTTTTTTTTAAAGCGATTCCTCGCTTTCAACTTTAATATGTACAACGTCGACCAGCCTCCCCGTTAATATTTTAGATATGCCCAGCACGTCTAAACGTGCGCGAAAATTAAGTTTTCCCAAACGTATTTAAAATTTTGATAGTAAAACGCGTTTTTCCTATCCATTTTTATCGCGTGACACAGTGGAATAGTCCTACAGGGGATACCACTGACAAAAAAAAACGCATCAATAATAGTACCCCATGGGTGATGCAGAAATCTATTGATACGGGTGTCGCCCCAATGCGCCACGCGCGGTTCAGATGGTACGGGTCTGAGGCGCTCGAAGCTCCTAGGCCCGCCGCGGGGGCCAAGACGTGCGGCGGGAGAAAGGAGGCGTTGCCTCCGAAAAACGGCCGCGGCGTTCACTTTAGTTCCATGCCTGTTCTAGTGGACGGTCTTATTTCACTTAAGACATCAGGTATTCATAAACGTTGCTTAAGATGATCTTAAGCATTTGCTTAAGAATAAGCAATTCCTTATATCATATAAGCACTGTCTTTATAAAGCATTTGCTTAAGACAATGCTCATTCACATTCGGAAATTTTCGGAATAATTCTGTTAGAACAACCAATGATTGAAGGATATTCCATTCGTTCCTAGGTGGGCGACGGAGTAGGATACTCTAACATGTGTGAGTAACGCGTGTGAGCGAGAAGTTATTTATTAATGATTTGCAGAAAAACTTTTTTCCACTGCCATTGTAGTGTTTGTTTTTATCATAATAAACTAATATATAAACCCAACAACTAAACTGATGTAATGTAAAAATAAAAACACCTCAGATTGTGGAGACTCCATTTAATTATAATTTATTTTGTACATAATTGATATCAATGTCAACGTTAATTAGGGTTGCCATCTTTTTTACAAAAAAATAACGTACATTTGCTTTTGTGGGGTATAAAAAAAGGTACGCTCAACAAATTAAAAGTACATTTTAATCTTATTAATTTTTATTTCTTCCAAACATATTTTCTATTGCTTTTAGCATTACAGAGTAAATTTGTATTATTTTGAAATATCTCAATAACGTAAGATACTTTATTTTAAAGTACGGGAGGCAAACCTAACGTCAATGTTCAATAAATCCATTTTTTCACTATGTGCACTTCGATTTCGCTCTCTACTTGCTTCATGTAAGTAATGGCGGGTATTGGCCAATAGGATGCAATAGGATGGTCTTAAGACGGTCTTAAGACGTCCAAAACGTTGTCTTGAGAATATTACCACACTTTGCGAGAATAGGATCGTCTTGAGACTCGAATAAGATCATCTCAAGCAAATGCTTAAGACACGACCTTAAGCATTTGCTCAAGTCACGTTTATGAATCTAGGCGGCATCTTAAGCAAATGCTCAAGACGATCTTAAGAACATGTGACGTCATACAAGTATTTACTTGTTTGAACAAGATTTTGCTCAAGCAAATGCTTAAGCACGACCTTAAGACGATCTTAAGTCACGTTTATTAATCTAGACGGCATCTTAAGCAAATGCTTAAGACGATCTTAATCTTAAGACACGTTTATGAATACCGCCCTCAGCGACGAAATCGGCTTCCCTTCGGAAATTTGGCAACGTTGCATATCACTAGAATCACTGAGCTATGCCTAGTGCCATGCAACGTTGCCAAATTTCCGAAGGGAAGCCGATTCTGGCGCCTAGTGTACACTCGGGGACGAAATCGGCTTCCCTCCGGAAATTTGGCAACATTGTATGTCGGGTCCCCCTGTGTCGAAGAACCACTGAGTTATATCTAGTGACAATGGTGACAATTTTACAAGTTATTACTTAGTTTGCTAAAATGAATTGTGCTTGATAAAACATTACACGTAAGAGAATGACGGGCTCGATTCCTAATCTATTTGGCAAAGAAGTAGCATGTATCGTTGGTAGAAAGTTTTTAAACTGCCAGGCCGAAGTCTAGGTAAACGCACAAAATCCCCATATCGGTGTTCCAGCACGGGAAGGCGAGGGAAGGCGTTTTGTTCGCCGCGACCCCAAGGTAACCGTCGTCCGCATAACACCCTCTCACTTGCACATAAAGCCCTGTCCTTGTTTAGCACCATCCCTGTCTACCGCATGCTCTCCGTCACTCCCGTGCAGCGAATTGGCGCTAAGAGGCTAGTTATTTCTTACGAAGGAGCAATATCGATGGTCCTCACTATTGTTGCGTGTTTTCGCGGTGATTTTTAAAATAGAACGCGGGTTGGTGCCCGTGGAGTGCTGGAGCACTCTGCTCGTCGGAGTGCGCGGGTGTTATGAAATAAATGAAACTATTTGCTCTGGTAAAACTTGTATATATTTATATTTTAAAGAACTTTAGCGATTTATTGTGTGAGAACAGGATTTTTCTTTCAAGTGTCAAAATCGTTCTGACTTCCCGGAGTCCTCCGTCGTTGCTCCTTCCTTCCTTGAACGTGGTGCCCCTTCTATCCTTGCGCGTCTTCCCATTCCTTGGGCCAATCAGGACGGAGTATGCATCGGGTCCAAGCGGGGTAGGCCGTCCGTCGGATGTCAGTACGCCCCCGTGAATCGGCGTCCATCTTTCCCTCCGTCTTCGGGTGGTGGTGGAAACTCGGTGGAAGCGCGCTTTTCCGTTACACATCGGGGTGCACACGTGGGAAGAGAAAGTAGGCTCGGCTCCGAGGATCGAGTAAACAACCCTTGAAGGAAATTTATGACTGCCTTAGCGTCGCCAACACTTCTAGAGTCAATCGACACTCCTAAAGACTAACAAAGGACAAGGCCTTCTCAAGAGATTACGTGACTTAGAAGAAACTCGCGATTCGTTTCGGGGTCTGTTAATAGGTATCCTCTTCCTGTTTGCGAGCTCTGCCCAAGATCTTTCCCACGAATGCCACCCGCATTGTACATTCTTTATAATACTTTCTTAATCATACGCGGACATCTACTTTCAAACTTCGCTCTTAATTTACCTATCGATAATATACATTTCCGTGGCTACGTTCGCGTCATCACGCAACACTATCTAACTATGCAATTCTAATCGCTTTGCTTAAGAACTGCTGCTAAAGCTGATAAAGCATTAAACTTAGCATAATAATAATCAAAAACATCGAAATCCATTAGGAACACACGATGTTTTTGATTATTATTATGCTAAGTTTAATGCTTTATCAGCTTTAGCAGCAGTTCTTAAGCAAAGCGATTAGAATTGCACGGATATCAACCCACGATTTTCAATACCGATAACTATCGATAGTGAGGACCATCGATATTGCTCCTTCGTTAGAAATAACTAGTGTCTTAGCGCCAATTCGCTGCACGGGAGTGACGGAGAGCATGCGGTAGACAGGGATGGTGCTAAACAAGGACAGGGCTTTATGTGCAAGTGAGAGGGTCTTATGCGGACGACGGCTACCTTGGGGTCGCGGCGAACAAACGTCTTCCCTCGCCTTCCCGTGCTGGAACACCGATATGGGGATTTTGTGCGTTTACCTAGACTTCGGCCTGGCAGTCTAGAAACTTTCTACCTACGATACATGCTACTTCTTTGCCAAATAGATGAGGAATCGAGCCCATCATCCTCTTACGTGTAATGTTTTATCAAGCACAATTCATTTTAGCAAACTAAGTAATAACTTGTAGAATTGTCACCATTGTCACTAGGTATAACTCAGTGGTTCTTCGACACAGGGGGACCCGACATGCAACGTTGCCAAATTTCCGGAGGGAAGCCGATTTCGTCCCCGAGTGTACGTCTTTAAGACATTTACACGCAGTTGTTTAAAAAACGTCTTGGCATGGACGTCTTAGAGACGTCCTAAACACTTACTCGGATAGACGTCTTAGAAACATCTCAGGACAGACGTCTTAAAGACGTCTCAACACAGACGTCTTAGAAATGTCTCCGCGCATACGTCTTAAAGATGTCTCACCACAGTCGTTTAAAAGACGTCCTGGTACAGACACCTTTAAGACGTCTCAACTCAGTCGTTTAAAAGACGTCCTGATACAGACACCTTTAAGACGTCTCAACTCAGTCGTTTAAAAGACATTCTGTAACAGACGCCTTATGGGCGTCTCAAAGACGTCTATAGACAGACGTCTTAGAAATGTCTCCGCGCAGACGTCTTAAAGACGTCTTAATATGGTGTAAGCCGTTCAGACCAAAAACAGACGTAAAATGGACGTCTTAAAGACGTCGTGTGCTATCTGGGCAGGTATGGAAACTCATTTAGTTTTAGGGAGTTTACCCGAGGATGCAGCTGGAACAATTGACTTCATTTCTTTCTTTGATAAACTCTTTGATATATGCAATTCTTCTAACTTATCAAGTTCTAAAATGTTTAACAAGGCATTTAGTGGCCAACAAAATTATATAGATTTTCTTAATACAGCTTTAGAATTTTTAAATCAATTAAAAGTAATTAGTGATGAAGGAAAAAATACCACATCATATGTCAAATGTATTAAGGGGTGGAAAATAACTATAAATTCTTTAATAAATATTTGGACATTTTTAAAAGAAAAAAACATTTCGTTTATTCTCACTAGACGTTTTAATCAAGATTGTTTAGAAAACTTTTTCGGTAGTATTAGACAACAAAGTGGAAATGTTACAAATCCAACGTCAATTCAGTTTGCAAGAGCATTTAAAAAATTATTTTTGGTAGATTATTTTCATTCGGAATTTATGAACTGCAGCAATGATTTCGATAAGATATTAACAAATTCACCCAATTTATCCAAACAAGCAGCTTCTATAATAATTGATCCACCTGTTAGGGAAGCTTTTCTTGTAGAAAATTGCGACTATCACGAGAAGTCTTTGCCAGAACAAAATGCTTTCAAATATGTTGCTGGATAATTATTAAATAAGTGTTTACAAATTCATTGTTGTGATATATGTAAGAAATTTGCTACCGACGATACTGAATTAGATGCAAGTAATTTATTTCTTCATTATAAAGCGTATAATAAAGAATATAATATGTATGGAGGTTTAAAGACTCCACATGAAACTTTTTACAATTTCGTATTTTCTATGGAAACAGTGTTTTTTTCAAATATTGAATCCCTTTTACCCCATCAGGACGTAGGCAAGAATTTATTGTTATTATTAAAGGATTTTGTAGGTTTTTCACATCCTTGTACCAAATTCCCGTTAGAATATTTATTAAAATTATTTATCCGGTTAAGAATTTATTATGTATTAAAAAATAGTAATAGAAGTTTCAAAATATGTACAAAGCGAGATAGGAAAGTGTGTATACTTATGAACATGTAAATATTTTGTAAACGTATTTATATGTATGGATTGAATGTATGTAAGAAAATGTATAATATTGTATAAGAGTGTATAAATGTATGTGGGCATAGCATAAGTAGCGAGCGCGGGTGTTGTACGCAGTGCTGGGGCGAGGTGGGCAGGAGAGTGTTCTGTGTAGAGTTATCTGCCGCCCCTCTTACTAAAGCGCAAATGTAGTCGTGGGGTTTTAGTGAGTAAAAGTCTCACACTACCCCGATGTCTACAAGGGAAGGCGAATCCAAGCCCTCTCTTGGAGACGTTGGGGTATCCTATGAGGATTTCCCCACGTTAAAAAAAAGAGAGAAAGTTATGATTATAGATATATGTAATATGTGTGGGCTTTGTGCGGAGGTCTGTACAGAACTGCGTTTTATGCAAATACTGTAAAAGCGAGTTCATTTCTTGGCAATTACATTGCAATAAAGATTAAGTATATACATCTTTAACATACTTGTACACACTATGTATTATTATAATTTATTTTTAATAAATATTCTTTAATTCATTCATAATGTATACTTTTGTTGTACATTTGTAATACATTTTTATATCTTTGTGGTGCAGTGTTTAAAAATTTAAAATTTTTTTTATACGTATATGTCACTTCAACCTTAAACTTTTCAAATCTAGAAGTTATTAATATATATATATATATATATATCTTCACGGAAAACAGTACTGATAATACACAGATAGTTTATAACATAAAATTGTAATACATAGAAGTGAAGCAAGGTCAAGCAAGGACTTCAAAGGTTCCGACCGGAGTGACGCCTCTTATTATACTTACTCTTTGGTGAGAGGCTGATACAGTAGGTATATATATATATATATATATATCGAAGCCGGACTCTCGCGGTGTTGCCATTTTGGCTTCAGCACGGCTAGTACTAGCAGGGTCTGGAGGACTCCGGCGGAGCTGATCACCTACAGGGGCGGTGGTAATGTGTGCGTGAATTGCCTCCAGCGCGAAGCCAGCCACGTGGCGAAAACGCGAAACGAATGTGACGTCACAAATGTACCGACGCCAACGCCAAGCCAAGCCAAATGCGCCACGGGCGCGTACAGATACTACTGCTCATATGGTTTTGTAGACGCCACACCGCCACACGCCTTTAAAGCTGCAGAATGAATAAGGAATCAGGTAAGAAAAATACTTTACTTAATACTTTTGCATGAACAGAATTGTAGTAATGATATATTAGAAATGTACTAATAATGGATATTTTATACATAGGCAGTGATGCCAGCAGTGCTGGATGTAGCAATTCAAGTAAGATACATCTTTAATATATTCATGTCTGAATTCACAGAATTATAAACGAATTTTATGAACAGGTAGCTTCACCATCCCCGCTGCAAGAAAAAGAAAAACACAGAAGCGAGTATTTTGTCTACTTTGGCTGGAGGACCCGGAATTTAAACTGTGGCTGCAACAAGTTCCGCAGAACCCGTATAAGGGAAAATGTAAATGTTGCAATGTAACTATTACCTACTGCAATGAAATCTAATTTACAGCGTCATGGAAATAGTCAGGAACATATGAAGAACATGACATATACAAATAGTGCAGTAGAAAGTACAGATGAATCTACAAGTACGGATGAAGCAACAGGCATGGATGTAGGGACCGAATCAAGTAAGGTACATCTTTAATATATTCATGTCTGAAATCATGGACTTATTAACGTAACATAGTTTCTCTGTTCAATGATTATTTTCGTGAATTGCTTTTTAATACTGTGTGAATAAGATGTAGTATTTTGTAAATAGGCAGTGATAACAGCAAAAAAGCATGGAGACAAACATTTGTGGCAGAGTGGCTGGAGGATCCGGCATTTAAGCCATGGTTGCAACAAGATCCGCAGAACCCATACAAGGGAAAATGTACATTTTGTGATATGAATATCAAAGCAAAAAGATGTAATTTACAGTAGCATGCAGGAAGCCAAAAACATATGGACAATATTAAGTATGGGCAAAGAGTACTATCTGGTGAAGGAACGAGGAGTTTTACAAACGAAGTAAAAGAGGCAGAGATTAGAGTATGCACTACTGCAATCGAACATAATAGACCGTTCAATTCGTTCAACCATTATGTTCTATTAACACAGAGTGTATGTAAAAACCCTAATGTTCTAAAACGCATGTCACTAAGTGGGAAGAAAATGAAAGCCATCTGCCTGAACGTAATTAATAAGTCCATTGACAAAATTATGAAGAAAATGCAGGGCAAATATTTTTCTGTTTTGATTGGCGAAACCACGGATGTGTCAAATTTGAAACAACTCTGCTTCCTAATTCGATACGTTGACAAAGAAAAAATATGTACAGATTTATTAAATTTAATTAGGATTAACGAAGCTACAGCGGAAAAATTATATGACTATTTTAGACAGTCTTTGGAGAAATTTAATTTGCCTATAAGCAACAAGTTGTGCTTATCATTGCCTCATTCTAATGCTGATGTCGAACGATTTGTTTCCATTGTAACACAAATCAAAACTAGAGGTAGGAATAGATTACACCCAGAAACACTAGCTGCGCTCACCCGAATAAAACTGGACATGTCAAACCAAAATGCACACTGTTATGATTATAATCGTATACGAAATTACGGATGAAATGATAGAAGTATTTAATAATAGTATGTACGACAATGAGAAAATACCGGAACAGGTATCAGAATGTCTATTGGCGGATGAGGAGAATGACAGCACTACCGATAATAACAATTAGAAAATATGTATATATTATATTATTGTATATATTATATTATTGTATGTATTATATTATTGTATGTATTATATTATTGTATATATTATATTATTGTATATATTATATTATTGTTGTATTATATTACTGTATATATTATATTATTGTATATATTATATTATTATACATTTATATTATTATATTAGTGTATAAATACATAATGTTTTCATTATTATTTTGTGTTTTCTGTTACCTGCCATCAATCTTACATATATTTCAATTAATTTTATTAGAAACAGAGACGTAAAGGACCTTATCGCCAAGCGAGTAACGCCGCGACCAACCAGCGTCGACAACATATGTCCCGGCAACGCTGATTGGCCGTGGTGTCGGTTCGTCTCCCATCGTGCGTCTTACGTACTCATTACCACCGCTCCCTGTAGGTGTTTCCCTCTGACCAATAGCAGTGCTGGGGACTCCGGCTGAAATTGTATCAGCTCCGCCGGAGTCCGGCACAGCTGACTTTTTACGGAGCCGGGAGTCTACCGCAGTGACGTCAAAGCATGTGACGTCACATTCGTTTCGCGTTTACGCCACGTGCTGGCTTCGCGCTGGCGTCAATTCACGCACACATTACCACCGCCCCTGTAGGTGTTCAGCTCCGCCGGAGTCGTCCAAACCCTGAGTACTAGAGTCGGCTGTGGTAATATGTACACTCGGGGACGAAATCGGCTTCCCTCCGGAAATTTGGCAACGTTGCATGTCGGGTCCCCCTGTGTCGAAGAACCACTGAGTTATACCTAGTGACGATGGTGACAATTTTACAAGTTATTACTTAGTTTGCTAAAATGAATTGTGCTTGATAAAACATTACACGTAAGAGGATGATGGGCTCGATTCCTCATCTATTTGGCAAAGAAGTAGCATGTATCGTAGGTAGAAAGTTTTTAGACTGCCAGGCCAAAGTCTAGGTAAACGCACAAAATCCCCATATCGGTGGTTTAAGGTAGCCGTCGTCCGCATAAGACCCTCTCACTTGCACATAAAGCCCTGTCCTTGTTTAGCACCATCCCTGTCTACCGCATGCTCTCCGTCACTCCCGTGCAGCGAATTGGCGCTAAGAGGCTAGTTATTTGTAACGAAGGAGCAATATCGATGGTCCTCACTATCGATAGTTATCGGTATTGAAAATCGTGGGTTGATATCCGTGCAATTCTAATCGCTTTGTTTAAGAACTGCTGCTAAAGCTGATAAAGCATTAAACTTAGCATAATAATAATCAAAAACATCGATGTTTTCCTAATGGATTTCGATGTTTTTGATTATTATTATGCTAAGTTTAATGCTTTATCAGCTTTAGCAGCAGTTCTTAAGCAAAGCGAGTAGAATTGCATAGTTAGATAGTGAGGACCATCGATATTGCTCCTTCGTAAGAAATAACTAGCCTCTTAGCGCCAATTCGCTGCACGGGAGTGACGGAGAGCATGCGGTAGACAGGGATGGTGCTAAACAAGGACAGGGCTTTATGTGCAAGTGAGAGGGTCTTATGCGGACGACGGCTACCTTGGGGTCGCGGCGAACAAAACGCCTTCCCTCGCCTTCCCGTGCTCGAACACCGATATGGGGATTTTGTGCGTTTACCTAGACTTCGGCCTGGCAGTTTAAAAACTTTCTACTTACGATACATGCTACTTCTTTGCCAAATAGATTAGGAATCGAGCCCATCATCCTCTTACGTGTAATGTTTTATCAATCACAATTCATTTTAGCAAACTAAGTAATAACTTGTAAAATTGTCACCATTGTCACTAGGTATAACTCAGTGGTTCTTCGACACAGGGGGACCCGACATGCAACGTTGCCAAATTTCCGGAGGGAAGCCGATTTCGTCCCCGAGTGTACAATGACGGACGCCGATCCCTGCTGAATGATCCCGAGAGTCGACGAACGAAACATACACTAGTTTCTATTGGCTGAAGGTGTGCGTGCAACACGTATATACGTATTATGTTGACGAAAAATTTCTTGGAGAAGAAAATCTTACCGTTTTCCACTGATCCATGAGACGATATTATGATATCTCTGACATGCGTGGACCGATTCTTATTCGAAAGCTTATGTGCGGGTTACATAAGAAAAATGCCATTAAATATAGAAAATATTGCAGGCGTGATGAGATATTAATGAAATAAGTTTCAGGTTAGGTTGGAATAGCTGTGCTTCGAGTAAAGATACACGGCAGCGACAGGCATATACAAGGTGTCTTTTCTTTCATGCACTTGGCGTCGAGACGCTACCGCGTCTCTAGATTCGTGAAAAGTAAATTTCATTCTAAATTAGTTTTGATAAGAAATCTTGTCTGGTCCTGACATAATATTTCTTTAATTTCATTAGATCATATTGAACATATTTATTATCATTCCCCAGTGCATAAATAAAACTGCAAGACATTAGAAAGATACACAGTGAAATAAATGATGTTGATTTTACTTTGTAACGTTACGCGTACAGAATTTAAGACTACAAATTCTTTCACTATAACAGATCCGACTGGGATCTGACAACAGATCTTAATGAAAATTTCTATTAACAAATTATTTCTCATACATTGTTATGTAGCAAACTATGACGTGTATATTTTATTAATGAAAAGTTCATTGTACTATGTGTGCTTATCAAAAATGTAAAATTTTTGTAATCCTTGTAATTATTATTGAAGGTACCTGTACAAAAATACTTAATAACTTTCCTACTAGATTTATAATGAAACGTGACAGTTTTTATATATCAAAACCTTTTATAAGATATGTAAGAAAATTTATATTAATGAATATTTTACTATATAGTTTACTGTATAGTTTAATTTATTAATTTAATATTAAAAATATCGTGGAATATTAATTTGAATCTTTTGTCTTTCATTTTTAAGGATTTTAGTACCCCATTTTCGAAATGTTGTTTGCTCTTTCATTACAAAACGATTATCCTAAAATGAAAATTAGAAAAGGAATCGAGTTAACTATAGAATATGCTTCAATATTATACATGGTGATAAAAATGTCTCGAGTTGAAAAACATGTGTATGGAATATCAAAGTAATTTATGAAACTGGGTACGATACAAAATAAGCAATTGCATTTTTTTATAACGCATTTTTCATTATCTTTTATGTCTATGGTAATAATTAATAACAAGAAAAAACCTTCATCAATGTGTCTACAGTAATTATTAAAAGGTACAATTAGCAAATTACTATATTGTGTATCCACTTTGTGTAATAATAGGTAATAATATAATTATAAACTTTTTTTCATAATTAGAGCGCGACTTTCTCTTCACGCGTCCAATCGTTTTCTACAAATATAGTATTGTATCTAATTCTTTATATTTATCTTTATTTATATATATTTATATTTATATATCCAGTTGGATTATTATCAATCATTTACTTTTACTGCTATTTATATCAGTTAACCAAATACTAAAAATACAAATGTTTTACATATAGCAGGTTTTAAAGTCATCAAAACTTCGTTCGGAGCTTGTGATCTTAAAACGCACATTCATGTACATGATAAAATATTTGTGGCATTGCAAACAAAATTAAGGAGCTTGTAATGCGTATGTGTGTATAAATGGGCACAAAAGTGAACATTTTACTTAGTATAATTATTATAGTCTGCATAAAAATGGTGGTATGTAATTTAAATGTGTTTACAAACCACACTGTAAACACCAATTATTTATTGAGCGTCAAAAATACACCATTTTCTTTTAAACTGTGTTGAATATCAACAATTGTTACATATTACAACCAACGCATGATCTTTGGTGTATTAGTATTATTTTTATTATAATACATATACAGTATATGCAATTTTATGGCAGACAAACTTTAGAAGCTCCTTAATTATGTGAACATGCGAGAGATTTACTTATCTTTAAAATATTTATATTTACACACAAAGCTTAGTTTGTTTATAGTCTATACAATCATATAAATGTAATATTCAATGATAAAACTGTAACGTAATAATTCCTAGCTCATCCATTTAGTATCGAAGAGAATATTTTACATCGAAATTACAATTTCTCCTCCGCTCGTTCTTAAATTTTGTTATTAAATTACTATGCTTTACATTATACATCATTCCATTATTAATCTAGGGCAGAATCAAATTAAACACGATTTCTATGTTCATTTCTTCATGTTTTATATACAGCCTAAATTCCCACCATGTAAAATAAGCATACTAATATTTACAATATGTAATTCAAGGTCTATATTGAAATAAGTTCCGATAAACAAGCAATATTCTAACTAAATAATTTAATTTAATATTAGAAATAGAAAATAAATTTAACTAAACTTATATCTCGAGTCGACACATCACTCAGTATTTAGATAAATTTGTTAAAAAAAAATCCTATTTGAAATATTATTAAATTCAGTACTCAATATTCACGTGACAGAAATATACTTTTTGAAACATGTGCTATTCGATAGCCATCAAAGCTTTAATAGGTAATATAAAAAAGATATTTCATTCAAGATATTTTATAAAACGTAACGATTTTGGGTTATGAAACAAAAATTTTCGTTACAGAACAGAAAGTTTATCTGTTAAGAAATTTGAATGATTCTACAGCAAGTTAGGGTTTACTTATTTATCAAGTAATAATATAAATTTAACAGTATTTATAAATTGGTCATAATACAATTTTATAAAAATTTTATATGATACAAAAAAGCTATGAATAAAGTAATTATCATGTACTATTTTTGTCACTTCTGAAATAATCTAACTCGCAGATACATATGCATTTTACTTATCGAAAATAATGGAACGTACACAGAATTACAGAGAAATTAATATAAATTAGCAGTGTGATTCTTTTAAATGCAAGTTTCCGACATAAAGAAGTGCTATGATGGCTATCACAGGCTTACTTACTTAGAACTTCCAACTCTCAACTGTATAATTTACATTTATACAATATAAAACTAGATTATCTGTTCACAAAAACAATAATTCATATACATCACATACATATATAATATTATATATACGTATGTATACACATCCTCGTATATTTTAAGTGTTGTCAAAATGGTGCAACTAGTGTTCTTAGTGCACAATTACAAAGAATAGTTAATAGTATGACGATGCTGCACAATTTGAATTATCACTAATGTAATAAAAATTTAAACGGTTCTTATATGTACAACGAGGGATACCTTTATGTATGTATCTTTACAAGAAATTATTTACAAAATATATTCATTCATATATTACCTATCAAATTAACATTGTATTAATCGTTTTTCTATAATAATTATTCGTATTATTTTCATATATTTATGCACGATTTATCCCAACTTTCTGCTTATGTTTCATAAATAAAATAAATCCTTTTTCAATAACCTTATACCTTTGCCCTCTGTAATATTGTAACTCAAGACGAACTTCCTACTGAAAGACTATGTTCATTGAGGCGAGAAAAAACAGAGATCTTACAATACTACATACGACATAATCTGAGTTAAATTCAATAAAATCATGACCTATCACGTATTACACTAAAATTGATTAGAATAGATGTGATTTTCCTTGTGTAAATGTATATAGAAAATTACGATTGTCCTAGAAATATTTCCCAAGTCTTTCTTATATAAATATAAACGGATTCAAAGAAGAATTTCAATTTACATCCTCGAGAAGAATATATTGTTTGAGATAATTGTATATAATTATGATAGGGACACTTCTTTTCATTTGCACGTGAACATTTATCTATACAAACATTTCTGTAATAACTGGACTAAAATAAATATTAAGAATATGAAGTAAATATTTTCAAACAAAGTCTATCAGTGAAGTCGTCAGAGTAGCGACTTAGCCCCACCAGTTAATGAAATTTATCCTTGAGAAACGTACATTAGTTACGGCAGTACAATCAGATTTTACGTTTAATGCAATAACAATTTTGACTTTCTTTTACCATTATTAGCCTATACCAATAATAACGACTTGTAATCATACAGAACAAACAATAGTTTCTTTGTAATATAAAATTGTTTTTGTATTTGCGTGACTAACCTTTGATTTTGATCAAATAATCAATATGTCAACGCTTACTATAATCAGTGTCTAATAGAGTAACACTAAATATTCAATCTAGAAATTTTGTATGTAGTGGCACTGTAACACAACGTTTTACAAATTTACCATTAAATGACGTCCATTTACAATAGTTTTCTTTAAATTTCATACAGGGTCACTAAAACTTGGCAAAAGAAAGTTGCACATTGGCTGGGCAGTTTTGAATCAGTTCAGTTACTTAGATTAAAGTGTGATGCATTGAGCAGATTATTCTGAGTAACTAAACTTTGCTGCTTTGGAGTATAGTGGAATTGAGAACGCTAGACAGCTAAGAAAAATAGTAAAGTTATCTTTAGTTTTTGTTCTCTCGCAGAAGAAAGCTTTAAACATTTAAAAACACAACAGTGATCATCTCCTAAGTGTTTACAAATTCATTTCCAATATACGAATTAATACTCTGTGTGTGTGTGTGTGAGAGAGTGTGAGTGTGAGTGTGTAGTATGGGGTTAGGCAAGGTATGCGCGTCCCTCTTGCAACAAAAAAAAATGAAATACCGTCTAGCACTCCGAACACGATACTCCTGCTACATGAACAGCAGCGTTGTGCGCTATTGATGCATAGAGTTACACCAGGTGGGGTCCAGCCACACGGCGATCACATAACCGTTTATAACAGATACACAGTGTGAGTCGAGTCGGATAGGCCTTGACGAGCGACGGTAGCTAATCACTGTCAAGGTCACTTCCCGAAGGTCATTTGTTTTCTCGGGATATTCGTCTGCGTTTTGCCTGCTCTGCCGCCTCAGCTGTTACTAAAACAATGTTCCCGCTGTACGAGGTCTTTTCAATTAAAATGGTATGTGAAATACATAATTTGTAAATTATATTGTTACAAATATTTATGCAAAAAACAATTAACATTGAAACTTTCTCTATCACATTTAAATATAAACTGAGGCTTGTAAAATAGCTAGAAATGTAAGAAGAACTTTTAAATGAAACTATATTTATTCTATCCATAATAACTTGCACTTATAATATTATAAAATATATATAGTAATATTTTACATACCAGCACCACTTCGAGTTTTCCGTCTTGTAATGTCTTCTGTAGATTTAGTTGCACCCCTAGTATTGCTTGCTGGTGTTGCTAGTGGCAATGTTGTATTCTGTCGAACAGATCTTCTTGTTGTTACTTCTCCTAAGGATTCGTTACTGGATGCGGAAGTACCACGTAGCCTTTCCTTTCCAGCAGTAACTACCGCGGTTGCACTCGGTTGTTTGGTTGTTAATAAACGGCTCTCTCTTTGCACTCTATTACTGGCATTGAAATTTGATATATTACTGGAATTAATTTGACTGCCAGAAACAGTTGTGCTTGTATTTGTTCTAGAATAACAAAAATTTATTTACGTAGCGGGCTCTCATATCTCTGACATATTCAGATACGCACTGCTGCTAAAAGAATGCACCGATGTTGCTTACTTTTGATCTTTAGACTTTGGAGATGGAGCGGATGTTTCGTCTGATAATCGTATTCTTGCTTTTCCTACAGATTCAATCAATGGCTCATCATCAGACGAATCTACTTCTACCACAATGGGACCTGAAAATACAAAAAAATATTTTTATCAGGATGTCCAGGTCCAATTTTAGATGGATATTAACACGCTCTCTTGAAGAAATATGTCAAATTCAGAAAGACATAACTGAGATTGAGAGATAGCTGCCTAACAGTATATGTATTTCAATCAACTGTACAACTGACGTTAATAGACGTGCATACATACATACGTATGACCATAATAGAATCTCATTGTCAGTTTCACTGACATTTACCAATAACAATTACTATCAATGTGAACAAAAATTTTTATCAGTAAATTGTAAGTGGCACTTTAATTACCCTGTTTTTGGCAGTCCTTGTTATATAAGGAAATGTGAGGAAAACAAATGCCTATCTGATGTGTCGCAAAGCAAAATTGTTATACAGGGTGTGGCTGAAATGGTGGTACAATCAGGAAGGTGATCCCTTGCGAAAAATGTTTTCCTAACGAAGCTGTTTCCGAGAAGATCGATTTTAAAAAATTACTAAGTTCGAATGCACTCAACTTTATTCATCAGTAAATACGGTACAACTACGAATCCATTCACGAATCCTTGTGTCGAAATTGTAGAATAGCTTTCTTCAAATGGAGTTTTGATCTGGAAAAAGTCGATTTAAAGGTGGAAATGCATGCGTACTGGATGGATCCTCAAATTCGATATTCTTGAAAACAAAATCTTATCCGAAAAAAGTTATTCAGCAGCTGTGCAATTTCTTAGGCATGTGCACACGTGCCCAAGAAATTTTAAAAGCCTGTCTCTAAAATTAAACACTTTACAAAATAAAACTTTATTCTGCCCTTTTTACTTACTTTGGCGCAAAGAATCATCTCCTTCTCGATTAAACCGCCATTTCAGTCGCACCCTGTATTGTACAGGGTACCCCATCATATAATTCTATTTTATAAACATTTTCTGTAGAAGTCGTATGACGTTGAACGGGAGTTTGACGTAAGTGGAAGTATTTAAGAAATATTCAAACCATTTCTTTCTACAATTAAAGTGTCAGGTTTCTCTTATAGTATACTACATAGGTTAAAGTAACCGGCTTTACCCGGGCAAAACTTTGATTATCGCAAAGTGCCAAGGGGATGAAATAAGGGGACAGGGGTGGGATGTCTAGATTTCACGGTAGTCTATATTTTCTGCAGAGTTCTAGATAGTAATTATGCAAAATTTGGTCCAGGTCGGTTAAAAGGTTTAGGAGTTAATAGGGAACATACATACGTACATTCTATTTTATATATATATATATATATATATATATATATATATATATATATATATATATATATAAAATATATATAAAATATATATAAAATATATAAAATAGAATGTACGTATGTATGTTCCCTATTAACTCCTAAACCTTTTAACCGACCTGGACCAAATTTTGTATATATATATATATATATATATATATATATATATATATAAAATAGAATGTACGTATGTATGTTCCCTATTAACTCCTAAACCTTTTAACCGACCTGGACCAAATTTTGCATAATTACTATCTAGAACTCTGCAGAAAATATATGAAAGAAATGGTTATAAGAAGATTTTGAACAATGTACCCAACTTTTCCCGAAAATGAGTACATTGTTCAAAATCTTCTTTATTGTTAAAACTTTCAGTTGATAAATCAATTAAGTAACTACTTTGACCACTATATTTACCACCTAATTACTAGGCAAAATTATTCAGAGAGCAAACAGTGCAAATCTCGGTTTCAATGCTAATGGACTTTCACTGATTGGCTTTTGAACCCTCCATATATAGATAGATAGCAGGATTTTTCAGCCAACCATCGTCAAATATGGTTTATGAGAAGAAATGAGAAAAACAATTGTAAATTCAAGTGGTTTGAAGCTTGATATAAGTTGCAACAGAAATATAAAATATGATAGAAATGATAACTGATAAGTAAGACGTTTCTAGCGGTACGTCTATACGATGACATAAAAAAAATTCCGGAAGATTAGAAACTGCCTAGAGCAGTCCGCAACACTGAATTTGACCTATACTCGCGAGAGTTGCAGCTAGAGCTAGACTGAGGACACTGCAATTAGCTCTAGACAGTTGATGTATACACTTGATCTGGACACAAAAGTGACGTCGCGCAGATGTACTTTAACGTGCTTCATACTTTTGTTATACCTTTTTAATAAAGTTCAAACAGTCGATATTTATCTAACATTTCTCCCTTATGTCTACTTATGGAACATACTGGCGAAGTTTGACCGAAAAATTCGGAGGCGCTATTTATGGTGTAATACTAATGCTAACAGTATGTTAGTATTCGATAGTAGTTATTAAGGTCGAATTAAAAAGCCTACACATTATTTTAAGATGACGAAAAGTTAAAATTGTTCATCTACTTATCTTAGGTCTTTACAATTACTTATTTGATTGTGGCAAATATTGGAAACTTGTCTTTCTTGCATTATACATGTATAATGTATTCAAGTGAATAACTTGGTATTGGTTATTGATCATTTAGTAATTAGAGACCTCAAAAAAAGTGACATAGAGATTTCAATGCGCTGTTATATATAGTAAGCCAATGGCCTCATTCTAAACATTGCTATTAGACAGTAAAAGAAAAATATTTTCATTATGCAATAGCACCACAAAACTATACACTCCTTGCAGGAAACTTGTTTTACTTTTAAAAATACTTGCAAGTAGGTATTTGAAGTGATACAGTTACGTGGGTTACCCTGTACATAATACACGAACATATAAAATTATATTACTAAAATAAGAATGAAAATAAATAAGATAAAATAAACACCTTTCTTAGCTTTTGCCAGTATGTTGAATCCTTTTTTCGACTGTTCTTCTTTGACAGATACTTGTTTCTTTAATGAACCAGCTTCATCTACACCCATACAAGCTTTAATAAGTTCTGCTGCATTCTCTGAACATTTCCGTTTTCCTGGTCTTGGTTGCGGATCATCAGCAGTACTAGATGCTACAGAACTTTCACTTTCTTGGCGTTTTCTTTTCCCCACTTTTATTGTCGTATTAGGAGATAACTTAGACACTCCTAATTTAGGACTTGCTTTAGCATATGGCGATATGCTGCGTCTCTCTTCTAATTTATTAGGACCATGAGGACTACTTTTTGGAGTCTTTACAATATCAGGACTGTTTAATTTTTGTGATCTAGTCCTTAAAGATCTTTTCTCATTGGTGTCATTTGGAATTTCAATAAGAAGTTGTTCCAGCAGCGACTTCGGTGGTCGTTTAACATAGTCATCTGAATTGTTAGCATTCAACCTTTCCACAAATTGTGCCTCATCATTGTCTTCTATACATATAACATCTTGGCGTCCCTCTAACTCCTGTTTTCTTCTACGCTTTCTTTTAACATGCTCCACATCGCTGGAATCTACTTCTGGATTTTGTGCTGCTGGGCTTGGAGTCTCGTCCCGTTGTAAAACTACTGGATTAGAGTACGTATACAATGGTGGAGTAATTCTAATCGGTTGAGGATCTTCACCAAGGGGTGATTGAATACCTACACTTATATCACTTGCATCATTTACAATTTTCTTAACCAAATCGTCTGTAATTTTTTGAAGATTCGTAGAAGATTCTCTACCTGATATTTGTTGATGGCTTTGTACGTTAGATTTTTGGTTTTGATCGGAACATTGTTCTAACTTAACAGATGTTGCGCTTAAAGTAATGCTAGAGCTTTTCGAAGTATCTAATCGATCGTTTTGCCTAGTATCATCAACTTTTGTATTAATTTTAGATTCTACTTTGATTTCACAACTGAAACTCAGACTCTTAGAACACGAACTGTCTGCCGCTGTGTTAGACTCATTCGTAGCTGTATTATCAAGTCTTTCTGTCTTTACATTACTATAAGCAATATGATTTTGTATTACAGGCACACCATTATTATTTTGTCCATGAGGTTCGTCGCTTAATCTAATTGCACTGTTACCATCTATGACTGTTTTTACATTGTCTTCGGATGCACTCTCGGGGGCTCGCGACACTTCGTGTTTAATGTTTGTCTTACCCTGATCATGCTGGTTAATAGAACCTTCTAATTTAACGCTAGGTCTGTCTTTCTCAGAAAAGTCATTTGTTTGTTGCTGCGTGCATTGCAATAAATTATCACTATCCACGTTACTGGGTACAGAAGCTGTCATAACAGTCACTGATCCTGTCACCAGAGGACTGGACACACTTTTATCATTATCAGTCACTTCTAAACTAGTCATCACTAAGTCGCGACCACTAGTTGATGTTGTTGAAATTGATTTTTCACTAGACGCACCTTTTGTCTCATGCTCACTGGTGTTTGATATATTGTGATTTAAATGATTTTCAAGATAATTTGCTACAGACACAGGACTTAATCTTTGCGGGCCACTGGACTTAAGAAGTTCCGCATGGGAATTTGAACACATATCACTACTACTAGTTGAGGAAGGCACGTTCTTATTGGTGGTTGGTAGGGAGGATCCCCCTTGGACAGCAGTCTTTGTGCTGCTTTGTGTTACTGATTCCGTCGCTGGCCTGTGCAAAGGAGATTCTCCTTGATTCGGTGACTTCTCGGAAAGAGCATCCATCGATTCGATGCCCGAGTCTTCGCCACCTCCCCCGCTGCTGACTCTTTCTGCAGATGCATCTACTCCGATTGCAATTGGGACCGTAGTTTCGAGCAATTTTTGCTTAACTTTTGCTTCTGTCACATTGATCTCCCCGATTGGTAAAGTTGGCTTGCTGGATGGTAAATCAATGTTCTGGGATCTGGGAACTTGGTCCATTGAGTTTCCTATTACCGAACCTTGCATAGTTTTCAATAAACTAATTCTTTGTATGTTATCCACCTTGTTTTCTACTACGATTCTATCGACTTTTTTTACATGATTCTGAATCACTCTTTTGTGAACAAAATGTTCTACTCTATTGTGCCTATTAATGATAGCATTTGTATCGTTCTTTGAAACTATATGGCTCTTTAATTTTTGTCCGACAGTCTGACTTTTTGTTGCAATGCTGGAATTCGTCTTACAGTTATCTGTATCTGTTTTAGTCTTTCCGGAAATAATCCTATTTACAGGCGACTGTGTATTCTTCACAGCAGTTTCTACGTGCGCAGATACTTTGCCTTCCAGACTGGTAGATGAATTTGAATCATTTTGCGCAGACATATTCGGAGCTACTAATCCAGGAGTTTCATTCTCAAATGATAAATTGCTGGTAGGTTTTGCATTTATATTTGGAATTATATTAGTGGAAGAACACTCGGGAATGGTCTTCTGACTATTAAAATGTGTGGTCTCTGCATCTTGAGATTCTGTAACACATATTTAAAAGAAATTATTTACCCAGCAAGTTGTATTAATCAATTCATTAACCTATCGAGTACGTGTGCTGTAAATATACAGTTTGATGATGCGCATTTGCTGGCCGAGCGCCGTGCTTTTGTCACAGACATGGTATGTATACCTTATCCGTGCCTCTGCTCTTGCTCGGTTCGTGCGTCTTTTTCGGGCTCGGCCGGGTGGTAGAACAGAAATTTCTCGCACCCGTCCAAAATGGGTTAAGTAAGAATATCTAATATTTTAAACATCTAACCGTATTTGATACATTACATTAGATTTTAGAAGATTATGAATATATTACATTTACGTTAACTCAAGAAAGTATATCAATGTAAGCCACAAATTTCATATTTACCTCCTAAATGCAGATCTTTTTCATCCATTAGACTTAATCTTCTTCTTTTCTCTTGGCTAATTAAGTCCTTTTTTACACCGTTCACTTCCGTTAATCTTGAAGCAATTGCATTCAAAGTATTATTCTTTTCAATTGCCGATCTATTAATATCGCTATCACTCGTTCGTCTAATTTCCCCCACTTTCTTCACCGTACTGAAATCATTTCCACCCAAGAGTGTATCGGACTTTCTTATGGACTGGCTTGAATCACCTTTGTAATTAAGTTTCCTCCATTTCGTTTGGTTATCTAAAATTCTACCACCAGACAACAAATTTTGTTCACGATGTAAGCCGTCCCCGGACTCCGATTTCTTTTTAGAGTCTCTTCTTTTGGTTTTGCCTGCAGAAAAGTGTGCAGAAGCATAAGAAAAATATTTATTGATTGCAATTTTATGTATATGTTAAAATTACAAAAATAAACAACATTCTTTAAAAGTATGAGCGCAATACACTATTTTATATTAAATTTAATAATTCCGTAACTATAACACAATTTGTTTATTAAAAATGACCCCGACAAAAATATTAATTACTTATATGTATATTACCTCCTCCTATTTTATGCTCTTGCATATGGTTTTGAACATCCATTTCAACTTGATTTTTCGTTAAAGACTGTTGCGTGTTCAAAGCGTGATTTAAAACTGTAGACTTATGCTTCGAAGGAGATGGTATTCTGCTGTTCAATGGTATATCATCGACATCGCTGCTCTTACTGGAACTCGGTTTCGTGATTCCAGTTTGAACGCGTACAACATCTACTGGTAATTCTTGTTTTAAGGCATTAGGTTTCGAAACGACAGTTTGAAGTATATTGTTAACTTTGCTAAGAGCATTGGCGGTATTGATCATTGTAGAATTGGACAATGGTAATTTGGACACAGATGAGGTACCTATAATCATGCTTAAGGATGACTTCTTTTGCAACAATTTGTTCCCGTCTATACACTCCTTCATCTTTTTCAGCTTTCCCCGTCTTTTTATACTAGCTGATTCAGATTCACCGTCTTTCAGCGATTTCTTTTCTTTTTTTCTGATTTGTACTACCGAAGCATTACGCCCTCGTAAAGAAATGTGTAGCGGAGGCACTCTTGGCTCGTCACCAGTTCCTGAATTGGGAATGCCACTGGTAAATATTTTATTTACTGATTTATCAGCTTTTCTAATCGGTGGTGTGTTCACGAAAGAAACATCAACTTTATAAGCTGGCGTAACAGGCTCAGATTTTTCCAACTTTAGTCTTAGTTTGATTTTTTCGCCAGGCATTGGACTCTGCGCAGCTTCTCTGCTAGATTTTACTCTGCTATGTTTCAAGCTACCCTCGCTGGCAGTAGATTTTACTGTGGTTTCAGAATCCGATTGATCCGTGTTTGTTGTTGTATCATTTCTTCTTGAGAAATTACTGTCTGCATCGTCATCGGAAAATATGGAATTTGATCGGTCATTCGATGGCGATGGAAAGGAAAAGAAATCATCTTGGTTATCTACCGCACTTTCTTGTTCCGAATCCGAGCTCTCGCTAGGCATTGGTTCCAGATGCCCGGTTAAAGGATTAATGAGAAACTGTCGTATTTTACCAGTCGACGTGTATTCCGGTTCAGGCGTCTCTTCTTCAGGCTTAGGGGATTCAGAAGCTTCGACCTTGGTAGCGGGCGAAGGGATATTGTTGTTAGAAACATGATTAGCATGAGATCCACATTGCGAAAAGGCACCCTGATTTGATACCTGATTTGTAATAGGCAAACACGTTGTATTGGCCTGAGCACCTTGTGGAATAGAATTATTTCGCGCGTTCCACGTGGTCCCGTTAGCGTTACTCGCGGCAACCTGATAATTTCTGCTGAGAATATTTTGACTCTGTCCGTAACGGAAATCAGTTGTAGCACTCGTATTAACATTCATATTTTTTAGTTGATTATGATGTAACTGTTGTTGCACATTCAGCGTTTGATTCTGCTGTCCTATGTGAGGCTGCGGTGGAACAGGTTGCCGTGAATACGGAGGAGGAGTTTGCTGACGTTGGTTATTTAAGTAACTTAGCCGTTGTTGTGGAACACCCATGCTCACGGTTGAGTGTTGCATTAATGGTTGTTGTTGCAGAAGTGGTTGACTTGAGACTGGCGTGGATTGCAACGATGTATTTATGTTCTGTTGTTGTATTAAGGATTGTTGCGTAAGCAGTTGCGGAGTATTTATGTTCTGTTGTTGTTGCTGCTGCTGCTGCTGCTGCTGCTGCTGCTGCTGCTGCTGTTGCTGCTGAAGCAGTAATTGCCGTTGCTGTAAAGGTGTCCGAATTTGCTGTCCATTAACTGGATGTCTGATTGGAAGTTGACCCTGCAATTGCACCTGTGAAGGTCGGTAAGCCAATTCTTGCCTAAGGGGAAACTTTTGTTGTATTTGTACTTGAGTATGCAACGACGATGCTGGTTGTTGCATTTGTCCACTAGTAGAAGTTTGGTGTACTACTTGTGTCAAATTTTGCCCAGCCGCACCAATTACATTAACTGGATGCTGTTGAGGAATAGTCGAAGGTTGATTAACATTAACAGTTGCAAATGCTGATGTAGAAGATTGAGATAAGTCAGGAATGACTGTTGTTCCACCAATGAGGTCTTCCGTTCTAAGTGAATCTAAATTTGGTGGCGATTCACTAGGCGAAGATATCTCTTTCCTTCTAACTGTCGGTTTTTTAGTAGGTCTCATGCGATTAGTAATTCCAGAACTATCGATAACAGCTGGTGGTAACATTTTCTGACCGGATATCACATTGTTTGGATGCGTGCCAGCATCATTTTGTAAAAGATTTACGAGAAGCGGACTGGACAGAGCAACCTGATTTCCATTACCATTTGAATTCCCTGCCAGATTATTATTGTTTGGTGACAGACTAGATGCGGTGGTAATCGTAGACTTGTACTGATTCGTCAACTGACCAGCTGATGCAACTGATTGAGTAGTAGTATGGCCAGCTGTTAATATTGTTACTGTCGTCAAATTCTCTTGGACAGGATAAGGCGGAGGTGGCTGTACATGATGCTTAAATTGGATAGCATTTTTAATTGTTGTTGCTTGGGACTCGCGACTATGTATCGCTTGGGCAGCATGTGTCATACTAGCAAATGGGAATGGGCCATTGTAGTTATTCCTGGGCGATGCGCTGGGATTAGTTACTGGTTGATTTCCAGAGGCACCAACATTGCTATTGCCCGATGTAGACTGTACGGATTTTGCAAGAAATGGTGGAATGGGATCACAGTCTGTAGGTGCGACTACATTTGGAGAACGAAATTGTGGAATTTTCTCTGACGATGTACCTGGAATAACATAATAGGTATTGAAAGACGCATAGTATCTAATAAGTCAACGGGAATCGCTCTACTCTTATAAAACATCTAGAAACATACCAGCTGCTATTATTTGAGCCACATTACGTAACGCTGAAGAAATACTGGATGTGTTACTTGGACCAGGTAAAGCTGTCTGAGGATCATTTTCAGCATTAGTTGTATCGCTAGTGGGTGCATTTTGAGATTTGGCACCACTGTCTTGCGACGGTCCTGAATGTAACACAATTTCCTGTGCCTCCCCACTATAGCGATTGGCTATCCTCAATGATATTACCTAATACACACAATTCATGTATTATCAAATCATTCATCAAACTTCTTTTCATTTTAGTTTAGACTGATAGAATATGCGTACCAAATAAGAAGAAAGTAAATTTATAAAATCTGCATAGAATAAAACCAATTGACATTTCAAGCTGATACATAATTCATATATCAATGAGCGTATATTACCTGATCTCCTTCGACCTGCACCGAAAGAATTCCAAGCTGCGTAAGTGTTGGAGAACCCTGAGCTGCTAATTCTCTAAGACGTAGTGCAGCTTCTCTGGGTATTGAAAATGTGACTCTGACTGAATTCCATGGCTCGACTTTATTTACTCTTAGCCCATCCCCTTTGTCTATAAACCATAGAATAATATATATCTTTATTCATATCGATGTCACATTTGGCGCTTAACGTTTAATGTTGTTTTTGAACTTTAGACTTAGGATAGTTTTGATACCACAAAAATTACCTTTGCGAAGCAAAGATTTAAGACGATCAATGATAATTTTAAATTTATGTGGAAACTCAGGATCTTCTAGGTTACCCTCACACGTTACCACCGTCTCAATCAGATCACCATCACTATCAGCCGCCATGACTAGAATGTACAATAAATTGATACTATATCCTCTTCAACAGAAATATATTAAATGAATTTATTACTGCAATGTTACTAAACAACTTCTAAATCAACTTATTCTAAACGCTACTTAGAAATAGAAAATAAAGCATTCAATCTTGCTCGATGAACATTCTTAATATCTACCAGATATTATTTAACAAAGTAGGTTATTACCAATAGCTATTATTACATTTAATAAAATTTACTACAAATTAAATAAATTTAATTACTTACCAGCTACAAATCACATAACTACCCAGAGAGCTTACAAACGCCTCAGGGTATCACTACAGTATGTGGCCACAAGGTGTTTGTCCGTCGGTTTTAAACCGACAGCTCCAAACCACTCCAGCACTAATAAATATGCTTAATGTTTCTATGGGACAAAATAAAAAATATCTATTAGATAACGTTGTAATGTTTTTTAGCATATATTTTGTAATAGTTATAAATATCTGATGGAACATTAAAAGTGTGAAATCAATCATCAAATCGAAACAAAAATACTTATTCGTGGGTAGTCAAACTTTCGTTCAACTAATACTTGATTTATAGAATGTAAAATAAATATAAATAATCGTATACTTCCTATTAGGTGTATTACTAATCAACTACTTCAATATAAAATATGATTATTAATTAATTACTCTATAAAATATATTAAATCATTATTTATCAACAAAATATAGATTAAAATATATAACAAATAAAGTATGTTTGTGAATCGCTATCTGATAGTATGATAACAACGGAACACAATAAAAAAATTTAAAAATAACAAAAAAAATAATTTCCAATTATAATAATCGAAAAATGAATGTGCTACTACATTTTAAACTTATTTAAGCACAATATAAATAAATACATATATCTGAAAACTTAATATAATTATTGATACATATATGTTTATATTAGAATTTGTGTGCGCGCGCGCGCGTGTGTGTGTGTGTGTGTGTAAACAACAAAAAATAATATGAAACGAGTCAAGAAAAAACTTGATCCAAATTCTGTCCACAGATATTATATGAAAGTATAACATTACACCATGTATAATATAAATAAAATTGCAACAACAAATATGCGATATTATCAAATTATGCACCACCTACCATTGAGTTGTTAATATGATTTCTTTTTATAATGCATTTATTTATTTTAATTTACAGAGCATAATATAAAAAAGAAATGTAGGTATATTTGCACAAGAATGGGTTTAACACTATTGTACAGATATATAACTTGTATGTATATTTTGACAAAAGAATTTACTAAACGGAAATTAAACTACTGTTGACTAAGTAAACAAGAACAAATACATATATGATAGGTACATACCTATGTAAATGCTATACCAAAAACATGAAACCTCAGTATAAAATTGTATTGACAACTGTTATCGAAACAAGAGACTCGCGAAAACACAGTGCATACTGCATAAACAAAAAGTGAGACCAACGGGCATTACTAGGTTATAATTTGATCGCGATTTTCGTGAAATTATAGAGATAGGTAAAGAAAGAATCCAGTCAACAACGATTATTTTATCAATATTTACCAAATCGGCGAACATATATAAAGCAAACCGCTTTGGATTGAATCTCACCACTCACGAACTTCAATTAAAATCTTTTGGGCCATAAGACGGGGGCACAATTTCTATATAGAAGAAAATAGGTTATAGAATACTTTTTTCAATCAGACGCGAGATTTGTATTGTTGCGTTATTCGGAATTTAGTATTCTGGTAGGATAATAGCTCATTTTCATGATTTCCATAACGATTTTCGGCAAAATAAGGCATCCAGAGCACTGGATATCGGGGGGCCACCATTTTGTCCGTCGGGGGAGGTGTACGTGAAGTGGGCTCAAGCATGCTCAAGATAGATCGTCCAGGCTGAAGATTTTTATTTTGCAGCTCTCCTGTATAGTTCTTAACTACATATGCCTACCAAATTTAATTTAAAATTTGATAATGAACGATACAGTGGCCAACGAGCCTCACTTCAGTCTTTACACAGAACGATTCGATACCGTATGAACACAAGAAAATTTTAACGTTACCCCATTTCTTTCCAACTTCGTGCTGGAATTTTCGCGTTCAAAATGCACGCAGCCACACCACGGGAGCACTAATTTTAATCTGAAATACGCTGCGCAGATCTTATTTCACTTTCTGCACACAGCGCGCGATAGGAATCACGAAAAAACTCGACATAATCGGTAATATAAAGGGACAAGTCATAAAACGCCATGAACAATAACAAGGAGCCGCCATTTGCAATGCGAACAACTGACATGCGCAAATCAATCGCGCGGGGCACACTGGGTATTTTGAGAGGCGCCATCTTACCAATCGTTTTAACATTGAAATTTCATAACCTCTGATTTCTTACATTCATTATAAATATTTATAAGTATTGTATTACATTCTTGATTTTCCTACATTTTATATAAGAGAAATACTCGACACGAATTACAACGCTATTTGTAATACGATATGTATTTTCGCCCATATTAATTCACAATCTTGTATGATCAGTTCCAAAATAAATTTTGCAAAAATAATAAATTATTAGTGTTTATACACATACAGGAAATGATTAAATCATTGAAACCAAAGTCTTAGATCCATGTATGTACAATGTAGGATATAACCAATTTAAAGTTACTCTAAACATACGCGTATCATTTGAAAGAAGATAAAAGAAATATCTATACATATTAAATAGATGCATAATGAATTTTATATCGTAGTATAGTTAATATACATAGTTGTGTTTATTTCTTAAATGAATTATTGGTATAAATAAATACAATGCACTTAGAAAAATAAATAGTAATTAATTTACTAGAGAATATTTTGAACAAACTGAAAATGTATTATTCAACAAACTTCGGTTTACTTCGGTTTACTTAAGTTACCTATACAAGTCTTTTACAATGTTAAAAGCATGATGATTTTCTATTGCATTTATTTATTGAACACATACATGACTTTGTGAAGGAAATTCGGTATTACCACTAATCTTTTATCTGTGTACATGATATTTAGTTTTTGGGACAAGACTGCATAAGTCCAGCATTGTTCATTACTTCTAGTGCTTTCACTGGGTCGTAAGTTCTACAATAAAAAAGAAGATTTGGGTAATAAATTAAAAAACAAAAAAGCAATTATAATCTTTGTATGATTTTAATTACTTGTAAAAGTTTTCGATTTTTCTTTCCTGGACATCGGTCACGAAAAATTTTAAGGAAAAGGTGGCAATAAAAGACAATGCCAATGCTCCTACTAAACCTTTTTTAACCTGAGCAATATGAAGATTACGAAGTTGAGGTTTTGCAAGACGTCCTTCTGACATCTGAAATTCACACATTAGTGTAGATATAAATATATAGTGAAGGACAAATTTGCTTGCATACGTAATAAATAACTTTTAGGTGTTGCTATTTTAACAAACATTTATGTCTATTCTCCTACTGCCAATAAATATATTTACGACGAGTTGCCAGCAGTTATATTAACATTATTTTTCAATAATATATAACTTTAAACAATATAAATCAGGGGATCCGACTGGAAGCTAAGCTATGCTATGCTATGCTATGTTATGTCTGGTTGTAATATAAAACAAAAAGCATAGTACAGCTTAGCTTAGCTTTTGGTGGAAATGATTCCATAAGGATATATTAAAGCTAATTTTTTAGAACTTAGCATAGCATAGCATAGCATAGCGTAGCTTTGCTTCCAGGAGGATCCCGTCTTTATAGAGGTAGCAGGTCAGTATGGTTTATGTGAAAAAAATATGAATGAATTGAAAGAGTTAGAAGGAACACATCATCCAGTTCCCATTATTTTGTAACAATCAATACCATCGTACCATGACAGATTAACAGAAGATTCACAAGTATGAAATAGATATTATGTAACACATAATATTCTTCCAAATAAATGTAAAAACTGACTCAAATGTAAGGGGAATCAGTAAATATAATCGTAAAAATAATACATACTTTTGTAAATGATATAGTACAATATTTTAACGAACTTTACACTATATACTTCGTTACGAAACGTTGTCAATGGTATGTCCAGGTATATCTGGGTATATCACTGGTGACCATTGGTATATCCCCTGCAAACTGTTCGTAAACTTACAAACTGAGTACCACTGACACTGAGGTTGTGTTTTAATTCACATGTTACGCTATCGCTTGAACGTAGCACCAGAAATGTATATAATCGATGGTTAAATCAGGAGCGAAATTTAAAATCCTTTTGTAGTGAAAGATAGACATACGATAATTAGATTCGAAGCGAACGGCAAATCTAGAAGGTCTTAAACAAGTATGAAACGGGGGACAAGGAAGAGTTTATTGTCAGGAATCATAAACACGTAGAGCGCGTTGTGCCCTTCGAGGGTTTTTCCTTCTACATCTGCGTGCCAAATTTCGTCGAGCAGGCAGCTGCTCGTCTCGTAAAATCATTTAAAACTCTGTCCTCCCTTTCAATAATTGCCGATGTCCTGTTAGGGTAAAAACTCAGCTCGAGAACAGCTGAAAGTCATAAACCGTGCGCGGGCGACGTCGTCTTGACCCTGGGGGTTGCGCGTACCTACCTGTTAGATATGTATGTACAGTACATAGCCTATGTAAGCTATGTACTCGGAAAGCGTGCCTTGACCACCAGCCGAAAGTGGAGGGAAAACACGAAGGAAGGGCCAAGGACGGAGAGGTGGCTGAAGGACAACCCTCTGACGAAGCTGCAAGGACAACACCGTCTTGATTGGACGAAGAGATCCGAAGAGGGAGTCAGAAGAACGCGCCAAAATTAGAGGAATAGGGCGCCCGGAGGCGACAAGCGAGGAGTCAAATTGTAAGAAGTCAGATCTAACTTGTTAGCAACAGAGTTAACATCAAGATAGAAATAAATCTCAACGTAGGAGTTAAATAAAAGTGTTTCTTTTAATTTCTCGCCTAACATCGAAATTCCCGCGCAAACGTACACACGGCTCAAACGATTGTGGCCGATCGAGATTCGATTGCATTCGAGCTTACTAGGGCTGGCTTTTTTGTATCGCTAACATTCTACAGTATTTCATGAATATGGTGAGGGCACTGCCAAGCCACAGGTTCCCGTCTAGGGCCGGTATTCATAGTTGCTACTTATTCTTAAGCAAATGCTTAAGCATGCGACATCCTCTACTAACCCAGCAGTTAGTAAAGGATGCCGAACGCTTAAGCATTTGCTTAAGAATAAGTAGCGACTATGAATACCGGCCTAGAACACTTCCAATTCATGTTGAAACACCACTTAAATAACGTAAAATAACGGATAGTAGATTTTGAAATAAATGCGTATTTCTTTGCTCTACACATTTCGACCGATAATGAGCGTCTTAGATTTTAATCTACGAAGACTACTACGAATAAAATACCCCAAGACTTTCCATTCTTTTCCTTATTACCCCACCGCCCCGCTTTATATATTTGTGTTTTCCATTATAAATCCGTTGACTTATTTACTTTGACTCAAAATTATTATGATTTTATTTGAGGTTCATTGCAATAAAAGTCATTTGACATTTATTCTTGCTGTCATTTACGCTATATGTAGCATAGCGAAGAGAGCCGATCGCACAGATTTATATAATTATGACAATCATAGGCACATGTGCCACAGTGGTGTTTCAACATGAATTGGAAGTGTTCTAGACGGGAACCTGTGACTTGGCAGTGCCCTCACCATATTCATGAAATACTGTAGAATGTTAGCGATGCAAAAAAGTCAGCCCTAGTAAGCTCGAATGCAATCGAAACTCGATCGGCCACAATCGTTTGAGCCGTGTGTGCTCGCGAGCAGAGTGCTTCAGCGCTCCACGGGCACGGGCCCACGAAGTCCTATAGATATTCCCACTAGAAATACGTAACACACGCATTATGCGCATAGACCGCAGCGCAGACGCTGCGCGCATGCATAGCGTTCCATGTCTAGGGATGAATCGATACAAGTAAATACGAGTATATACTCGATACTTTCGTTTCGATACCAAGTAATTTTAGTATCGATACCTAGGGTTGCGATACCAAGTAGGTTTTGAAAGAAGTACTCGTATCGAATGGGGCGAGTATCGACATTCTAACATGAAAGATAAAAGCGAACATCAACAGACGCGGTCGCGTCTGGAAGCTAATTCCCCCTTCCCCTCTACCCATAGGCACGCTGAGCGACTGTGTCTCTATACACGGAAGATAGCGAAATTGACAGGTCGTCGGAGCTATTTTAGCCTTATTATCTTATTTTATGACATAGTGCCCGCGTTTTTACATGATTGAGCGAATCATTTTTTTTTTCGAACCCATATGTCGTTTTACTTAATGTATCAAGCTATTTGTCTAAAAGATATAAGATTTATTCTGAATTAATATTTATAAAAGTGACACTTTTAAAATTACGAGGTATGACGTCAGGTTTTCCTCCTCCACTTGACGCCAGTAGGTGTCGCCTCGAAAGCATAATTTATATAAATGTTACTTGGCTGTCATTCAATCATAACCTGCTAGTTGTTAACATTTTTGAAACGTCACGATGGTAAAGAAGATCTCGCGCGATAATGGCTGGAGGTTCATAGGAGGCAAATTTTTGCAAAAGATTCAACAAGACGCATCTGAATTTCTTTTAGCATTATGCAATAATTTGCAAGGGGTCCAAAAAATAGTTCAATTTGAAATGACAACATCTGTACACTGCAGAAAATGTTCTCATAAAGGAACAACCACTAACAGCCATTATATTCTCCCCTTGACAGTTAAAGAATTGTTTTTAAAGTCAAAGAAAGGTACACCTTTACAAGATTATGTTAATATTGCTTTACCGATTGGTTGGAAATCGAGTTCGCAAAAACTGTGCAAACAATGTTCTGAGCAAATATTTACTAAAATTGAAATTACTACTCCGCCAATAATTATTATAATGCAATTGTTGTTGTTCTCTTATGATGAAAATGGCAACATTATTAAAGATTGTAAAATTACCGCTGCCCCACAACCAATATCAATATGTAATAAAAAATATAAATTACTAAGTGCCGTATTTCATAACGGTCCTCATCCCCAGAACGGTTCATATTCATGCATGATACGTGATGGTAGATCAGCATGGAAATGTATTGACAACGACAAAATTAATCAAACGAAATGGCCCAAAAACGCCAAAAATGTGTATATTCTTTTTTTGCAACGGCAAAATTGAAAAGAAATCATACGTTTACACGATTTTATTCAGCTTCGATCCTCTGTTTGCTTCTTGTATGTTTGCTACATATCTGAAAACTCGAATTTAACACAAAATCCACCAATCCATTGAATACGTACAGTATTGTCTCCGTATGTACTCGGTTTGGTGTACACGATACGGGTTACTCGCTATCCCCACCACTTCTGGCTCACTCTTGTCTGGCGAAGGCGAGAGCGAGATGGAACGAGAGCGAGTGAGAGCCACTGAAAGCGAGCGAGGACGGTACGAGACAGACGACGCGTTAATGTTTTATCTCTGTTGGGGATTGGCCCAAACGGTCACAGGCCAAGCGGGCGCGGATTCGCTGCCGACTCCGCGCGAGGTTCGAAGCGGCTAACGCGACCAAGTCGCGGTATGCACGATCGCGGTGATAAGATCGGTCGGGCCATCTGTTGACGCGCACCTCAGCTAATTAGGCAGCTCTCTCGCTTCAGCGCATGGGCAGCTTTGTCCTACTGTTGCGGTCCTCGTCCTGCTCAGGACGATCAGCTGTTAGGTGGGGTGCTGACGTCACAGAATTCGGCGAACCGATACGATCCATCATTGCGATCACTCTCTCTTCCAGGAATCGTCGACTCGACAAGTTCTCTTAAACTCGCGTGCTCGCGCGTCACTGGAACGGTCCAGGCAAGTGTAACGAACTGCTTAGTTCAAGTTCTGTTTCTCGCGAACTCTCGCATTAAGCTAATAAGTGATCGTTGTTTCTAGTTTAATTAGGCACTCGTGTAATTTATTGTTCAACGTTTTGTAAATATATTGTGACCGTGACCTTAGTGTAAACTTAACGACTATTCTTAACGGCTATTCGTACTGACTATCTTAAACACAAAAATTAGTTCTAATTCTTAATCTAACCCGCGAACGATCGAAGCTTCGACGTTTCGCTCTCGAACAATCTCGCTCCGTCTTTCGGGCACCGTGACACTCCGTCCTTTTCGTGCGCGACGGGCGTGCGCGATGGTCGCAAGCAGTTACGGTGACCACGGGATCCGCTTCGCAAAATCTTGACGCAGGCCCGGCTCAAGTCTTTTTTGTGCCATAGGTGATCTTGTCAAATTACACCCTTTATTATAATACATTTATTAGAGTTTATTGATGACCTTACTCTGAATTTTTATTCGTAGTTTAAAACAGATGCAGTACAATTTGTAATATTTCATTTTAAAGTTTATTTTCAACAATACAGGCAGCGAATACAGTCATAGATATGTAATTTGATGTACTGTCATTAATGTTGTATTTGTAACAATCCATCGAGGTATTGTATTTACAATAAAAGATGCAGTGATCGCAATGATCGCTGCCTGTAAGCTTGGCTGGTCCCTATAAGCAAAATTAGACGGCTGCCTAGGGCGGAAAGTGGACAAGAAGTGCAAAATGGTATTTTCATTGCCTGTATGTTGAAAATAAACTTTAAAATGAAATATTACAAATTGTACTGCATCTGTTTTAAACTACGAATAAAAATTCAGAGTAAGGTCATCAATAAACTCTAATAAATGTATTATAATAAAGGGTGTAATTTGACAAGATCGCCTAGGGCGCAAAAAAGACTTGAGCCGGGCCTGCGTCAAGATTTTACGAAGCGGTTCCCTTGGTCACCGTAACTGCTTGCGACCTTTGCGCACGCCCGTCGCGCACGCAAGCGTTCCATCTCGCTCCCCCCTTCGGCCAGAAAGAAGCGAGAAACGAACACTCGGAATTAGGGTCGCTGTTCACGATACGGGTTACTCGCCGGTCCCGACCAGCGAGCACATACGGAGACAATACTGTATTACCACACGTATAACATAATTTACATATTTAATCAAGGTTAAAGGTAGGATTAATTAGAAAATATTTAATAAACTTATTTAAAAAAAAGAAACATATCTGAGTATAACGTAAACGAACATGTAAAATTCGCATACGTTTATATCCACGCACAGTATCGTGGCCGAGGCCGTGGTCGTGTTCGGGGCCGTGACGGTCAAGAGGAAAGCCGTTAAGGCGGAAATAATAATAATCATCGATGTTTTCCTAATGGATTTCGATGTTTTTGATTATTATTATGCTAAGTTTAATGCTTTATCAGCTTTAGCAGTAGTTCTTAAGCAAAGCGATTAGAATTGCACGGATATCAACCCACGATTTTCAATACCGATAACTATCGATAGTGAGGACCATCGATATTACCTCCTTTGTAAGAAATAACTAGCCTCTTAGCGCCAATTCGCTGCACGGGAGTGACGGAGAGCATGCGGTAGACAGGGATAGTGCTAAACAAGGCTTTATGTGCAAGTGAGAGGGTCTTATGCGGACGACGGCTACCTTGGGGTCGCGGCGAACAAAAGGCCTTCCCTCGCCTTCCCGTGCTGGAACACCGATATGGGGATTTTGTGTGTTTACCTAGACTTCGGCCTGGCAGTCTAAAAACTTTCTACCTACGATACATGCTACTTCTTTGCCAAATAGATGAGGAATCGAGCCCATCATCCTCTTACGTGTAATGTTTTATCAAGCACAATTCATTTTAGCAAACTAAGTAATAACTTGTAGAATTGTCACCATTGTCACTAGGTATAACTCAGTGGTTCTTCGACAGGGTGATAACGCCGGTTCCCGGCGCCCCCTGCACCGAAGCCTCGGCCCCTGGGTCCCATAATGCTCCTCGGAGTACATGGGCCCAGGTGGTCGGCCGTAAGGCTTCACAGGCGGCTAAGGCGGCGGCCACGAAAAGTGGCCGCGCCAAAGGAGGGAAGGGGAGAGGCGCCACGACGCCGGCTCCCCCTAAGTCAGGCGCACCCGGGGGGCCCCCGGGGCTGATCCCGCGCATCCCCAGAACGGCGGCGGTGACGATCACCGCCCCCGTGGGGGGAGAAAGTGATTTCTCCGCGCGGGTCCCCGGCGCGATGGCGGCGATTAAAGTCGCCGACCTTGGCATCGCAGCCATGCGGCCAAGGCGCGCCGTCACCGGGGCCCTGGTCTTGGAAATCCCGGGATCCCAGAGCTCGGCCAAAGCTGCCGCCCTCAAATTGAGGCTTGCGGAGCAGCTAGAGGGTACTGGCATCAAAGTCCAGTGCCCTCTGAAAACGGCCGAGTTCAGGGTGTGCGGCCTGACGGAGCTGGCGTCGGAGGACGCCATTCGGGGGGCGATAGCGGCCCAGGGGGGTTGTCCGGCGGACGACATCGCGTTAGGCGAGAAGCGCCGCGACGCCGCCGGGCTCTTCTCCCTCTGGGTCCGCGCACCCGTGGCTGCTGCACGCCTGGTCAGGGCGTCCACTCTCACAGTGGACGCTCTGCTGGCCCGAGTGCTACCCCTTGCGCAGCGGAGACTGCAGTGTTTCCGCTGCCTGGAGTTCGGGCACGTCCAGGCGAAGTGCAGCGGCCCGGTGGACAGGAGCGCCGCGTGTTACCGGTGCGGCGGCGTGGGGCACAGGGCCCGGCAATGTACCGCCGCCCCGAAGTGCCCGCTCTGCACTGCGGCTGGCGCTCCTGCGGGCCACAGGATGGGTGGCCCGGTGTGTCGCCCCCCGGCGAGGGTGCCCCCCTCCAAGGGGAAGAAGGCGGCCGGGAAGGAGAAGGGGAGCGGGGCTTCGGTCCCAGAAGCTCCCCCGCCCGCGGCGCCCGAGGCGCCTGTCGCCCCCCCCCCCCCCTGCGGAGGCTCCGGCCGTGATGGAGACGGACGCACTCGTCTCCACGCCCGCGGCGAAATCGGGGGCGGGGAAGAGGAAGGAGCGAGAGGAGTCGGACGCCCCGGCAAGCGGCGCCTCGTCGCCGACGCTGGGCAACTCCCTGAAGAGGTCCGGCAAGAAGAAGGGCAAGGGTGGGAGCAGCCCAGAGCTCCCCCCTCCTTCTGGACCCCAAACCAGCGGGAGGAAGGCGTTCCTCAAACCGAGGAAAGAGGCGCCTCCCCCAAAGCTGGACGAGGGAGCCGGGAAGGCGGGCGACACCGCGGTTGGACCGTCCCCCGTGGACGGGGAGAAAATCCAGCCCGGGCAGGAACCGGAGGAGGCCGGCAGTAAGGCAACTTAATGCCCCGCGGCCCTCCGTTTCTGCTGGCTAACCTCAACCACTCCATGCGAGAGCACGACCTGCTGGAGCAGGCTCGCGTGGAGCTGGGGGTTGGGCTGGTCGTCGCCGCCGAGCCGTATCCGCTGGAGGACCGATGCTCTCGGTCCACCAACCCGGATCGGCAGGTGGCGATGATGTGGGAGGTGGGAAGGGGCGCCCCGCCGTGTTCGGTCGTCCGACACGGGCGGGGCTGGATGGCCGCACGCTGGGGGGAATTCCTCGTGGTGGGCTGCTATTTCGCGCCAAGGTTTAGCGTCCCGGAGTTCGCAGACCGGCTAAACGAGATGGGGGCTTTTATCGCCCCCCACACATCTCGGCCGGTCGTCCTAATGGGAGACTTCAACGCACATGCTGTGCAATGGGGGTCTCCCCGGACGGACTCTCGGGGCGAGGAACTGCTCTAGTAGGCGGAGGCGAGGGGGTTCTGGCTCAAGAACCCCTACGGCGTGACGACGTACCGCGCCCCGCGGGGCGAGTCGGTAATCGACTTGGTCTGGGTCAACCCCGCGGCCGCCACCAAGACGTCACGCTGCCGGGTGGCGGAGGAGGTCGAGACGTTGTCCGACCATTTGTACGTTCTCACGGACACCTCCGCCGCCGCGCCTCCGCGTGCCCCTCGAGCTGGCGGGCAGCCCCCACGTTGGGCGCTCGGGCGCCTCGACATCGACGCGGCCCGTTTAGCCTCCTCCGTGGTCGCCTGGCCTCCTATGCCGGGCGACGTGCTGGACGACCCCGTTAGTGGCGCTGTCTGGTTCCGCGGCGCGTTGCAGAGCATCTGCGACGCAACCATGCCGCGGACCAGGCCGTCGACCGGGGGTCGGAAGGCGGTGTATTGGTGGACGACCGAAATCGCCGAGCTCCGCTCGGCGAACCAGGTCACCCGTCGCCGATACACCAACACCCGTCGCAAAGATCCGCGTCGGGTGCCGGAGGGGCTACTCCCGGAGCTGCGCGCCGCGTACGCTGCGGCGCGCAAAGAGCTCCGCGGAGAAATTGCCCGGGTCAGAGCCCGTTCGGCGGACGAATTCGTTGCGACCCTCAACCAAGATCCTTGGGGTCGCCCATACCGAGCAGTTTCCATCAAGCTCGGTCCCTGGGCGCCCCCAGTCACCGAGGGTCTGGATCCCCGGTTCCTCACCGAGGTATTGTCGACGCTCTTTCCCCCTCCCCCTGTTCCGGGGGAGGACGGCGTCGACGAGACCGGGGATCCATGGTTGATCCGGGGCGCCGATACGTCGGACGCCCCCGGGGTCAGCGACGAGGAGCTCGCTTCCTCGATCACGCGCATGCGTCAGAGGAACGCGGCTCCAGGTCCGGACGGAGTGTCCGGGAGTGTATGGGCCTGCGCCCTGAGCGCCCTAGGAGACGGGCTCAAGCGGCTGTTTACGGCCGTCTTGAAGTCCGGGATTTTCCCTCCGGTGTGGAAGGAGGCGACACTGGTCCTGCTGCGCAAGCCCGGCAAACCCGCCGAGTCGCCCTCGTCGTTCCGGCCGATATGCCTGTTGGACGAGGCGGGCAAGCTCTTGGAGCGTATCATTGCTGCCCGCCTCCGCGGCCACCTAGGAGCCGTGGCCCCGGATCTCTCCGACCGCCAATTCGGCTTTAGACAGCGGCGCTCGACCATTGACGCCATTCGTCTGGTTCGAGCACTGTCTAGCCGGGCGGCCGAGGGGGGCGGTGTGAGCGTGGCTGTGTCACTCGACATAGCCAACGCGTTTCACACCGTCTCCTGGGCGGCGATTGAGCGGGGGCTGCTGTACCACAGCGCCCCGCTCTACCTTCGCCGCCTGATCCGGGACTATCTCCGCGGACGGGTGGTCGCATACGTCGGCCGGGACAGGGACGGGGCGACCGAAGTGCACCGCGGCGTTCCGCAGGGGTCCGTGCTAGGACCCCTGCTATGGAACATAGCATACGACGCGGTGCTGCGGGTGGAGATGCCATCGCCAGAGGTGTCGCTCGTCTGCTACGCAGACGACACCCTGGTGGTGGCCTCCGGGCGAAATTGGCGGCAGGCCATCGCTCGCGCGGAAGAGGCACTGCGACGCGTCATCCTCGCGATCCGGACGCTCGGTCTGCGAGTCGCCTTGGAGAAAACCGAGGCGATGTGGCTCGCGGACCGCGTTGGGAGTGGTGTCCCCAACAGAGCGTCCCTGAGGATCGGGGAGGCCTGTATCAGGGTGGGCCGATCGATGAAGTATCTCGGTCTCACCCTGGATACCTACTGGCGATTCACGCGTCACTTCAGAACCCTCGGCCCCAGGTTGCAGCGGCAGGTATTCGCCTTCGGGCGAATCATGCCCAACTTGGGAGGCCCTCACGAGGGTGTTCGGCGACTATACGTGACGGTCGTTCGGTCCATGGCGCTTTACGGCGCCCCTATATGGGCCGACGTCCTGGAGGACTGCTGCGTTGGGCGAGAACTCCTGGCAAGAGTTCATCGCCGCGCGGTCCTCCGAGCCGTGCGAGCTTATCGCACGGTGTCACACGCCGAACTGTCCGCTCTGGCTGCGTCCCCCCCATTTCATCTCCTCGCGGAGATGGAGGCGGAGGTTTACTCCGCCGTCCGCGATCTCCGCGAGGCGGGGGACCCTGCAGCAGTCGGACGCGAAGTGGCGCGGGGCCAGGCCCGGCAGCGCATGGAAGCCAAATGGCTCCAGTGGCTTTCCCTCCCAGAACATCGGGAGGGCCGCGTTGTCGGGGCGCTTCTGCCCATTCTCGGTGAATGGGCGTCGCGCGGGTATGGCAGGCTCACCTTCCGCCTGACCCAGGTGATCACCGGAGTAGGCTGCTTCGGGGATTACCTGTGTCGCATCGGGCGGGAGGCGACGTCGCGGTGCCACAGCTGCGGCTCGGGCGACGAGGACTCGGCGGATCACACTCTGGCACGTTGCAGAGAGTGGCACGATGACCGCCGGGTCCTCGAGGCGCAGCTGGGCCCCGACCTCGACCTTCCGACTGTCATGCGTCGGATGGCGAGAGATCGGGGCTGCTGGGTGGCCATGTCCCTCTTCGCCGAGCAGATCATACTCGACAAGGAAGAGGCGGAGAGGGACAGAGTACGGGAAGGGCACCCGTCCCGTATTCTGGCCCCCAGGAGGCGGCGAGCGCGGGATAGATGACCCGGAGCCGGGGGGGATAGTGCGGCGACGTAACTAGTGGCCCCTTCCCCCCCGCTATGGCTCCGGCCGCGCCGCCGCGAGTCCCCCGAATCGTTGGCCGGGGGACGGGAAGGAGGGCCGAGGGGCCAGTCATCAGCAAGGCACCCCTCGGCCGCGTGCCCCTCCCCCCCCTATTAAGCGTGAGGGGGGGGGGCGAGAGCAAGGGAAGGAGGAGGAGGGCGGCCCCCCACCAGCGTTGGGCCGTCCCCTCCCGACAGGGGGAAGCCGAGGCACGGGAGGGCCCCACCTACATTCTCGAGGGCCCTCCCCCTCGCGTAGGAGCGGCAGTGAAAGCCGCTCCCCTGTGGGCGATTGAGCTCCACCCAAATTATCGGGGGCAAGCGGGCAGTTATACGCCCGCGCCCCCGCCTGGTTCGGCCCGAACTGCAACAGTTCATGGGCCGACCAGGTCGGAGCTCGATCGCCGGGGGCCGCGGAGTGGGGGAACGGGGTTCCCACCCACTCTAGCAGAAGCGGCCCCGAGGCGACGCGGACGTGTGATCCGTCGCGCGTCGTCGGAGTAAACTGGGGGGGGAGATGAAAAACTCCCCCCAGGGAAGACCCCGGCTAGCCATAATAGCCGGGGTTGTAGAGGGCGGCGTTGCAAATGCGCCGGAAAGGGGGGCAAGCGAACGAATCACTCGCATGCTCTCGCACAAGTCCCCCCCTTCAGGCACGCAACTCCGCCCTCCGAGGACGATCACCTTGGTGGTTTTAGTGGGTTCGAGTCCCACATAACCCCCCGGCCGCCCCGCGGGCGCGGGGTATCCGTGGGGATTTCCACCAAGTCAAAAAAAAAAAAAAAAAAAAAGTGGTTCTTCGACACAGTGGGACCCGACATGCAACGTTGCCAAATTTCCGGAGGGAAGCCGATTTCGTCCCCGAGTGTATGTCACGTAACGTAAATTACGTTGCTTTCTAGTGATTTACCCATCACTGCAGCCAAGTAACATTTATTATTTTTTTTTTTATTGAGAAAAAAAAGTGCCCCGGCCCTCTGTAGGTCCAACTTGGCAGGAATGTTTGTATGTATGTGCTAATGGACCTACAGACAGAGCTGTAAGATGCGAAGATTTCCGACTGCAGCGCCGCCTGCGGTGGAGTAAGGAATCTCAGCTTGTGATATCTCCGCTCTATAGAATAATATTCTTTGGTAGTTTCGTGCTATGCAAGATGCGAAGAATTGAAGATTTGTTCGGATTCCGGTAATAGAGGGGAATTCCGGAGGAATTAAGCCGGGGAACAACTCGTTTGACTAGACTGTGTTTTATTGACTGCCTTTTAGGCGTACAAAAGGTCGTAGGGTATTGCACGTGGTGCGGAAAGGCGCGGAGTGTAAGTACAGTGCCTCGATGGCGTCCGCCGCGTTCGCTAGCTTTTTCGAGACAGACGCGACCCAACGCCTCTCCTCTAGGCGCTGCCAGGGGGGCCAAGCCGTCATTGTTTGGCTGAAGTTCCCGTTTAGTACGCACCCTATTGGTAGGAGGCGCTAGGTACATCACACACACATACCTAGGTGTATCAGTGAGCACGACACACAACCTTTCGACGTTGGTCAAATGGCGTCCTCACTTTCCCTGGATCGTGGATCGTCGCGTCAGTGACGCGTATGCAGCAGATAGAAGGATATGCAAAGAAATTGAATATATTTTCGTTTCCTATGAAAAGAAGAAATATTCAATTTCAATGTTTATCCTTCTATCTGCTGCATACGTGTCGCTGGCGCGACGATCCGTGGATAGGTTATAAAGCGATGCATTACACGTATACACATACACATACGTACCGATTCACACCGATTCACACATTCACAGTTTAGTACGCACCTTATTGGTAGGAGGCGCTACGAACTCTGCTTCAACGTTCGTAAGAGGGAAGCTTGGCCCCCCTGGGCGCTGCTTTCGGCGCCCTGGCTTCGAGGCTTGCTGGTCGGTCGGTGGCGCACCCTGTCGGGGCGGTGGCGAGGTCGCCACAGATTTTCTACTTCAGCGCTCCGCTTGTACATTGTTGGTACTACATTACGCGGGCTTTCTTGGCGGGATACCGTAACGGACATACGCGAACGTAGAGTAACCGTCATTCGTAGTCCTGTGTACAGTGCGTGTGGTCCATCTTTTGAAGACATCAACTAAACAGGTAAGTTTTTTTTTTCATTAATTTATAACCTTTCCTCTTCTTTTTTTTATTTGTCTTTTTCCTCTGTCTGTTTTTCTGGTTTTTATAATGAATTCTCCTACAGCGAAACTCAAATATAGTCCGAGAACTTTTCTTCGACAATGGTTAGAGCGCGATGATTTTAAACCTTGGCTACAACGCGTTTTTAACGACGACTCCAAAGTTCATTGTTCCGCGTGTTGTAAAAATGATATGATTAATAGCGGGTTATCAGAAATTAAAAATCATTTTGGTACAAAATCACACGCCGAGAACGTTTCTAAATTATCCGAACTTAACAGTGCTGCTTTTGATGATTTTGATGTGACTGATAATCCCGAAAATATTCAGGAGAAGATTCAGATTGCTGAAATTGCTTTGTGCGCTTTTTTTGTCGAGCACAATATTCCATTTCACATTAGTGCTTATTTAATTGGCCTTCTGAAGGTTATATTTCCAGATTCGTACATAGCCAGTAAATTAACCTTGAGCCGCTTAAAATGCAACAAAATTATTACAAACGTGCTTTCTAAAGTAGAAGTAAGTAGAATTATTGAAAGTGCTCGACATCATAAATTTTCTATATTTGTTGACGAAAGCACAGATATTTCTAACGTAAAATGGCTCACTCTTTTAATTAAATACGTAAATTCGGAAACTTCTGCAGCTTTTACAGAATTATTAGAATTATTAAAATTAGACGCCATAGATTGCTCTGCAGAAGGTTTATTTTCAGCATTTGAGAAAGCATTGCACAAAAAGCAAATTCCTGTGCAGAATGTAATTGGAATCACATGTGACAATGCATCAGTGATGATCGGGCGCTTTTCCTCATTTTGTTCAAAACTTAAAACGAGGTGTCCTTCATTAATAACAGTCAATTGTATTTGCCATTCCGCGGCATTAGTATCTAGTAAAGCATGTTCAGAAATCCCAAGTTATATTGAAAAATTTATTCGAAATTTAACAGTTTATATTAATATTAGCGTCAAACGGTCGGCGAATTTTGCTAATTTTCAAGAATTTGTTAATAATAATTAAAAAAAATTTTAAAATTGTGCGATACGCGTTGGCTAGCCATGCACGCTTGCGTAGCACGCATTCTGGAATGTTGGGATTCGTTAAATCTTTTTTTAATTTCGGAAGTATTTGAAAATCAAAAAAACGATACGGCTTATAATCTACTTTGCGATATAAAAAAAATGGAAACAAAAGCTTATTTTTTGTTTCTTAAATATATTTTAAATTATTTCAATTCCTTCAACGCGTTTTTTCAAACCCGCAGGACAGCCGTTCATTTATTATATTCTAAATCTAGACGCGTAGAGAAAAAGTCTGATAGAAACCATGTGCCGGAAATGTACCGTTTCGGAGCTATTAAATTGTTAACATTTCGGTAAATGGGTGTGTTGTCGCACTCACACCACGTTGCGGTGCGTGAAAAACAAAGTGCAAGACGTTTCGCTTTCTCACTCATTCCCGTTTCCTCTAACTCGCGTTCACGTCTTTCCCTAAAAAATAGATATAGTACATATGTATGTTATAAATGTGATATGTAAAACTGTTCACTTCATAAGCTCTATCGCTTCATCCTATCATACTGTTATTTACTTGTGCATCACATATTGTATATAACTATACATATAGATACATACATGTATAATACATCGAAAAAATTATTGTCAAGCTGATTATCCCATAATTAAACATAATTTATACAAATGACATTACAAAATAATTTAAGAGTATACATACTGTACGTATAAATTTAATAATTTTTAACATACCTTTATATGTACATATTTATTGATTTTTTTGTCTTCTATAGATGTTTAATAAATATAGAAAGGAAGCAAAAAACAACACAGATGTGCATTAATTATTAATTATGTCAATTATTTTATACGAAAATTATAAGAAAATAAATTTTATTCAATTTTAATAAATTGTTCTCTGTAATAATTGTAGCTGAACAAGTAAGTATCGGTGCCCATAGCGTAAGCTAAAGCGTCTATCGTCAATGTCAACGGTTTATTGCAGTTCGGATATTGCAAAATCCTACGTGTATCGTGAACGAAAATCCTTTATGAGCGAGAATAGGGAAAAAATTTATTTAACTTTTTTACGTAGTATTTAATTCCCTGTGAGATTCAGTTAGAGGATCTTTTTAATTTGTACGAATAACGAATATTTATACTAAATAATACGAAAAATTATAGAACTATAAGAGGTAACTATCATTATTCATGAACCGATTGGGTTAAAAAATTAACCAGATTTAAAGACGAAAATATGAAATCTAAATATAAAGTTTTATTAAAATCTATTGAGCCATTTAAACGCAATTGTATTAACCAACATTCGAGATTTTGAAAAAATCTATTTTTTTAATAGTCTCAGTGTGATCAGGAGATCCTAAAACGTGTATTTCCGCAATAAAAATTTTTTCGAAATTTTTTTTCGTTACGAGAATATCTGAGTCGGATAGTGAGAATATCCGGGAAGCCAAAATCGCATTACGGTGGCTCGTGCCGCTTGCCAGCGACCAGGGTTGCCGTTTACCGTCCGAGGCCTGTAAGAGTGAAGGAGTCCGTGATAGGTACAGCATGAGTAAGTAAGACGACAGACCCCCGAACGGCAACCTTGCCGGCACTAGAATCTCAACATTTCAAGAGCGAGAGAGAAAGGCTCATATTCACCGTCCCTCTCAACTCCCGAAATTGTCCGAAGTCATCCGAAGCGCTGGGCTTAGGCTCCATATCAAAATGACACAGTACAAAACCACACATGCAATGTAGGACACAGAATAGCGCACAGCAAACAGTGCACATGCAACTTAGAGCACACGAAATTTACAGTGCACATACAATTTAGGACACATGCGATTTAGGACACATACCATTTAGGACACATGCGATTTAGGACACATTCAATTTATGACACATGCGATTTAAGACACATGCAATTTAGGACACATGCAGTTTAACGCACAGCAAGATTTTACACACAAGAGAGTACACAGAAAATAGTGCACATACAATATAGAACACATGCGATTTATAGTGCACATACAATTTAGGACACATGCGATTTTAGACACATACAATTTAGGACACATGCGATTTTGGACACATACAATTTAGGACTCATGCGATTCAGAACACATGCGATTTATAGTGCACATATAATTTAGGACACATGCGACTTTGGACACATACAATTTAGGACACATGCGATTCAGAACACATGCGATTTATAGTGCACATACAATTTAGGACACATGCGATTTAGGACACATACAATTTGGAACACATAAAATATTTTAATTAATTGTAGTTATAATTTGGCGTATATTCATTTTGCTACACGATAAGATTTCGTACAGTAGAAGCAAGATGGCGCGGTATGCAATTAAGCCTACAGTATATTTAAAATTCGGCGCGCGTACATTTTTCCTTTGAAGCAGCAGTTTAATATTAATATTGTTGCTGCTGTGGCGGGCGAAAGAAAGTTTACAACTTTCAAAATGGCATAACTTTTTTAGAATTGGTCCAAACGACATGAGTTTTCTTTTTAGAAGCTAAAAGGATTAGTTTGCTGAGTGATGTGTTTCGTCGTTTTGAAAAAAAAATTCAATTGGCCGGAATAGCGATAAAAATAGTAAAGGTTGTTTTTTAAACTTTTTTTTGCGAGCCTGTAATGAAAATTCAAAAAACCTGTTTATAGATTGAAGTAAGTTGTATACGTGTCTAAAATTTCATCAAAATCGGTTAACGTTGCTCTGAGCTACAATCCTTCAAATATCGCAGAATAAGGTCGAAAATCGCTGATTTCGGGAATTTCCGCGATTCTCGACCTTATTCTGCGATCTTTAAAAGTTTGTAGCTCAGACCAACGTTAACCGATTTTGATGAAATTTTAGACACGTATACAGCTTACTTCAATCTATAAACGGGTTTTTTGAATTTTCATTACAGGCTCGCAAAAAAAAGTTTAAAAAACAACCTTTACTATTTTTATCGCTATTCCGGCCAATTGAATTTTTTTTTCAAAACGACGAAACACATCACTCAGCAAACTAATCCTTTTAGCTTCTAAAAAGAAAACTCATGTCGTTTGGACCAATTCTAAAAAAGTTATGCGATTTTGAAAGTTGTAAACTTTCTTTCGCCCGCCACAGCGGCAACAATATTAATATTAAACTGCTGCTTCAAAGGAAAAATGTACGCGCGCCGAATTTTAAATATACTGTAGGCTTAATTGCATACCGCGCCATCTTGCTTCTACTGTACGAAATCTTATCGTGTAGCAAAATGAATATACGCCAAATTATAACTACAATTAATTAAAATATTTTATGTGTTCCAAATTGTATGTGTCCTAAATCGCATGTGTCCTAAATTGTATGTGCACTATAAATCGCATGTGTTCTGAATCGCATGTGTCCTAAATTGTATGTGTCCAAAGTCGCATGTGTCCTAAATTATATGTGCACTATAAATCGCATGTGTTCTGAATCGCATGAGTCCTAAATTGTATGTGTCCAAAATCGCATGTGTCCTAAATTGTATGTGTCTAAAATCGCATGTGTCCTAAATTGTATGTGCACTATAAATCGCATGTGTTCTAAATTGTATGTGCACTATTTTCTGTGTACTCTCTTGTGTGTAAAATCTTGCTGTGTCCTAAATTGCATGTGTCTTAAATCGCATGTGTCATAAATTGAATGTGTCCTAAATCGCATGTGTCCTAAATGGTATGTGTCCTAAATCGCATGTGTCCTAAATTGTATGTGCACTGTAAATTTCGTGTGCTCTAAGTTGCATGTGCACTGTTTGCTGTGCACTATTCTGATGTGTCCTACATTGCATGTGTGGTTTTGTACTGTGTCATTTTGATATGGAGCCCTGGGCTTACATACGCGCGGATCGTGGAGTTGTTTATGTGCATGGTGGGGGAAATTCTCGATACTCCGGCCATTAACTTTAGCATCACTGAATAGAGTACGGACGAATGAAAACTATCAAAACTTCCTCACTCTACCGCAAGCGACGCTGCAGTCGGAAATCTTCGCATCTTACACCTCTGATGCACTTTCGAGAGCGCACGACAAGGCAATAGTAGAAGATGATAAAGATGTAAATATTAGTATAATGGTAGTAGATTATAAAGATTATATGAGCGAAAAAGGACTGAAAGAGTTTATAGTAGAAACTGCGAGAGATGAGGAACTGCAGGAAGTGTTACGTTTACTAAAAATGGGTTGGCCAGCAGAAAAATAAAATGTACCAGAGATAGCAAAAAAATACCATACGTTTAATTGTGATCTAAGTATAGATAAGGACCTGTTGTTTAAAAATGATAGAGTAGTAGTTCCACATAGTCTAAGAAAGGAAATGCTAAGTAGGTTACATTACAGTCATCTTGGTATAGAAAAAACCAAGAATAAAGCGCGAGAAACTTTATATTGGCCTGGTATAAATAAACAAATCGAAGAAATGCTAGAAAATTGTGAAACGTGTCTGCGGTTACAAAGAAGTAATGCGAAAGAGGCGTTAATACCACACGAAATACCGAAAGCACCTTGGATAAAAATAGGTACAGACCTGCTAGAGTTTAGGGGAAAGAGTTATCTTTTAATTGTAGACTATTTTTCTAAGTACGTAGAATTAGGATACTTACCAAATATGTCTAGCGAAGCGGCAATAACTTTATTAAAATCGAGTTTCGCGAGGTATGGAATACCAAAAATTGTACAGTCCGATAGGGGTACACAGTATACAAGCCAAAAGTTTAAAGATTTTGCAACAAGTTGGGGCTTTAAACATGTAATCTCGTCGGCATGACATCCACAAAGCAATGGAATGGTGGAAAGACACATACAAACAGTTAAGCGTATGCTGAAAAAAAACGGAATATGATGGTAAAGACCTATACATGGTTTTGTTAGAATACAGGAATACACCGATCACAGCAGAAATCGGGTCGCCAAATAAGTTAATGTTCGGCAGGAATGTAAATGGGTATTTACCAACGTTTAATGCGAGCTACAAAAACACAAATGTTAATAATTATGATAAAGTTATGGTAACGGTAATATTTATATTCTTTATTTTTCGTTTCCTGCGCTTCTTCTGACAGCTCGCCAATTGGCACTAACAAGGGGACCTTCAGGACTGACAAACTCAGAATTTGTTTATACTTAGTATACATGAAGGTCTTCACTCGGACTTTAATTTCCTGAAGCAGTAAGGCGCGCTTCTCAGCCAAATTCGAGAAAATCGACTTTGAAAAATGTGGAGTTACCTTATATATATTTGAAAAAGATAGATCACCAAGGAGCAGCGTGGCTCAGTGCGTAGCGCTCCCGACTAGCAAGTATGAGGTCGTCAGTTCAAATCTCACTATCGGCAGTATTTTTTTTTGTTTATTCATTTGCATACCTTCACCTTTCACATGCAGTTTATAAAATTCATGCTAATTAACAGATATGTAAACATCTGTTATATATATGGGTGTACGGTGTATACCGGTGCTCCACCTCCCAGGAGATGGACATCACTTTCAATTAAAAACACACATCTTATTTAAAATTGTCTCTTGCTTGAAAAATCGTACTTTTTATTGCACATATTAATTTTTAAATAGACTCGTTACGGTTCTAATTCATTGTAAATATTCCTATTTAAAAATTAATATGTGCAATAAAAAGTACGATTTTTCAAGCAAGAGACAATTTTAAATAAGATGTGTGTTTTTAATTGAAAGTGATGTCCATCTCCTGGGAGGCGGAGCACCGGTATACACCGTACACCCATATATATAACAGATGTGTACATATCTGTTAATTAGCATGAATTTTATAAACTGCATGTGAAAGGTGTAGGTATGCAAATGAATAACCAAAAAAAAAATACTGCCGATAGTGAGATTTGAACTGACGACCTCATACTTGCTAGTCGGGAGCGCTACGCACTGAGCCACGCTGCTCCTTGGTCATCTATCTTTTTCAAATATATATAAGGTAACTCCACATTTTTCAAAGGCGATTTTCTCGAATTTGGCTGAGAAGCGCGCCTTACTGCTTCGGGAAATCAAAGTCCGAGTGAAGACCTTCATGTATACTAAGTATAAACAAATTCTGAGTTTGTCAGTCCTGAAGGTCCCCTTGTAAGTGGTGAAGAATAATATTCTTTCCATGCCTTAAAACTTTATGTACAGTGGCTGTTAATTTTCGCTAAGGATAATTCTGCATTAACAATTTTTCTGTTTCTTTTGCATATATACCGAATTCTTCAGCATTCACGGGAAGACCACAACTTTGTCGCCAGCGATTTCAGCGGGTCGCCTGGCGACTCGCTGGGATGCATCGGCTTGTCTCCAGCGACTTTTACCGAGCGGCTGGTATCCACTATCCAGCGACTTGTGACCGGCGACTCGGCGACTTGTGTCCCCCATCTTATGACCGAGACCCTTCAGCGTCCATCCTAAACTCTATTTAGTAGCCATGGATCCTTCAACAGCTATGGGTGTTGGTGCCGCGTTGATTGTCATAGCATCGACCAAAAGAAAAAGGCGTTGGTGGAAAAAGGCGTTTTTGAGAAGTGAAGAACATTATGGTGATCATTTAATGTCACAGTTGCTATTAAACGACGGAGGTAGTTTTATCAATTTTGTACGAATGACAAAATCTGATTTTGAAGAGCTTCTGAATTTAGTAGCTGCAAAAATTGCAAAGAAAGACACAAATTATCTTGCCGCAATTCCGCCCAACATACGATTAGCTGTCACGCTTAGATACTTGGCTACAGGCGATACTTATGCCAGTTTAATGTACCTATTCAAAATATCAAAACAAGTGATATCATCGATTGTGCCGGAAGTGTGTGAGGCGATCATCGAAGTTCTTCGACAATACTGTCGGGTAAGTAATAATACACACAATTATTTAGATACAAAATGTTTGTACTTAATGTTATTAATTGACTTAATATTGCTTAAAATTACTTAATATTTACACAACACAATCATACAATACATTCACATAACACACTCATACAACATACATAAAGACAGGGGAAGCAGAAGCACGATCCGAATGCCCATTACCCGTAAGCACATCGAATGTATCCCATACCCACTCTAGGGCAAAAATGTGTCAGACAAAGGAGAAATGGTTTCGAGGGGTAAGTATTTCCTATGTGGAAGCGTAGAGGACATATGAAGGTCAATTTTGTTATTTTATATGGGATCATATGCTTTTTCATACATTATTCTTTGCAGCTCGGCATTCTCTATAAAAAAGTATTAAATCATGTATATGAAAAAGTTATTAGTGCTCTGTATTATACATGTATTTAATACTTTTTTATAGAGAATGCCGAGCTGCAACGAATAATGTATTAAGAAGCATATGATTCCATGTAAAATAACAAAGACCTTCATATGTCCTCTACGCGTCCACATAGGAAATACTTACCCCTCGAAACCATTTCACTTTTGTCTGGCACATGTTTATCCTATGTACACTCTTTTACCGTTGTTCTTCAAATAGAACATAATTTTGTAATCTACATATATGGTTCAGTTTCCGGGGGCTACATTCGGTGAGCTTGCGCGTAACGGGCATTCGGATGGTGTTTCGTCTATTGCTTCACTACCTCCCATTTCAAATTGAAATAGCAAATTGTCAATTTTGTTTATTAAAATCGCCGTATCGCGTCTGCTACGTTTCGCGCTACGTATTCTCCTTCCAATCACTTCGCCGTACGCTGCAAAATCGTCCCTGTCCTTCATAGTTTCCTCCACATTCTTCATGAAGGCATAGGCCTCATCCACTCTTGAATCGGCCCTGCGTCTCTTCCTTGTGCATTGCTCCACGATTTCCGGAACATTTTCATCCACAACAGCAGCCACTACTGTTGTGGATGATGTCGACGCTTCAGCAATATCTTCACTCGCAGGCACCTCCGTAGCGTCCTGAAATATATTGAGATAGATAATGTAATATTTACCATGGATTAACTATTTGTGAAAAACACACCTATATTCACACACAGAATTACATATGCTCCCGTACATACACGTATATATTTTTGCAGATACCAAGAACAGAAGAGGAATGGTTGGAGATAGCGGAAGGTTATAAAAGCAAGTGGAATTTCCCCCAATGTATTGGTGCGATGGACGGGAAGCACATTCAAATCGAAGCTGCACGAAATAGTGGTAGTATATATTTTAACTACAAGGGGAGATTCAGCATTGTCCTTATGGCCATCGTGGATGCAGAATACCGTATTATCTATGCAGATGTGGGATCACAAGGCAGAATTTCAGATGGTGGAGTCTTCCATAATACGAAATTCTATGATAAGTTAACGAAAGGCGATCTAAGTATTCCACAGCCAAGACCACTGTTAGGAGGAACAATTCGTACCCCCTTTGTTTTAGTAGCCGACGATGCGTTTGCGTTAAGCCACCATTTGATGAAACCGTTCCCTGGTTCGCACGAAAGCGGTTCGATTCAAAGAATTTTTAATTATCGATTAAGCAGAGCTAGGCGAGTAGTTAAAATGTTTTCGGTTTGCTAGCTATGGTATTTAGAGTTTTCCGTAAACCAATACAATTGGAACCCGCGAAAGTTGGGAGTATAGTGCTGGCGTGTGTGCACCTTCACAATTTCTTACGACGGAACACAGAATCAAGGCATCTGCACACACCGCCTGGCACATTTGACTGTGAAGACAGAAATACGGGTGACATTATGCCAGGTACTTGGCGAGAGGATACAGAAGGTGCAGACTTTCTGAACCTTCGAAATATGGCAAGGAGACCACCTGCAGACTGCAAGGAAGTAGGTAAGCTATGCCGATTCTGGACCAAATGGTAGCGAGGGGGTGAGGCGGGCGGGGGTACCGGCCGCTGGCGCGGGGGCGAGGTGGGGAGGGGGTACCGCGCTCTTCCGCGTGATGGGTACGGGGGCGAGGCGGGGAGGGGGTACCGCGTTCGTGGGTGAGGGGGTGACGTCACAGGGGGAGGGGGATTTCAAAATTTTCAAAATGGCGTCCGCCGCCGCGCAACCGTTGACGGTGGTGAGGTGCAGGCGCGAAAGATAAGGGGCGAAAGGATGTAACGTGGATGCTGTAATTCGATACGGATGACTATTCGAGATTAATTAGCCTAAATAGCGCAACCGCCTCGTGAAAGAATGCGCAGACGAATATTTTAAAGTTTAGGATCGGCGCCTTATCACCAACACTGTAATTCGATATACGTGGTAACGCATCGAACGCATGTTACAGCGTGTGAGAGAAAAAATCTAACGTCGCGTATAAATATCTGTCAACGAAAATGGTTTCACGCTCTTTCACACGCCCTTTTCTCTCCCATAATTGCGATACATGCAAATACTTGATATGTTATTTCACAGGGACGGTGGAAGATAGGTAAGTAAACCTGACATATTAATATTAAGTTTTTTAATTGACCGGTGCAGTAGCATTTGAGAACTGATTTTAAGGTTGCTGCTTCATGATCGCACGCATACGGAAGTATAGCGCGATAATTATTCGGGCATCGCCCAACGTATTTTGAAAATCGAGACCGCCGTGACGGGTGCGAATGCCCTTATCGCGGACGCGTGAATTCGATACGCGTGGCAACGCATCGAGCAAGCGCTACATCACATCACCTGATTGAAACGTTGAGGGTGAGCGAGAGAAAATACTTTCTCTAACTAACCCCCACACATTGATGTGTACATGTACGTGAATTTGTATAAAAGCGACGTTGGTCAGACCTGTGATCTTCATTACACCACGTTCGCTCGAGTGCTAAAGAGTATCGTTCGCGTTAACTTCTTCACCGATCAGTATAATCATACATAGTGCATATCAAGATGTACAAACGTAGCTTCAACGATTCATCCTACGCATCCGCCATCAATGGTTGTTTGAGATGAGAATGGATGAGATCTGAGAGGAGTCTAAGACAGGTTATGTTGAGATAAGAAATATACAGTTTTTGGTGAGAAAGAAAAAACACCTCGTCTACATTTATTGAAAAAATAGGCACTTAAACTGTGTGAACGTCGGCGCCGCGATATTACTTATCACTGCGTTGCAAATATGAGATGAATGAGTTACCGCGCGGATGCCCACGTGGCGTCCATGCAATTATACTAATTGGGGACTGGTGAGCGTTCAAATGAGCTGAGTGTTCACTGGAGTGAGATTATTCTCTTCAAGAATACACGGATTGATAGTGATTTGAGCAGAACAATGAGATAAAACGCAACACGAGTTCCCGTAACCGTTACCGGCAAAAGGACACAAGAGAGTGAGAATATAGCGGACTTCCGCTCGCGCGTCTTCTTCGTTCTGTTCGATCGTCGATCCGGCGCGCTGATTGGCCTATTGATCTTCGATGATTGGTCGATCGATAGGCGCTGATTGGCGGCTCGCCCGTAGATCAGCGTTGCTGTATCGCGGCCCGCGAGGTGCTGCTGTGAGAGTGAGAGTGGCGGAAGAAGGAACTAGTGCGTTCCCAAACAATGGTGATTACCCCAATAAACGCCAGCAACAGGAACATCCTCATCAACAGTCCAATATGAGGTACGTACGCGTTATTATACACATTTCACTTACTTCATTCACTTACTTCTTTCACTGTAAACGCAAGTGAACCGAGTATTAATTCCGTGTATACGTTTCTTACAGTTCTGGATCCGCAACGCCAAAAACAGTGAAAACGCCAAAACCATCAATCGTGCGAATCCCCCAGGATTACCCGTTGACCTCAACAGCGTATAAACGGCTCATGATAGGAATTCGCATTGGTATGGATTTGTGCCACGTCGAGATCGCCATAGTCGACAATAAAGGTGGCGAGTTGAGCTTCTCAATGTCTACGTGGAAGCTCCTACTGCAAAATGGGGCTGACATTCTTAAAAACTGAAATGACTCGTCAAAATCACAGATAATCGCGTTACCTTATACATGACGGAAGTTACGATGCGAAAACTATTCGCGTACGAACATTGCATCGATCATATGTTCACTTCGTTGACCGAAAATATGTACGCTGTAGCCAGTAAATATACCGCGTTCGTAAACGTTCTACGTAGCGCTACCGCACCAACAGATTGTGTGAAATTAATTTCCGAAAGCGATCACTTCGAACAAGATTCTTTGATTGATTGCGAATTGTTAGCGTTAGGAATGCAATCCATGTTGCGCGATGTAAAGCACGTACCACTATAGTACATTCATATATATGTTTAATAATAAAGGTATAACAATTTTAAATAAATGTATTTTTATTCAGAACAGTTTGTGTTTATTCATGTATATCCATGCATGCATAAAACGTTATTCGTATGGGGCGGGATATTCTTGCTCGCGTGGTAAAGGTTGCAGTTGTCATCGTTGCGCTCACCGTCACTGTCACCGTTGTACTCGTCTTCGCTGCGGTTCTCATCGCTATAGAAAATAGAAAAAAAATTGTTATATATTCGTTTCTCTGCATATGACGCGTAAAGTAGATGCAATGCGTGTGTATGACTTACATTAGGTGTCGCTACGTATATAATTCCATACTTTATGGACATTCTCCAGCGCGCAAACACCGCCGTCGTTGTGAAACGCGCATCGCGAGGTATTCGTTGAAGCCATAGACTTCAGGTTAGGAACGTCGGGATCCACGGTGTCAGGCGTGATACCGCAATAATCATCGTCAACGTCGTAGCCGCCGTCGTCCTCAACGGTTCGAGCGTTGGTAATCTTTTTCCCCTTCGGCTTGTACACATCGCAGATATCCTCGACGATTATGTCCGGTAGTAGTTGCAGCATCCAGGTGTTCTTTTCTGCACCTTTCACGATGGCGAAGTCGATGTTCGCGAGTGCGCTGGCGAGCAGTTCCGGAAGTTTCCAATATGGAACGCAGCCATCCGACCAGCAGAGACCGTGATGATGCTTCGCGAGCCAGGACGCTTGACATTTCTCGAACGAATTCAGATGATTCCAGAAGTATGGCGGCTCGAAGATCCAGTGGCTGATCGTCGACGTTTCATCGGTATTGCTGCTGCTGCTGCTTGTGCGAATCGCGATCTCTATCACGACGAAATCACGTTCGGTTTTGAAACCTTGCATGTCGATAACGGCGAACATCGTTATTCGTATAAGTAGTAGCGTCGATGACGAATCAGTAACTGCGGACTTTGACATCTACATCATCGTTTTAAAACAATAGCAGTATCCGCAGTAGTAGTAGTAGTATTAGTAGTAGTAATAATAATCGTTCACGCACGCACACTATATTAGTTTGCGTACCACGATGGTTAAAGGGTTGTATTCGACTATACGATCGTGTATCATCAAACAGTACGCGATAGTATTATCGGGAACATTTTCTTGGAATTCAAAATCTATTCGCACGTCCCCCGTGGCGCTCTTCAACAACTCGTTTTGCCTAGAACAATCAATGACCGCGATAGGCGCGTATTTACGGAATTCGATCGCATTCAGCAATGGTTCTCCGTGACCATAGTACGATCGACCGAATTTCGCATACATATCGTACAGGAGCGCGTATTTATTCTTATCGAAATCCAAGTTCAAGTCGTCGTACGGAAACGCCTCGGAATTTAGGTAGAGTCGAAGGTTCGTTAGATTATTCAAGTCAAATCTGCTCGCGGATTTATCGGGACAATTCTTTCGATCGGTTTGCGTGCCGAATAACACGTATGGGGGTTTCTCGATTTGCGACGTAGCTTTCACGGTCCACGTGTGTTTCGTTGTAGCTTGCAGTAACGGGTACTCGTGCAAGCTCCACGATCGGAAACTCATCGCGATCGGACGACCGCTTTCCAGGATACGCAGCATTGATAGTTTATTCACTTCCTCCAAAACGACATGGGGCATACGCCACTACACCTTGCGTATCTCCAGTTTCGGCCACGCAGTGGCGGAGGTGCAGTGCATCACGTTCGTATCGACTCGTGATCGTATGAGGATCAGCTCGTGCCGCGCGTTCATCACGATATGTGTGTAATCCTCGCAGAATCCTAATAACACGTTCACGGGTACGCAGAAATTGAAAGCACCCGAATGAAAAATGTCGTTATCGTAATCGATGTCATAATTCCAGCCAGCATTCGCGAGCACTTTGCTTCTATCGACCGACAACGAAACGTAATTTTTCAACGTGGTAGCGATTCGTAGATTTCGACAACGATCGATCTCGACACCGTTCGATTCGTATCGAATCTCATCGAACATGAACGCGACGCAATTATTGTCTAGAACAGCGGTCGTGAACGTTGCCGGACCTGTCGCGTTCTGTGCCGTCAACGTGCCACGACCTTCGATGTAGAGAAAACTTTCGCACGGAAGCGTGTACAGATCTTGTTGCTGTATGGGGATTCTTATCTCGTCGCTATTGTCGAACGTCGTGTTGGCGTACGGATTATACGTGTGTAACTCGATCTTCGTGATACGATTGTCGAAGGTTGGCGTATTTGCCACATCCAGAATAATCGACATCGTGGTTGCGTGTCTAATAGGCAACGATGAATCCTAGCCATCGTAGGAAACTCCTTATGGGTCCTCTTCTTACCGCTCCACCAATCTTTATTCTTCTACTTTCACCTATCGATAAAGAGTCGCGCCGATGACGCGAGACAGAGACGCCAGTAGTAGCAGCGGCAGCGATGATTGATGATTCGTACGCGTGATCTAACACTAACATACAGTCTCGCTCGATCTGCCGAAGCAATAGGTTGTGTTGTTGACAGTGTAAACACGTGGCATCCGTGACCGTTATCCAGTTTTCGACTCGGTCTTTGTACCTAATTGCTGTGGCTATTCTTTAGTTCTGTACTGGCTGCTCAGTACTATTGTTCGTGCTTTATTCTTGATGGACTGTGTTTGCGCTGTGGCCTGTGTTTTTCTCTGAGCACTGTCCCCAGACGGTCGTCTGTTGCAATTTCTGGCATTGTCGTTAATTTGAAACGATGAGTGAGAATAAGAAGTGTAAGGGCTGTGAGTCCTACGTAGCCAATCCTGTCACCTGTCCTAGCTGTGGATTGATCTGCCACCCTGGTCCGTCATGTCTCGGCCGTTCTGGTCATTCCCATCGAGATGGTAAACTTGTGAGCTGTCACCAAAAATCTCCGAGGCCTCGGGCTACCGTTAGTCAACCTATAACCACGCTGGCACAGTCAATCCCTTCCTTATCGGAAGCTACACTCCAGTCACTCGCTGAATTACCATCGGAATTGAGGGACCTCAGGAAGGATTTCGCCAGTTTCCGAGAAGAAATACTCTTGGCTATTAATTCTGAACTGTCAGATATGAGGCGGGAGATCAATACGCTGTCGGAGCGTGTCAGACTGCTTGAGGATAACTCAGTTATCACGCCCGTACAAACGCCTGCACCTACTACCGATGACATTGCTGTGGAATTGAAGGAAAGGGAAGTTAGATAACAAAATCTAATCATCTTTGGGATGCCTGAGCCGCGCGATACGTCGCAGGCGCTTGCTAAAGCGGCGGACGATGCTAGTGTTCGAGATATTATCAACGAGACCTGCCCCCTCGACACCCAGGAGCTGTCCACCCATCGCCTTGGGAAGCCGGACAACTCAAAGTCAAGACCTCTTTGTGTGAGCCTCGATTCAGCAGCTAGCGTCCGGAGTGTCCTCCTAAATAAACATCGCTACAAGGGGCCGTACAAATTATCCGACGACAAGACCCCACATCAACGTGCGACTCTAACGCAACTTAGAGCGAAACTTCGCGATCTCCATGAACAAGGGGAGATTAATAAAACAATCAGATACATTCGTGGAGTGCCGAAGATAGTGCAGGGGAATCCCCGTCGTGACTCCGCTCAAAAAAAGTCCCAAATAACCCTTTAGTCTACTACCAAAACGTCCGTGGGCTACGAACTAAGTTAGATTTATTAAGAAATTCTCTTCTATCATCTGCTATGTCCTATGACATCATCATATTGGGAGAGACCTGGCTTACTTCCGCAATATCTTCGTGCGAGCTGGGCTTGGATAATTATGCAGTTTATAGATGCGACAGATCATCGTGTACGAGTAGTTTTTTAAGGGGTGGTGGTGTCCTCATAGCGGTAAGGAAGTCGATACCATCTTGTCTTATCACCGTTGGTTATACAGACATTGAACAGGTTTTTGTTAGGGCCCGCCTTCACAACAACAAACACCTTTTATTGGGGGCCACTTACTTGCCGCCTGCGTCACAGTCTTCACTCTCCGCAGGTCATGTTAACTGTATTATGGAATTATACCAGAGCTATAGTGATGACATTCTAGCAATGTTTAGGGATTATAACCTTCCGCATGCTATCTGGTATAATGATCCAAGCCAAGCGTGCTTTAAGAAGCCTGGAATTACGCTATCCGAATCAAACGCAATCGATCTCCTTTTGGGTTGTGCCGCGTACTGCAATCTTGCACAAGTTAACACCGTGTTTAATGTCTGCGACACGACTCTAGATATCATCTTTATAAGCAATAATAACAATGTCAATATTGACCGGGTCCTTGATCCTCTAATTGCTCCCGATGCCTACCATCCTCCTCTGTATATGAAGCTATGTGACCTAAACTATGGTGTTAACATTTCGGGAGACAACTTACACTATAAAGATTTCAAGAATGGCAACTATCCTAGCATGGTGGCTTATTTTAATTCTATTGATTGGGACATGGAGACTGGTAATATGGAGCCTAGCTTAGCCCTTGATCGTTTTCACTACCACCTTAACCTCGCACTTGACTCCTACATCCCGTTCAGGGCAGTGGTTAATTCCACGTTCCCGTTGTGGTTTTCTCCTAGACTTAAGAACTTAATTCGGCAGAAGAAAATCGCGCATAGAAACTTCAAGCGATCAAGTTTACATAGCGATTCTCTGAGTTTTTCCTCTCTCCGATCGCTGTGCAAAGCTACCTTGTCACGTGAAAGCCGTTCTTATTTCGATAGTGTTGAGCACTCGGTCTTGGATAATGTATCTAACTTTTGGAAGTATGTAAATACCAAGCGGGGTGGGCATAATATTCCTGGTACTGTGCATCTTGACCAAACATCTGCCTCGTCTCACGTGGCGGCTGCGGATCTCTTCGCACAGTTCTTCGGCTCAGTTTACAACCCTCCCGCTGGTATTACGCCTGTCTTAAATCCAGGCCAGTCCTTGGGTAGTAATGTAAATATTCACTCCATGTCCGTACATATTGGTCAGATATACTCAGCGCTCGAATCGCTGGATACTGACAGAGGACCAGGGTTCGATGGCATTCCACCTCTACTTTTAAGGGAGTGTCGCTTCGTTTTATCGAGACCCCTCTGGCATATCTTTAACGCTTCGCTATCAATGGGTATTTTCCCGGCTGCCTGGAAGACCAGCTTAGTTACGCCTATTTTTAAGGCAGGCGACCACTCTAATGTTAAAAACTATCGGCCAATATGTAAACTATCTGTCCTGCCGAAGATCTTTGAGGGGATGGTAACAAAATACTTAACGCACCTTCTCTCAGACGTTATAGTTGAGGAGTAGCACGGATTTGTTCCAGGTAGATCGACGACTTCAAATCTGGCAGTTTACCACTGTTTCGTCTCTAATGCACTTAATGTGGGTCTTCAGGTCGATACCGTATACACGGACTTCCAGAAGGCCTTTGACACGGTAGACCATGGTATTCTACGGCGCAAATTGTCTGAGATTGGTATCGGGGGGGTCGCTTCTGTCATGGATCAGCAGCTATCTGGAAGGCCGTGTCCAGATTATTAAAGTGCGTGACCAGTTATCCTCTCCGATTGCTGTTTCCTCAGGTGTCCCTCAAGGTTCACACCTTGGTCCCCTCCTATTCCTCCTTTTCATCAATGACCTCAAGGGGATTTTCCAACATAGCAAGATTCTCATGTACGCTGATGACCTAAAAATATTCCGGTCTATTAGTTCTGCGCGTGATACGGAGTTCTTGCAAAGTGACCTTGGTAGATTTGAACGGTGGTGTGACGCTAACAAATTGCAATTGAACGCGGCTAAATGTGTCGTTATGAGATCCCATAGGGCTGCCAGTGGCATTGTGGCGACGTATAAGCTTTGCGACACACCATTGATTGAAGTGGTGGAAGTCAGTGACCTTGGAGTCATGTTCGGGTCAGGGCTTGATTTTCGTAACCACTATCGGAAGATCTCTTGTAAGGCTATGAAAACCCTCGGGTTTATAGCTCGAGTTGGGAAACACTTCAGGCAGATCCGTACGCTCAAGCTCTTATACGTAGCGTTGGTGAGACCTCATTTAGAGTACGCGTCTGTAATTTTGAACCCTAGACATAAGCTATATATTAGCTTAATCGAAAGGGTCCAACACAAGTTTCTGAGGCTAGCCATGAGTTTATCTGGTAGCCCTATGCGGTTTTGCGATCATGATTATCGTCCAGCCTTACAGACTACTGGGCTTATGTCTCTCACTAGTCGCCGAGTCTGTTCCGATCTTCTCTTCCTCTATAAGGTAATCAACGGTCATATAAACTGTCACGAGCTTGTGGCAGTAGTTTGTTATCATGCCCCACAAAGGTCACTGCGTCCAAGACCCCTTTTTGTACCGAGGGTCCCCACCTATAGACACTATACCGTAGATCCCATAAATCGGGCTATGGAAGAGTTGAATCTGTGCTGCGATGGCATTGACTTGTTTGCAGGTTCGCTTGCTCGTTTTCGTGAGCATTTGTTTAGGCATCTCCTTTCGCAATAGCCAAAGTTTTCTCTTGCGTCGTAGTTAACGCGAGATAATGCAGACTGATATGTGATTTATGTATTGGCTGATGTTATTGATGTAATTTATTAATGTTACGTTATGTTAAAATATGGTTGTTTATTTTATTTTATATTATTCTATTTTATATTTTTATATTTTTATATTTTTGTTATGGTATTTTATATATTTATATTTTGTACTATGTACTATGTACTAATTGTATTAATTGTTAGCTCTGTATACTGTTATGACACGATACGCAACCATAACACCTGGTGCAACCGACACCAGCAAGCTCAGCAAGATGCGTAATCAAAAGTAAACCGCATACGCGGCAAGACCCTGACCCACGGGCGAAGACCATTAGGCCTTCCCCCGCGGCCACCAAACCGCGGCCCCAAATCTTGTATATAAACCCATGCCCGAACAACCAAAGCGGAACATTGTAAATCGAACAGTAACGCGATCACGCCCGTGATCGCTCGGCTCAAATAAACCTTTGTCATACCCTACGGTGAGTTCTAACTCTTTAACCGGCAACGATCCACTACCTCTCGGCTCGACCCGAGAATCCCGTTCCCGCACTTTCACCCGAACTATCGGAGCCCGAGGAACAACCCGTTCGGGGATAACCGCGGAGTGCAGCCAGATTCTCAGAGAGAATCTCCACACCGGTAAACCTCGCAACAAAATTGGTGGCAGCGGTGGGATCCAGCCAACGTAGGGGACAAGGTGAGCTTGACCAACGGAGGTAACACGAAGTTACCACGATCGACATCACAAGGACGCCGATCCACAACCAAGTGCTGTCAACTAACAAAAGAGGACGCCAGCGACGAGTTCCCCATCGCAAAACCATCGGCAGTTCAGCAGCGGCAACAATGATGACGATGCACCTTCTACTACACGTGCTGTAAGTGGAACATTCGATATTAACAAAATTCGAGCATCGCGCCGCAGAAAATTTTTTCATGCGACGAGCAAACTCGTTAGGAATCAATCTCGAGCGAAATTTAGGCCTAACAGAAGGGCAAAGATTTACACGATCTAGGGCTGAGTGGCAAAATACCCCAAGTAGGGTACATAGCATACCCTCGATCGTACCGACCGACGAGGAACACGAAGCAGCAAACGGTCAGAATCAATCATTAGGGCACAATAGCTCAATAGCCGAGATCCTACAAAATTCTTTAGGGCCTGACGGACATATAGTCTGGGAACGACGTTTCCCTTTTGAGGAGATAGATCCGAGTCTACTCCCTCCTGTAAAACTACACCCTTCTGACGAGACGTGCTCAGAATCGAGCGGTTTTACTACATACGATAGTGAAATTTTCGACATCGCAGAAGCCATGGTGATCCATAGCCCAAAGACATCAAGACCCGAAGGAACCTCAGGAGAAGGAACTTCAAGGGGAGATATCACAAACACAGAACTCTTAATTACAAGAGACGAAACTCTAGGAGACGAATTAAATTCGGAAAATGCAGGTTCTGATAATAGACAAGTTAGGATAGAACAAACGTTAAATCTACTTCAAGAAACCGCGCAGCAAAATTGGTCACTTTTGCGAACGTTAGCCGAAAGAATGACTAACCTAGAGGTAGCTAATAGAACAGAAATAAGAGCGCAAACTAATAGTGAACGCGACCGAAGGATAGATAGGGAAATACACAGGATGCAATCGTCAATGAACGGCTCCCCGCAAGGAGACAGGAACAGGACCATAGTACACTTCGAGGACCACATGGACGAAGAGGACATACCCAGACGATCCAGCATTTTTGTACCCCCTACATTCGGGATAGATGAAGCATCTGACATGCCAACAGGATTAGAGGACAACAAAGTCCTCAACGCTTTAAAACTTATTCCCAAATTCGACGGGAATCCCAAGGAATTAGTATCATTCCTGGAGACCTGCAAATACATAATAAAAGGGTTCAGGATACCTGAATACAGGGCACAAATAATACGAGGAATAAAAGCAACAAGAATTACAGGTACAGCCCAAATAGAAGTGAGGAATCGTCAAATACAGACATTCGATGACCTGGAAAATGTGCTGAATTCGCTGTATAAGCCAGCACGTACGACCGCAGCTGTGCAAATGGAACTTTTGCAATGCAGACAAGGAATGCAAGAAGATGCCCATGCATACGGGAATCGATTGTCCAAATTGCTTAATGAATTAATTGAGACCGGTTTAGATGAAAAAGATACATTGACAGAAAAAACAGCGGCCATCAAGATATTCAAGAAACAGGCACATTGCATCTTCCAAGAAGGACTCCGTAACGACCTGAAAATTCTGGTTAAATCACGGAGATCGGCTGATCTGCCAGAGGCCGTATCAATAGCCATAGAAGAGGAGCGGTCAATTAAGAAGCGGCCCGCAACGAACGGGACAAACCGCAACCCAAATTACAGGGGTCAAACAGGACAGACATACTGTCACAATTGTAAGAGGTCGGGACATTCCACTGGAGAGTGCTGGAAAGGCACAGGGAATGGACCACGACAATATGGTACGGGACCCGGAGACAGAAGAAATCCAAATAAGGACAACACAAACTCCATAGAAAAGGGAACCACCGATACCAACTACGGGAATCGTCAGGCGGACTACAACGATAGATCACGCACACAGGGACGACGACCTTACAATGCTTACGCAGCAAGAGCACAGACAGGAGGACCACGAACTCTTCCTACGGCAACGAACTCCAATAATGCCGATACAAATCATAAATCGGTCCGAATAGCGAAGAGGGAACCGCAAGAAGCGGGAAAACCTAATTTTGTTTCAGATGAGGTACAAGTGCAGATAGAAGAAGCCAAAAATCAGGAAGTAAGAATGCTAGTAGATACAGGAGCCGAAGTATCCGTAATAAATAAAGCATGCGTCAAGGACGACATAGCATGGAAGGAAAGCGAGGTGCAACTAGTAGCCCTATCAGGAGGGACCATAAAGACACTAGGAGAAATAGAAGCTACCTTCCCGGTTGGGGATCAAAAAATTAAACACCCCTTATATATAATAGAAGACGGTACACTAACGGACCACCAAGGTATTTTAGGCATAGATTTCTTAAAGAAGCACGAAGCAGGAATACAATACAAAACGCGAGAAGTCACAATTAAAGGGAAACACTGGAAAACTCTCCAGAAAAAGAATGTAGTAACGGTTCCCCCGCGTACACAAACGCTAGTTGAAGTAGAAGTAGATAGCAACAAGGAAGGAATAATAGAGAAAGAGGATTTAGGAGATGGAGTATTCTTAGGAGAATGCCTGGTAAAACCAAAACAAGGGAAAAGTATAGCTTGTGTGGTAAATTTATCGAATAAAGCGCGTACAGTGAAATTGCCATACATACAGCTGACCGAGATTCAGAGCGACTCGACAGCCGAAGTACATTCTGCTGCCGCAGCATTTCGCGCAACAGTAAGTAAAGAACCACTGACGACACGCGTTAACCGTGTCCTGGAATTAATGAAACTAAGCCATTTAAACAAAGAAGAAAGAATCAGCATGGAAGAAATAGGAAGGGAATTTTGCGATAATTTTCACCTAGCAGGGGATCTATTAGGAACTACGAACGCGACCACGCATCGAGTACCATTGAAGGAAGGAACAACCCCCTGCAATATTAAACCGTATAGGTTACCTGAAATACATAAACGGGAAGTAAGGGAACAGGTACGACAGATGTTGGAAGATGGAATAGTGCAAACCAGCTCCAGTCCATGGAACGCACCCCTATTGGTAGTACCTAAGAAAAGGGATACCGAAGGGAAAGCCAGGTTTCGAGTAGTCGTAGACTTTAGGAAGCTAAACGAAGTCACAATCGGTGACTCATACCCTCTGCCAAATATTACGGAAATATTTGACCAGTTAGGGAAGGCACAATACTTCACTACGCTTGATCTCGCATCTGGGTATCATCAGATACCCATGGACGACAGAGACAAGGAGAAAACCGCGTTTTCTACGCCACAAGGACATTTCGAGTTTAATCGAATGCCTTTCGGATTAAAAAACGCGCCCGCGACATTCCAGAGATTGATGAACACCATCCTGATGGGACTACAAGGGATAGACTGTTTTGTCTACCTGGACGACCTGGTCATTTTTGGCACTAATCTAAAGGAGCACAACATACGACTGCGAAAGGTAATGAAGAAATTACGGGAATACAACCTAAAATTACAGCCAGAAAAATGTTCATTTCTGTGCAAAGAAGTGGGATTCCTGGGACATATAATAACGCCTGAAGGAATAAAACCGGATCCCGAAAAAACCAAGGCAGTAGAACAATACCCCGTGCCGACCAAACTGAAGGAAGTCCAATCCTTCCTAGGACTAGCAGGATACTATAGAAGATTCATTCCCGAGTATTCTAAAATAGCTAGGCCGTTATCAAAACTAACGAGCGATAAAACGGAATTTATCTGGACAACTGAGCAGCAATACGCGTTCGAGATGTTAAAAAATTGCTTAATCACAGCACCTGTATTAGCTTACCCAGATTTCACAAGGGAATTCATAATAACAACGGACGCATCAGACGTAGCCATAGGTGCGATACTATCACAAGGAGAAATAGGAGAAGACAGACCAATAGCACATGCCAGCCGAGTGTTGAATAAGGCAGTAGAAAACTACAACACAACGGAAAAGGAACTACTCGCTATTGTCTGGGCTACGAAGCAATTTCGACCATATGTGTACGGAACACATTTCAAGGTAGTTACAGACCATAAGGCATTAGTATGGTTATTTAGGGTACAAGACCCAGGATCAAGATTGATCCGCTGGCGATTACAATTAGCCGAACACGATTACGAAATCCTCCACAAGGCAGGAAAAGCTAATATAAACGCGGACGCGCTTAGCCGAAACATAAAAATAAACATAATACAAAACGAACAGCAAAATAACGCAGAAACAGTAAAACCCAGCCTAGGTATCATCGAAGTAGAATCAGAAAAGGATAGGCAACAAAATTGGTAACTGCGAACAACACTATTTGGATTAGTACGGCACAGCCAGCGACCTGGATTTACGCGACGCACGAACCAGACGCGCTTACTATTCAATGCGAAGGTACCAAAACATTTAGGACCACAATAACACAGTCAGGAATCATTACACTAAAAAATAATTGCAAAATTAGTAGCAAAGAAGTAGTATTACGAAATCAAAAGAAAAATTACGAACAAGACTATGTAATTAAAACAGCACCATTGTACAATTTAAAAGCACAACTGAAGGGGTTAGTCAACACCGCAAAACCACTAACCCAAGTACAACTAGATAGGATAATAAAAGATCCTTCAGAATTTTCACAACTCTATAAGCAGCTCGATCAGATCGAGAACAACCTACCAATAGAGTCAGGGAACGATAATAACAGTATACCGATATGGCACATTGCATACCCAAGTGCCACGACAATACTAGTAATAATTATAGTAATACTTGCAATCGTAATATACATTGTACATCGCCGGAAGAAAACAATTAGCGGAACACACATAACTCCGAGAATCAAAATACCCGAGCTGGACAACCTGGAAAAATAGACTAAGAAACGATTGTAATATGAAAATGTAATCGGGAAAAAACAGATGTAAAAGCGAAAATTCTACCCGATAACACCACCTTCTCATAAGGGGTGGAGGATGTTATGACACGATATGCAACCATAACACCTGGTGCAACCGACACCAGCAAGCTCAGCAAGATGCGTAATCAAAAGTAAACCGCATACGCGGCAAGACCCTGACCCACGGGCGAAGACCATTAGGCCTTCCCCCGCGGCCACCAAACCGCGGCCCCAAATCTTGTATATAAACCCATGCCCGAACAACCAAAGCGGAACATTGTAAATCGAACAGTAACGCGATCACACCCGTGATCGCTCGGCTCAAATAAACCTTTGTCATACCCTACGGTGAGTTCTAACTCTTTAACCGGCAACGATCCACCACCTCTCGGCTCGACCCGAGAATCCCGTTCCCGGCACTTTCACCCGAACTATCGGAGCCCGAGGAACAACCCGTTCGGGGATAACCGCGGAGTGCAGCCAGATCCTCAGAGAGAATCTCCACACCGGTAAACCTCGCAACAATACTAAAGGGGTTTCCCGTTAAATAATAATAATAATAATCATAACATACTATACACGCGCGGACGTCGTTGAACGTGCAAACGAATCGTTATTTCTTCGCCGCGAAAATCTATAAGACGATCGTATTGATCGACGATGCGTAGCGTTAGATCGTGTATTGCTCGTGCGACGATCGGCAGGTAAATGACGTGTCGCGGAGTTACCGATATCTTATATCCCGGCGGCACGCGAGGTGAAAATTCGTGGATAGTGTGTACCGGTTTACGTTGCTGTACGCGCCGGTAGTTACGTTGCACGTTACCCTGATCACGTTAACGTTTATAATATTCACGGGTACGTCGGACTCGTGCCAGATTCTCGGTATTAAGACACGATTCGGGGAAAATCCTAACAACGAGCCTACATTGTTGGGTTTCGTAAAGTCTACAAAAAACGAACAGTACATCTCGCTTTTCATGGTGTTGTTGTTAGCTCGTAGCATTAGAGGGTACTTGTCGTCATCGTCGTCATCGTTGTTACCGCGTTTTCGAGGATATCGATCGAGTAATCGTTGCTTCAGATACTCGGCGATAGCGTCTAATTCGTAGAAACCGTGGGGGATCGTAATGTATTCATGAGCGGCGTCGACGACGGAGTTGTTTTCGGTGTCATAGTTCACGACGAAATAGAATTTATCGTTGCTCGAGTCGATGTTTGGTATCGTGTGAAACGTCTCCAAGTCCGTGAGTCCTAATTCGTATTGACCATCACTCAACTCTATCGGTGGGAAATAATTTACCGTGAGCACGCTGCTGCGACCCGTTAACGTGAGCGTGAACGACATATCATAGATTACACTCGCGAGACGGAGAGAAAGGAAGTGACGCGCGCGTACGAATACTCGGCAATTTATCGATATTATGTGTCTTTATTAAAGAAAATATGGATTGCCATTACGCATGGTTACATTGAAACGAAATCTTAGTACACACCGTTATTAGTACGTATGCCATAATTCCATAGACTTTTGCTGTAAAAATTGCATACATAAGCGACCGCAATTCATCTCGTCGAAACGTTGAAAACGATTGTGATTGTACGTGATCGTTGTATCGCGTCCGAAATAGTGAATCAATTCCGTTGGTGGTCGCAGATTCCCAAAACTATCAAAGTACTGTACTCGTGACCCGCGTTTCGCGTACGCAACCCAGTGTGTACCGGTGCCTCGATTCTCGTCCAGATTCGCGATACCGCATTCGTTGCTGCGTGCGCGCGTGGGAAGCGTGTCGCGCATAAACACCCCTCGAAAGAACGGAATGCTGGCGCACTCGCGCTTTAATTGCAGGTTCGTCATAGGTTGTTGGTTTATCGCCGCCACCGTCGCCATGCGCCTACGCGATCGGCGTTTTTTTTTCTTCGTCTGCACTCGTCGTTGGCGCCGCCGTCTCGGGTTCAAGCCCGCGCCTCACTTGTACGGTGTCAGATGCATCCCTCGCCCTTCCATCGCACGATGATGACCCAACGTCTCTTCCAGCTGTTTTCGAGACGCCTTCGAATCGTTGACCGCTTTGGTTATACCAGCCGCTCCACCGGCCAATGCCCCGATAGCTGATAAAGCGGGCAATACGAACGGAAGAAATTGAAGAAAGCCACCGCGTTTCGCCGCTCGTAGATTACGATGTCGTCATCGCTGTTGCGGATGTTTCCTTCCAGACTTTTCCTGTTTACGTTTCGTCCTTCTCATACCCATGCCGAGTTTAGTCTTAAGGTGACCGTTCCAATGGGCGGCTACAGCCGCTAGCGACTGTGGCCGGCAACTGCGGCTGTAGTCGCGTACACTGGTACAATGGAAAAGCATTCATCCCAGCTCCTATGAGCGGCTGCGACTGCTGCGGCCGCGCCATGATTGCTATAGCCTATGCGCGTCTGGTTCATGAGCAGCCTAGACTACTCGAGACACAACACAATGCCATGAGTGTCTGTTTTCCGCCATAACGGCAGAATCTCCTAGTCGCACTGCGGCTGCCGCTCTACTCCTCCAGAAGCACTCTAGCGACTCTAGCCGCTCTGCTGCGATTCATCGTCACATTCGGACAGATTGTCCAGAAATAAGAAAAGAAGTCAGAATTCATAACTTATGGAATTATGTTTTTTTCATATACATATTTCTTGCAAACTAATAATATGAGCTCTTATAAAAAAAGGTAAAAATATCATAACGGCTACATCTGATCTGCGTGTAAACACATGTCAAATTTTTTGTTTTGTGCAGAATTTTAAATCGTGTCTTTTAAAGTTTGTTAAAGTAAAGTTAAAGGGGTCAGAAATGATTAGTATCTGAGTGAGATTATGGAAGTTGAGCACGCCGGTGGAAAGTGAGGTTAGGGATCGACGGTGAAGAAGGGCCAACACTGCAGTTTAATGAGCTTGTCTTTATTGTAAAGTGATAAAGTTCGTTTTATAAAAGGTGAATGATCACAGACACTTTGATGAGCAAGACTATTTTGACGAGAGTGAGAAACAAGCGATTAAACCGCCACGCGGTCGCTGACCGGGCGCGATGATCAGAGCACAAACGTGATTTGAGACGAGAATGAGATTGCGATTGAGAGAGTTCACTGAGTGGTTTTATGAGCAAGCACAACGATGTTGTTTTAGCACTTGAGATGAGCACTGATACAAACTATTGAGTTGAGAAAGTTCACGAGTTACATGTTAAACTGACGCGTTCACTCACATACTCTGCGAGAACAAGAATGAATATCGTTGGAGAATCAGACTTCCGGTCAGGGTCGACTCGAACATTCTCGACTATCTACCGACGTGGAGAAATCTGATTGGTTGAGCCACAGATTGGTTGAGCTGTGATTTGCTACGCGTATTCTACAACCGACCGAAACCGTTTCACGCGATGCGCTGATTGGATGATTGTCGGTTGCGGAGCGCAGGTGATCGACTGTCGCTCAGCGTCTTCGATTGGCGGATTGACTGTCGATCTGTGATCCTGAGCTGAGTCCGTGAGGTGCTGCGCCGAGAGTGAGAGTGGAAGCTTTGTGAACTAATGCATTCCCAAACCTTCTGCCATGATCTAGGGTGTGGCGATGAGAAGAAGTAATTGATTCTCAAACAGTATCGATTCTGCAAAGTAATAGCAGATAATTCGATATATACAGTAATTTTTCCATAAAAAACCCATTGAAAAAATATCAGTAATTGTCGGCTTTTTAGTTACCTTCCGCGAACTTGTGTAATGAACATATATTTGTCCTTGCAACTGCGAAAACAAGATTTGACAATATTTTCCAATAATGGAGTAATCACCTGTATTCTATATCGTATAGTGGGCCTGAATCCCAAGTAATAGGGGAAAAAGGCAACATTCCATTTTGCGCGTTGAAAATGCTGAATATTATTGAGCAACTTCATAAAAAAAGTGTTAATATACAACTCATAACAAAGTTTGCCGTTATTTAAAAAAATAACGTCAACAATTTCAATAAAACTAAAAAAAATTGATAAATATACATACTATGGAAAGTGCAGAAATATCTGCAAACCTGTATCCATGTTATTCTGGTACCAATGTAATAGATAGGTACTGCTCACAAAGTGTTAATACATTCTTACGAAATTATACAATATTTGGGCAACCTTCCAATCGGCTAATTGGGTGAAGCGACCCAAGAAGCCAGAAATAAAGATTTTAATAAATATAGAAAAGATTGTAAGCTCAAAATATTCTCATTGCAATATAATTTCATTTTATGTATACAGAAACGGAGTTTCTTTATTTTTCATCGTATCAATATGAAAATGATACCAATGGATTTATTGCATTCTCCCGATTAAATTGGGAAACAATATTTAAATCCCACTACTTTTAACGAAGCGGGCTTTCAGTCCATGCAAATTAATTAATTGAGGCAGAGAGCAAACAACGGATTAGACCACATTCTTTTCGAAATTGAGTTAGTACTGTTACGTATGTGGAATCTTCCCATACACCACTCTCAACCACTTTCGAGCTCGCTTCTGAGAAAGGAAAACGCCCTAAAATCCTTTCGCTTATCATACACCACTAAGGGGGGTCATGATCTCGACCATCTGGATCACGACCATGGGAACGGGAGTGACACGACGACGACCCCGAAGGATTTCCTTATATGGAAACTCCTAATGAATCCCCACTCATTTTTGGGACTATATAAACCCTTTGCTTTCTACCCTCGTTGGTTAAAAGCTATAGAGTCACGCGTAGAGTAACGTCGTGTCACGCTCGTACAGAGTTGGTTAAGATCGAGCTAAAGTCTCCCTCAGAATCAAAGTTAAGCTCATAGGATCCGCGAGTTCGGTTTATATTCTATTTGGCACTTTGAAATAGCCACTCGTACGTCCCCGCATCGCCAGTGCGTCAACACCGTGCAAACTAGTGGTAACTACACACCTTTATTTATTATTTCATCGCGACACTTACATTTGTACCTTAATTGATTATTCAATATATGAATGGTGTTCACGTATAAATCGAGTAGATTCGTTAAACCCATCTTTACCCAGCGATCCTTATAATATTAGTAGCACTCACCCACTGATACAGCTTTACCGCTCGAGTTGTATCAACCATAAAATAAGAGTTACGAGGCATTACTAACATTTCCCGCGACTCCCTGATCAAGCATCAGGTTCGTTCGCAACCCTTTAACCAAAACAAAGCATCTTCTCCAACCCAGTGGCTCCCCGATTTCGCATCGGGTTCGTCCGCGAAACCTTACCCTCCTACGGCTCCCTGATTTCGCATCAGGTTCGTCCGTATCCTACAGCTCCCTGGTTTCGCATCAGGTTCGTCTGTAAATCTACCAACTTCCGAACAGCTCCCTGGTTTCGCACCAGGTTCGTCTGTGAATAATATCCTAGTGACTCCCCGATTTCGCATCGGGTTCGTTCACGACGTTTCACCCTCCTGCGGCTCCCTGATTTCGCATCAGGTTCGTCCGCGTGTGACCCCATTCCTAGAGGCTCCCTGATTTCGCATCAGGTTCGTCCTCGCCGTCAACAATCCTAGCGGCTCCCTGATTTCGCATCAGGTTCGTCCGCGCTCCTAACTAACAAACTCATAAACCATATTCCCTGGGAAATACCCTTCTCGCCGGCCTCTCGCGTTGCCGCAGCCTCGGCTCGTAACAGAACTGGTGACAGCGGTGGGATGCTACTGCATTAGAATCGCCGTAAAATTTGGGTTTTTAAATACGTTAAAATCGCTCGTAATTTAGTATTGACAATATACTAGTTTTCTCTAGTCAAGTCACTTAGTAATTTTCAAAATGACAAACACACAGGCGAACATCTCTTCTAACGACATTATGAACCTGACAGTTTCAATTGCAAACTCAATGTCACTCTTGACACAACGGACATGTATACAAAACATTACTATGTCAATTCCGACCTTCGACGGCGAAAATCCACCCTTGACGCGCTTTGTACAAAACGTGGAAGACGGGTTAACTTTGATTCCGGAGGGTACGGAAGCCGAGTATCTTGCGATAATTCTAACGAAGCTGATCGGTCCAGCACGTAGGTGCACGTTAAAGCATAAATTTAACTCTGTGAAGACGTTAGTCCAACATCTAAAAAAGAGATTCGCGCCGGGAAGAAGTTTGTCATATTTCCAAGTAGAAATCGCGAAATTACATATTCGCGAAGGAGAAAGTCTGCGACAATACGTCGACAGAACCAGCCACCTCGTTTATTGTGCGCGCGGAGCTATTCGGGAAAGGTACCTGGACCACGCTGAAGATTTCGTCAAAGAAATGGAAAAAGACGTCAAAGAAAACTTCATCGATGGTTTACCGGATCGAGTTTCCTGGAAAGTGTCGGCCCAGATTCAAGACATCAAAACACCTGAGCAAGCTTACGACGCCGTGCTGCAGATAGACCGAAAATTAAGGAATCGACGACAGTCTCCCCGTAATGAGTCACCCTCCAGGTGGTCTCGGCGAGACCATTACGCCGAAGATTCCCGCCACCACGACCGTGAAGTGTCGTACCCTCACTCTCCAAGTAGATACGACCAAAACAGGGATCGGTCTACGAGAACATCTGGTTTTGAAGAGGAACGAGAAGGACGAACACGCACGACGGCCTGGACCTTGCGTCACCGGAGCCCCTCGAAATCCCCTTCTTATCGCTCCGACTCATCGTACGCAGATGATGGAGAAAAACATTATTCCATTCTAAAAAATCCCGATAAAAATCGCAAGCCGAGTTTATATTGCTGGCATTGCGGTACGACCGGACATGACGGAAAATCCTGTAGGAAACATCCGCGTAATCCGAGATACCAACGAGACTCGCGAGATTCGTCTGTCGAATCAAACAAGTCTTTAAACTTCGACCGCGCTCAACGTATAGGCGACACGATGAGCGGAAACAAAGAAGCTCGCCAAAGGACAGTCCGCTTCGAAGAGGAAACCTCGTCAAGGAATCACCTGCCCCACGCATCAAAACCAAGGTTCCAGAACTGGAGTCAGGAACGGGAGAATTCCTAATCGATGGTGGAGCATCCGTCAATCTAGTAGTCATCAATGTCCTGGGAGAAAAAGCAACGATAAACTCTCGGGAAGAAATCGAGTTAACCGGAATTACTGCTAATCCAATTCATACTTTAGGAACAACAATTCTCCATATTCACGAAGCTCCCGCACTTTTCTACGTTGTAAAAGAACTTGCAATAGAAGCAGATGGACTTATAGGAAGCCCATTTTTAAAACAAGAGGAGGCCGAAATTTCCTATTACCATGGGACTTTAGTGTTAAAGAACAAACCAACCCGACCTCTACGTTTTTCAAATTATCAAGACCTACCTCAGACAAAAGAACTACTGTCGCCGACCAAACATCGTATCGAAGCTAGGACATCGCAACAGATTGCTATAACAATAGCAAACCCAAGGATTAAGGAAGGATATTTACCACGTATCAAGACCCGCGAACATCTTTACATAGGGGAAGCAGTTGTGAGGAATAATGAAGGAAAATGCTACGTTATGGCAACGAATACCAGCGATGCACCCCTAGACGTAGAGATAGAACCACAAACATTGGAGCCGTTTGATATCTTCGGTTCATCGGATGAAGATTTCTACCCAGCTGTGGAACACCCGTCAAAATTCAAAACTAACGAAGATAGAATACAAAAAATCTTAGAAGCCTTAAACACAAAACATTTGAACAAGGAGGAACTAGTTTTCGTTACAAATCTAGTTAGAGATTTTCCCGACCGATTTTATCTTCCTGGAGATAAACTTGGGAAGGCCTGCGACTTTAAACATTCGATCCATACATCCAACGATATTCCAATCAACACGAGACAATATCGCTATCCTCTCATACATCAAAAGGAAATTCAAAAACAAATCAGCGCATTATTATCAAACGGTATAATTACACCTTCTAAATCTCCATACAATTCACCCTTATGGATTGTGCCGAAGAAAGAAGACGAAAACGGAGTAAAACGTTGGCGTCTAGTAATAGATTTTCGCGGCCTCAATGAAATAACCATTTCTGATAAGTATCCATTACCTCAAATCACGGAGATTTTGGATCGTTTAGGAGGAGCTAAATACTTCTCAGTCTTTGATCTGGCTAGCGGATTTCATCAAATAGAGATGGATCCAAAAGACAAAGCAAAAACAGCATTCACTACTCCAAATGGACATTACGAATTTTCTCGAATGCCTTTCGGATTAAAGAATGCACCACCCACCTTTCAACGCCTGATGGATCAAGCACTCACTGGACTTCAAGGAACAGACCTTTTTGTCTACTTGGATGACATAGTGATTTACGCATCCTCGTTACAAGAACATAATATCAAAGTCAAAAAACTACTAGACCGCCTTCGAGAACACGGATTAACCCTACAAACCAACAAATGCCAATTCCTACGAAAGGAAGTTGCATACCTTGAACACATTATTTCAAAGGAAGGAGTAAGACCTAACCCTAGGAAATTAAAAGCCGTTCAAGATTTTCCCACACCCACTACGCAGAAGAACATTCAACAATTCTTGGGGCTCGTAGGATATTACCGAAGATTCGTACCTAATTTCACCACAAAGGCAAAACCTTTAATTAACTTATTAGGAAAAGGCATCAAATTCAAATGGACAGAAGAACAAGACCAAAGTTTTAAGCAATTACGTAACGAACTTTGTCAACAGCCCATATTGCAGTACCCAGATTTCAGTAAACCTTTCATTGTAACAACAGATGCATCTGATTATGCTATTGGAGCTGTACTTAGCCAAGGGGAGATAGGAAACGACCTACCGATTGCCTACGCCTCCCGCAGCCTAAATAAACCCGAGAAGAATTATTCAGCTACGGAAAAGGAATGTTTGGCCATGGTTTACGCCGTAAGATACTTCAGGCCTTACATCTACGGAACTCAATTCACCCTCGTTACAGATCACAGACCACTAGTTTGGTTACATTCTGTTAAGGACCCCACTTCAAGACTTATGAAATGGAAACTCCGACTTTTAGAGTACGAGTATCAAGTTGTCCATAAATCCGGAAAGACAAATAAGAACGCAGACGCATTATCACGCAACCCCACGTCTGCCTGCCTACCACTTATTCCACGAGAACTTCAGGATCCTGACTTCAAAGTCCAGATACCGAAAACAGACGCTAACGCCGAGACAATTGGGCACCGCATACGACAGTTACGACGCGACAGGGAAAACCGACCCAAGTACCGGGAGACAAGCAGCTCAGATGAAACAGAAGAAACCGCACGTGGGAACGTTCAACATTCTCCAATACTACACAAAAATCGATCTTTTCCCAGCTTATCTCAAGAGGTAACGATGCCAGATGAACGCCTGGAAACCATAAACACTTTTTCGCCCGCAGCAAATTCCACACAAATCGTCCCTTCAGATAAGGACCAGACCTCAGTCGACGATCTAATATCCTTTGAGGAGCCGACCGAAAATACCGTCATAGAAAATGCAACAAATATTCAACAAGATTTACTCAGATTTACACCGCAAGTATCATCAGAAGTCATGGATGAACTTTTACAACCCTCAATAAACCAGCTACCTGCAGGGACTACAGCCGAAGCAAGTGTGGGACAACCACCTGACAACAGGTCAACTGAACCTAGGGTCTTTGACCACACGCTCGACCCTTACCCATTCTTTACTATAGACGCCGAAAATTCAAACGACCTTGATGATCTGGGAGAGATTCCACCACACCAATCGCATACAATTGTTGCTTCTTCAAACACCTTTACCGCTGAAGAAGGACATTACGTACATTTCATTTCTGCCGACTGCAATTTAGTAAACCCCGTTGGAAAATTACTACTAGATACTGAAATAATTAATAAAACAAATCTCCTAGCAGCGCAACCAAAAATGGGACAGGTGATAATTACAGACAATGGACTATTTAAAACGTTCAGTATAATAATCTCAGACAATTTCTTTGATAAAATTAAAAGAGTAGATGTGCTCAACGGATTGAAAACTCTTCAACACACCTTGGATCAAAATCAGATTAAATCATTTCGAATTTCTGCCACTGGGGACCTTCACAAAATACCGTCCAATGAATTTTTCAAGATATTAGAAGAGGTTTTCATAGGAACAGGCCTGCAGATTATTCTATGTAACTGTACCATCACGACACCATCCGAAGAGGACAGACAGCACATCATCAGCGAGGCTCACGACAGTTTAATTGGAGGACATAAAGGAGTAACGAAGACATACAAACGCATCCGATCTAAATTCCATTGGCCACAAATGCGCAACGACATTCAAGACTACATCCGAAGATGCCAAAGTTGTCAAGAACAGAAATTAGTCCGAGCGAAAACTCGTCAGCCGATGTTGATCACCGACACACCCATAGGAGCCTTTGATAAAATTTCCTTAGATACAGTGGGACCTTTGCCAATCACACCCAGTGGAAATAGACACATTCTCACCATTCAAGATAATCTAACAAAATATTGCATAGCCATAGCAATACCTAACATTCGAGCTGCTACAATTGCAGATGCTTTCGCTAGACATTTCATCGCAATCTACGGTACACCTCGCGCAATCCTAACGGACAAGGGAACTAGCTTTATCGGAACTCTTATGACCAACCTATCTGAAATATTTAAAATCAAACAGATCACAACCTCGGGATATAGACCACAAACCAATGGATCTCTGGAACGAAGTCACATCGTCCTCACCGAATACCTCAAGCATTACATGGATAATTATGAAGACTGGGATTTATTAATACCGTTCGCAATGTTCTCTTACAACACATCCGTTCATGAAGCAACAAATTTCACCCCATACGAACTAATTTTTGGAATTAAGCTCCTTTCCAATTGGCGAAAAATTAAAATCATTTGGAGACTACTTAGTAGAATTAATAACGCACATGACTAGTATTCGTAATATAGCCTCCGATAATCTAAACAAAGCAAAAATTCGTTCGAAAAATTATTACGATATCCGCGCAAAACCAGCAACGTTTAACGTAGGCGACTCGGTTTACGTACTCAAGGAACCACGAACCAGCAAATTTGATCCACACTACATTGGACCGTATCAGATAGTAGACGTGACAGACTTGAATAACGTCGTATTACGAACACACAATAAATTAATCACAAAGCATCAGGATAAACTAAAACATGCTTACTCTCCATTCACAGTTGAAAACCAACCATGATTTCCGCATATTTGCTCCTGTTGCCACTTGCTGCCATTAGCAACAGTCAAATCATATCACCGCTTGACGAAGACACCGGACTCTTCTACGAAAAATTACCCGACATAAGAACCTTCCAATCTCAATGGCGCCTAGTCACATCTCTGGATGTCAATCGGTACCTCAGTTACGCTCCACATGTGAAGCATCATATCTTAACAATGAATCAACTCTGCACTCGTCATGATTCCATCAACTGCCTCAGCAAGGAATTGGGACCTCGATTAATCAAGAAAGAGGAAAACACCGTGCATTATAGCAATCTGATACGCACTGCAATAGGTGACACCTCATATCTTAAAACACCATCCCCACGGCGTAGTGTACCTTTCGGATTTATCGGCACTCTCAGTAAAATGCTATTCGGAACCTTATCGCAAAAGGACGCCGAATATTACAACCACGAATTAAACAAAATATACAAAGACCAACGGGAAATTGCTGAAATAATAGCAAATCAGACACATATCATAAAAGGAGAGTTTTCGACCACACATGCAAGGTTAGTTAATTTAACTCAAATCATAGCTCAACTGACAAAAACGATGGTCATACATTCTGAAGCATTACAAGAGTCTCAGTCAGATGTCAACAAACTACGTTTCGAAGCAGCTATCAGGGACTCAGTATTTGAAATAGAAAGAGGTTTAGATGACTATAGCACCAACCTACTGTTGCTAATAGACGCAATTTTGTTAGCAAAACAAGGAATTTTACACCCTGCTATTCTTTCTCCAGAGCAATTATTGAGATCAGCTCAAAAAATTAAGGAAACACTCGTGTACGAATTTCCCTTAACGCCCGAGGAACTACTCACAGAACAAATCGAAAAAATAACAGATTTAAACGTAATGTTCATCAGAGGAAGGATACTCTTTGAACTCACCATACCTCTTCTAGAACGAAAAACTTACAATTTATATAAAATATACCCCGTTCCATCGACGCACAAACTTGGAACGAAAACGGTAATTTCTTATATCCAGCCACAAACTCAGTTTATTGCAGTCTCAGTAGATGAACAACAATATTTCTCTCCAACGGAAGAATATTTAAAGACTTGCCGGTTACACCACAATCAATTTTTGGGACCAACAACTCTACCAGTATATCAAGCAGATCGACAACCAACCTGCGAATCTACATTATTATTGAACCCTACTGCAATTAATTGGAATACCTGTGCCATTAAATTAACCACACAAGCAAAACCATACTGGCAGACCTTAAATGCACCAGCTACATGGCTCTACTTCATGCCAGAAAATAAAAAGGCACAAATTTATTGCAAAGACAGGAAACCTGTAACGCAAAAAATCTCCGCCATTGGAATCTTTAAACTAGAACCCGGTTGTCAAGCAACAATAGACTCGGTACAACTGAAATCATTGGAAACCATTGACACTTCACAAAACATTGAATACTACCCCTCCAAACCTTATAATCTATCAATAATTATACCAGAAGTTACCGAGCATCATTTCGAAGCCTTGAAAATAAATGAACAGAAAACTACGAAATGGGAGGATTTTCCGACGGCACTATCGCTTACTGAAATAGAACAACAAGCCAGGAATTTTGCAACCCACCAAACGTCTATTCGGCAAGTACAAATCTCGACTTTTTCCTCTATAGGGGGCATAATAGTAATACTGATCATAGTAACCACAATATTGGCTACGAAATGCAAAACTCAGCAGACCATCAATGTAACAAAGCCTTCTAAAGAGAACCAGGAAATAACAATAAATGTACCAAATACATCTGAAAACCACAGCCCGAGCGCCACAGTTTTCTAAAGGGATGAAACTACTCCCACGAGAATCCCTCCCCTGGCACACGTACAGTTTCAGGGTGGGGGCGCGATAAGGGTTTCTTCCCTATAAAAGCGGGGCATCAGGCTCCTTAACTTAGTACAAACCTAGCTCCCGAATGTCTAAGAACATCACTACACAGACCTCATCTGACGAGAGTACTAGGACCATAGCAGTGCAGACAGGACACCACGGATCTTGGGAAACCTCATCCCGAGTGGGTACCGTCCTAACACCAGGGCTGTATAACTGCAGCACCGGAGGAACTATCCGGAAGGGACGAAGCTCTTAGACCCGAAAGACCCACACCAAGACAGTGGGAGTCCAAACAACGGAATACATAACTCGTCAACGTATCCCGGATTGGCTAGTGCTTCGAGAAATCACCGACGATAACGTTCGTGATTGGACACCGGGAGAACCGATCATTGCAAAAAGACGCAGAAAATGAAGACCATCTTGGCACGTAACCTCGGGAAGACCTCCCGCTGTCTAGTAATGTACGTAGAGGACCCCACCACCTTCTGGGTCTCCTGGGATAAGTACGCAGAGGCAGCAAAGATCGTGTTACGCGAACTTAACATCCACATGGAGTCTATGCAACAGCTATGTCTACCAACAATGGACGGCATCAGGCCGGGACGACTCGTGACGGTAAGGTGTACCAGGAAGGGTTGGCTTCGTGGGGAGGTCATTAAAGTCAATGGAACCACCTGCACCACCTTCCTTGGCGACTATGGCATCGCTATGGACTGCCCTGTCACGGAACTGCGATCCTTGCCACCCCGGTTCCATGCCCTCCCCTGGCAGACAACAAGGATTCGGCTGAGGGGCGTCAAACTGCGATCCTGCCGACCACTCCAGAGGACGACGCAAATCGCGGAGATGGTTATGGCGAGAAGGAAGGGCCTCCTCGCAGACATCCAGCCGACAATAGACGGCATCACTGCGACGTTGGCGCTGGACCGGCTGCCCGGACAACCACCACTGGACGTCATCGAACACTGGCTGCAGATCGGCTACGTGGTACCCAGCGACGTCTAAACCCAAACACACAGAAAAACCTAGCGATAAGTAAACTAATCACACCACACTACACCCGACAATTTTCATTTACACTTTTTTAGCAAAAGGACCTGTGGGGCGTTTTTCTTTCTTTTGAAAAGCATCACGAAAATCGCGATGTTTTGTCTAAGGGGGGAGATGTTACGTATGTGGAATCTTCCCATACACCACTCTCAACCACTTTCGAGCTCGCTTCTGAGAAAGGAAAACGCCCTAAAATCCTTTCGCTTATCATACACCACTAAGGGGGGTCATGATCTCGACCATCTGGATCACGACCATGGGAACGGGAGTGACACGACGACGACCCCGAAGGATTTCCTTATATGGAAACTCCTAATGAATCCCCACTCATTTTTGGGACTATATAAACCCTTTGGTTTCTACCCTCGTTGGTTAAAAGCTATAGAGCACGCGTAGAGTAACGTCGTGTCACGCTCGTACAGAGTTGGTTAAGATCGAGCTAAAGTCTCCCTCAGAATCAAAGTTAAGCTCATAGGATCCGCGAGTTCGGTTTATATTCTATTTGGCACTTTGAAATAGCCACTCGTACGTTCCCGCATCGCCAGTGCGTCAACACCGTGCAAACTAGTGGTAACTACACACCTTTATTTATTATTTCATCGCGACACTTACATTTGTACCTTAATTGATTATTCAATATATGAATGGTGTTCACGTATAAATCGAGTAGATTCGTTAAACCCATCTTTACCCAGCGATCCTTATAATATTAGTAGCACTCACCCACTGATACAGCTTTACCGCTCGAGTTGTATCAACCATAAAATAAGAGTTACGAGGCATTACTAACATTTCCCGCGACTCCCTGATCAAGCATCAGGTTCGTTCGCAACCCTTTAACCAAAACAAAGCATCTTCTCCAACCCAGTGGCTCCCCGATTTCGCATCGGGTTCGTCCGCGAAACCTTACCCTCCTACGGCTCCCTGATTTCGCATCAGGTTCGTCCGTATCCTACAGCTCCCTGGTTTCGCATCAGGTTCGTCTGTAAATCTACCAACTTCCGAACAGCTCCCTGGTTTCGCACCAGGTTCGTCTGTGAATAATATCCTAGTGACTCCCCGATTTCGCATCGGGTTCGTTTACGACGTTTCACCCTCCTGCGGCTCCCTGATTTCGCATCAGGTTCGTCCGCGTGTGACCCCATTCCTAGAGGCTCCCTGATTTCGCATCAGGTTCGTCCTCGCCGTCAACAATCCTAGCGGCTCCCTGATTTCGCATCAGGTTCGTCCGCGCTCCTAACTAACAAACTCATAAACCATATTCCCTGGGAAATACCCTTCTCGCCGGCCTCTCGCGTTGCCGCAGCCCCGGCTCGTAACAGTACCAATAGCGTATTCCAATAGGCTCTACTAATCATATGAAATAGGCATTATTAGGTCGGTGCATACGTTCGTTCGCTTTATTGATAGAAAGTGTTTATTACAAATATAAATATATTTCATACTTTTCAAGGCTGGCGTTCCAATGTGCGGCCGGCGACTGCAACCGGCGACGGTCCCACTAGTGCAAGGGAGAAACAGATGCATACTTCTCCCTTGCACAAGTGGAACCGCCGCCGGCGGTAGTCGCCGGCCGCACATTGGAACGCCAGCCTTGAAAGGAAAATATTTTTCTTCAATATTTATATTTTTTTGTCACTTTTCTGGCACCTAGATGAATTGGTAAAGGGTATAGCCGGTTAAGATGGTCAAATGTGCCCTTGAACCGAATTCGACTCACGATGAGTCATTCGAAAGCTTATAAAAAAAGAAACATTTGTGGCAAGTTTCAACTTTGTATCTCGACCCGGAGGGTAGTAAAGGGCAAAAATAGAAAATCAGGTTTTTGCCGAATTTCTCCTATACCAGCGGAAGAAAAATTTTGAAAAAATTCAGAGGTATGTCTATTATCGGTGCACATATTAGGAAATCGTTTTAGATTTTTAAGTTGAAAAACCGAGTTGTGAAAAATAAAAAACGCCAAAAAATGATGAAAAATGCTGATTGTGTATCCAAGCAGTCTTGGCACTATAATTATATTTTTACTGTAAGTCCGTGTCATTGTTACTATTATCGTGAATTTTTTTCAGATTTTTCAAATTGGTGCGCCGCAGTTGAAAAAACCGATTTTTTCGCCGTTTTTTCCGAGTCAGAGTAAGTAATAGCCCATACAGCACACTCCGTTGCCCGAGGCTTGCCGGAAGGTTCCATGGGGGTTGCCGTGGAATGTTGCCTCGGTGCGGACATAGGAACCTTCCTTGAACATTCCAGCCATGTGGCGGTGGAACATTGCCACTTGGAACATTCCTGCCAGCCTCACGGAACGTTCCGGACTTTCTCTGGCAATGGTCACGGAGTGTTCAAGACATTCTCTGGCAATGGTCATGGAACGTTCAGGACATTCTCTGGCAATGGTCACGGAGCGCTCAGGACATTCTCTGGCAATGGTCACGGAGCTTTCAGGACATTCTCTGGCAATGGTCAAGGAACGTTCCGGACATTCTCTGACAATGGTCACGGAGCGTTCTGGACATTCTCTGGCAATGGTCAGGCAACTTTTCGGACATTTTACAACAAAGGTTCCAGAATCGATTCTTATATCGACTTTTCCCTAATTGATATCAATAATAATTATTGTTGGTGCAGATTACTGTATATGTACATTTTTTTTACAAAATCCTTATGGAAAAAGGAGAAACATTTATACACACCATTGATTTGTTAAATAAATCGGCTACACATTTTTTACATTCACACACACTATATTATTCAGAGTAGGAAGTTCAAAGTTTCTCCTGTATATTAGGTTACGCTTTGTGTAGACGATGTAAGGTCAATTGTTGTATGCTTTATGTAAACTATGGGAGTATTCCCGTTTATAATAATAACAATAATAATAATAATAATAATAATAATAATAATAATAATAATAATAATAGAGTAAACCAACCAGTAATTGACCGCAGACCAGTGAATGACCATTAGGCAAAGAAATGTAAATTATAAATTTAAAAAATACTATATGTTTATAAATGGAGTGTAGTTGCACTTTTAATATTCCATATTTTTAGTTATGCGTATTAAACAAACATTAATAAGTACAATTCTTAATAAAAGTGTGCGGTCATTTGCAGGGCTTCTCATTCAACAATTCGGTCATTCACTGGTTGGTTTACCCTAATAATAATGTCAAAACGAGTCTTCATTTTTTAATAATTTGAGTTTAAAGTTATGCACGGTAGGAGGTAAAGTTCGAATACGTAAGCAATCCTTTCAATCAATGGTTGTAGCTACAGCGGTAAAGTGCTCGTCTACGGTGCTCGAGGTCATGGGTTCGAATCTTACTGAGGTAAAAAAATTTTATATTTATTATTAATGACGTACAGACGTTATACTACTACGATTCTGCACACATTCATGTCCCCGTCGTGTCTCTCGCAGCACAGTATAAAATAATATATACTATCGATATTTTTATTTTTGGCCTTACTGTTCGGAACGCTCCGTGAGCATTGCCAGAGAATGTCCTGAACGCTCCGTGAGCATTGCCAGAGAATGTCCTGAACGCTCCGTGAGCATTGCCAGAGAATGTTCGGAACGCTCCGTGAGCATTGCCAGAGAATGTCCTGAACGCTCCGTGAGCATTGCCAGAGAATGGCCGGAACGTTCCGTGGAATGTTCCAAAAGGGCGGACATAGGATTCTTCATGGTACGTTCCATCAATGTAGCAGGAAGGTTCTGGTGCTGCACCGGAACCGTCCTGCTACATTGATGGAACGTTCCTGCCATGGGAGTGTGCTGTATGGGAGGTCGAACTTTCGTACATACTTTATGCAATAAGTCTTTTATGCTGCCTTCAATGTCTTCACATGCAGCAAAACAGTGTAGGAATCAAACGAACTACACATGCTGTGCCATTATAGCCTAAAATGTATATAATAATTTCAACGGCGTCAATGGCGCAGCGGTAAAGTGTCCGACCGTTGAATCGCTCCGAACTTTTTTAACCTATGTTCGAGCCTCGGAACTTCTAAGTCCCACAGGGTCGGTCATATTTTTTTCACATTAATTATTAATTTTTTCGATTTCTAGCTATATGTATGACAATGATCAATATTTATATACAAATGTTTTAAAAACATATTAAAAATATTTTAATACTTGAAAACTATTGTTATGTATCCTGCCAATTACAGCATTGTTTAACTTCTGAATTTTGGAAACAAGAGAGAGTTGTACGGTCTACAAGAAGAGGCGAAATAATTACAAAACAGCACACGATTCTTGCTGCAATCCATCAACAATTGTTAAAGGTAAGAGATTAGAAAATCAATTTCATATAATATTAATTTAGTGCAGGAAATGTTACAACAATACTGTAATTGACGGCATACTTGACCAGAGAAACGGTGGCATCAAACTCTCCTCAAGTCATTTTTATATATATTTCAAGTATTAAAATATTTTTAATATGTTTTTAAAACATTTGTATATAAATATTGATCATTGTCATACATATAGCTAGAAATCGAAAAAATTAATAATTAATGTGAAAAAAATATGACCCTGTGCGACTTACAAGGGACGTTCGGCAACCCGGAAATTCAGAAAATTATGAAACTCGGTGTGCAAGTAGAGTAGTTCATCCGTAACACAACCCTATTTTTCGTTGGTGCCAAAAAGCATTTTTTAGGGGTGAAATCACCCCTTGAAGAAAATGCAGAATTTTCTTTTCCGTGGAATATCTCGAGAACGGTGAGAGATATCGAAAAGAAGTTTAAACAAAAGTTGCATCCTTCTTTTATATCTACAAAACCGCGTAAAAATTATTTTCGAAAAATCCATATTTTTCAAGTTACCCCCACCACCAACTCTTAAAATTAAGTTTTTGTATTTTGTAAATATACGCTAGCATACCTCTGGATAATCCCTTTTCATACATATAAATAGTTTATGTGTTATATTTGTTTTGCAAACAAATAAAACCTCTATTACCGAATTTGAAGTCCATTTTGGCAGTTTCCATTAATAACATGGTTTCTTAAAGCCATATTTAAATTCGTATTTATGTAAGGTTCAGACAGCTTTCAATTATTTAAGCAAGGCAGTACGTACGTAAAATTGCATCCAACGTAAAACTAATTAAAACTAATCAATGACGTGCATGAATCATTATATCAGCACATTCGTACATGCATTACTTCAAGTGTAATCTTATTAGGCTGTTTTGGAAGCCACGCGATAAATAAATAATGCGTGAAGATTTACAATGACTTTGCAAAATATATATGTTATCATTGAAATTACGCAGAATCGCATTCATGCCGATAACCTTGTCGAACCTTCCGATTTGCATGATGCATATGGATATGAATTTTAAATGATTTATAAATCAATTTTACTTACCTGTCCCACTAATAACATGTATATATATATATAATATTACAATATTATAATATTACATTAAAGATATTAATATTAAATTTAATTATAACATTATAGGAGTTTTCATGAACGAAGTGGTTGAATAAAGCAATATTTTAACATTTGCAGTCTCTTTTTGTACATGTTATATTGTGTGATTATACATTGGAAGAAATATACTAGTAGAAAACGATGAATATATTGAAAATTACGGTTTATAATTGGTACAATAATGATATTCTTCATAGAAGTGATTAAAACAAAAATACTTGCCACACCATGCACATCGCATAAAAGCCGGCTCCTCACAAATACTACATTTAGGTATAAGCTTTTCATTTCTGAAGTAACAGAAATCTACAGGATTTTGAAATTCGCTGGGATGCGTTTCTAGATATCCGCTTTTAAACCAAGCATATTGAAAAAGGTTTTTGAATCTAGGCGAAGAAAACTGGTTATGGGTTAGGGACTGCAATTTAATTATTTCATTGCGTAAGTGCAAATTGACATCTCTTTCTTGGAGAATCACATTATCCGAAAATGTCCGCACGAAATTTTTCCAAATCCGGAATCCAAACACATCTAAAGGCTGAACGATGCCCGTCGTTTTTTTTGGAATCATTGAAAAAGTTACTTCCTTGTCTTGTGGAATCAACTGCTGTAACTCATTTGGGCAGTGTCCCGTCCACGAGTCGAGTAGGAGCATGCTTCTACGGTCAGTATTCGGTAGATATACTTCGCTAAACCAAGTTTTAAAATGTTCAGACGTGAGTTTTCCTGACTTTGAAGCTCCGATGTAAATATTAACCGGACGGAACAGAGTTCTTTGCACTATCGGACCAAGTGTTCCTGTAGATTCCTTCAAAACTATGTATAGTGGTGAAAGAAGACGTCCACTTGCTGATATAATAGGCATTATAGTGTAGCTATGTGTTGTAGAAGATACCGATTGAATCGTCGCTTCTACTGTTTTTACTCCTAATTTCGCCAATGTTCGCCCAGAATGTATTTCAAGGTTGAAGCCACTCTCGTCTGCATTATAAATTTCTTCAACTCCGACAGCTGGGATGCTAGACTTTACGCGAGAAACAAACGATTCTGCGATATTTTTAATGTCTTCAAACGTAAATTGCGTCCTGAATGTTGTTATCTTGCGGGACGCAATTCTATGCGCAGTCTTAAAGTTCCAAATCCACCATTTACCTGCCACGAATTGGGGTAGGTCCACTTGGTTTTTTGCCTCCTAGGCCCACAATCTTGAATTCATGTCATGAACAATGGATCTTCTGTCACAAGCTTCTTCAAACTTTTGCAGTACATATTCCCCAATAAATGCAAGTTTGTCTGCATTTGATCCACCTCTCTCTACACTCGCCTCCCACCTGTATAGCTGCTGCAAAGATTTAACCATGCGATAATTTTTCTGTACACTGGCAAGCGTTCGACGTGCCTTTTTTGCGCTTTTCCAAAACGTTACAGCTTTTCTCTTATAACTTAAGTCAACTTGTCCACCTTCATCATCAACAGTACATTCTGCAGGTTCAAAACTGTCTTCTTCTTCTTCTGCAGGCATAATGTACTCCACAACTTGTGCACCATGTGGTTCTGATGGATCGGCATAATCGAGCACATAATCATGTTCAATTAATGGTAGGGAATGTACGTTTTGAAACTTTTTTATAATGTCCCGAATTTCATTGTGCAGTTCCGTTTCTACCGGGATTATAGGTGTCTGTGTTATATTTGCAATTTGAAACGTAGTGGCTAACATGTGTATTACGTTAGCAACATTAATCGTCTGCATTTTAAAGAAAATTGTCTTTCAAACAATGATCACTCACTTTTCTCAATTGGATGGTAACTGACTGCTGCCAAAAAAGTAACTGCCGTTGGCTACATCCGCGGGAATATTTATATCACTCAAAGACGCGAGTACAAAAACATGTTTACCGAAAACTCGGAAAATCTGAAGGTTCGACAAGGTTATCGGCATCAATGCGATTCTGCGCCATTTCAATAACATATATATTTTGCAAAGTCATTGTAAATCTTCACGCATTATTTATTTATCGCGTGGCTTCCAAAACAGCCTAATAAGATTACACTTGAAGTAATGCATGTACGAATGTGCTGATATCATAATGATTCATGCACGTCATTGATTAGTTTTAATTAGTTTTACCTTGGATGCAATTTTACGTACGTACTGCCTTGCTTAAATAATTGAAAGCTGTCTGAACCTTACATAAATACGAATTTAAATATGGCTTTAAGAAACCATGTTATTAAGGGGTTATAGGACTATTGAAATCTCGAAAAATCAATTTTTTTATTCATATTAATTCTGAAAGCGCTATGCTTTGTGAATATTTACAACAATGTATCGCGAGGAAATTCGAATAATTACGGAAATTATACCGCTGAAAGTAGTTGGGTGCACCATGGAGTAACTGCCTCGCAGAGCGGTATTGGCGTATGGGACTTAACTTTGAAGCCGTTTATCTCGAAACTACATTTTCAAACACGGTGTACATCGTAACTCTTGAACGAAAGAATATTTTCACTTGAAATTTTAACTAGAGCTGTATAATTACTTTCTCTATCGTGTGGAATTTCCGCATCAACATTGGATGTTTGTAAAACATTTTATAACTGATTAAAGACGATTTTTTTTCCATAAGAATGTGGGAAAAAATTGATTCGCGTGTAACTCTTACAATTATTGTTTAAATTCGCCAGCAAAGTTCCACACGATAATTATTAGTGTGGAAACTAATTATCCCAAAGCATTTTGCTTTTAGATTATTGGTTCACTTGGGACTGTGTACACCAATTACAGCTGCGCGCTACGCGGGATTATCTTTGGCGTCAAATAACATGAATAATTTTCAACATTCTGAACAATTTTTTTAATTTACATTATTTGTAAAAGTGTACATAAAAAACTGTGAAAAGTTCCGGTATGGTGATTATTTGGAATCTAAGTAATCTAACCGACAAGAAACCGTTGATTTCTGTCGTTCAATAGTCCTATACCCCCTTAAGGGGGTAGACACGTCACGTGACCTGGCCGATTCGGCAGGTCGGTATTACAGCAGGTTTTTTCTGCACAGAAATGGTAATACCGATAGATCGCCGATTGCCTGGTAAACGCGAGAGGGAGCTGTTTGCTATTTCCGAATTTTATTCTGAATAAGGAAAGAAATTCTCAGCTGTTGCGTTGTCCTTATAAAAATTTAAACGGAAGTCGGCTGGTACTGTAAACGTAGAAAATTCATTGTACATTTACTTGAAATGTGCTTATGCTACAATATTCTACGGTGGCAGTAAGGAATTATAAGTGAAAAGGGGAAATAGATGTCCCCAGAAAATGAAGTTTGTTAGGTTAGACATTTTTTTACTAGCAAAGCACCGAAACGGAACATGAAATACACTTATTACACGTCCTATGCAGAAAGCAGTTATGAACAAACATTATATATAAAATTGTAAGGAATCGATTGACGTCACTTTTGCAAAGATCTGATTAGAAATTGCAGACCTTCAGATTCGTCCCTGCTTAGCGTGCAACATTGTATTGTCCCGCTGGTTTCGAGCGTCGAAGCCCACGAAATTCAGCGAGACACATGATTGTTGGCGAGCATCGCGTTTGACGACTCTAGCTAGAAAATCACGCCGTATGAATGCTCAGAAACGATAGTGTGAAGTGGCGTGCGTTTCAATTGCACATTGACAATATCGTAGATTCTAGGGCCTAGAATATTAGCTACGTATTACGATGTTCTTCACCAGAGCACTACATTAATGAATTAAAAAATAAATGAATTGGTCAATTAGTTAAAATTAATGAACTGTGAATAATTTTAATGACGCCTAATTTAATTGCACTTACAAACTGAATTACTAATTGTAATTAAAAGAATTTTTTGACGTGCAACATGAAGCTGCGCATGCAAATGGTTGGGCTCGGATTATCGGGAAAGACCTACCCATCCCACCGTTTTGCTTTCTCGCTGCGAGCGAGGACCTTCGGGCCCCCGTAGACCACCCGTTGACAGCCGAGAGCAATAAAACCAACGGGCCAGATAAAATGTTCGTGTTTGATAAGTGTTGAGGAAATTATTACCAATGGAGTTTTTAGGATTTCTCGATGAAAATGATGTCAGCAATGGAGGAATTCGGTCCATTTTTAGTGAACGTAGTGTGTGTCCTAATCATGTATTCATAAAAAAAAATAGACCGAAATGCTTTGCGTCTCGACTCATGTTCGTGGACATAAACTCACCAATCCATCGGTGGTAACACTCTTATCAAGGTGTAATGAGAAATATGAACATTTTCGTATTCAGTACTGGATGACTCAAGTCGCCGTCGACCGAGGGTCTCTCGCTGGTGCGCTATTTCACTCGCACTCGATTTACGTCGTTCAATCTCCTTGTCAAGCGGTTCAGACGAGGGCCCTGATAAATGTGAATTTATTTGGGAAACCAAAGTCGCGTCATTCGTGACACCTACTCGCGAACAGATATATGTATGTACAAGAAAAAGCAATTCAATTTCCCGATGACTTGAAGCAACATTTCAATAGGTAAATGCATGAAAAGGTGGGATCAGGAATTCCCAACCAAGTGATGCATATGAAAGAACTGGCGATATTCAACAATAGTTTGTCGTCTAAATTTTACAAGTATTTGTTTGACATGAATATAAAGTTTGTCAGTCTTTCTCGATTTGAGTTCTATATAAGGCTGACTTTCCTTCGCCATGAAAAGTCCCCTCTTGTGCTGCACGCTGGCAAGAAATCGACGCTCGAAACCAGCGGGGCCATACAATGTTGCGCGCTAAGCAGTGACAAATCTGCTGTTCTGCATTCCTAATCAGATCTTTGCGAAAGTGGCGTCAGTCGATTCCTCATGTTTTCTCGATCAAATTGGCCCCAAAAATGATATAATTCGGACCAAAATTAAGGAAATTACGTGAAAAATTGTTTGCAGAATTGAAAGCCCGTTTTCTTAAAAATAGTCCCATTTAAATTATTTTCGGTCAATTTAATCGGGAGAATGCCTGGAATCCATTTGTGGCACTTTCATATTGGTACGATGAAAAATAAACAAATTCTGTTTCTTTAGAATCGATGACACATCGCCGAGTACGGCGATCTCGCGCGACTCGGGACACAAAGGTTCTCGTCTGTTATTCGAACTTCTAAGATCGTATTCAGATTTATTGGCCGGTGAGTTTTGTAACTAGGGGTGTGCGGGTACCCGATTTTTCGGGCTCGGGTCGGGCCGGCAAATTTCGGGCGGGATCGGGCGGGATCCCGATACTTTCGTATTGCTCGAGATCCCGACAGTTTCGGAACCCCGAGCCTCGATTCAGGCTACAAGCATAGCCGCCATGAGCGGCCAATTTGATTTCAGGTCGGCTCGGCAAAACTCGGACGCGATCAGACGATATCGTTACCAGTAATAGATTAAAATTATTACCTAAGAACATAGAAAAATTATGTTTCTTACACGTTAATTTGAAATAATAAAATATTCGCCTCCTGTATATTGTTGTTATTATGAAACATCTAGGAAATATTCCTTTTTGTATGCTTATAGTTCGTACGTTTTCTATTTTAAATCTGAACCTATCCGGAAAAAGATAATACCCTATATATTCCCTTTACATAAAGTACTAAGTATGAAGTATATTTTATTCAGATTTTAAAATATTGTCGATATAAAAATAGTCTTCTTCCCAAGTTCTGAACATGGTATTTATTTAAGTACGTATATGGACGTATTCAGTATTCACAGACTATTTGGTAGCAATGAAAATACATATATATGTAAATAAATAATAAGATACAAATTATGATTCAACAGGAGACAGAAAGTAAAAACTTATCACTCTGGTATCGATATAAATGATATACATAATTCTTTCCGTCTCGGTCCCCTCGTAATAGCTGGCTTTCGAGCCGATCGTGTCCGAGTTTTGCCAAGCCGACCTGAAATCAAATTGCCCGCTCGTGGCGGTCATGCTTGTAGCCCGAATCGAGTATCGGGATCCTGAAACCGTCTGGATCTCGAGCAATACGAAAGTATCGGGACCCCGCCCGATCCCGCCCGAAATTTTCCGACCCGTTCCGAGGGCCGAGAATCCGAGCCGCGGGACGATCCGCACACTCCTATTCGTAACCACTGATATATATACTATGGATACGAGATTCCCATAAGCCGGCTGTACAGCGGTTGAAGCGAATTGAAGGGTCATTTTAGATGCCCGCGCCGCCACCGTTTAACCGATGTATTAAAGAAATAGCGCGAAGTTTGAAAATGTGGTTTATAACAGACTAAAAGAATAGTGTAATATAATGTATTACTATATTATGTATATAATGTAGTATAATCATATAATACGAATTGCTTGTGTGATGGTTGAAATTCACAAAACGTTAATCAGAGCAAATGAAATTCATGAAAATAGTGAAATAAATATACAAATCCTACTAATTAATAAATGCGAAAGTGTGATTGGATGTTTGTTACTCAATCACGTCGCAACTACGCAACGGATCTCTCTGAAATTTTGTATACATGTAGTCTAGGACCGGGAATAATACATAGTATACTTTTTATCCCGATTTTTTTAACCGATTTGGACCAAATATTCCGCACTTACCCTCTAAACGCTGTGGAACATATAGGCTACCATGAAATCTGGACGTCACTCTCCTTTGCCCTTATTTCAACCCCTTAACACTCTGTGGCAATCAAAGTTTTAAGGGAAGTAAAGTACATCGGTTAAACGATGGTGGCGCATCATGCACCTTCAAATCGCTTCAAGCATCTCCAATCCATAGTATATATATCAGTGTTCGTAACGCGTGTTCTCTCGTCATAGCAGAACACGAGTGAGCCGGAAGTGGTGGGGATAGCGCCAAGCTTCTGTCATGTATAGGCCCAACCGAGCTGCAGCGTAGAAATACACGCATCAGAATAGGTGTACCTGAGGCCTTAGCTCCGAAATAATTCAGGGAGCTTTATTGGTCAGAACATTGATTCTTTCTCGATAGCTTCATCTCGTATTGGTCTACGTATAACTTCGTGACGCACACAACTACATATGTACTACGCTGACAATAAGAATAAATAACAGCCACACGGCTACGTTCAGACAGGGCCGAGCAGCATTCCCGTTACCCCACCATACCCTTCGGTGGCTAGGGAACTCCAACTGACAAATCCACGATCGTCAGATGGTGATGACACTGATGACTGATTTCTCCTCGATCGCTGTTCACGAAAACGAATCGACCGGCCAATATATTTGAATACGACCTTAGGATAAAGATATAATGAAAGATGAAAAATTATTCGAAGCCAAAGATGAAAGGCCTTCGAATAAACAAACGAAACTAATAAATACCCGAAGCTAAATAGAATTTTAGATTTAGGGTACACACACTCTCCCCCCAAACCTCGTGTCGATCGCCCACTGGGGCCATTCGGAAGTATATTCTTTTAATTAAATAATGCCCATCTCTGCATAGGAGCGTAAAGAATTACAAAAAAAATCAAGGAGTCAACTGTTGACCGATTTGGAGACTTTTCCTTGTTATATGTTATATACAATAGTCAGAAGAATAATAATAAAAGCAATAATTGCAAATAATTTCTGTAACTTCCACATTCTGAAAATATGATATCAGTAAATCACTACTTCCAGTGTTATTAAAAAATTCCAATCTCTTTTTTTATTTGAAATAATGTGGCCATATAATTATAAAATATATTCGGCAGCGGTGATGTATGTGTTACGGTAAAACCATTAATTTAGTAAATGCAGACAATTCCCAGCAGTTCCTAGTCAATGTATGCCTAAAATGCATATAACCTAACCTAAAGTCGTCCGAAAATGCATGCAATGACTGCATCACGCTTTTACTGTGGCTTGTGTATCCAGCTAACTCTTCAGTTTTACTATGATTCCACGTTGGCAGTCCTCCCGAGTAGGCGCCATCTCGTGTCCACTAGCTCAACTAAATTTGTCACGTGACTTGCTCTGTATTATCGCCAATATGGCGGAACTCGTATTTGGGAATGCAATCACGGGGATACGCTTTTCGTCCTTATATGAACAGATTTTACGCTGGGCGAGGTCTCATTCGAAAGAGGAAGGTTCAATGCAGTGCGCTCTGGTCATCGTTTGAGTCACAAAACTCTTTTAGTGACCTAAAAATACTTGGATTCATGCGGGTGTATTTTGTCAACTTTTGCTCTACTTTGAACACTCGTATTATTAGATATTAACACAATTTCGTCGAACCATGACCAGAGCGCTGTGCACCGAACCTTCCTCTTTCGAATGAGACCTCATCCAGCCCAAAATTTGCTCATATAAGGACGAAAAGCGTATCCCCCCAAACCCATGTTTCGGGCACATTATGTGGGTATTACAGCGCGCTGCATTACCCGTGTCTACCCCCTTAATGGAAACTGCCAAAATGGACTTCAAATTCGGTAATAGAGGTTTTATTTGTTTGCAAAACAAATATAACACATAAACTATTTATATGTATGAAAAGGGATTATCCAGAGGTATGCTAGCGTATATTTACAAAATACAAAAACTTAATTTTAAGAGTTGGTGGTGGGGGTAACTTGGAAAATATGGATTTTTCGAAAATAATTTTTACGCGGTTTTGTAGATATAAAAGAAGGATGCAACTTTTGTTTAAACTTCTTTTCGATATCTCTCACCGTTCTTGAGATATTCCACGGAAAAGAAAATTCTGCATTTTCTTCAAGGGGTGATTTCACCCCTAAAAAATGCTTTTTGGCACCAACGAAAAATAGGGTTGTGTTACGGATGAACTACTCTACTTGCACACCGAGTTTCATAATTTTCTGAATTTCCGGGTTGCCGAACGTCCCTTGTTAGAAGTTCCGAGGCTCGAACCTAGGTTAAAAAAGTTCGCAGCGATTCAACGGTCGGACACTTTACCGCTGCACCATTGACGCCGTTGAAATTATTATATAGATTTTAGGCTATAATTGCACAGCATGTGTAGTTTGTTTGATTCCTACGCTGTTTTGCTGCATGTGAAGACATTGAAGACAGCATAAAAGACTTATTGCATAAAGTATGTACGAAAGTTCGACCTATTACTTACTCTGACACAGAAAAAACGGCGAAAAAATCGGTTTTTAATTTTTACAACTGCGGCGCACCAATTTGAAAAATCTGAAAAAAATTCACGATAATAGTAACAATGACACGGACTTACAGTAAAAATATAATTATAGTGCCAAGACTGCTTGGATACACAATCAGCATTTTTCATAAGTTTTTGGCGTTTTTTATGTTTCACAACTCGGTTTTTCAACTTAAAAATCTAAAACGATTTCCTAATATGTGCACCGATAATAGACATGCCTCTGAATTTTTTCAAAATTTTTCTTCCGCTGGTATAGGAGAAATTCGGCAAAATCCTGATTTTCTATTTTTGCCCTTTACTACCCTCCGGGTCGAGATACAAAGTTGAAACTTGCCACAAATGTTTATTTTTTTATAAGCTTTCGAATGACTCATCGTGAGTCGAATTCGGTTCAAGGGCACATTTGACCATCGTAACCGGCTATACCCTTTGCCAATTATAACGAAGCGTGTATCAATATATTGATACAAAGTGTTTTTTAAAAATATATAAATATATTTCCAATTATAACAAACCATGTTTTGGAAACACATTCATTTCTTTTACTTTGTATTTTAATGCGGTACGTCAATGAATACATTTAAAATTATTTTAATATCAGATACTTCAAATGATAAATTCTGTTATTGTTATTCAATTCGCCTTTTTATGTAGTATAAAAATATATGGAAATTCTTCAAATGATTGCTTGTTTGAATGAAGAGAGAGTTTAGATACAGCAAGCGGCCTGACGCCGTATTGCCAAAGAATAGGAACTCTCTTATATCTGTAATAAACACTTTGTATCAATAAAGCGAACGAACGTATGCGCTAAACACGCGTTGCAATATCAAAATAGAAGCACCCGCTGACGTATTGGGTACTAGAAAAGGTGGGCCATAAGGTGCGTATCGACTTTGCGAGGATTCCTCGCGAGGCACGCCTCGCGGAGTTGGACATCTGGAAATTGCATACCGCGACCATGATCACTTTGCGAAACAGCCTCGCGCGGAAGCGTCTAGAGTCTAGGCCGAATTTCCTAGCCGCGATCGGCGGAGGCCAGACACCAGCCGCGCAGCGTTCGGGATCCCACTTGGTTTCGACCACTTGAAATGGTCTATGTGTGTAGTAGTAGAGCAAAATACAACCTGCTATAATATACAACTAAGTAAATTTCATACCAAGAAGGGTCTAACTATTATCAAATCAAAAGGCAATTCCACAAATTATTGAAACATTAAATATTTGACACGTATTTTCTTTTATCGCCAATCATCCATATCTGGAGGTGAAAAACACGTTTGCCCCAATATCTCGGAAAATATGCACCATATAGAATAATCTGTTAGACAAAACTGATGTACTTTTTTATAACGAATCCAGTCACGCAATCAGATTCGTAATATATCAAATATATATTAAAAATGACTCATTTTTTACTCCTTCTTCTTATAAATTGTTGGTTCATTTTGGCGTTTTGTCAACATAAACTAAAGACTAAACTGTGAAATACGGATACGTAGAATTCCTCAATTTCGACTGTTTAGTAAAAACTAAATACACTATATTGAACTCGCTACACGTAGGGAACCTCAGGTGTAAAATTTGAGTATATTTCGGGTCTAATGGAACCAGATGTTTGCAAAGAACTAGCCAGGTTAATCGGCCAGAGCGTCTCATTAGAGTCGCGGTTTATGATCCAAGTATTTGACTTCCAGGCCGCGGACATTTTTTTTTTGTCTTTTGTTGTGTTATATTATTTAATACATTGTTTTTCTTTGTATAAATAGTCATTGTTATAATTGGCGCAATTTTTGTATATCATTAATTTTGTAAAGCTATTAATTTACGACAATGTTTTTAAATGGGATTCGTTTTGAATGGGTTAATTAAAATCTCCGCGATATGAGTAATGGAATAACACAGCATTTTAGCTGTGTATATGTAGTTGTGTCATCTTAAGCGCAGTTGGATAGCACCTTTATGTACTTGCAGCTCATTTTGATTTCACATCTTTTTTTATATTGTAATTATATATTTTTTTTTATATTGTAATTATATTATTTTCTTTTTTTGTGATGTACTTGCAGCTCATTTTGATTTCACACCTTTTTTTATATTGCAATTATATTATTTTCTTTTTTTGGGTGATTATATTATTTTCATTTTTTTGTGATGGACTTGCAGCTCATTTTGATTTCACACCTTTTTTTATATTGTAATTATATTATTTTCTTTTTTGTGATTATATTTATTTGATAATAATACTTTATTCGTCCTTGACTTTTTCACGTTTCTTTGTCTTTTTTTTGTGTTTTTTTTATATTTATTTTTTGATAATACACTTTTTCTTCCTCAACTTTTACATGTATACTATTTTCTTTTTTTTGGTGACTTTTTATAATACTATTTTTTGTCCTCGACATTTTCATGTACTTGGCGTATTTTTTACTTTTTTAAAGTTTTTTTTTTGGGGATCTCACTTCTTTTTACAAAGCTAATTCATGTACTTGGCGTAATTTTTTTACTTTTTTAAAGTTTTTTATGGGGATCTCACTTCTTTTTACAAAGATAATTCATGTACTTGGCGTCATTTTTTTTTACTTTTTTGTAGTTTTTTATGGGGATTCAGAATTTCAGCTTCATCTTTTTTACAAATTTTTCACTGTTGCGGGTACTAAAAGTAAGGATAAAGTAAGGAAATCCCAATAAATTATAAATTCTGATCTATCTTGGTAATAATTTTAAAGAAATAAATTTTTTATTTATTTTATATTTTACATATACATGAAAATGTATTATATATTTATACATATACATGAAAATGTACTTATTACATTTGCTCGTGCAGCAGAATTTGTGCGTACATAGTCTGACATAGATCGCACTGCATCATCTTCTGCTTCGATTATCTGTAAATATATATAAAAGCCACATTTTTTTTAGTTATACAACTTAACGTAGAACTTATTATTTAAAGAAATAGAGTGGCCTTTTGCTATAGTGAGTGTAGAGACTAAATAATGTGTCCAAAGGAGGTTTATTTAAATGCTAATGGTAATAATTGAGCGATAATGAACGAGAAGATCCAATATTTTTAATGCACAATTTATTGGTAGTGGAATAAAACTAATTTAGTATGTTTATTGGTGAATTGAAATAATGGGAATTTAAAAAATTGATGAATTAATGAATAGCGTGGCAACTACTGTGGATTTTATTATTATTTAAAGTATTATGAATGTCTCTTACAAAAGATTGAAAAGCATCAAGGTAGATGTGTTTTCAGCGTACTTTCTTCACTAATGTGACTTGCTTTACATTGCAAGCAGTCCACCATAATCTATTTTCTTAATAATTCTTAATGCTATGTCGTTTGACAAATTTTGTAGATTTACCTTATTTGACAAATTTCTAGAAACTTGTGCGAAACAAGATGCTCTGTCTATCTATCTAATCGTCTCCGGACAACCTCCAAGCCTGTGCGTCCCCTTCATTTTTATCCAAGTCCTGTGCGTCCCCTTCATTTCTATAAGCTTTACATAAAAACTCTAAATTAAAAATAATTTGCTGGTATAATAAAAATATCTGTCAATTTGAATGCAATGCAATTTGTTATAATATATATATTTTGTACATGCATGGTACAAATTTCCAGAAACTTATGTGATAGAAGATGCTTCTGTGTCGAACCTTCTCCGGACAACTTCCAAGTCTGCGACTCTACATAAGAAATCTATTAAATAAATTTGGCGACTTACCTTGTTAATTGAGACAATAATTCAGTTTCCTATTTAGTGTAAAAACTCGTGACATTTCAAATCAAATTCGGACAACCTACTTTATTTGACACTTCCCACTTGGTAGGTTATAAAATTCAAAATAGTATACATAGGTATATATATGTACAATGGCGGACGACGATCCCTGCCGAATGATTCCGAGAGTCGACGAACGAAGAACGAAACGTGTTAGTTCGTCGGTGTGCGTGTAACGCGTTATATTATACGTATGTATATGGTTGACGAAAATTTTGACTGGAGAAGAAGAATCAGGAGAAAAATCTTACCGTTTTCGACAGATCCATGAGACGATATTATGATATCTCTGTCATGCGTGGACCGATTTTATTGAAATTGGTCTTATTCGAAAGCTTATATGCGAGTTACATTAGAAAAATGCCATTAAATATAGAAAATATTGCAGGCGTGATGAGATATTAATGAAATAAGTTTCAGGTTAGGTTGGAATAGCTGTGCGTCGAGTAAAGATACACGGCAGCGACAGGCATATACAAGGTGTCTTTTCTTTCATGTACTTGGCGTCGAGACGCTACCGCGTCTCTAGATACCATTTCCGACGACGCCAGTCGCAGTCGCTTGCGGCTGTAGCCGCCAGCTGCGGTCGCTGGCGGCTGTAACCGCTCATTGGAACGACCTTTAACCTTCATCGTTGCCCACACTCCAGTCGCTGTTGCTTTTTCGCCAAAGGTCGCGTCGTTCGCGAACACTCGTTCTCGCGCTCGTTCGACTAACGCACGATCAGCCTCGTGTCTTCCCTCTAAATCCTTTCGACGAGAGTACGCGATATCGTGATCGCGGCACGCTACGTCCAGGGGATTCACACCTTCGTCGCCACGAGCCAATCGCTTTAGCAGACGCGTTCCCGGTCCGTAGAACTGATAACCCGGAACGTGTAGTTCGAATGGCAGACGGTTTATGATGCCGTTCACGAGACCCGATCCAGTCTTCTTCTTCTTCAGATTCTTCTTCTTCTTCTTCTTCTCCAGATTCTTCTTCAGATTCTTCTTCTTCTTGTAAGACGTCGCAGTCGTTGATGCTATCATATACGTTAGAATAATCACGATAGCAGTAGGTAGGCTATGCCGATTCTGGACCATGGTGCTCGAGGGGTGAGGCGGGGCGGGGGGTACCGCGCGCTCTCCGGCGAGGGCGAGGGCGAGGGGGTGGGGAGGGGAGGGGGTACCGAGTTCGTGGGTGAGGGGGTGGGGAGGGGAGGGAGTACCGAATTCGTAGGTGAGGGGATGACGTCACCGGGGAGGGGGAGGATCTTCAAAATTTCAAAATGGCGTTGCGCGCATTTCGTATTGGCGCCACCTATTGGATGTTTAAGGTGCTTTGGGTCCGCGTCGGTATTTGGGCCCGCCTTGGTAAATTTTCCAGGTTTTCCATACATTTCGTATTGGCGCCACCTATTGGATGTTTAAGGTACTTTGGGCCCGCGTCGATATTTGGCCCCGCATTGGTAAATTTTCCAGGTTTTTTTTCATACATTTCGTATTGGCGTCACCTGTTGGATGTTTAAGGTACTTTGGGCACGCGTCGCCGCCGCGCAATCTCCGTACGCGTGCGGGTATCGGTGCGCAGGCGCGATCGCGACCGATTCGTGGAAATTCTAATCGCGTCTTCGATGATGATCTCTGAGGAAGAGAGTGGATCATGATTTCTGAGAAAAGATAAGGAATCATGGGACGCGACAGGATTGAACACGTTTTGACACCTACGTGCACGCGCTTCGTGCTGTATGTTTATATTTGAATCGTGGGACCGATACAGCGCACGTGCAATGATGTATACATATAGTGATAATTATTGTAAATCAATCGTCGCGGCAGCCCATGGAGTACACACGACATTGCGTTCGATGATGATTTCTGAGAAAGAGGGTGGTACATAATTTCTGAGAAATCATAGAGCGAACCGCGCCATGCCGTGTGTTTATATCTAAGCATTGACTTTTCCCAAGACCATGCCTCTAAGAAGTACCCTCGAGAAAACGCAATGGCCCTGAAGCAATAAATTAGGTGTTGCGTTCACGCGAGCAACTAAGCGATAATTATTCGAGGTAGAGTTCCGAGTATTTTCACGATCGAGAATAGGATGATCGCCCTTATCGAGTAGATTGTAAGTCAATCGTCGCGATAGTTAAGAGCACGTCTCTAAGAATTAATATATGGATATGTACGAAAGGATATTAATATTGATGCGTTACAGGTATCGATGTGAAAGTCATACATTTATTATTAAAACATATATATATATATACATATATGCACGTACTATAATGATACATGGTTTACATCACGCAGCATAGATTGTAATCCTAACGCCAACAATTCACAATCAATCAAAGAATGTTGCTCAAAGTGCTCGCTTTCGGAAATTAATTTCACATAATTCGTTGGTACGGGAGCGGCACGTAGCACTTCTACGAAGGTTGCATATTTACTACTTACAGAGTACATATTTTCAGTTAGCCAGGTATACATATGTTCAATACAATGTTCGTACGCGAATAGTTTACGCATCGTGGCTTCAGTCAGATATATGACAGTGCGATTATCGGCGATTTTAATAAGTTGATCATCATGCATACGCGTGATGTCTAGTCGTAAATGATCAATTACGATGTGGGTTTGGGGCGATGTTGCGTTGCTTCGTAATCGTTGGAATATGTCCACCTCGTTTTGTAGCAGGAGCTTCCACGTCGACATTGAAAAGCTCAATTCGTTGCCTTTATTGTCGGCTATGGTGATCTCAACGTGGCACGAATCCATACCAATGCGTATTCCAATAGTTAGACGTTTATAAGCTGTTGCGGTCAACGGGTAATCACGCCCCAGAATCCGTATAATTGACGGTTTTGGTGTTTTCGACGTATTTTTCGTTGCGAATCCAGAACTGTAAGAAACATGTACACGAAATTAATGCATCGTTCGTTAACGTTTACAGTGAAAGAAGTAAGTGAATGAAGTAAGTGTAAAGTGTAAAGTGTACAGTAACGAGTACATACCTCATATTGGACTGTTGATGATATTGTTGTTTTTGACGTTTATTTGGAAGACCACCATCGTTGTCGGATGCGCAGGATGAATCGTTTAAGCTGCGTTTGTACATTCTGATATGCACTACGTATGATTCTCATCGGCGGAGAAAAAAAATGATGTGAACGATACTTGTTAGCACTCGAGTGTACGTGGTATAATGAAGTCCGCAGGACCGACCACGTCATTTTATACTGATTCACGCACACGTACACGTCCATGTGTGAAAGTATATCATATCAGTGATGGTCAAGGTGTGTATGTATACCGCACAAGGGTTAGAGAATACGCGGCAAATTCAAATAGCGTGCATGACAAATTCAAGGAGCGTGCATATCACAGTGCATATAAAAGTGTGTGGATCATAAAAGTATACTATATGCTGGAATAATTAGTTTCATATTATAAAATTATTGAGGAAGAAGAAGAAGAAGAAGAAGAAGAAGAAGAAGAAGAAGAAGAAGAAGGATGCGAAGAAATTGTGACGTGGGCATCCCCACCATGCTTCAAGGCTACCCTACTTGAAAGCTACCCCTACCCTGCAACGCGCTAGACTAGGGAAACGAAATGTATATAAGGGTGGTGACCACCGCCGCACGGATCAGTGCAGTTATCGCAAGTATTTTTTTACAAAAAAAAAAGAAAAAACATGGACGCATTTGAAAATAGTCTATATTTAGCGGCGCAGGGAATGAACGCATTTAAAATGCAGCAATGCATTGTAAGTAAAGTTTTATGAAAAAATTTAATTGGTGCGCGTATCCCATTCGACGATATTTTAATGAATTTGTGGATTTGTTATAGCAACGGCATGGTGAAATCGAACGTGCATGGCACGAGGAGCGTGATAGAATGGTGCGAAAAATCGGAAGTATTTTTTTTTTTTGGGTAAATTGAATTGGTGGAAATTGAATTGGTGTATGTATTCAATTTGACGGTATTCTAACAAAAGTTATCCATTTGTTTCAGTATGAGCTCGATAATCTGATGGGTGCGTGGCGCGTGGAGCGAAGGAGGGCTGTTCAGTATCTCGTAAGTGATATTTCGAAAAAAAATTATATTTGTATGTGTACACCATTCAACAGTGTTTTAATTGAATCGTATGTTTGTTGCAGCATGAACGTGAAATTGAAATGGCGGAATGGAGCGACGAATATCTAGGAATGCTTGGGCATCTCGTAAGTGATGTTTCGGGAAAAATTATTCTGCTACGCGTACATCAATCGACGATGTTTTAATCGAGTCGCGCGTTTGTTTCAGCGTCGGGCTGACATCGAGGCCCATGCGCGCGATGGAGATCGTGACATTATCATTCAGCAGCTGGTAAGTAATGTTTCATACAAATGATACGCGTACACTATTCGATGATGTTTTAATCAAGTCATGTATATGTTTCAGCGTCGCCAATACCAGACGCGAGAGGACGGGCGGATATGCCGCGAGTTGCAGTTGCGAATTCAATCGGCGCGGCGTACGTGGCGCGAGGATACGCTAGACATTGAATTTCTGGCGTTCGAAGGCGAGGTGTTCTGGGGCCTGCGGCGATTATTCGGAGAGTGAGTATGAGTGAATTTTAATTGTTGGGTGTTTCGCGTGCAATCAGCAACGTTTTTTTTTTCTTTAATAATAATTTGGTGTTTTCTCTGTGTGTTGCAGGACGTAACATCAGACCGAAATTTGTTTTAAATATAAATAAAGCTTGTTAGAAAAAATAAAAAAAATAAAATATTTGTTTTAATTTTAAAATTTGAAAAATAAATATCATTTTTATTCAAAACTGTGTGTTTATTAATGTACATTAATGCATGCATACTTAAATTGTAGAATCGGTATTTGCGTAAAAAATAACGTTCGTATGGGAGGGAAATTCCTACTCGTGGGTAGAGGAAGCAGTCGCCACTGTCGTTGCTCTCATCGCCGTCGCCGTTATGTTAATCTCTATGGAAAACAGAAAAAAAATTGTTATATATTCGTTTTTCTCAGCATATGATGCGTAAAATAGATGCAATGTGTATAGGACTTACTTTAGGTGACGCAAGTATATAATTCCATATTTTCTCGACGTTCTCCAGCGCGCAAACACCGCTGTTGTTATGAAATGCACATCGAATGGCATTCGTTGAAGACATAGACTTCAGATTAGGAACGTCAGGCATGATTCCGCAATAATCATCATCAACGTCGTAGCCACCGTCGTCTTCTACAGTTCGAGCGTTGTTGTTGTTGTTGTTAATCTTTCGCGCCGTCAGTTCGTATAAATTACATACATCCTCGACGATTATGTCAGGTAGTAGTTGCAGCATCCACGTTTTCTTTTCCGCACCTTTCACGATGACGAAGTCAATGTTCGCGAGTACGCTGGTGAGGAGTCCCGGAAGTTTAGAGTATGGAATGTAGCCGTCAGACCAGCGAAGTCCGTGATGATGCTTCGCGAGCCAGGATGCTTGACGATGCTCCCACGAATTCAGGTGTTCCCAGAAGTATGGTGGTTCGAAGATCCAATGAGTGATTGTTGGCGTCGTCGTTTTATCGTTGTTGCAGTTTGCGCGAATCGCGATCTCTTTGGCGACGAACTCGCGTTTGATATTGAAACCTTGCAGATCGACAATGGCGAACATTATTATTCGTTTAGGTAGCACCGTCGATGATGGTGTCGGAACAGCAACTGAGGTCTTCGACATCGACGTTTTTAAAACAGTAGCAGTATCCGCACTAGTAGTAGTAATAGTTTATGCACGCACGCTATATTAGTTTGCGTACCACGTTGATTAATGGACTGTATTCGACTATACGATCGTGGGTAGCACCGTCGGTGATGGTGTCGGAACAGCAACTGAGATCTTCGACATCGACGTTTTAAAACAGTAGCAGTATCCGCAGTAGTAGTAGTAGTATTAGTAGTAGTAATAGTAATAGTTTATACACGCACGCTATATTAGTTTGCGTACCACGTTGGTTAAAGGGCTGTATTCGACTATACGATCGTGTATGATCAAACAGACGGCAGAAGTATTAGCGGGGACATTTTCTTTGCATTCAAAATCTATTCGCACGTCCACCGTAGCGCCCTTCAACGACTCGTTTTGCCTAGAACAATCTATGACCGTGATAGGCGCGTATTGGAGGAATTCGATCGCGTTCAGCAACGGTTCTCCGTGACCGTAGTACGATTGACCAAATTTCGCATACATTTCATACAGGAGCGCATATTTATACTTATCGAAATCTAAGTTCAAGTCATCGTACGGATACGTCTCGGAATTTAGGTAGAGTCAAACGTTTGTGAGATTATTTGGATCGAATTTCCACGCGGGTGTATTGGACTGATTCTCTCGATTGGTTTGCATGCCGAATAACACATATCGAGGTTTCTCGATTTGCGACGTAGTTTTCACGGTCCACGTATGTTTCGTTGTCGCTTGCAGTAACGGGTACACGTGCAGGCTCCACGAACGAAAACTCATCGCAATCGGTCGGCCGCTTTCCAGGATACGCAGCATCGATAATTTATTCACTTCCTCCAAAACGACGTGGGGCATACGCCACTGCACCTTGCGTATCTCTAGTTTCGGTATCGCAGTGGCGGAGGTGCAGTGCATCGCGTTCGAATCTACTCGCGATCGTATAAGGATTAGCTCGTGCCGCGCGTTCATCACGATATGTTTGTAATCCTCACAGAATCCTAATAACACGTTCAGAGGTACGCAGAAATTGAAAGCGCCCGAATGAAAAGTGTCGTTATCGTAATCGATGGCATAATTCCAACCGGCATTCGCAAGCACTTTGCTTCTCTCGGCTGACAACGAAACGAAATTTTTTAACGTGGTAGTTATTCCTGGATTTCGACAACGATCGATCTCGACACCGTTCAATTCGTATCGAATCTCATCGAACATGAACGCAACGCAATTATTGTCGAGAACAGCGGTCGCGGACGTTGCCGGACCTATCGCATCCTGCGCAGTCAACGTGCCACGACCTTCGATGTAGAGAAAACTTTCGCTTGGAAGTGTGTACAGATCTTGCTGCTGTATGGGGATTGTTATCTCATCGTTATTGTCGAACGTCGTGTTGGCGTATGGATTATACGTGTGTAACTCAATCTTCGTGATACGATTGTCGAAGGTTGGCGTATTCGCCACGTCCAAAATAATCGACATCGCGGTTGCGTGTCTAATAGGCGACGCTGAAACCTAACGATCGCAGGATACGTGCGTTTCGACGAGTCAACGACTTTCTTATACTTCTTACCGGTACTCCTCTTATCGCTCCTCCCGTTTTTATTCTTCTTCTACTTTCACCTATCGATAAAGGGTTGCGCAGATGACGTGTGACAGAGACAGTAGGAGTAGCAGCGACGATTGATGATTCGTGCGTGTGATCTAACACTAACATACTACACTCGCGCTAGACTATCGCGCAGACGTCGTTGAACGTGCAATCGAATCGTTATTTCTTCTCCGCGGAAATCTATAGGACGATCGTGTTGATCGACGATGCACAACGTTAGATCGTGTATTGCTCGTGCGACGATCGGCAGGTAAATGACGTGTCGCGGAGTTTCCGATATCTTATATCCCGGCGGCACGCGAGGTGAAAATTCATGGATCGTGTGTACCAGTTTATCGTTGCTGTACGCGCCGGTAGTGACGTTGCACGTTACTCTGATCACGTTAACGTTTATAATATTCACGGGTACGTCGGACTCGTGCCAGATTCTCGGTAATAAGACACGATTTGGTGAAAATCCTAGCAACGAGCCCACATTGTTCGGTTTCGTAAAGTCTACAAAGAACGAACAGTACAGCTCGCTTTTCATGGTGTTGTTGTTAGCTCGTAGCATTAGAGGGTACTTGTCGTCATCGTCGTTCTCGTTGTTACCCCGTCTTCGAGGATATCGATCGAGTATTCGTTGCTTCAGGTACTCGGCGATAGCGTCTAATTCGTAGGAGCCGTGGGGGATCCTAATGCTTTCATTAGCGGCGTCGACGATGGAGTTGTTTTCGGTGTCATAGTTCACGACGAAATAGAATTTATCATTGCTCGAGTCAATGTTGAGTATCGTGTGAAACGTCTCCAAGTCCGCGAGTCCTAATTCGTATTGACCATCACTCAAATCTATCGGCGGGAAATAGTTTACCGTGAGCACTCTGCTGCGACCCGTTAACGTGAGTGTGAACGACATATCATAGATTACACTCGCGAGATGGAGAGAGGGGAAGTGACGCGCGCGTACAAGTACTCGGCAATTTATCGATATTATAAGTCTTTATTATAGAAGATGTGGATCGTCATTACACATGGATGCATTGTAACGAAATCTTAGTATACGCCGGTATTAATATTAGTACATAGATCATAATTCCATAGACTTTTGCTGTAAAAATTGCATGCACAAGCGACCGCAATTCATCTCGTCGAAACGTTGAAAACGATTGTGATTGTACGTGATCGTTGTATCGCGACCGAAATAGTAGATCAATTCCGCGGGAGGTCGCAGATTCCCAAAACTATCAAAGTACTGTACTCGTGGTCCGCGTTTCGCGTACGCGACCCAGTGCGTACCGGCGCCTCGATTCTCGTCTAGATTCACGATGCCACATTCGTTGCTTCGTATGCGTGTGGGAAGCGTGTCACGCATGAACACCCCTCGAAAGAACGGTACGTTCGCACATTCACGTGCTAATTGCAGGTTCGTCATAGGTTGTTGCGTTATCGCCGCCACCGTCGCCACGCGCCTACTCGATCGACGTTTTTTTTTTTCTTTGATCGCAGTCGTCGTTGGCTTCGGCGTCTAGGATTCAAACCCGCGCCTCGCTTGTACGGTGTCAGATGCATCCCTCGCCCTTCCATCGCTCGATTATGACGCAACGTCTCTTCCAGCTGTTTTCGAGAGGCCTTCGAATCGTTGACCACTTTGGTTATACCAGCCGCTCCACCGGCCAATGCCCCGATAGCCGATAAAGCAGGTAGCACAAACGGAAGAAATTGAAGAAAGCCACCGCGTTTCGCCACTCGTAGATTACGATGTCGTCGTCGCAGTTGCGGATGTTTCCTTCCAGACTTTCTCTGTTTACATTTCTTCCTTCTCATACCCATACCGAGTTTAGTCTTAGCCTTCATCGTTGCCCACACTCCAGTCGCGGCTGCTTTTTCGCCAAAGGTCGCGTCGTTCGCGAATATTCGTTCTCGCGCTCGTTCGGCTAACGCACGATCCGCCGCGTGTCGCCCTTCTAAATCCTTTCGATGAGAATAAGCGATATCGTGGTTTCGGCACGCTGCGTCCAGGGGATTCACACCTTCGTCGCCACGAGCCAATCGCTTTGGCAAACGCGTTCCTGGCCCGCAGAACTGATAACCCGGAACGTGCAGTTCGAATGGTAAGCGGTTTATGATACCGTTCACGAGACCCGATCCGATACACTTCTTCTTCTGCTGCTTCCCTACTTCACGAGACGTCGCGATCCTTGATGCGACCATATACCTACGGTAGAATAACCACAATAGCTACTACAATAATAAACGCGTACGCACGCTTAGCCGATCACAGTGATAGTGACCTGCGCGACGCATGCCACGAACATAAATAGTCATCCTTCGTCACACGCGCGCGCGAGTACCTGAGAAACACCGCAAACATGCGATTCTCGAAACAGTCGGACGTTATTCGCGTAACCGCGAACAGAAAGCTCGAGGATGATAGGGATGCTAGTCGATCAAACAGACACGGCCCGTTGTTACCGAACAGCGTGCGAGGCGTGATTTGCGGACCGTCAGGATGTGGAAAAACGAATGTGCTTCTAAGTATGCTAGAGAGTCCGAACGGTTTGTGTTTTGAGAACGTGTACGTGTACTCGAAATCGTTGCATCAGCCAAAGTATCGATATCTCGAGCAGGTATTGACGCTCGTCGATGGAATCGAATACTTTCCCTACTCGGACAATGCTGAGATCGTCCCACCGAGAGACGCTCGGCCCGATTCGACCTTCGTTTTCGACGACGTGGCGTGCGACGAACAGAACGCGATACGTGAATACTTCTCCATGGGTCGTCACGCGAACGTGGATTGTTTTTATTTATGTCAGTCATACGCTAGAATACCTAAACATTTAATCAGGGACAACGCAAATTTTCTCATGCTATTCAAACAAGACGGCACGAACTTGCGTCACGTGTACAATGATCACGTGAACACAGACATTACGTTCGAGTCGTTCAACGACTTGTGTGCGAGATGCTGGCGTCGACGATACGATTTCGTTGTGATTGATAAGGATAGTTCCATGTACGAAGGTCGATATCGAAGAGGATTTAACGAGTTCGTCGTAGCCCGCTGACATCAGTAAACCGCGAGTCATTCATCGAGCAACACGAAATGTCCACCGAACCGACGACTACGATAACCTCGAGCAATGTCGACGCGAAGCATACGCGAAAACATCACCGACGTTATCGACAGAAAGAAACGAAACATAAAAAAGGAAAGAAATACCAAAAAGGGACGAAACGTCGAGGCGTGAACGCAAAGGTGGAAATCGCCAAAGTCAGTGACGTTATACGTAAAAAGTGCTTGGCCTTGAAAATTGGAAAAATGGCTACGGAAGCGGCTGTGGAGGCGAGCACGCGTCCTATCGTCGAACCGCTGAAACGATTGATCGAGATCGATTGACCAACGCTCGTCCGCGTTGAAAACGCACTCAACGCCTATATCGCGACCAGTGAAGAGAAAACACGAATACGATCAACAACAATCATCGAAGAGACTTCGACCCATTACTCCGTCGACAATCAAGGAACTTCCGAATAATCTCCCAGATTCTAGCGACGACGACGACGACGATGACGACAATGACACCGACAATGACATCGACAATGACACTGACAACGACAACGACAACGACAACGACAACGACAACGACAACGACAACGACAACGACATCTACAATGACAATGACAATGACAACGACAACGACCACGACAACAACGATGTTGATGATGAAGATGATGTTGTTGATGATGTCGACGACGAAGACGGCGAAAAAAAAATTCAAGATGATGTGTCGTCAGCAAAGGTTCACGATTTGGATATGCTGCGCAGCCCCTTCGATGATATCGAAGTGTATGTACGGAACGCCAAGGGACCCTTGTCGCGAGAATATCTACGACTGTTATTCACCGATACGAAGAAACGAATAGACAACGTGTACGGTGTATACTTGGGGTCTGACAAAGACCTAATGATTGGTGATTCCGTGCTCACCATTGATGCGGACGGTGACGACGTTCGCGTGAATGGAATGCGATACGCGGGAACTCGGGGTTTGTACGAACTGCTATTCATGCGAATACCTAACGTTCGCACGTACACGGACGCAGATATTCACTCGTACCGACGCATCTTGTTATCGACGAATGCGCATAAGCGAAACCATTCACCGAGTAAGCGCACGCTGGGTAACAAGGGGTACAAGTATAAGAAAATCATATCCACGATAATCGGAGGGGTGCGAACATCGGGTATCGGACGCGTTAGGGGCAGGGGTAGCGGCGCCGACGGTGCGGACACGCGACAAGGTCGAGGATTGCCCATCGATGAATCCATGACGGTTACCGATAACGCGATCGATTACGTGTACTGGGACGATCCGAACGAATTAGTCGATAGACTGAGATTACTCATGGCATCGCGCGCGGCAGGTCACACGGGTCACGATAACGAAATCGCATCCATCGTGGAGGAACTTCGCGAGAATGGACATATCTTAAATTGAATGATCCGATGATCGTCGCGTCAGTAGTGTTCGCACGCGTGCATCGTTATGTCGGTGAATAAGTTTGGCACCGCGTTACGTAACAATAACAACAACAACAACAACAGCGACGAAGCGAGAATGATAATGACGAGATTATTGTCCTTGGTGGACGAACGCTTTACCCAAAAAATCGAAACGGCTATCGCGAGCGCGCGACTGGACGCCGAATATCAACGATCTCAACTCGAGACGCGAGTACAACGAACGATGACGGATATCGTTAACGCGCAATTGTCTCGGCTAGAGGATGATTTAAATAACGCGATGGAACGACGCTTGGATCACTTGAATGATAGACTCGAAGAGTTCACGACATCGGCAACAACGCCGACTGCGATAACAACCACGGATCTGTACAAACGAAAAGTGAACGAGGGTCTACGTCGACCACGATGATCACTGACGGTGACAATAGCGACTACGAATCCGAAACGTCTAATAACGAACGATCGCGAATACCGTGCATCGATTGCGTTTTGCGAGCACTAGAGGAACTCATACTAATTCTAATGTCCTTGGAACGCCGCAACCGCCCCCCGACTACCCGCGAAGCATGAGCAAGGAGCGAGTACAATTAGTGAATGAATTACACGCTCCCGCGAGACGAAATTTCCAGCGGCGGCACGTCGTGATTCGTGGCTACGATGATTTGTGGCAGACTGATTTGGTGGAGATGCGTCCGTACGCGAAACAAAATCGAGGATATCATACTAACGATTATCGATGCGTTCAGCAAGTATGCTTGGGCCATACCCGTGAAAACGAAAAGCGGACGCGACGTGACCGCGGCATTCGCGACCGTGTTGAGGCAGAGCGATAGATGTCCGCGCAATTTACAAACTGACATGGGTAAGGAGTTTTACAACGCGGAGTTTCAACGATGTGTGAAGACCCGTGGAATCAACCACTACTCCACATACAGCGTGATGAAAGCGTCGATCGTTGAACGTTTCAATCGCACACTGAAAAACCTCATGTGGAAACAATTCTCCTTGAATGCATCCTATCGTTGGGTCGACCTGTTACCTGCGCTCATACACACCTACAATCATCGTAAGCATCGAACGATCAACGCCCGACCCGTTCACGTGACCCCCACGACGCGTTTGTCGTTCGCCGCGAATGAATCCCCTTCACCCTCCGCATCGAAAGGTGTTCGACGACGAGCGAAATTCAAAGTCGGTGACAAGGTACGCGTGAGTAAGTTCAAGACCCCCTTCGAGAAGGGATATACTCCAAACTGGTCGACCGAAGTGTTCGAAATCGTAACCGTACAACGAACATGCCCTGTGACATACATTCTGCGCGATTCCGTGGGAGAGCCGATCTCGGGTGGATTCTACGAGTACGAACTACATTCGGTCTCGAATCCGGATGTCTATCTGGTCGAGAAGATTATTCGTCGCAAGGGAAACCTGGTATACGTTAAGTGGCTCGGATTCGATTCGTCGCGGAACTCGTGGATAAGCAGCAAGGATATTTTATGATTCGCGATTATAAACGCATTATATATTACTAAAATAAATACATATAAATATATATATATATATACATTGTCCGTTTATTCTAGTATTCATATTCTCCTTCTTCATTTCGTATATGTGTACAATTAATCATAATAAAGTAAGAAAAAATATATATACATATAATTTGACTATTCTACGCTATATACAATTTTGACTATTCTATGCTATATACAATTTTGACTATTCTACGCTACACATACTATGTATATTAGATATTCGCAAATAAAATGAATAAAAGAAAGAATGAAATGTATAAAGATACAAACATACAAACATACAAACATGCAAACATACTATACAATGGGGTTCTCGAGGGACTCGTCAGGCTCAAGTTCGAGGCGCTCGTGGGTTTCGAGCTCGGGGATTCGATAATGTCCCCACGGAAGGGTGCTGACCCGATCGACTAAAATACACCGCTTGTCGTCGAACGGACTGAGAGCGTTCTTTTCCCCACTCACGGAATACACATTATGCTCTTTGGAGCGTATATTGTTCTGTTGAATTGATTTCTCAGTGAGATCGCGGAGACAACGAATGTAATCGTCGAATTGTATATTATTCGCGACCACGTGTCTCCGCACGCCCTTCACCTTCTTAGTCTCACTCGTAGACCCCACTACAGCGTTAAACGTTCTAGTCGCGTACATCATAGACCGTAGTCCGACGAACTCGGTCATCAAGGCGCCGTTGTTCTCATCTTTCATGAGTCCCGGAACCTTTTTGTTTACGCGGGGCATACCGTACGGATTGTCCACCGCGTAATCACTGGTGTCGAATCGATCGATGTCACGCTTCATCCTTTCATACACATCCTCGCATTCTACACTATACATTAAACTGTCGGTGTCAGTGTACAGGACCTTACACCGATCACCGAACTTCGCGCGCATATATGCGTAGTGAAATTCATACAGACATTCCTTCGATACGTCGAGCACACTCATACCCACGTATATCGGTTTGTCGAACTTAACTTTCAGTTTGCGCATCTCGATGGCCACCAACTGTTCCGAGAAGATCGTACGACTGTGAAAGTTCGGATTCGCGATCAGCGCTTCCGCGCCGTAACGACCGTCCCACCGCGTCACCAGTCGCACGTCTACGCGATTCCGCACATTTTCCATTGTCTTCCCGTACACCGCGTTATTCATTAATTTAAATAGCGTCTCCTGAAATTCACTTGTGACTCGCGTCCTCAAACCGGTGTTTAATCGAATATAGTCGCGCAACCAATGCGACTGATCGAATCGCAACACGCGATGAATTCGTGTCACGCGTAAACCGTGTCGGATGCACTGTTTCAGGTAGCGATAATGCATAATGTATCGCTCCTTATCGTCGAGCGTGGCAAGCAGCTTGGTCTGTTTTCCTCCTGGCGCGTGCTCACGCACCGGGCAGAATGGAAGGTCGGCGTGGGCGTCGTGGATCTCCTTGGGATATTCGATGTCAACCTCCAGCAGGTATCCCTCAGATTCCTCGGAGTCCTCGCCGTCGGGCAGGGATGCTACGTCGAGCGCGGCCGCCGTCGCATCGTCCAGCCATCGAAACCCTCCATGCGGCATAGCCTGCGACATCGCCCATCCGTACAGGTTGTTGACGTCGAAGTACATCAGATACATCGACGACTTCGACTCGTCGTACATCCCAGCAGGCAGGTGCTTGTTGTTGGCACGCGCGTACCTGTGCGAACACTGGCTCAGACCGCCACGTATGCCACGCTCCACGAACAGTAACATGTCCACGTCCGTTAAAAGCTCTAATCGTACGCCGGTGTACTTTAGCATTGCGTCCCACGTGAAACTCGGTAAAGTAAAATAATGCGCGGGATCCAAATCGTAACTCGCGATACAGTCGGTGCGGAAAGCCTCGAATACGTCGGCGAGTAACAACACATCTGTTTTTAAGTACAAATCACTGTACTCGCTCAATGTCTGTACGCGAAAAGAGTTCCACACGTTCACGGCGTGCGCGTAATCAGGCTCCGACGTGACGGTATCGTTCAACCGATTATAGAATGCTTCGCGGGACGGTAAACACGTATCATTGAGTTTGGCGTATGACGATACATAGTCGTACGGGAAGACACCCTTCCTTGTCAAGAGATTGAACTGATCGTCCGACAGGGATTGAAACTCGCGTCGTAGAATCGCGAGTCGATCTTTGCCAAGGTCCGAAGCGAGTTTCTCCAGACTAGCGGCTAAGAACTTCAACGAATCTATGAATCGAAACTTCAATCCCCTCTTCCAATCGTTGTTCTCGGCGTCGATTCCCTTGACATGTTTCGTGAATGATATGTATCGCTCCTTCGTTACCGGCAGCAGGTCGATCTGCCCCTCGACGCCACGCGGACGCCAATTCCTTAATTATGAAATGCGCGTCGTAGCCTGATAGATTGTGGAATACTACAGGGATCGTGTACGATCGTTGAAATTGTAAGTTACACGATACGTGGGTCGCGCCTCGGTACTCACCCGTCGAGTGACAATGGTCGCGCACTTTTTTGTCCTCCTCGACGAAAGGTTGACCGCACACGTGACACACGATCGTGTTGTTAAAACTATGCCACTGTTGCTTCGTTAACGAGGTCATTGGTTTCGCGTTGCGCAACCACGAATACGCAATGTTCGCAAAGTCTCTAAGTTCTTGCACGAACCACTTCACGCACAAGGTTTCGTGTCGATACGCGCGATAACGGCACAGAGATGCGTCGGTGGAACAATGGATGTAGTATCCCACGCTGTACGCTCTGTGTTGCTGGTACGTGTACGTACGACTCCACTCCGCAGGCTTGACGTCCTCCAGCATGCATTCGAAGTCCGCGTACACGACGAATGGTGCTCGTTCCTTATTCTTGAAATTTTTGAACTGCAACCATTTGTCATCAGCTGACGGCAATTCGATGGCACACTCGTTCAGACGCTGGCAGTCCACGTTGTGCTTCGTCAATTGGTCGGACGAGTGAAAGAAGCTTAGACATCTGCAACGATAACAACATCAATAATAAAACATAGTAATAATCAATAATACATCGATCGAAATATACCATATTTTACTCACCTTTCGCAAACGAATACTTGATGTCCATGATTACCGAGTTGTTTCGAAATCAGCCTCGACAGGCTGCGAATGCACGTGAAATTGTAACGTTTAGAGTCCTTGGGATCCTGTACCAGTAGCAGGTTGGCGTGTCTCTCTCGCTTGTCTTCGGTTAAACGCAGAGGCGCGCAGCTTCCGTCGGACCATGTGTACACGTTTACGGACACGTCGTTGAACCTCTCGAACTTTTCCAGCTGATCCAACGTCACGGGAAGAGTAATATCGTCCGTGCGAAGTACCGTAGCGTAGTGTGGGTACGACGTGCACCTGTCCCCATGCGTAGCAGCAGGGTGTAAACTAGCGACGACGGCCCACAAGAAGCACGCATTGTCCCCGCTCTTCACGTTCACCACCGCTTTTTTCAAGACGACGGCGTGCGGAAGCGGTATGTAGCAACCGGCTCGAAGTGGATTGTGCTTATTTATATTCAATAGAATATTTAGCACAGCCCTTAGGGTGCATCCACTGTCACGATCTTGAAACTCCTCGATTGCCACTAGCGTGGGAGCGACCACGTGCTTCGAATACCACTCGCGCACGCTCGATGTCTCGAATAGTACGCGATTTCGCGTACCGAAACTTTTCATGTCAATATTTTCACCCAACATAAACTCCGCGTTTAAGTTCGTATTCACTGACACGCTCTTATGTTCCGTGATAGCGTCCGTAACGCGCGAGATCACAGTTCGTCGAGCACCCTCTAAAAATCGACGCGGATCGACATGTCCCACGTTAATGACCGCACCGGTTGAAATACGACCTATAAACGCGGATTCCACGTCCTCCCATACGACTTTGGGCGCCTTCGATCGACCCGAAACTCCGAGCCCTACTCGCGAAAACTTTTCCCGCACGATCGCACGTATTGTTTTATCAGCGACATTAGACGTTGTTTCGCGGCCACAGACACTCCTCCGCTGCTCTGGTACTCGATGATGAGTTGCAGGCATGTGTCGCACTGATCCACCCAGTCTCTGAATTCCGCAACACTGCGTAAAAGCTCGGACATCCGGGACAAAGTCCTGTACGCGTCCATGAATGCTTCCATGTTCACAAATTGTTTATTTCCCAGAGACGCTCGATTTCATCCGACTTCAAGATGCGACTTTTCCAGGTGATGCGCTCATACTCGCAATCTGGATATCGAAAATTTAATGGTAGAAGGACGGGCGTGGAGTTTCGTGGCAAGCTCGTCCGATCATCTAAAAATCGGACCAATTCCCGACCCAAAAATCTAATCACTGGAATTGCTGCTGTATTAGGAATCAGTACTTCCAATAGTTCGATCATTCCGTTCTCGACGTCATGTAGAAGTGTCAACGGTGTACACACGATCGCGGTAATGTACTTCGTATACTTAAGATGCACGTCCTTATCACCAACGATGCAATATAATGTGCACTTGCTCGCAGTACTGTATCGCGCGATATGACGTAACAATTGACGATGTTCGCGTGGCAATTGCATAAATCCGCGTTGAAAGATGCTGATCCATGACGTCTCGGATAATGTTGGTACACTTAAGGGGGTAGACACGTCACGTGACCTGGCCGATTCGGCAGGTCGGTATTACAGCAGGTTTTTTCTGCACAGAAATGGTAATACCGATAGATCGCCGATTGCCCGGTAAACGCGAGAGGGAGCTGTTTGCTATTTCCGTATTTTATTCTGAATCAGGAAAGAAATTCTCAGCTGTTGCGTTGTACTTATAAAAATTTAAACGGAAGTCGGCTGGTACTGCAAACGTAGAAAATTCATTGTACATTTTAATTACTTGAAATGTGCTTATGCTACAATATTCTACGTTAGCAGTAAGGAATTATAAGTGAAAAGGAAAAATAGATGAGGGGATGTCCTCAGAAAATGAAGTTTGTTAGGTTAAACATTTATTTACTAGCAAAGCACCGAAACAGAACATGAAATACACTTATTACACGTCCTATGCAGAAAGCAGTTATGAACAAACATTATATTTAAAATTGTAAGGAATCGATTGACGTCACTTTTGCAAAGATCTGATTAGAAATTGCAGAACTTCAGATTCGTCACTGCTTAGCGTGCAACATTGTATAGTCCCGCTGGTTTCGAGCGTCGAAGCCCACGAAACTCAGCGAGACACATGATTGTTGGCGAGCATTGCGTTTGACGACTCTAGCTAGAGAATCATCCCGTATAAATGCTAAGAAACGATAGTGTGAAGCGGCGTGCGGTTCAACTGCACATTGACAATATCGTAGATTCTAGGGCCTACAATATTAGCTCCGTAATACGATGTTCTTCACCAGAGCACTGTATTACTGATGAAAATGATGCCAAACATGGAGCAATTCGGCCTATTTTTAGTGAACGTAGTGTGTGTGTGTGTCCTAATCATGTATTCATAAGAAAAAATAGATCGAATTGCTTCGCAACTCGACTTATTTTCGTGGACATAAACTCACCAATCCATCGGTGGTAACACTCTTATCAAGGTGTAATGAGAAATATGAACATATTCATATTCAGTACTGGATGACTCAAGTCGCCGTCGACTGAGGGCTCTAATAAATGTGCATTTATTTGGGAAACCAAAGCCGCGTCACTCGTGACACCTATTCGCGAACAGATATATGTATGTACGAGAAGAAGCAATGCAATTTCCCGATGACTTGAAGCAACATTTCAATAGGTAAATGCATGAAACTCTGGGATCAGGAATTCCCAACCAAGATGATGCATATGTAAGAACTGGCGAAATTCAACAATAGTTTGTCATCTAAATTTTACAATTAAAGTATTTATTTGACGCGAATATGTAAAGTTTGTCAGAAAAGTTTTTCTCGATTTGAGTTCTATAGAAGGTTGACTTTCCTTCGCCATGCAAAGTCCTCTCTTATCCTTCACGCTGGCAATAATGCAAGTCGCTCAGTTTCGTGGGTTTCGACGCTCGAATTCAGCGGGGCCACACAATGTTACGCACTAAGCAGTGACAAATCGTCAGTTCTGCATTTTTAATCAGATCTTTGCGAAAGTGACGTGAATCGATTCGTCACGTTTTCTCGATCAAATTGGCCCCAAAAATGATATTATTCGGACCATAATTAAGGTAATTACGCGAAAATTTGTTTGCAGAATTGGAAGCCCGTTTCGTTAAAAATAGTCTGATTTAAATTATTTTCTGTCAATTTAATCGGTTGAATGCCAGGAATCCATTTGTGTCACTTTCATATTGATACGATGATAAAAAAAACAAATTGTGTTCCTATATAATCGATGACACATCGCCGAGCAACGGCGATCTCGTGCGACTCGGGCAACAAAGGTTCTCGTCGGTTATTCGAGCATCTACGATCGTTACGGGCTCGGTTTCGTGTACACGACAATACGGACTTTTCGCTATCCCCACCACTTCTGTCTCACTCTTGTCCGCCGAAGGCGAGCGCGAGATGGCAAGAGAGCGAGCGAAGGCACTGACAGCGAGCGAGGACAGTACGAGATAGACGACGCGTTGATATTTTGTCTCGCTCCGTTTTTCGGACGCCTGACACTCCGTCCTTTGTGTGCGTGACGGGCGTACGCGATGGTCGCAAGCGCTTACGGTGAGCACGGGACCCGCTTCGCAAAATCTTGACGCAGGCCAGGCATAAGTCTTTTTTGCGCCCTAGGCGAACTTGTCAAATTGCGCCCTTTATTATATTACATTTATTTGAGATTATTTATGACTTTACTCTGTAAAATTAGGCAACTGCTAGGGCGTAAGATTGACAAGAGGCGCAAAATGGCCTTTTCATTGTTGACATTGTTGAAAATAAATTTTTAAATAAAATACTACAAATTATATTACAACGGTTTTAAACTACGAGTAAAAGTTTAGAGTAAGGTCATGAAGAAGCTGAATTAAATGTTTTATAATAAATGGCGGAATTTGGCAAGCTCGATTATGTCGCAAAAAAGACTCGTGCCGTGCCTGGCTATCTGACCGTGGCGCGCATGCGTCGAACAGTCACGATTCCATCTGAGCGCTCGCGCCCGTCGTGCACGCAAAGCGTTCCATCCCGCTCCCCCTTTCGGTCAGAAAGAAGCGAGAAACTCAGCCTCGGAATTGGGCTTCATTCATGATACGGGCTCAACGCCGGTCCCGACCAGCGAGCGGCTAACGAGACTTTACATTTACATTCAGATATATTGGCCGGTGCGTTTCGTAACGCGTATTCTCCCACCATAGGTACCGCTTGCCTGCCTCGGTGCTCCTGTTTGCAACGTTTTCTGACTCGCTCTCGTTCCATCTCATTCTCGCCTTCGCAGAACAAGAGTGAGCCAGGTGATGGGGTTAGCGCCAAGCTTCTAGTGTGTATAGGCTAAACCGAGTTGTCAGCATAGAAATACACATCAGAATAGGTGTGCCTTAGCTCCGAAAAAATTCAGGAGCTTTATTGGTCTGAACATTGATTCTTTCTCGATAGCTTCATCTCGTATTGCGCATAACAGCCACACGGCTACGTTCAGACGGAGCCGAGCAGCATTCCCGTTACCCCACCATACTCCTCGATCGCTGTTCGCGAAAACGAATTGACCGGCCAATATATCTGAATACGACCTTAGGATAAAGATATAATGAAAGATGAAAAATTATTCGAAGCCCAAGATGAAAGGCCTTCGAATAAACAGAGAAAACTAATAAATACCCGAAGCTAAATAGAATTTTAGATTTCGGGTACACACACCCTACCCCAAACCTCGTGTCGATCAGTCACTGGGACCATTCGGAAGTATATTCTTTTATTTAAATAATGCCCATCTCTGCATAGGACCGTAAAGAATTGCAAAAAAATTCAGGGAGTCAACTGTTGACTGATTTGGAGACTTTTCCTTGTTGTATGTTATATACAATAGTCGGAAGAATAATAATAAGAGCAATAATTGCAAATAATTGCTGTAACTTCCACATTCTGATAATATGATATCAGTAAATCAATATTTCCAGTATTAGTAAAAAAGTTCCAATCTCTTTTTTTTATTTTAAATAATGTGGCCATATAATTATAACATAAATTCGACAGCGATTTCAAGTGATGTATGTATTACAATAAAAGCGTTAATTTAGTAAATGTACACAGTTCCCAACAGTTATATGCCTAAAATGCATATAACCTAACCTACAATCGTCCGAAAATTCATACATTGACTGCATCACGCTTTTACTGTGGCTTGTGTATCCAGCTAACGCTTCAGTTTTGCTATGATTCCACGTAGGCAGTCCTCCCGAGTAGGCGCCATCTCGTGTCCACTAGCTGAACTAAATTTGTCACGTGACTTGCTCTGTATTATCGCCAATATGGCGGAACTCGTATTTGGGACTGCAGTCACGATTTTTCACTATTCGTCCTTATATGAGCAAATTTGGAGCTGGTTTAGGACTCATTCGAAAGAGGAAGGTTCAATGCAGAGCGCTCTTCTCACCGTTTCAGTCACAAAGCTCTTTTAGTGACCTAAAAATGCTTGAATTCTGCGGGTGTATTTTGTTGACTTTTGCTCTACTTTGGACACTCATATTATTAGATATCAACACAATCTCGTTGAATCATGAGAAGAGCGCTATGCATTGAACCTTGCTCTTTCGAATGAGTCCTAACCTAGCCCAAAATCTGCTCATATAAGGACGAATGATGAAAAATCCCAACCTCCTGTTTCGGGCCAGATTGTGTCGGTATACAGCGCGCTGCATTACCCGTGTCTACCCCCTTAACGCGTCGCGGATCTTATGTCTCTCAATCGTCAGTGATCCATCGTCCAACTGTAGCAACGTCGATAAATGGTTCACCCTAACATCGTTATCGTCATCGGAAGATGATGATGCGAGCAATGCTTCTCGCGCGTCCAGTTCAGCGACTATGCACGCTATTTTACTTCGAACACACGTTCGCACTATTTCAACACTACTCATAAGTAATGACAAACGTTGTTGTTCCGATTCCGATACTCTTCGAATCTTAAAATGCTCGTGGATGAGACGCAAGTACTCGACACAAGATTTGAACCATTCGTAGCACTGTTCGTCGGTACGTAGCAGCGGGATCATCCCCCGCAACAATTCGTATGAATTCACGAAAAAGTTCATGTCCCGTGATACTTATGCACGCGTAACGAGTTTCATGATATTCACTGAGCGACTGAAGGATTTAATATACTAAGCGCATACCCTATCCGAGATCCTTATGTCGTCATCGCATTATGTTTACGTTAGATGCAGTTCGAACGTATCTTCGTACGAATTCTTTTCACCCGTACACGCTCCCACGACGCTTGACTTGCAGACCTTCGAGAAGGGTACTTGAGACGTCGCCCTGTTCTCGATCGTGGAAATATTCGGAACTCTACCCCGAATAATTATCGCTGCGTGAACGCAACGCCTAATTTATTGCTTCAGGGCCATTGCGTTTTCTCGAGGGTACTTCTTAGAGGCATGGTCTTGGGAAAAGTCAATGCTTAGATCAACAGACGCGGTCGCGTCTGGAAGCTAATTCTCCCTTCCCCTCTACCCATAGGCACACTGAGCGACCGTGTATCTATACAGGAAAGATAGCGAAATTGACAGGTCGTCGGAGCTATTTTAGCCTTATTATCTTATTTTATGACATAGTGCCCGTGTTTTTACATGATTGTGCGAATCATTTTTTTTTTTCGAACCCATATGTCGTTTTACTTAATGTATCAAGCTATTTGTCTAAAAGATATAAGATTTATTCTGAATTAATAGTTATAAAAGTGACACTTTTAAAATTACGAGGTATGACGTCACGTTTTCCTCCTCCACTTGACGCCAGAAGGTGTCGCCTCGAAAGCATAATTTATATAAATGTCACTTGGCTGTCATTCAATCATAACCTGCTAGTTGTTAACATTTTTGGAACGTCACGATGGTAAAGAAGATCTCGCGCGATAATGGCGGGAGGATCATAGGAGGCAAATTTTTGCAAAAGATTCAACAAGACGCATCTGAATTTCTTTTACCATTATGCAATAATTTGCAAGGGCTCCAAAAAATAGTTCAATTTGAAATGACAACATCTGTACACTGCAGAAAATGTTCTCATAAAGAAACAACCACTAACAGCCATTATATTCTCTCCTTGACAGTTAAAGAATTGTTTTTAAAGTCAAAGAAAGGTACACCTTTACAAGATTATGTTAATATTGCTTTACCGATTGGTTGGAAATCGAGTTCGCAAAAACTGTGCAAACAATGTTCTGAGCAAATATTTACTAAAATTGAAATTACTACTCCGCCAATAATCATTATAATGCAATTGTTGTTGTTCTCTTATGATGAAAATGGCAACTTTATTAAAGAAATTAATTGTAAAATTACCGCTGCTCCACAACCAATATCAATATGTAATAAAAAATATAAATTACTAAGTGCCGTATTTCATAACGGTCCTCATCCCCAAAACGGTTCATATTCATGCATGATACGTGATGGTAGATCAGCATGGAAATGTTTTGACAACGACAAAATTAATCAAACGAAATGGCCCAAAAACGCCAAAAATGTGTATATTCTTTTTTTGCAACGGCAAAATTGAAAAGAAATCATACGTTTACACGATTTTATTCAGCTTCGATCCTCTGTTTACTTCTTGTATGTTTGCTACATATCTGAAAACTCGAATTTAACACAAAATCCACCAATGCACTGAATACGTATTACCACACGTATAACATAATTTACATACTTAATCAAGGTTAACGGTAGGATTAGTTGGAAAATATTTAATAAACTTATTAAAAAAAAAGAAACATATCTGAGTATAACGTAAACGAACATGTAAAATTCGCATACGTTTTTATCCACGCACAGTATCGTGGCCGAGGCCGTGGTCGTGGTCGGGGCCGTGGCGGTCAGGAGGAAAGCCATTAAGGCGGAAAAGTTTATTAACTTAATATTGTTAATTTATTTATAATTTATTAAGTAATAAATTTCTTTCCTCGCATATATACGTTTTCTTTGTGGTGAAATTTCCTAGAGAGTGACCGGCGGTACATTAGCTTGATAAGATCAACACAACAAAAATTCACAAATTATGAAAAAAAGTGATGAAATCTCCCCCCCCCCCCCCCCCCCCCCATAAACATGACTCATGTATGAAAGAAGCTAATTCCCTTGAATGCACGAAAAAAGTTCTCACGCAAAGATTGTGAAATCATCTTTGCTAATTCCAATTGTACCTTTAATTCACGAAAAACATTAAAAACATTCTCACGCCAAGATTGTGAAATCAACTTTGCTAATTATAATTGTATTCTCGTTCTCCGTTCGAACACTGATTCCTCTGTTACTGTTTATACTTGACATTCCTTTATTGGCCACAAATCAATTCAGTGCTCAGATTTTCAGCTTCGAATTTAAGGAAATAGCGAGCGTTGTATAAGAAAAAACTATGAAGTCGGCTTAAAACAAAATGTTTCATATCACTAGTGCAGGTTGGCGAATGTGCTATTAATCTATTACCGACTTTGATTCGTTTAAATTAGTCTCTACCAAGTTTTTATTATTTTCCATTGTAAAACGATTTTCATACGACATTTTTAACAGAAGATGTCCCTCTTATAAAAGTTTTTGTGTCAACTACAGGCCTCGCCCGCTAATTCCTTAAAACCGAAGCTAAAAATCTGAGCACTGAATTGATTTGTGGCCAATAAAGGAATGTCAAGTATAAACAGTAACAGAGGAATCAGTGTTCGAACGGAGAACGAGAATACAATTATAATTAGCAAAGTTGGTTTCACAATCTTTGCGTGAGAATGTTTTTAATGTTTTTCGTGAATTAAAGGTACAATTGGAATTAGCAAAGATGATTTCACAATCTTTGCGTGAGAACTTTTTTCGTGAATTAAAGGGTTAAAGGTACAATTGGAATTAGCAAAGATGATTTCACAATCTTTGCTTGAGAACTTTTTTCGTGCATTCAAGGGAATTAGCTTCTTTCATACATGAGTCATGTTTATGGGGGGGGGGGGGAGGGGAGATATAAACACACGGCATGGCGCGGTTCGCTCTATGATTTCTCAGAAATTATGTACCACCCTCTTTCTCAGAAATCATCATCGAACGCAATGTCGTGTTTACTCCATGGGCTGCCGCGACGATTGATTTACAATAATTATCACTATATGTATACATCATTGCACGTGCGCTGCATCGGTCCCACGATTAAAATATAAATACAGGGTACGAAGAGCGTGCACGTAGACGCCAAAACGCGTTCAATCGTGCTCAGATATAAACATACGGCATGGCGCGGTGCAATGTTTATTCCCATGGACTATCGCGATGATTGATTTACAATCATTATCGTTCTATGTATACATCATTGCACGTGCGCTGTATCGGTCCCACGATTCAAATATAAACATATGGCACGAAGCGCGTGCACGTAGGTGTCAAAACGTGTTCAATCCTGTCGCGTCCCATGATTCCTTATCTTTTCTCAGAAATCATGATCCACCCTCTTCCTCAGAGATCATCATCGAAGACGCGATTTGAATTTCCACGAATCGGTCGCGACCGCGCCTGCGCACCGATACCCGCACGCGTACGGAGATTGCGCGGCGGCGACGCGTGCCCAAAGTACCTTAAACATCCAACAGGTGACGCCAATACGAAATGTATGAAAAAAAACCTGGAAAATTTACCAATGCGGGCCCAAATATCGACGCGGGCCCAAAGTACCTTAAACATCCAATAGGTGGCGCCAATACGAATTGTATGGAAAACCTGGAAAATTTACCAAGGCGGGCCCAAATACCGACGCGGACCCAAAGTACCTTAAACATCCAATAGGTGGCGCCAATACCAAATGCGCGCAACGCCATTTTGAAATTTTGAAGATCCTCCCCCTCCCCTGTGACGTCAGCCCCCTCGCCTACGAACTCGAGCTGCGCGCGCGGCGCCATTTTGAAAATTTTCAAATCCTCCTTCCCCTGTGACGTCATCCCCCCTTCATCCACGAACTCGGTCGACGCCATTTTGGAATCCCCCTCCCCTGTGACGTCATCCCCTCACCTACGAACTCGGTACCCCCTCCCCTCCCCAACCCCTCGCCCTCGCCGGAGAGCGCGCGGTACCCCCCGCCCCGCCTCACCCCTCGAGCACCATGGTCCAGAATCGGCATAGCCTACCTACTGATAGCTACTACAATAATAGACGCGTACGCACGCTTCACCGATCACAGTGATAGTGACCTGCGCGACGCGTGCCACGAATATAAATAGTCATCCTTCGTCACACGCGCGCGAGTACCTGAGAAACGCCGCGAACATGCGATTCGCGAAACAGTCGAACGTTATTCGCGTAACCGAATGCTCGAAGATGATAGGGATGCGAGTCGAGCGAAAAGACACGGCCCGTTGCTGCCGAATAGCGTGTGAGGTGTGATTTGTGGATTGTGTGGAAAAACGAATGTGCTTTTAAGTATGCTAGAGAGTCCGAACGGTTTGCGTTTCGAGAACGTGTACGTGTACTCGAAATCGTTGCATCAGCCAAAGTATCGTTATCTCGAGCAGGTGTTGTCGCTGGTCGAGGGAATCGAATACTTTCCCTACTCGGACAACACTGAGATCGTTCCACCGAGAGACGCTCGGCCCGATCCGATCTTCGTGTTCGACGACGTGGCGTGCGACGAACAGAACGCAATACGCGAATTGGGTCTCAATGGGTCGTCACTCGAACGTGGATTGCTTTTATTTGTGTCAGTCGTACGCTAGAATACCTAAACATTTGATCAGGGACAACGCAAATTTTCTCATGCTATTCAAACAAGACGGCACGAACTTGCGCCGCGTGTACAACGATCATGTGAACACAGATATGACGTTCGAGTCGTTCAACGACTTGTGTGCGAGATGTTGGCGTCGACGATACGATTTCGTGGTGATCGATAAGGATAGTTCCATGTACGAAGGTCGGTATCGAAGAGGATTTAACGAGTTCGTCGTAGCTCGCGGACATTAGTAAACCGCGAGTCGTTCATCGAGCAACACGAAATGTCTAACGAACCGACGACGACGACGACGCAGATAATCACGAGTAACGTTGACGCGAAGCATTCGCAAAACCATCACCGACGTCACCGACAAAATGGTACGAAACGCCGGGCCGCGAACACAAAGGTGGAAATCGCCAAAGTCAGCGACGTTATACGTAAAAAGTGCTTGGCCATGAAAATTTGAAAAATGGATACGGAAGCGGCTGTGGATGCGAGCACGCGTCCCATCGTTGAACCGTTGAAACGATTGATCGAGAACGCGTCTGCGTCAAAAACGCACTCAACGCCTCGATCGCGACCCGTGAATAGGAAACACGAATACGATCAACAACAATCATCGAAGAGATTTCAACTCATCACTCCGTCGATATTCAAGGAACATCCGAATAACCTTCCAGATTCTAGTGACGACAACGACGACGACGACGATGACTACGACGACGACGACGCTGACGACGCCGACAACGACGACGCTGACGACGCCGACAACACCGACGCCGACAACGACAACGACAACGACAACGACAACAACGATGTTGACGAAGTTGTCGATGATGTTATTGATGATGTTGTTGATGATATCATCGATGAAGACAATGGAAAAAATCATGATGATGAGTCGTCAGTAAAGGCTTACGATTTGGTTATGGTGCGTAAACCCGTCGATGATATCAAAGTGTATGTACGGAACGCTAAAGGACCCTTGTCGCGACAATACCTACGACTGTTCTTCACCGACAACAGGAGACTAACCGATGATGTATACGGCGTATACTTGGGGCCCGATGAAGATCTAATAATCGGCGATTCCGTGCTCACCATCGATGTGGACGGCGATGACATTCGCGTGAACGGAACGCGATACCCGGGGACCCGGGGTTTGTACGAATTGTTGTTCATGCGAGAACCCAAGCAGCAGACGTGCACGGACGCTGATTTTCGCTCGTACCGATGCATCTTGTTGTCGACGAGCGCGCATAAGCAAAACCATTCGCCAAGCAATCGCACGCTGGGTAACAAGGGGTACAAGTATAAGAAAATCATATCCCAGGTGATCGGTGGGGTGCGAACATCGAGTGTCAGACGCGTTAGGGGCAGCGCAGGCGGCGCGGGCGGCATGGGCTGCGCGGGCGGCGCGGTCACGCGACAAGGTCGAGGATTGCCCATCGACGATTCGATGACGGTCACCGATAACGCGATCGATTACGTGTACTGGGACGATACGAACGAATTGGTCGATAGGCTTGGATTGCTCGTAGCATCGCGCGCGGCAGATCACACGGGTCATGATAACGAAATCGCATCCATCGTGGAGGAACTTCGCGAGGATGGACGCATCTTAAATTGAACGATCCGGTGATCGTCGCGTCAGTAGTGTTCGCGCGCACAGATCGTTATGTCGGTGAACAAGTTTGGCACCTCGTTACGTAATAACAACAATAACAACAACAACAATAACAACGAAGTGGCGATGACAATGACGAGACTATTGTCCTCGGCGGATGAACGCTTTACCCAAAAAATCGAAACGGCTATCGCGAGCGCACGACTGGACGCCGCGTATCAACGATCTCAACTCGAGACACGAGTACAACGAACGATGTCGGATATCATTAACGCGCAATTGTCCCAACTAGAGGAAGATTCAAATACCACGATGGAACGACGCTTCGATCACTTGAAAGACAGACTCGAAGAGTTCACGACGTCGTCGACTACGATAACAACCACGGATCGGTACAAACGAAAAGCAAACGAGGGTCTACGGCGACGATGACGATGATCAATGATGCTGACAATATCGGCTACGACTACGAAACGACTAATAACGAACGATCGCGAAATACGTGCACCGATTGCGTTTTACGTACGCTCGAGGAACTGATACTAATTCTAACGTCTTTGGAACGTCGCGACCATCCCCGACCACCCGCGAAGCATGGACAAGGAGCGAGTACAACTAGTGAACGAATTACACGCCCCGGCTAGACGGAATTTCCCACGGCGTAGCGTCGTGATTCGCGGCTACGATGATTTGTGGCAGGCCGATTTGGTGGAGATGCGTCCGTACGCGAAGCACAATCGTGGATATCATTACATACTAACGATCATCGATACGTTCAGCAAGTACGCGTGGGCCATAACCGTGAAAACGAAAAGTGGACGCGACGTGACCGCGGCGTTCACGACCGTATTGCGGTAGAGCGATAGATGCCCGCGAAATTTACAAACCGACATGGGAAAGGAGTTTTACAATGTGGAGTTTCAACGATGCGCGAAGATGCGCGGGATCGACCACTACTCCACATACAGCGTGATGAAAGCGTCGATCGTTGAACGTTTCAATCGCACGCTGAAAAACCTCATGTAGAAACAATTCTCCTTGAACGCGTCCTATCGCTGGGTCGACCTGTTACGACCTACGCTCGTACGCACTTACAATCATCGCAAGCATCGGACGATCAACGCCCGACCCGTTGACGTGACCCCCGTGATGCATTTGTCATTCGCCGCGAATGAACCCCCCTCCCCCTCTGCATCGAAAGGCATTCGACTCCGCGCGAAATTCAACGTCGGTGACAAGGTACGCGTGAGCAAGTTCAAGACCCTCTTCGAGAAGGGGTACATTCCGAACTGGTCGACCGAGGTATTCGAAATCGTAACCGTACAACGAACGTTCCCGGTGACGTACATTCTGCGCGATTCCGCGGGAGAGCCGATCTCGGGTGGATTCTACGAATACGAACTACATTCTGTCGTGAATCCGGACGTCTATCTGGTCGAGAAGATTATTCGTCGCAAGGGGAATCAGGTGTACGTTAATTAGCTTGGATTCGATTCGTCGCGGAACTCGTGGATACGCGACAAGGATATTCTTTGATTCGTTATCATGCTTGATGTTACTGGAACAAATAAATGAATGAATAAATACATATAAATATATACATTGTCCGTTTATTCACATTCTCATTCTTCTTCGTGCATATACAGGGTGTCCGCGGGAAGACTGGACAGCCGGTTTTCTCCTAAACTATAGGAGATAAAAATATAAAAAAAATATGGAATTGCATGGTTCGAGGGGGCTAATTTATTAGCGCGAACGAATTTTGTTTTCGATTATTATTTTAAAAGATACGATGGTCAAGTTCGGTTTTTCAAATGGAACTACGTTTTCTGAAGACCTGGGTTGATAGTGCGTTCCAAGACAAATTCAATAAGCATTAATGTATACACTTTATTTTCACTGGTTTTTAAGATATTGGGCTTGCAAATTTACTGATTTTCACTGGAAGAAAACTGTCTGGTATAGCACGGACCGGGGACGGTCTTACTGGCGTCACGGGTAGCACTGCCTGTTGAAATAGATAGCTTTGACACAAGCTATTTGTATTCCCTATGTAAAACTTGTCCGATTTACACGACATTTGTAATGATTTTCATCAGAAAACCCCAAGGAATCCATCGGCGACACTTCCATATCCATACTATAAAGAATAAAGAATTATTTTATTTCTTAAACAGATGCAGGGTAATTATGGAGCTACGTCCGTCACCCCGTGGCGAGGACAACACCCCGCAATGCCCATAGAATTTTATGGCTTTCGACCCTCGAAGGGTTTGGAATATTATTAAGAAGTGAGAAATATTCAGGATTTCAAATGTTTGCTTCTTTTCTTCATCGTATCGGAGGGGAAAGTTATGCCAATGGATTCCTGGCGTTCCGTCGAGTAAAATCATACCAAATATCATGCAAATCGGACTATTTTGGCACAAGCTATTTGTACTCCATATGTAAAAGTTGTCCGATTTACACGACATTTGTAATGATTTTCATCGGAAAACCCTAAGGAATCCATCGGCGACACTTCCATATCCATACGATAAAGAATAAAGAATTATTTTATTTCCTAAACAGATACAGGGTAATTATGGACCTACGTCCGTCAAGGAGATGCGACGGCCTGGTACCCCGTGGCGAGGATAACACCCCGCAGTGTCCATCGAATTTTATGGCTTTAGACCCTTGAAGGGGTTTGAATACCATTAAAATCTGAGGAATGTCTAGGGTTTCGGCATTTCTCTTCAGATCTTTTCGAAAACCACACCCTTCGATTCCTTATGTTCCGCCGATACAATTGACACAAAGAACGACGTAATTCGGACCATAATAAAGGAAATTAAAAATTCATTTCGATAATCTCAAGCTAATTTTGTTAATAATAGTCCCATTTGCATGATATTTGGTATGATTTTCAGCAGAAAAACATAAGGAATCCATTGGTGTTACTTCCTTTTCGATACGACGAAGACAAGAATTTCTTAATACGCTATAATTGATATTTCACACTCGACTGCGGGGACTCGACCTCAATTCGCTACGTTCGGCCCAGGATTCATACCTTTTTCCGTAAAAAGCCATAAAATTCGGTGAGGCACTGCGGGCGGGTTGTCCTGGCCAAGGGGTACCAGGCCGCATCCTTCGACGGGCGTAGCTCCAGAATCACCCTGTATCATTTGTGCAGTGTGTGACCCGATTACTCTCCAGGTGGAATCAGACGGCTCCTGGCACCGCGAACTAGCTCGGCTCGTCTGGCTCGTCAAGTCGGCTTGGCGAGCCCGGGCGAGTGGAGCCATGACCGATCAGATGGCTCGTGGATCGCGGCTTGTTTCGTATGACAAGTATGACGGGGTAGCGAGTTAAGATGGGGCATTTCCCTAAACCCTAATTAAAAGATGCTAGGCAGGTGACAAATACATCACTAGGAAGCCACTGTGTTATAATAGTGTGGTCGCTGGCGAAAGCGAGTGGGGGAGGACGGTTTTTTCCCATCTGTTTTGTAAAGTTTAATCACTTGGACGCCGGACCTCAGATAGTCCAAAGTGTGTAAAAAATGTTAAATCATTAACTTACAGTTGTATTTGGAGTGATAAAGACTTAATTAATAGCAACAATCACCACTTTATTTGCATTTTTCCTTAGCTTCCCCATCATGTCTCTACTTTCCTTACCTACCTAAGTAGCATTTCTGGCGGAAAAGAATTGTCCAGCCTTTGGGCCTGCCATTCCTGGCGCAGACCTTTGGCAGGTAGCTATCTATTTCAACAGGCAGTGCTACCCGTGACGCCAGTAAGACCGTCCCCGGTCCGTGCTATACCAGACAGTTTTCTTCCAGTGAAAATCAGTAAATTTGCAAGCCCAATATCTTAAAAACCAGTGAAAATAAAGTGTATACATTAATGCTTATTGAATTTGTCTTGGAACGCACTATCAACCCAGGTCTTCAGAAAACGTAGTTCCATTTGAAAAACCGAACTTGACCATCGTATCTTTTAAAATAATAATCGAAAACAAAATTCGTTCGCGCTAATAAATTAGCCCCCTCGAACCATGCAATTCCCTATTTTTTTTATATTTTTATCTCCTATAGTTTAGGAGAAAACCGGCTGTCCAGTCTTCCCGCGGACACCCTGTATATGCGTACAATTAAGCATAATAAAGTAGAGAAAATATACATACTAATACGTATAAAATACAATTTTGGTTATATTCTACGCTATACATATATTACATATCCATAAATAAATAAATAACATATATTACATATCCATAAATAAATAAATACCATATATTACATATCCATAAATAAATAAATAACATATACAAAAGAAACATATATACATATGTGCATGCAAAATACAAACATACAAGCATTCTATACAATGGGATTCTCGAGGGACTCGTCGGGCTCAAGCTCGAGGTCGGGGATTCGATAATGTCCCCACGGAAGGGTGCTGACCCGATCGGTTAAAATATATAGCTTGTCGTCGAATGGACTGAGAGCGTTCTTTCCCCACTCACGGAATACACATTATGCTCTTTGGAGCGTATATTGTTCTGCTGAATTGATTTCTCAGTGAGATCGCGGAGACAACGAATGTAATCGTCGAATTGTATATCATTCGCGACCACGTGCCTCCGCACACCCTTCACCTTCTTAGCCTCACTCGTACACCCCACTACGGCGTTAAACGTTCTAGTCGCGTACATCTTAGACCGTAGTCCGACGAACTCGGTCATCAAGGCGCCGTTGTTCTCATCTTTCATGAGTCCCGGAACCTTTTTGTTTACGCGGGGCATACCGTACGGATTGTCCTCCGCGTAATCACTGGTGTTGAATCGGTCGATGTCACGCTTCATCCTTTCATACACATCCTCGCATTCCACACTATACATTAAACTGTCGGTGTATAGAACCTTACACCGATCACCGAACTCCGCGTGCATATATGCATACTGAAATTCATACAGACATTCCTTCGATACGTCGAGCACACTCATACCCACGTATATCGGTTTGTCGAACTTAACCTTCAGTTTACGCATTTCGATTGCCACTAACTGCTCCGAGAAGATCGTGCGGCTGTGAAAGTTCGGTTTCGCGATCAGCGTTTCCGCGCCGTAATGACCGTCCCACCGCGTCTCCAGTCGCACGTCTACGCGATTCCGAATATTTTCCATTGTCTTCCCGTACACCGCGTTATTCATTAATTTAAATAGGGTTTTTGAAATTCACTCGTGGCTCGCGTCCTCAAACCGGTGTTCAATTGGATATAGTCACGCAACCAATGCAACTGATCAAATCGTAACACTCGATGAATTCGCGTCACGCGTAAACCGTGTCGGATGCACTGTTTCAGGTAGCGATAATGGATGACGTATCGCTCCTTATCGTCGAGCGTGACAAGCAGCTTGGTCTGTTTTCCTCCTGGCGCGTGCTCGCGCACCGGGCAGAATGGAAGGTCGGTGTGGGCGTCGTGGATCTCCTTAGGATATTCGATGTCTACCTCCAGCAGGTGTCCCTCAGATTCCTCGGAGTCCTCGCCGTCGGGCAGGGATGATACGTCGAGCGCGGCCGCTGTCGCATCGTCCAGCCATCGAAACCCTCCATGCGGCATAGCCTGCGACATCGCCCATCCGTACAGGTTGTTGACGTCGAAGTACATTAGATACGTCGACGGCTTCGACTCGTCGTACATCCCCGCAGGCAGGTGCTTGTTGTTGGCTCGCGCGTATCTGTGCGAGCACTGGCTCAGACCGCCGCGTATGCCACGCTCCACGAACAGTAGCATGTCCACGTCGTCAGAAGTTCTAATTGTACACTGGTGTACTTGAGCAGCGCGTCCCACGTGAAACTTGGTAGCGTGAAATAATGCACGGGATCCAGATCGTAACTCGCGATACAGTGTACTCGACCAATGTCTGCACGCGAAAAGAGTTCCACACGTTCACGGCGTGCGCGTAATCAGGCTCCGACGTGGCGCGATCGTTCAGCTGGTTATAAAACGCTTCGCGGGATAGTAAACGCGTATCGTTCAGTTTGGAGTACGACGATACATAGTCGTACGGGAAGACGCCCTTCCTGGTCAGGAGATCGAACTGATCGTCCGACAGAGATTGAAACTCGCGTCGTAGAATCGCGAGTCGTTCTTTGCCGAGGTCCGCAGCGAGTTTCTCCAGACTAGCGGCTAAGAACTTCAACGAATCTATGAAACGAAACTTCAATCCCCTCTTCCAATCATTGTTCTCGGCGTCGATTCCCTTGACATGTTTGGTGAACGATATGTACCGCTCCTTCGTCACTGGCAGCAGGTCGATCTGCCCCTCGAACGCGGACGCCAACTCCTTAATCACGAAATGCGCGTCGTAGCCTGATAAATTGTGAAACACTACCGGTATCGTGTACGCTCTTTGAAATTGTAAGTTGCACGCCACGTGGGCCGCGCCTCGGTACTCGCCCGTCGAGTGGCAATGGTCGCGCACTTTTTTATTCCCATCGACGAACGGTTGTCCGCACACGTGACACCCGATTGCTTCGTTAAAACTTTGCCACTGTTGATCCGTCAACGAGGTCATTGGTTTCGCGTTCCGCAACCACGAATACGCATTGTCCGCAAAGTCTCGAAGTTCTTGTACAAACCATTTCACGCACTCGGTTTCGTGACGATACGCCCGATAACGGCACAGAGACGCGTCGGTGGAGCAATGGATGTAGTATCCTACGCTGTACGCTCTGTGCTGCTGGTACGCGTACGTCCGACTCCGCTCCGCAGACTCGACGTCTTCCAGCATGCATTCGAAGTCCGCGTAGACGATGAATGGCGCTCGTTCCTTATGTTTGAAATTTTTGAATTGCAACCATTTGTCCTCCGCGGACGGCAATTCGACGGCACACTCGTTCAGACGTTGGCAGTCTACGTTGTGCTTCGTTAATTGCTCGGACGACTGGAAGAAGCTGAGACATCTGCAACGATAATAGTATTAATAATAATCAAACAAAAAGAATAAATAATATATATCAATTGAAAATTCCATATTTGACTCACCTTTCGCAAACTAATACTTGATGTCCGTGATTACCGAGTTGCTTCGATACGAGCCTTGACATGCTGCGAATGCACGTGAAATGATAATGTTGGGAGTCCTTGGGATCCTGCACCAGTAGCAGGTTCGCGTGTTTCTCCCGCTTGTCCTCGGTCAAACGCAGAGGCGCGCAGCTTCCGTCGGACCACGTGCACACGTTTACAGACACGTCGTTCAACCTCTCGCACTTCGTCAGCTGCTTCAACGTTACGGGAAGAGTCATATCGTCCGTGCGAAGCACCTCCGAGTAGTGTGGGTACGACGCGACCCTATCCCCATGCCTAGCAGCAGGATACAAACTAGCGACAATTGACCACAAGAAGCACGCATTGTCTCTACTCTTTACGTTCACCACTGCCCTTTTAAGAATGATTTTGCGCGGAAGTGGTACGTCGCAACCGGCTCGAAGTGGATTATGCTTATTAATATTCACTAGAATATTTAGCACAGCCTTCAGGGTCCATCCACTGTCGCGATCTTGAAACTCTTCGATCGCCACTAACGTGGGAGTGACCACACACCGCGAATACCACTCGCGCACGTTCGATGTCCTGAACAGTACGCGATTTCGCGTCCCGAAACTTTTCATGTCTGTATTCGCGTTTAACATAAATACGTTCAGGACCGTATTCATGACCACACCAGAATGTTCTGTGATAGCGTCTGTCACGCGCGATAGCACCATTCGTCGGGCCCCCGCCAAAAATTGACGCGGATCGATATAATCCACGTTAATGACCGCACCAGTCGAAATACGATTCCGAAACGCGGTTTCCACATCCTCCCATACGACCTTAGGTGTCGCCAACCGACCGAAACCCCGAGTCCTACCTACCCGAGTAGTACGTAATGTCTTGATATGCGCGATTAGCGATGCCAGACGCTGCTTCGATGCCATTGACACTCCTTCGCCGGACTGATACTCGATGATGAGTCGCAAGCTCGTGTTACATTGATTCACCCAGTCTCGGAATTCCGCAACACTGCGTAAAAGTCCGGATATTCGAGACAAAACCCCGTACGTGTCCAGGAATACCTCCATGTTTACTTCTTCTGCTTTAATATTCAATTAAAAGGCACGCACTAGCAGGTACGAGTGGTTGATGCAACTCTTCCGCCTGATGCGGTTCTGATCCGAATATTGAAAAGTCAGGGGAAGAATGATCGCGAAGATGTTTATCGAACGACTGCGTGGCTCTGATTGAATGTACTAACCATCTACCCTAACCGAGATTCACTCCGAATTCTTTTCTTCGAACTCTCTCACCCTCAACGTTTCAATCAGGTGACGTGATGTAGCGCTTGCTCGATGCGTTGCCACGCGTATCGAATTCACGCGTCCGCGATAAGCGGTCTCGATTTTCAAAATACGTTGGGCGATGCCCGAATAATTAGCGCGCTATACTTCCGTATGCGTGCGATCATGAAGCAGCCACTTTAAAATCAGTTCTCAAATGACTTAATATTAATATGTCAGGTTTACTTACCTATCTTCCACCGACCCCTGTGAAATAACATATCAAGTATTTGCATGTACCGCGATTATGGGAGAGAAAAGGGCGTGTGAAAGAGCGTGAAACCATTTTCGTTGACAGATATTTATACGCGACGTTACATTCTCTCTTTCTCACACGCTGTAACATGCGTCCGCTGCGTTACCACGTATATCGAATTACAGCGTTGGTGATAAGGCGCCGATCCCAAAGTTTAAAATATTCGTCTGCGGATGTTTATACATGCGCGACGTTACGTTCTTTCACGAGGCAGTTGCGCTATTTAAGTTAAATAATCTCGAATAGTTAACGCGGCAGCGCGTCATATTATATTTCGTCGACGAATGTTTATACGGGGCTGCGTTGCATTCTTTCGTGAGACGGTTGCGCTATTTAGGTTAATTAATCTCGAATAGTCATCAGTATCGAATTACAGCATCCACGTTACATCCTTTCGCCCCTTATCTTTCACGCCTGCACCTCACCACCGTCAACGGTTGCGCGGCGGCGGACGCCATTTTGAAAATTTTGAAATCCCCCTTCCCCTGTGACGTCACCCCCTCACCCACGAACGCGGTACCCCCTCCCCACCTCGCCCCCGCGCCAGCGGCCGGTACCCCCCGCCCGCCTCACCCCCCTCGCCAGCATTTGGTCCAGAATCGGCATAGCTTACCTACTCAAGGTAATTCGAAACGAATTTGCCCGTTATTTTATATCGTCAGATGGGAGGGTACGATGGCAAAATGAAGTTGCCTGAAATGCTTCAATTTTCAACCGAATTTTTCGCGACTAGCGCTGGTTCTATCCGGCATTCCGTAATTTTTTTCGTCTGACACCCCCAACCTCTAAAAAATAGAATTTAGGGGTGAGTTTGTCAATTCTTTACTAAACCCTTTTTTTATTTAAAAATGTTTTATTTGTGAAGTTTGCTTGTCCATAATTCGAAAAAAAATATAAAAAAATACAAAATAATGCAAAAAGTAAAAAAAAATTGGATTAAAATCTTTCCGTAACCTCCTCCTCGGTACACTCTGGGGACGTGAAATTTTTCACCAGCTAACTACGGGAGTAAGAGTTTACGTATGAAATTGAATACAGTACGAATGATTTATACAAATCCCAACAATTCGCTAGTCATTTTGGTTCGGCCATATTGAAATTTAAAATTCCAATGCCAAATTCAGATTCAGCGACTCCAAAAACCATTACATACCAAGTTTCATTCAAATCTTTTGAAAATCAAAAACGTTATTCCATTTAATCAGATATGATACATTGACAGAATTGGCCAGATTTTTGTTTCATCATATATGATACATTGACAGTTAACCGGTTAAAAGTAAAGTAATTAATCAGCAATACCAACGAAAACCTATAAGATTTTAAAAAATTTGAAAAAATGAGGATATAGCCCTGTTTCTCCTCTTTATGGACACGTTTTAAAGACTATGAACACTTTAAAATTTACCAAATGAAAATTAATTGAATCTAACGCTGCGTCACCAGCGCCGACTAGACTGGCTGAGTCGTGCGGTAGGGTGAGGTGGGGCTAAAATTCCGGCGGGTAAAATGTCCCGACTTCAAAATCACTTTTTCTAAACAATCTATTGAGTTTCGCAGTGTACACTCAGCTCAAACGATTGTGGCCGTTCGAGATTCGATTGCATTCGAGCTTACTAGGGCTGGCTTTTTTGCTTCGCTAACATTCTACAGAATTTCATGAACATGGTGAGGGCCAGGGGTGGGCACTTCCCATATATTTCTGTTGGCAAAATCAGCACCCTCTGGTGGATTGTGCCGCCCACTAAATCATGAAAAGCGGCAAAATTGAATCCTGAAATTATGGTATTGGTTACAAGAGAACATATGGAACCCGCACACGCCGATTTTAATGTGATTTTTGTAAGAAGTTATTCTCAAAATATTTTTCTGAGAACTGCTTCATACAAAAGCCCCATTAAAATCGACGTGTGCGGGTTCCATATGTTCCCCTGTTAGGCGATTTATAGTCTTTATTATAGTCTACATTTCGCAAAATATTACTGAGCATAATTTATTAGTGCACAAATATTATATGTCCACCTTTAGTGTTTTTGAGAAAAATAGGTTTAAACATGTCAAGAACTATTTGTTGCATATGAAAACTCAAATTTAACAAAAAGTGGATATACAATGTGCACTCAGCAGTCGACATCGTGTATTGTAATATTGAAGAAATACAATAATTAACTGTTTGGCGATGGAAGCTGAAATATGTAAACCTTTGTACTGATTTTTACTTACATTGACCAGCTTGCACTGGCAAAGGCAATTCCTAATTTGTAATATTGATGTTGACACTGACGCTGATGCTGTTGACGCTGAGGTTGATGCTTTTGGTGTTGATCCTATGAACAAAAAATTTAATAATGTAGCCATTGTTTGTTTCTATATCCTTCCCAAAAATAGTTCTGTGGGCGGTATTCTCAGTCGTTGCTTATTCTTAAGATCGTCTTAAGCATACTGCATCCTTTACTAACCTCGTAGACTAGTAGAGGATGCAGCATGCTTAAGACGAACTTAAGAATAAGCAACAACTGAGAATTACCGCCCTACATCTACTCATACTGTGCAGAAGCAATACCTGTGGCAGGTGGTAAATTGTGTATAGGTATTGCTGTCCGTACCAAGAACATGTTCGAGGACTTATCATTCGCAGTAAAGTGTTGATGACACACGCTATAATTGGTAAATACCTGTTTGGGATCCAGCTCAAGTAAATTTGGATTCTGAACAAGTTGAAGCCACACGTCAAAACGTTTTCTGTCTTTATCTGGATTTGGAAATTGATGTCGGGTTGAATGTGTATCTGAACATCCAGGCACAACACATAAATGCCAGGTACGACGACCCATCTGGTATCTGTGACCAATAATTAACGCGGCGTCAATAATTGGAGGGTTCAATTACTTATTTTGTTAATAGTTTATTTCTTACCTCTCAATATGATGCTTTCCTGCACTCTCCTGTGCTGATTATGTTCTATTCCCGCCACAAAATAATCTCATCAGCGCCATCTGTTACCAAATATTTTCAACTTTATTGATCCCAGCGCCTCTGCTGGATTGTGCCGCCCACTAAATTTTGCCAACAGAAATATATGGGAAGTGCCCACCCCTGGTGAGGGCACTGCCAAGCCACAGGTTCCCGTCTAGAACACTTCTAATTCATGATGAAACACCACTGTGGCGGCATTTGCCTATGATTGTCATAATTATATAAATCTGCGCGATCGGCTGTGTTCACGATGCTGTAGCGTAAATGACGCCAAAAATAAATGTCAAATGACTTTTATTACAATGAACCTAAAAAAATCAATAATTTTGAGACTGTAAATGATAAATTTGTAATGTCCAAAATAAATAAATCAATGGATTTATAATGGAAGACACAAATAAATAGAGCGGGATGGTGGGGTAATAAAGAATAGAATGGAAACGAATGTTATACAGGGTGTTACTCTACCTATAGTCAATACTTTAGGGGGGTGATTCTGTAGGCGAATATATGTCGAAAATCAAGAGTGACGAAATTGCGTTAAATGCTTCGTTCATTAATTATCGATGGTTAAATATTGGCGTCTGGAACGCCTGAATGACGGCAACTCGACGGACAGCGGGCAGCGCGAGGCAGGCCAGCCAAGGTGCGTGCAGTGGCGGCGGACGCGCGACGGATTTACCATGTTGAGCGCATTCTCAAGTAGGGAGGGCGAATGCCATCGCCTTTGAAAATATTGCCCTCAAAAATCACCCACACGGACACACACGCACCGCGATTGTCCCATCCGCGAATGTTCACTTAACTGCACACACGCACCGCGATTGTCTCATCCGCGAGTGTTCACTTAATTACACACACACGCACCACGATTAATTTACTCACGAGTGTCCATGCGTTCACGCACAAAATATTGTCTTACAGGAGATGTTCAACGTGACCACCATTCTCCTGGATACACAGTTGCATTCTTCTGCGAAAGTTTTCGCGCACTTGTCGGAAGTCGCCCATCACATTCTGCACTATCCCCGATGTAAACTGGATTCGTTGTTGTAATTCGTCCAGCGTGGCCACGGGCGTTGAATAAACCAAATTCTTCATATGTCCCCAGTAAAAGAAATCAAGGGGATTGAAATCTGGAGACCGAGCAGGCCAAGCGATAGGTCCTTCTCGTCCAATCCACCTATTTCCGAAATATGCATTTAAATGTTGGCGTACTATTACGGCCCAATGTGCTGGTGCACCGTCTTGCATGTACCACATGTCTCTTCGCACAATCAATGGTACGTCTTCTAATAGAGCAGGCAATTGTGTCTGTAGGAATTCTAGATATCCTTGTCCTCCTAAGCGACGAGGGAGTACAACAGGACCAATAATCTTGTCGCCAAGAATTCCTGCCCAAATATTCGTCGAAAATTGGCGCTGGGTATTTATTTCTAACAGCGCGTGTGGGTTTTCTTCTGCCCAGACGTGAGAATTGCGTGTATTAACGCTGCCATTTCGGTTGAAGTTTGCTTCGTCGACAAACAATATCTTCGATAAGAAGCCTTCATCGGCTGTAATCATTTCCATCATCCACGTGCAAAAGTGGAAGCGGTTCTCGAAATCACCCTCTTCTATTTCCTGCACCCGCTGCAAATGATACGGGTACAGTTGATTGTCTTTTAGGATTCTCCAGACAGTGGTACTGCTTACACGTTCCTCTGCCGCGATTCTTCGTGTGCTGGTCGAAGGGTTTTCCTCAATTCGCCGCATCACCCTCTCTTCGAGGTGCGGATCTCGTTGATCACGTCCCCCGAATCTGTTACCCGTAACCGAACCTGTATCGCGTAATCGTTGATACAGTCTGGTAAATATCCTTCTATCGGGCACATTTCTCCTTGGATATTTTTGGCAATAAATGCGAAGTGCTTCAGGAGTACTACCTTTCGCTTCACCGTAGCACATGAGCATATCTGCGAGCTCCATGAACGAATATTGTCCTTCCATCGTAGAAAATTCGTCCGTACGCACCACTTCACACACCACTACACACACCGTCACACACCACACACAGAATAAAGCCTAAAAAAAAAGAAAAGCAATCTAAAAAGCCTAAGCTAAAGCTAAAACTAAAACTGAAACTGAAACTGAAACTAAACCTAAAATTAATCTACAACTCTAACTAAATTCAAAAACGCAGACTGCTTTCTACAATAGAAATACTTCTCGCCGATTGCAGTCTGTGCTCGCGTTGACGACAGTCGTCAAACTGAGGAGACCTTGGTCAAATCCCTGCGCGAAGGAGACGAAAAACGTTACGGATAAACAATCCACATACAATGTATCGCTACATATTCGCCGAGTCGCTCATATAATATATATTATATATATATATATATATAAAATATATATACATTTGTATATATATTATATTTATATATAATATATATTATATATAATATATATATATTATATTTATATATAATATATATATATACATTTATATATATATATATATATATTTATATATAATAAAAAGTTTTTTTTCGTTCAATTAATTTTTTTAAAATTCTTTTCAAAATTTTGTTAACGCAAATTTGTAGCGCTTATTGCATCATTCAACTTTTGTTTGAAACATTTTTTTCTGTCTGTTGTACTTTGAGAGTTATGCGCAAAAAAGTGAAAGTGCCAATTTGATTTTGAGGTTAGTTTTCACTCCTTTAAAGGGCGATAGGGCCCAAATGAAACACACGGTTGTTCTTGTTTTGAGTCACTCTAAAAACCCACAAAGCTGCGTTCCAATCGGTGAGTCCAGGTTCGCGGTGTTCCCTTGTAAGTCTGCGATATATTTTTTAGCGCCACCTTCGGCCGGCTCCCTAATGCAACGCATTATTTGCATAATGGGTTCCGCCAGCCCTGGATAGACGGTTTGACCGTTCGATGTCCTGGCGGGCCAACCCTCGCACTGGACCCTGGTCGGGGAGTCTGTGTTCCGGTCACTCAGTGGGCACAACCCGCGGGTGAATCGGAGATTGTAAGGACGCTCTCGAGAACGGAGGTGAATCTGTTCGGGAGATCGATAGTGGGAACCGTGGAGGAGGAGCATCAAAAAGACGCAGTGACTAAGTCTGGCGTCGCACTAGAGCTGGTGCTTACACGAGCGCTTGATCTTTCGCAAGAACGAATGTCGGCATAAGAACGTGGAATTGCACAGGAGGTCTCTGGGAGAGGCGTACGGCTCGTACTGTCGCTCTAGGCGGTCTCTGGCAAATAGGCCTTTTTTTTCACCTGGAGAAAATCCCTAACGGATACCGGGGGAGGCCAGTGTTATGTGGGGTTTGCACCAACTAAAAACTCCAGGATGACCTCCTGATTGGAGAGGTCCGCACAGTGGGGGGGAGGGGGGAGGACTTGGGTGAGATCCAAAGAGAACGATGCGTTCGCCACCCCCCCCCCCCCTCCCTCGATGCATACCTCTCCTACCAAGCCCCCCGCAATAGGGGGCTCATCCTGATGGGGGTGCAAGAACCCCCTCCGGTTAAACTCTTTCTGAGTTAAGATGCGGTGACGCGATGGAACCACACATCGCGTCACCCCTCGCGGACCGCTGGTGTTAGAGGCCGGCGAGCCCCTGCTCGTCGGACCTCCGCGATCCCGCAGGCCGCTGCAATAAAACAGAAGGCCTGCCACTCGGTTGCTGGACCGCCACACCCACGGCGCGCGCTCCGCGATCTCTGTACACGGAGCTCCCACACTATGGTCGGAGATGCGCGGGAGGGCGGCTGCCCCGATCCCTATATCCGCCTGGAGCTCCTCTTCCTCATTCTCGTCCTCCACGGACACCCCTCCCGTCTGCTCTTCCGCATGCACCCAGCCTGTCAGGGCGTCCCTCCCACTCCCGCACCCATTCTGCCTCCTCCTTCACGGACATCATTACCTCCGCGAAGGAGGATACGATGGTCTAATCCTCCCGACTCCTGAGCATGCGCTGAACCAAGATGGCAAATAGTAGTGGTGGAGAACTATCGATGGTACTATCGATAGTTATCGATGGTTCTCACTATCGAAAACTATCGATAGCTTATTTTCACTATCGATAGTTATCGGTATTGAAAATCGTGGCTTGATATCCGTGCAGTTTTGAAGCTGATAAAGCATTAAACTGGAAAAAATAATTTTTATCCTAGAGAAATGATTTCTACTTAGTATAATAATAACCAAAAACGTCGAAATTCATTAGATAAACATCGATGGTTTCAATCTTCAAATATCGATTATAAAAACATCGATGTATCATTATCATCTCTACTTTAAGTTCAAATTTTATTGTACATTATTGAAACTCAAGGTTCGTAATACAGTTAATAAATTTTGTAAGATTGAAGAAAAAGATATTAAATTTCATGTACATTTTTTTAAGTCAGTTAAAAAAAGAACAGCTCAAATTTAGAATCTCACAATTAATTTATAATGTTATTGCTTGTATTAAAAATTAATTGTTTTATATATATTTGAAAAACGGTAATATCACCGACGGTATAAGATACCTCTATACTTCGTTTGTGATAATACTGATAATAAATCATACCATCACTATCGATAACTATCGATGGTCAATCGTCTAACTATCGGAAACTATCGATAGTACCGACCATCGATAGTTCTCCACCACTAGCAAATATGCCTCTGCCCTCAGCCTATATGCCCTCGTCCGCTGATTTTCGGCAGCGAGAGGGTCACTCAATGCATGACCCTCTCGCGCCAGTTCTCGGAAATCGCGGACGAGTGGTGGGGGACAAGACCGTTGGCAGAGCGCGGTACCAGTCACTCTCGGTCGGACGCATGGTGGGGGGCAAGATCATCGTCCCACCGACGTAACTCGTTACAACTGTTAGAAGAATGAAAGCTTTTTAAATCACATACTATCCTGCAGTGAAAAATGGATTACTTACACCAATAAGAAACAACCACGCTACTATTTATTACCAGGAGAAACAGCTCCACATACGTCCATACCTGTATTTATTACTTTATTAGAGGAAGCTTTTGTTAAGTGTTTGGTGAACTTCAGCCAGAATTCATTAGGAACTTTTACAATGCCAAACGATAGCAGCGGCTATACATTTATTCGTCGCAAATTCAACGGGTACAGGAAAATTGCAGAGAAAGCAGCCAACATTAAATACCAAATCATAAGGGCATCTTGTGTCTTCAAAGCAACATGAGACCTCATGAGGCAAAAACGACATTGGAAAAAATTTCAGACCCTGGCGGGAAATCCATTCTTTATAGTTTTATACTCTCCAAACTTTTCACCAACTGCGCTGATAGCCAGATTTGGGGAGCAGAATCTCACGTCAGAACCGTAGTCGTCTGTGTCCGCATTTGGCTGCGTTCTGAGGTGCAGATTCTGTTGTCAGATCGGCAGCAGATGGACAGCAGATTCTGCCGTTTGCTAGGCACAGCCAACAGTGCCATCTGAGGGCCAGACTTTTCACACAATTCCCTACCCGTGACGTCACATGGTCGTCCCTACACACCAACCCAAATGTAGCGTTATTGCTGTAGGTGTATCCCTACCCCTATATAACCTGCCAGCAGATTGTGCAGTGGATTAAATAATTAATTCTACTTATTTCCAAAAATATTTATTCAATCTTTACAATTGTTACAGAATAATATATGTAGCGCATATAAATTCGGGGAAGAACATTCAATATTTACATTTATAAATTCATATACAATACGTCCCGTAACCAGTGGTATCTATTAGGTCTAATATCAGAAGATTTCCTATATTTTCGACTTCTTTTTCCTGTAGAATCACCATATTCCGTATTGTGTTAGCGCTGAAAACAAATAGAACATTAGTATAAAATTAAACGTAACGTATATATAAACAGGATACATGCGATACTTACTTCAGCACCATCTCCGCACAGCACACACCCTAGGCGATCATGCATGCTCCTGCAAACGGTAATATTTATAAGAAACATGAGTGAAATTATTATTTACGAAACAAGACGCTAAACATTCGCACTTCGCGCATAACTATACTTTTCTGTCCTGCAGATAATGTGAATCTCAATTTCTGCGACGTAGATAATTGGAAATTATTCAATACCATACTTACGTTTGCTTTCTGGATACTTTGAGATGATTTGCCTGGATAGTGGTGGATGAAATTACTTGGAATATTCTTCGATCTTGCCGGCACTGACTGCCATCTAAAGGCGGGATTTCCTAGCCGCGATCGGCCACGGCGGCTGGCGGCGGTCCCACTAGTGCAATAGAGAAGTATGCATCTGTGTCTCCGTTGCGCTAGTGGGACTGCCGCTGGCCGCCGCGGCCAATCGTGGCTAGGAAATCCCGCCTTAAGACCTCGAAAACGAACGCAAACTGTACGTAGAGTCTTGACCAATCACGAGTTTCGGTACTATGGCGCAGTCAATCCGAGCGTTGGTCAAGACTCTACGTCCAGTTTGCGCTCGTTTTCGAGGTCTGAGATGGCAGTCACTGGCAGTGGCAGTCAGTGCCGGCCAGTGAACGGAGGAAATGCTATGATCCCCTGAGGAATTAGCGGTGGGGGTCAGCCTCTGAGGAATTAGCGGTGGGTGAACGTCGAGCCAATCAACGCCAAGATGGGAAAGGTAACGGCGCCACCGTCGAGCCAAGGCAAGCCAGGCCAACCAGAGTCGTCGCGGACTCTGTTGTCGACGCTGGTTGGCTACGGCGTTACTTGCCTTGGCTAGCTTGGATTGGCGGTGATGACGCCAAACTTTAATAAAACACTATACACTTTGATAAAACGGCACAATGCACTACCGTATCGCTTAGCGTCTACAAAAGTACAGTACAATCGAATTCGAAAGAATGGCGGCGCGTCGTGGCGTCACTTGGCTTGGCTTGACGGTGGCGCCGTTACCTTTCCCATCTTGGTGTTGATTGGCTTGATGTTCTCCCACCGCTAATTCCTCAGAGGCTTACCCCCACCGCTAATTCCTCAGGGGATCATAGCATTTCCTCCGTTCACTGGTGCCGGCAAGATCGAAGAATATTCCACGCGATTCTAAAATTCTGAGTATCAATATCCAGATATCTACTGCACAATCGGCTGGCAGGATATATAAGGATAGGGATACACCTACAGCAATAACGCTACATTTGTGTTGGTATGTAGGGACGGCCATGTGACGTCACGAGTAGGGAATTGTTTGAAAAGTCTGGCCCTCAGATGGCGCTGTTGGCTGTGCCTTGTGGGGAGCGCGCTAGCGAGTTTCCTCTCTAGGTTCCCCCACCTCTCCGGCATGTGGAGAGTGGGGATGTCTTGTCTGACTCATTGATACCGCGACGCGGATGTACTCTCTGGCGGTCTCGAGGGCTGTTCCGGCCAGTTCGGTCAATACGGTCAATCCGGGTTCGAGGTTCGCGGAACTTCTCGCGGAATTTCCGGAGATCACGGGATCGTCCCAATTGTCCCCACCGGGTGAGAGGGACGTGCTCCATTATATTATGACAACCGGTCCTCCCGTCGCGGAGCGTCCGCGGCGTTTGTCGCCGGAGAAACTTAAGGCGCCCAAGGCCGAGTTCAAGGCACTGGTAGCGGCCGGGATTTGTCGCCCGTCTAGTAGTCCGTGGGCTAACCCGGTTCACATGGTCCGCAAGAAGGACGGCTCGTGGAGGATTTGTGGCGACTACCGCAAATTAAATGCGATTACCACACCGGATAGGTATCCGACTCCGCACCTTCACGATTGTACCGTGAATCTGCAAGGAAAGAGTATATTTTCCTCCCTTGAGTTACACAAGGCGTACAATCAGATTCCGATGGCTCCTGAAGACATCGAAAAAACCGCTGTTTGTACGCCCTTTGGCCTTTTTGAGTATTGTTTTATGACTTTCGGGCTGCGTAACGCGGGCCAATCGTTCCAACGATATATTAATCGTGCGTTGGGCGATTTGGAATTTGCATTCGTGTACATGGACGACATTTTGGTTGCTTCGTCCTCTCCAGAGGAGCATACCGTTCATCTGCGCGAAGTGTTTCAGAGGCTGAAGGAGTATCATCTCCGCCTCAACGTGGATAAATGCGTGTTCGGCACGTCCGAGTTGGAATTTCTGGGGCATACGATTTGCAGTAGGGGAATCCGCCCCACGGCTCAGAGAGTCACCGCGATTATGCAGTTTCCCAAACCTGCCAGCGTGGTACAGATGCGTCATTTCATCGGCATGGTGAATTTTTATCGCCGGAATTTGCCTTACTCCGCGAGTTCACAGGCACCTTTAAATGCTTATTTACGTGACTCGCGTAAGAATGATCGACGCGAGATTGTTTTGACGGAGGAGGCAGAGGGCGCGTTCGCGAAGATCAAGGCTGATCTTGCCGACGCGGCCCTTCTAGTTCACCCTCGCTACGATGCGAAAATCCGTTTGGTGTCGGACTTGAACAGTTGTCCTTATCGCAGGTGTGGGAGCTGCTCGCGTTCTTTTCAAAGAAGTTCACTCCCGCGCAGATAAATTACAGCACGTACGATCGGGAACTTACTGCGATCTTCGAAGCGGTAAGGTACTTTCGACAATTCGTCGAGGGTCGTGATTTTGGTACAGTCACGGATCATAGGCCGTTAGTTTATACGTTTATGCAGAAAACTGATAAGGCATCGCCTAGACAAGTGCGACAGTTGTCATACATCGCGCAGTTTTCCACCCGGATTGAGCATGTGGCGGGAGCCGATAACGTGGTCGCGGACGCGCTGTCTCGGGTCGATTCACTGCGTTTGCCCGTTGAGATTGAGCTCAATCAGCTGGCGGAACAGCAAAAGTGCGATGAATAGCTTCAGCTGATTCGCGAGTCCGCTGACTATCCACTAAAAATGAAGACGATTTAGTGGGGGTCGAATCATACGACAATTTTGTGCGAGATCACGGGCGAGACAATTCGGCCGTATATTCCCGCGAGTCTTCGCGAGACCGTTTTTAATATGTTCCATCGACCGGCTCACCCGAGCGCGAAGGTCACAGACCGTTTGATACGGCAGCGTTATGTGTGGCCCGACATGCACCGTGACGTGGCGAAGTGGTGCAAGACTTGTACAGAGTGCCAGCAGTCTAAAGTATCGCGTCATGTTAGGTTGTTACCTGGACAATTCGTGGCTCCTGACGGCCGTTTTGACCACGTGCACGTTGATATAATAGGTCCCTTACCGGAGCGGGACGGTTTTAGCTACTATGTCACAATAATCGACAGGTTCTCGCGGTGGGTCGAAGCGGTGCCCGTGAGAGAGATTTCGGCCCAGTCGGTCGCAGATGTGTTTTACCAGGCATGGGTATCTCGGTACGGGGCCCCGAAGATTCTAACTTCGGATCAAGGAGCTCAGTTCGAGTCGAGGCTGTTCTCGGCACTGTTGTCTCTGATAGGTTGCGAACGAGTTCGCACAACAGCGTATCACCCCGCATCCAACGGGCTGATCGAACGCTGGCATCGCGTTTTTAAAGCCGCGATTACGTGTCATTCGGATACGAATTGGCCTCGTACCCTGTCAACCGTGTTGCTTGGGCTTGGGTCGCATGTGCGACCTGACACCGGTGCGTCTCCGGCCGAGTTCCTGTTCGGGACGACCTTGAGACTGCCCGGGGAATTTTTTCTGCCGGACGATATTGTTCCGGATCCGATTTCGTTCATTAGTGAGTTTCGAGAGTACATGCGTCTGGTGCGGCCTGTGCCTGTAGCGCACAAGTACAAGAAGCGTGCGTTCGTGTTTAAAGAATTACACACGTGTTCTCACGTATTCCTTCGGAATATGGTAAAAAAGGCGCTCGAGCGGCCATATACCGGTCCGCATAAGGTACTGCAGCGTTTTAGCGATCGTGTATACGAGATAGCAGTAAATGGCGCTCCTAAAAGCGTGTCAGTTGAATTACTGAAACCAGCGCATGTGGTTTTTGACGGGTTCGTTGATCTCCCACCGTCCAATGGTGGAACTAGCGATAGTCCGTCCGTAACCGTGAGTTCCTTGCCTGCACTGCGTACGTACCAACGCAAAAGTGTTGCGTTTGCGCCCGCTACCAAAGATTAGGTCAAATACGCGTCAAAACCGCGTATTATAAACGTACCAATGTATTACAGTATTAGTCTTACATACATATTTTTCTACTGTGCGTTTGCGACGTGCCAAAGACTAATGTGGCAATTACAAGACTGCATATTTTAAGCGTGCGAATCGTATCACGGTTCGCTAGAGCTATCGTCTCTTCGTTATTACGTTAAGCATAGAGCTCGTAATACCGTTCCTCATTATATTATAGTATCTTCTTTTTACACAGCGCGTAAGAATCACAGCATTCTTCATTGTATTATAGTATTCCTTTTTTATATATTCTTCATTGTATTATAGTATTCCTTTTTTATATATTTTTCATTGTATTATAGTATCCTTTTATATAGCGCGCAAGAATCGTAGTATTCTGCATTGTATTATAATGTTTCTTATTGTATTATAGTATCTTTTTTATAGCGTGTAAGATTTACAGCACTTGAGCTGGTCTGCGCTTTCAACGTCCAAAGACTGTGTGCGTTACTAGTCGCGAGGTCGATTCGACCGTTATCGGTATCAAACTACCATATTGTGATGGAACATGTTCAAAAAAACAGGGGAGTGCAATTAGCATTCAGATCCACCTCAGATCTTGGGGGGGAGCATGATGTAAGGACATAAGGTGTGCTCGACCGGCAGCTCATTTTCGTCTTCTACTGCGCCTTCCCACTTTCCGCCATGTTAAAATATGACCGCCTAGTTACATTATGGGGTTTATAATGTACTACCACAGACGAGGTATAGAATAGACCTATCACCTTATGGGACTTCGTGTCACCACCTAAACTGTGTTATCGACCCATAATTTGAGGACTGAATTTAGCGACCTCTGTTCATGAACCGCGTTCAACGCAAGAAGTACTCTGAAATGTGTTGAAATACTGAAACATGTGTGCGTGCTTGTATACGTGTGACTTGTTTAGAGTGAGAGTTTAACATAGAGAGCGGGCTTCCGCTAACAATAAGCTACGCTTTGGCTCGGTTTGTCAACGACCCACGCGGATTTCTCTCTGAAAACCTATTTCGAAGATCAGGAGCCTATGTGGCGCTTCTTGAGAACTTATACAAGCTATATATTGCAAGATGAAATTGATTTTAGTATGTTACGTGTAGTGGAACATTTAACTAATATTTTCACGTGTCGCACGCTGAAAAATATTAAAAATTGACGCTGTTACTGCCATTCTCGCAAATCTCTGCTCTCCGCGTGCGTCATTGAAAAGAATCAATTGAAACGTTTTTGTAAAATTTATATTGTAGGTTTTGGGACCCGAGGCCCCTAAATCCCTACGTTTCATTACAAATGGATTGACTCTGTCCTTATTAAATATTGAATGGATTTAAAAATTATAAAAACCATCTACGATGTAAGTACACGAGCATAGGTATCACTTACGTTACGCTTACTGGGCACACATATCAGTTCTGTGTCAGTTCACGCAGAATTCAAGTACTCTCCATTAATTTCCTCAATTACATTACTCAAAGTACTTTCCATTACAGCCATTAAAAATAATCCAAATTATATCATGTTTGGTGCCATTTTCATCAGAAAAGTACTAGTAATCCATTAGTGATACTTATATGATAGAAATTGCCATACTCATTACTGAATGGCCTATTGCTGACTTTGTCCTTATGCTATTAGTCTAGCGCTTATGACCCCCGAGCCGCACCTTCGGATAAAGGCCCTCGCCGAAATTATTCGAGCTTCGAATAACCGTTCAAATAAAGTTACAAATAAAAATGGAACGTAGTTTACTTGAAATTTGCCACCAATGTTCATAAAAATATCCGGATAAATTATTGTTCAAACATGCGCTCCATACACATCGTTGACCAGGTTTTGAAATACATAACAAAAATATACAATAGTTCTATTTAAAAAAATTATGTTGATATTAATGAAATCTCTATAAATAATAGCTTAAACGCAAATCTTAATATTCTATTATAAGCCGTGCGACGCGACGGCCGTACGAGATACAATGTATGTATCCCTAATGTATGGGCCTCGCGCCGAGTGACCTTCGGCGAAGGCATTGTTGGACGTGGCCGAAACCGAACGTTGAGCCCGTCGACATCGACAAAAGAACGAGACGATCGGCGGCCGACGAAGGCAGTCTCCTGCAGAGTTGGGCAAAATGTAATCTAATTACAAATTGCAAATTACGATTAAACTGTAATTGTGTAATTGATTACACATTATCTTCTGTAATCGTTCATTTAGATAGTTGACAAAACCAAATGGTCAAGCTTCCCAAATTAACAATTACAGAAAATAATGTGTAATCAATTATACAATTACAGTTTAATCGTAATTTGCAAAATGTAATTAGATTACATTTTGCCCAACTCTGCCGCCCAGACTAGGGAAAATGCACAGGCTGGATGCGCGTGATTATTATATGGTTGACGCCTCAAAGTGACAGAAAATACAGGATTGTCTGCCTGAGGGCTCGCTGGTCGGGACCGACGATGAGCCCTCATGGAGACAAGAACCCTAAAGGTCCATTTATACATATCCGTTCCGGGTCCGTTCCGTTCCGGCGTGCCAGTGATCAGAAGAAGAGGGGCGTAGAGGGCCCTCTTCTTCTTACCACTGGCACGCCGAAACGGAACGGATCCGGAACGGATATGTATAAATGGACCTTTATTCCAAGTGCGCGTTTCTCGCTTCTTTCTGGTCGCAGGGGGGAGCGAGATGGAACGCTTTGCGTGCGCGGCGGGCGTGCGCGACGGATGCGAGCGCTCAGATGGAATCGTGACTGCTCGATGCATGCGCGCGACGGTCAGGTAGCCAGGCACGGCACGAGTCTTTATTGGGCCGTAGGCGAACTTGCCAAATTCCGCCATTTATTATAATGCATTTAATTGAGCTTCTTCATGACCTTACTCTTAACTTTTACTCGTAGTTTAAAACCGTTGTAGTATAATTTGTAGTATTTCATTTAAAAATTTATTTTCAACAATGCCAACAATGAAAAGGCCATTTTGCGCCTCTTGGCAACCTTACGCCCTAACAGTTGCCTAATTTTGCAAAGTAAAGTCACAAATAATCTCAAATAAATGATACGCTAATTATAAATAAATGTAATATACTATAGGGCGCAATTTGACAATTACGCCTAGGGCGCAAAAAAGACTTATGCCGGGCCTGCGTCAAGATTTTGCGAAGCGGTTGCCTTGCTCACCGTAAGCGCTTGCGACCATCCCGCACGCCCGTCGCGCAGACAAAGGACGGAGTGTCAGGCGTCCGAAAGACGAAGCGAGACAAAATATCAACGCGTCGTCTGTCTCGTACTGTCCTCGCTCGCTTTCATCGCCTATCGCTCGCTCTCGTTCCATCGCGCTCTCGCCTTCGCCGGACAAGAGTGAGACAGAAGTGGTGGGGATAGCGACAAGCCCCCATCGTGTGCACCAAACCGAGTCCATAGGGAGACAATACTGTATAACCTATGTATATGCTATATGACAATAAATGTTTATTGGCTATTTCGTTCTTTTACGCTACATTTGTGAACATTTTATCATCATTCCTAAACATTATTATTACGCCGCAACAATATCTTTAGGAAATCGGGTATAGCATATAGGTTGTTACGTATTTCTTGTGGGAATTGCTATGAGACGACGTGGGCCCGCGCCCGTGGAGCGCTGAAGCACTCAGCTCGCAAGTACGATGTATAAATGAAACACTTCTGGATAAATGCTATGTTTGGATTTTATTCGTATTTCGATGTTAACTGTTCTGCTAACAGGTTCGAAGTGACTTCTTACAATTTGACTCCTCGCTTGTCGCCTCCGGGCGCCCTACTCCTCTAATTTTGGCGCGTTTCTCTGACTCCCTCTTCGGATCTCTTCGTCCAATCAAGACGGTGTTGTCCTTGAAGCTTCGTCAGAGGGTTGTCCTTCAGCCACCTCTCCGTCCTTGGCCCTTCCTTCGCGTTTTCCCTCCACTTTCGGCTGGTGGTCAAGGCACGCTTTCCGAGTACATAGCTTACATAGGCTATGTAGTGTACATACATATCTAACAGGTAGGTACGCGCAACCCTCGGGGTCAAGACGACGTCACCCGCGCACGGTTTACGACTTTCAGCTGTTCTCGAGCTGAGTTTTTACCCTAACAGGACATCAGACAGAGTTATAAATGGTTTTACGAGACGAGCAGCTGCCCGCTCGACGAAATTTTGCACGCAGATGTGGAAGGTAAAGTTAAGCTATTTACTATCCTCGCCTGGCCTAACTGTAGTTTTGGAAATTACTAAATGCAACCCCAGGTTCTCGTACGCTTTCTGAGTTCAGGTATTAGCTATTAATATTCCACGAGCGCGTTTGAAAAAACTGGGAGGGAAAACCCTCGGAAAGCACAGCGCGCTCTTCGTGTTTATGAGTCCTGACAATAAACTCTTCCTTGTCCCCCGTTTCAAACTTGCTTAAGACCTTCCAGATGTGCCGTTCGCTTCGAATCCAATTATCATATGTCTATCTCATAATTTCAAAGGATTTTAAATTTCGCTCCTGATTCAACAATCGATTATATACATTTCCGCGGCTACGTTCAAGCGATAGCGTAACAAGGTTATATTTTCTGTCACTTCAAGGACAGTATATATATATAATCACTTTATTGATCCCCACTGGGGTTACAATCTCCCAAACCGTTTCACCTTACACTTATTCTTACATCTACCTTAACCTAACTTAAACTAACTTAACCTCTACCGTCCGCTCGCTCGCTTCCCTCCCTATCTCCCCCCTCTCTCGCACGCACGCCTACGCCCCCTCCTCCGCCTCTTGGACCTCCGCTTCCGCGCGCTTCCCCTTCCACTCTCAATCCTCCTCTCATTCACTCATTCACTCACCCTTCCCCTCCCCATTCCCCCTTCCCATACTGCTCTTCTTTCCTCTAATCTCTTCATCCACTCCTCCCCCTCCCCCTCTTCCCCCAGTACCTCCATCACCGCCTCTTGCCACCCCCTCTCCGTTCCCCACCCCGAGCACACTTCCCAGACGTGTTCCCACGTCTCCTCCCCTTGCCCACACATTCTACACCTCCTTTCCTCCTCCCCCTCCCAGTATCTCCCCGCCTTCATCTCATTCCCTAATCTAAATCTTACTACCCTTTTCCATCTCTCCTCCCCCCACCCTTTCTTCAAATACCCAGGTACACCCACCCCCTTCACCCTCCCATACCAAGCATTATACTTGGATTCCCCTATCTTCCTCCACCTCTCCTCCTCCTGTAGCCTTTTCTCCCTCTCTACCAGCTCCTCTCCCCTCATCTCTCCCCTATCCCTCAAACTCTCCACCTCCTCCACCGTCCATCCCCTGTCCTTAAAGTATTGCTCCCTCTCCTCTTCCCAGCCCTGCAAAACCTTTCCCCTCCTCATCCTCCTCTTCATTTCCTCCCAGCACTCCCTCGCCAACTCCCCCCCCCTTCCCCTCCTCCAGCTTCCTCTCATACCCCCATGCCCTTAACCCCGCCCCTCCCTTCATCATCCCCCTCTGTAACTCTTCCCTAACCATATACCCTGGAGTACTCCTATCCACTCCTAACACCCACTTCAAATACCTCTCATGCAACGCTTCTATTTTTTCCCTCCCTCTCCACCCCCACACCTCCACCCCATAATTCACTACCGCCCATACCAGCTTGTCGAACAGCCATAACCTTCTCCCCCAGTCCTTCCCAAACTTCCTTTTCCCAATCCCCCACACCTGTCCCATCACTGCGGCCCCCTTTCTAACCCTCTCCTCTACATGCTCTTCTTGCCCCCCATTCCCCATCACCGTATACCCTAGATATTTAAACCTCCTTACCTCCTCCAGCTCCTTTCCCTTCCACCTCCATGTCACCTTACTCCACCTCCCACCCCCCCTTCTACACCTCATCACCTTCGTCTTACCCACATTCACCTGCAACCCCTTCCCCTCCACGTACTTTTCTAATTTCCCCATCAACCCCTTCATTCCTTCTACGTCCTCTGCCAGCACCACCACGTCGTCCGCGTATGCTAAGGTGTAGATCTTCCTACCCCCTAGCCTAACCCCCCCCCCAGCCTCCCCTCCCAAGCTCATCGTCCATGTCCGCTATCAGGAGTGTGAACATGATAGGACTCAGCGGGCACCCATGCCTTACGCTCCTCGCCGTCCAGAAATATTCCCCCCTTCCTCCCCCACCCTAACCCGTCCTTTCGTTTCCCTCAGCACCTCCTCACATCTCACTACCAACCCTTCCCTCACCCCCCTTCCCCTCATAGCCTTTACCAACACCTCCCTGTCCACCGAGTCAAACGCGGCCTTCATATCAACAAATAACACTACCATTTTCCTCTCCTTCCTCCCTATTTGCCTGTTGATAAGATAATTCAACGTGTAGATGTTATCTATACAGCCCACCCCCCTCCTAAATCCCGTCTGACTCGGTGGCAGCATTCTCTTTTCCTCCACCTCTACCCTCAGCCTCTCCGCCAGTACGGCCGCGTAGACCTTGTACGCCGTTTGCGTCAAGGTAATCCCCCTGTAGTCCTCCACCATTTCCCCTGCTCCTTTCTTCACCACAGGCACTACCACCCCTTCCTTCCATTCCTCCGGCCACCCTTCCCCCCTCCATACCCTATTGCACAACCCCCATAGCTCCTTTTCTACCTCCTCCCCCCCGTACTTCCACGCCTCGTTTGGTATCCCATCCCCCACACGGCCTTCCCGTCCTACTTCAAGGACAGTAGTGATGGCGATCTTTTGTTGGATCGATCTAAAATCGATCTTTTTAGGGAAAATAAGATCGATCTTTCACCGTTTTTTTTTAATTCCGATCTATCAGGGATCGATCCCTTTTTCTTTAGGATTGGTTAAAAAAAAATTAATTTTATATTTAGTAAGTGCCAGACAATGATGGCTACGTAAAATACACATCGTATAATACACGCATATAGACATGTATTATACTCCAATATTACTGATCGTAATCATATTGGATACGTTCAATAGACTCAACTGTTGAGTGATCTCATTAGATTTTACTCTGAAGTTGTACGTTATATAAACTCTATACTTATTTCCTACTTAGTCCTTCTTGTTTTAATTAACTTGTTGCCCAATTGTCCAATTAGTCAATTACATTTTAATGTTCAATATTTGATATTTGATACTTTTGTAATTATTTATAGCTGAATAAATATTTGAAGAGTCTAAGGATACAATTTTCGCGATGCTTATTATAACAAGAGACTAGTGTATGAAAATTTATCGTTTAAAGTACTATATTAGTACTATATAAATGTGACCAATGAGGGCGAGAATAAAGTTAATTTAAGTATCCTTTTTAAGATCGATCTTTGAAGATCGTTCTTTTTTTTCCACGATTGATTGATCTTATAACCGATCCTTCATAAAAGATCGATCCGATCTTTGTCCAGGATCGCCATCACTAAAGGACAGAAAATCCGCTTCTGAAATCCGCTACTGAAAATGCGCAGGCCGGATGCGCGTGAATATTATATGGTTGGCGCCTCAAAGTGACAGAAAATATAACCTATGTATATGTTATATGACAATAAATGTTTACTGGCTATTTCGTTCTTTTACGCTACATTTGTGAACATTTTATCATCCTTCCTAAACATTATTATTACGCCGCAACAGTATCTTTAGGAAATCGGGTATAGCATATAGGTTATATTTTCTGTCATTTCGAGGACAGAAAATTCGCTCCTGGAAGTGACAGAAAATATAACCCAACTAAGAGACTGTACAAATGCTTATTACGCATTGTATTTATATAATATTTCTGATCGAAATTTATAGAAATACGTGCAAATTATGCTTCTATCAAAATTTATTAGTAAACGGAATTATACAACATGTTTCTTGAAATTAGTCGTAACATTCAGGCCGTTTCAGATTTTAAATGTTTCCGATAAGATTTAGTTTTAATTCCTATCACGCGTAGCATTACAATCTGTTTCAGGACTTCACCGGTAACGTTGCATGCGACACTAAAATGGTAAGGGGGTCCTAGGACCCCCCAAACCGGTGACACAAAAATACATTGGTTGATAGGTCTATTCTATACCTCGTCTGTGGTACTACCTAACTTCGTGTAGCGTAATACTTCGTTCTACAATAAAACATATCGTGACGAGACTCGCAACAGTATGTACTACTGTTACGTTACCAGATTTGAATGCAACTGTCGTATTGGTTGACAATCCAATATGGACGATCTTGGGAAGGGCACGTTATTGGCTAATTTGGAAGACTGCGCACGAGCACACCTTATGTCCTTACATCATGGGGGGGAGTGCTGTGGGGAGCGCGCTAGCGAGTTTCCTCTCTAGGTTCCCCCACCTCTCCGGCATGTGGAGAGTGGGGATGTCTTCTCTGACGATGCAGAGAGTCGCCATGCAGTGATGCCAGATTCGGGACGGGAGCGCTCGAGAATTTCCCCCACCTCGCATGTACACTACGCCGTAGATGCGTGCCGCGACCTCGGCGCATGCACACACGCAGCTCCGGCCTAGTGTGCATGCGAGGTGGGGGAAATTCTCGAGCGCTCCCGTCCCTAATCTGGCATCACTGCCGCCATGCTCTCTTGCCTCGGTATCCTCGTAGAGATCGGACGTAGTCCAAATATATATACACATACGCTCATCGAGCGTATGTGTATCGTGTTGAGTTATTCACCATCCAGTTAGTCCATATCAACTTGAAGCTACACGCATCAATCGGGGACCTCCTCTACGGGTAGTCCAACACCTAGGTAGTGATCCTCCAGGGAGTGATCGGTATAACCGCAGCCATTTTTCAAGATTTGGAGCAAAACCGGAAATAAACATAACCTAACCGTTCACTCTATCTCTTTCTATCAGTATTTCTGTCTCTTTCTATCAGTTTTTCTGTCTCTTTCTATCAGTATTTCTGTCTCTTTCTTTTTTACAGTTTCTTTCTCTGTCTACATCCGCTTTTGCTCCAAATCGCAGCAACCAATCAGCGACGATATACGTTGTTTCATCACTCTCTAGCGCAGCGCTGGCCAGCAGTGGGGCCCCTCACGCGCCAGCTTCCCCTTCCAATCTGTCTCTTGCACAGCGTGCCTTCCATCGTCAAGGAGACCGCGCGACGCTACGAAGGCTGCCATGACGGGCTAGCCGTGCTAGCGTCTTCGCGGTTAGCGTCGCGCGGTATCCCTGACAACGCGGACGAGAGTGGGAGAACCCCGAGCTTACGCGTAAGCGACCCAGAGGTGTAAGATGCGAAGATTTCCGACTGCAGCGTCGCTTGCGGTAGAGTGAGGAAGTTTTGATAGTTTTGAGCCCAGCGCTTCGGATGACTTCGGACAATTTCGGGAGTTGAGAGGGACGGTGAATATGAGCCTTTCTCTCTCGCTCTTGAAACGTTGAGATTCTAGTGCCGGCAAGGTTGCCGTTCGGGGGTCTTTCGTCTTACTTATTCATGCTGTACCTATCACGGACTCCTTCACTCTTACAGGCCTCGGACGGTAAACGGCAACCCTGGTCGCTGGCAAGCGGCACGAGCCACCGTAATGCGATTTTGGCTTCCCGGATATTTTCACTATCCGACTCAGATATTCTCGTAACGAAAAAAAATTTCGAAAAAATTTTTATTGCGGAAATACACGTTTTAGGATCTCCTGATCACACTGAGACTATTAAAAAATAGATTTTTTCAAAATCTCGAATGTTGGTTAATACAATTGCGTTTAAATGGCTCAATAGATTTTAATAAAACTTTATATATAGATTTCATATTTTCGTCTTTAAATCTGGTTAATTTTTTAACCCAATCGGTTCATGAATAATGATAGTTACCTCTTATAGTTCTATAATTTTTCGTATTATTTAGTATAAATATTCGTTATTCGTACAAATTAAAAAGATTCTCTAAATGAATCTCACAGGGAATTAAATACTACGTAAAAAAGTTAAATAAATTTTTTCCCTATTTTCGCTCATAAAAGATTTTCGTTCACGATACACGTAGGATTTTGCAATATCCGAATTGCAATAAACCGTTGACATTGACGATAGACGCTTTAGCTTACGCTATGGGCACCCATACTTACTTGTACAGTTACAATTATTACAGAGAACAATTTATTAAAATTGAATAAAATTTATTTTCTTATAATTTTCGTATAAAATAATTGACATAATTAATAATTAATGCACATCTGTGTTGTTTTTTGCTTCCTTTCTATATTTATTAAACATCTATAGAAGACAAAAAAATCAATAAATATGTACATATAAAGGTATGTTAAAAATTATTAAATTTATACGTACAGTATGTATACTCTTAAATTATTTTGTAATATCATTTGTATAAATTATGTTTAATTATGAGATAATCAGCTTGACAATAATTTTTTTGATGTATTATACATGTATGTATCTATATGTATAGTTATATACAATATGTGATGCACAAGTAAATAACAGTATGATAGGATGAAGCGATAGAGCTTATGAAGTGAACAGTTTTACATATCACATTTATAACATACATATGTACTATATCTATTTTTAGGGAAAGACGTGAACGCGAGTTAGAGGAAACGGGAATGAGTGAGAAAGCGAAACGTCTTGCACTTTGTTTTTCACGCACCGCAACGTGGTGTGAGTGCGACAACACACTCAATTTACCGAGATGTTAACAATTTAATAGCTCCGAAACGGTACATTTCCGGCACATGGTTTCTATCAGACTTTTTCTCTACGCGTCGAGTAGAATACGTTGATGTAAACAAAAATTAACGTTAATTTTCAATTTTGTATACAATTTTGCGGCCCGCTTTTTTTTACAAATGTTCACTGATGGCACCGATCCAAAGGTCTAGTTTCATTCCTATAAGCGTTGACCATTACTTTTTTAACAGCCTGTGCATTGAGGAAAGCAGAAAATGATCTGTAATACTTGTCTTAATGTAGGGAATTCGTAATCATTGTTTGTGTTCTTCTTTGAACAAATTTCTTTCCACATTTCATCGCAATGTAAACGCTTATATTTCGCTTTTTCACTTTCATCAAAATAAGAATACAGTTGTAGCCATTCAATTTCTAGCAAGCTCAAATTAATTTTTTCAAAATTAGAAGCAAATTCAAGAATTGGATATCCACATTTTCTATCTGTTTCATATAAAACTTTTTCAACGCTTAGTGCAATAAATAAATCAGAAATATCTGCATTGTGGTGTAATTTACAAGACTTTTGGAAACAAATGTTCATTATGTTCGTTGGATGATTCGGGTATAACGTACGCAACTGTTCTGACATACACGTATTATTTAGTGCTAATAACCCAACAACGTTTTCCCATAAAAGATTATGTCCATATAAACATTTCAAAATTTTTTGCAATGTATCGTTCGAAACGCAATCGTCGTTTACATCACAAATACCAATTACGATTTCGTACCTAACAAATGAATGTAATGAAAGAGTTGTAGCATTGATAAAATATTTTGTTTTATAGACGTCATTGCAAATACGTTGTATAGTTATATGAAAGTAATTATTTCTAATCAGTTCAAATAATTTGTCGTATAAAACTATTCCATACATATTTTTAATGCTATTTGCATCCAATATATCAAATTCTTGAGGTTTCACTATCAACAATCTGCTGAACTTTTTTTTTATACGATTGAGTGATTTTTTCAAATTTTTGTCTTCGGTACATTTTGATATATAATCAGGTAAATGCAAATTCACTTTTCCAATATTCAATAATTTACGCATATGATTTTTGGATTTTGAGTGCCGCGGAATGTTATTAAGTTTAAAATTACTTTTACAAATTGTACAATATGCTTTTCCATTGCATTTTCGTAACCATTTATTGTGCTCGGTTTCTGTTCTGTTACTGCTGTTGTGGATGTCAGCCATACCAGGACTATTTCGTAACTAAAAAAAATTATTACAATATAATCTAATATAATATGTAATACTTGTACATACTGTTCAAATAATTGCAAACGAGCGTCATCTTTTAGTTAAGTACGTCCATGCATTTCACAAAATACATATCTAACTGTAATAACTTGAATAAAACATCTCTGAGAGAGTCATTGCATGCCCATGATGCATCACACAACATTATCAAAAATTATAAGGTAATATGGAAAATATAAGGCGTACCGTAAGCCCACCCACCACGACAAGGTAGAGACGCATAGGGAGGGAAAAAATGGTGTCACATGCTTTGTCCACAATATCACAGTAGGGAGGAAGGAAAAGTTCATGCCGCATCAATAGTTGGGACACAATTTTAAAAATATTCATTTAAAATTCCATATACTTGGGGAGAAATCAAAAAGAATGACTAAAAGTAATATCTTGAATTCAAAAAGAGTTCGTAAGGTATGAGAAGAAATGAAATGAAATAATATTCAAAAAATTAAGGAATGCAAAAATATGAGAAGTAATGAACATATAGAAACAGTATTTATACATATATAAGATTCTGAGAAGAGTTTACGAATTTTACTTGAATAATATATTAAAGACATTTTATTGAAGAAACTTTTAAGATATCTAAAGTCAAACAAAATTAAACATTATAAAGATGAAAAACTTGTCCCTAAGTGATTAAGCATGTCACACCTTTGAAAAGAGGAAAAAATCAGTTGAGAAATATTAAATGAATAGATATCAAGCAAGAATGAAAAAAACGTTTAGATAGAAAGCGAAACGATTGCAAATATAAACCACAAACACAAATTTAATTCCAAAATATTATTAAAAATTTGAATAAAAACGAAACTAATGGCTACGAATATAAATTATTACTTGACATTAATGTAAAATGATTTGGGCCAATCGAAATTGTAGAACTAGTTTCTCCGCGGGCTGTAAAAGCTGTTTTAATCACGGCAATGGAATTTACAGAATCATGACTAAGTTTACTTCTTTTACAAGTTTTGACATCGGTCAGAATAGAGAAAATTCTTTCTGCTTCTGCATTTGAGTGAGGAAGACTCCTTACAACATTCACGAGTTGTTTCAAGACTGGGAACAGAAGATTGTTATCTTTATCACTCGCAGAATTAATTTGGACCTATATGTCATCAAAGCACAGCTGTGACAATTCTTGACATTGCACTTTGTCGAAAGTATAATACAACTTATTCCATTCTTCTTTTAATTTTAAGTGGTCAAAAGATCCTAATTTTTGTGCAACGTAAATTAAATTTTTCAAAGTATAGTCTCTATTACTATCAAAAAGTGCTAATTTCGAATCAAAAACTTGCAAACTGCCTAAAAATGTATCTTTTAAAGGGAAACGTTTTATTATCTCGGTAATGGCTCTAATGTAAAAAGCTAAGCAAAATTTTTTAATTTCAAGAAACGTTTCCTGGGGCAAAGTATTATCATCGACATGATCCTTCAAATAATGTTCACACTCAAAACCGAGGCAAATGTCCTTCAAGTCTAACAAATTGTTACCGGAAAAAAAATGTATGTGAAACATCGAGTCGTTTATTGTTGAATATTCTGATTTTAAAATATGTCCGCACAAATCTTGAAACAAAAGTCTAGATTTAGAATATAATAAATGAACGGCTGTCCTGCGGGTTTGAAAAAACGCGTTGAAGGAATCAACAGACGCGGTCGCGTCTGGAAGCTAATTCCCCCTTCCCCTCTACCCATAGGCACACTGAGCGACCGTGTATCTATACACGAAAGATAGCGAAATTGACAGGTCGTCGGAGCTATTTTAGCCTTATTATCTTATTTTATGACATAGTGCCCGTGTTTTTACATGATTGAGCGAATCATTTTTTTTTTCGAGCCCATATGTCGTTTTACTTAATGTATCAAGCTATTTGTCTAAAAGATATAAGATTTATTCTGAATTAATAGTTATAAAAGTGACACTTTTAAAATTACGAGGTATGACGTCACGTTTTCCTCCTCCACTTGACGCCAGTAGGTGTCGCCTCGAAAGCTTAATTTATGTAACTATCACTTGGCTGTCATTCAATCATAACCTGCTAGTTGTTAACATTTTTGAAACGTCACGATGGTAAAGAAGATCTCCCGCGATAATGGCGGGAGGTTCATAGGAGGCAAATTTTTGCAAAAGATTTAACAAGACGCATCTGAATTTCTTTTAGCATTATGCAATAATTTACAAGGGCTCCAATAGTTCAATTTGAAATGACAACATCTGTACACTGCAGAAAATGTTCTCATAAAGAAACAACCACTAACAGCCATTATATTCTCCCCTTGACAGTTAAAGAATTGTTTTTAAAGTCAAAGAAAGGTACACCTTTACAAGATTATGTTAATATTACTTTACCGATTGGTTGGAAATCGATTTTGCAAAAACTGTGCAAACAATGTTCTGAGCAAATATTTACTAAAATTGAAATTACTACTCCGCCAATAATTATTATAATGCAATTGTTGTTGTTCTCTTATGATGAAAATGGCAACGTTATTAAAGAAATTAATTGTAAAATTAACGCTGCTCCACAACCAATATCAATATGTAATAAAAAATATAAATTACTAAGTGCCGTATTTCATAACGGTCCTCATCCCCAGAACGGTTCATATTCATGCATGATACGTGATGGTAGATCAACATGGAAATGTATTGACAACGACAAAATTAATCAAACGAAATGGCCCAAAAACGCCAAAAATGTGTTTATTCTTTTTTTGCAACGGCAAAATTGAAAAGAAATCATACGTTTACTCGATTTTATTCAGCTTCGATCCTCTGTTTGCTTCTTGTATGTTTGCTACATATCTGAAAACTCGAATTTAACACAAAATCCACCAATCCACTGAATACGTATTACCACACGTATAACATAATTTACATATTTAATCAAGATTAGAGGTAGGATTAATTAGAAAATATTTAATAAACTTATTAAAAAAAAAGGAACATATCTGAGTATAACGTAAACGAACATGTAAAATTCGCATACGTTAATATCCACGCACAGTATCGTGGCCGAGGCCGTGATCATGGTCGGGGCCGTGGCGGTCAGGAGGAAAGCCGATAAGGCGGAAAAGTTTATTAACTTAATATTGTTAATTTATTTATAATTTATTAAGTAATAAATTTCTTTCCTCGCATATATACGTTTTCTTTGTGGTGAAATTTCCTAGAGAGTGACCGGCGGTAAATTAGCTTGATAAGATCAACACAACAAAAATACACAAATTATGAAAAAAAGTGATGAAATCCCCCCCCCCCCATAAACATGACTCATGTATGAAAGAAGCTAATTCCCTTTAATTCACGAAAAACATTCTCACGCAAAGATTGTGAAATCAACTTTGCTAATTCCAATTGTATTCTCGTTCTCCGTTCGAACATTGATTCCTCTGTCACTTTTTATAGTTGACATTCCTTTATTGGCCACAAATCAATTCAGTGCTCAGATTTTCAGCTTCGGTTTTAAGGAATTAGCGGGCGTTGTATAAGAAAAAATTGCTATTAATCTATTACCGACTTTGATTCGTTTAAATTAGTCTCTACCAAGTTTTTATTATTTTCCATCGTAAAACGATTTTCATACAACATTTTTAACAGAAGATGGCCCGCTTATAAAAGTTTTTGTGTCAACTACAGGCCTCGCCCGCTAATTCCTTAAAACCGAAGCTGAAAATCTGAGCACTGAATTGATTTGTGGCCAATAAAGGAATGTCAACTATAAAAAGTGACAGAGGAATCAATGTTCGAACGAAGAACGAGAATACAATTGGTTGAAATAATTTAAAATATATTTAAGAAACAAAAGATAACCTTTTGTTTCTATTTTTTTTATATCGCAAAGTAGATTATCAGCCGTATCGTTTTTTTGATTTTCAAATACTTCCGAAATTAAAAAAAGATTTAACGAATCCCAACATTCCAGAATGCGTGCTCCGCAAGCGTGCATGGCTAGCCAACGCGTATCGCACAATTTTAAATTTTTTTTTGAATTATTAGTAACAAATTCTTGAAAATTAGCAAAATTCGCCGACCGTTTGGCGCTAATATTAATATAAACTGTTAAATTTCGAATAAATGTTTCAATATAACTTGGGATTTCTGAACATGCTTTACTAGATACTAATGCCGCGGAATGGCAAATACAATTGAATGTTATTAATGAAGGACACCTCGTTTTAAGTTTTGAACAAAATGAGGAAAAGCGCCCGATCATCACTGATGCATTGTCACATGTGAGTCCAATTACATTCTGCACAGGAATTTGCTTTTTGTGCAATGCTTTCTCAAATGCTGAAAATAAACCTTCTGCAGAGCAATCTATGGCGTCTAATTTTAATAATTCTAATAATTCTGTAAAAGCTGCAGAAGTTTCCGAATTTACGTATTTAATTAAAAGAGTGAGCCATTTTACGTTAGAAATATCTGTGCTTTCGTCAACAAATATAGAAAATTTATGATGTCGAGCACTTTCAATAATTCTACTTACTTCTACTTTAGAAAGCACGTTTGTAATAATTTTGTTGCATTTTAAGCGGCTCAAGGTTAATTTACTGGCTATATACGAATCTGGAAATATAACCTTCAGAAGGCCAATTAAATAAGCACTAATGTGAAATGGAATATTGTGCTCGACAAAAAAACGCACAAAGCAATTTCAGCAATCTGAATCTTCTCCTGAATATTTTCGGGATTATCACTCACATCAAAATCATCAAAAGCAGCACTGTTACGTTCGGATAATTTAGAAACGTTCTCGGCGTGTGATTTTGTACCAAAATGATTTTTAATTTCTGATAACCCGCTATTAATCATATAATTTTTACAACACGCGGAACAATGAAGTTTGGAGTCGTCGTTAAAAACGCGTTGTAGCCAAGGTTTAAAATCATCGCGCTCTAACCATTGTCGAAGAAAAGGTCTCGAACTATATTTGCGTTTCGCTGTAGGTGAATTCATTATAAAAACCAGAAAAACAGACAGAGGAAAAAGACAAATAAAAAAAAGAAGAGGAAAGGATATAAATTAATGAAAAAAAAAACTTACCTGTTTAGTTGATGTCTTCAAAAGATGGACCACACGCACTGTACACAGGACTACGAATGACGGTTACTCTACGTTCGCGTATATCCGTTACGGTATTCCGCCAAGGAAGCCCGCGTAATGTAGTACCAACAATGTACAAGCGGAGCGCTGAAGTAGAAAATCTTCAATTCTTCGCATCTTGCATAGCACGAAACTACCAAAGAATATTATTCTATAGAGCGGAGATATCACAAGCTGAGATTCCTTACTCCACCGCAGGCGGCGCTGCAGTCGGAAATCTTCGCATCTTACACCTCTGAAGCGACCTTGACCAGCGCTGCTCTAGAGCAGGCCCGTCCAAGTTTTGCTCTTACCCTCGAAGAGAAGCCGCGGGTAGCTGCGAGCGAAGGTAAGAGCGACGGCAAGAACGGCAGCCGTAAAAGAGTGGGGATAGTGGCGTAGTGTGAGTGACTACGTAGTTACTTCCTACTACCACAACATTCACAGATTCCCCCACCAAGAAGACCTTTCGCTCTTGGGCCTGGCTCCGTGCCTCCAAGAGCGAAGAGCAACTCGCGGTTGCTCGTGCGAGCAAACCCTTGGACGGCCGTGCTCTAGAGGATCACTATGCCTAGCAGACGGCAGAATCTGCTGTCCATCTGACATCAGAATCTGCACCTCAGAACGCAGCCAAATGCGGACACAGACGACTACGGTTGTGAGGTCAGATTCTGCGCTCTCATGCCAGACCCTGCTACCAATCTGATGTCAGATTGGTAACAGATGGTTATCTGGATGGTTACCACTTCTTTTTGTTAATCTAAAATCATTTAACAGAAAAGACATTCAGAAACGAAGATGATTTGAAATAAACACAGGTTTTTCCATCAAACTGCCAAAGTCTTATAAAAATGGTATTTAAAAACTTCTGACGCGTTTGGAAATGGTTGTTGAATCTAATGATGATTATATAACTGAATAAGGTAAATGAAATAATTGCAAAATCTAGAGACGCGGTAGCGTCTCGACGCCAAGTACATGAAAGAAAAGACACCCTGTATATGCCTGTCGCTGCCGTGTATCTTTACTCGACGCACAGCTATTCCAACCTAACCTGAAACTTATTTCATTAATATCTCATCACGCCTGCAATATTTTCTATATTTAATGGCATTTTTCTCATGTAAACCGCATATAAGCTTTCGAATAAGACCAATTTCAATAAAATCGGTCCACGCATGATAGAGATATCGTAATATCATCTCATGGATCTGTCGAAAACGGTACGATTATTTTGTTCTTCTCCTCACCAAATTTTCGTCAACATAATACGTATACTCGTTACACGCACACCTTCAGCCAAAAGAAACTAGTGTATGTATGTTTCGTTCGTCGACTCTCGGGATCATTCGGCAGGGATCGGCGTCCGTCATTGTACATATACCTATGTATATACTATTGAAATATAACCTACCAAGTGTCATCGCTTTATAACCTACCAAGTGTCAATTCATCATAACCTGCTGAGTGTCAAATAAGGTAAGTTGTCCAAATTTGAAATGTCACGAGTTTTTACACTACATGGGAGACTGAATTATTGTCTCAATTAACAAGGTGGGTCGCCAAAATTTTTTAATAGCTTTTTTATGCAGAGTCGTAGACTTGGAAGTTATCCGGAGAAGGTTCGACACAGAAGCATCTTCTATCACATACGTTTCTGGAAATTTGTACCATGCATGTACAAAATATATATATTATAACAAATTGCATTGCATTCAAATTGACAGATATTTTTATTGTACCAGCAAATTATTTTTAATTTAGAGTTTTTATGTAAAGCTTATAGAAATGAAGGGGACGCACAGGACTTGGATAAAAATGAAGGGGACGCACAGGACTTGGATAAAAATGAAGGGGACGCACAGGACTTGGATAAAAATGAAGGGGACGCACAGGCTTGGAGGTTGTCCGGAGACGATTAGATAGATAGACAGAGCATCTTGTTTCGCACAAGTTTCTAGAAATTTGTCAAATAAGGTAAATCTACAAAATTTGTCAAACGACATAGCATTAAGAATTATTAAGAAAATAGATTATGGTGGACTGCTTGCAATGTAAAGCAAGTCACATTAGTGAAGAAAGTACGCTGAAAACACATCTCCCTTGATGCTTTTCAATCTTTTGTGAGAGAAATTCGTAATACTTTAAATAATAATAAAATCCACAGTAGTTGCCACGCTATTCATTAATTCATCAATTTTTTAGATTCCCATTATTTCTATTCACCAATAAACATACTAAATTAGTTTTATTCCAATACCAATAAATTGTGCATTAAAAATATTGGATCTTCTCGTTCATTATCGCTCAATTATTACCATTAGCATTTAAATAAACCTCCTTTGGACACATTATTTAGTCTCTACACTCACTATAGCAAAAGGCCACTCTATTTCTTTAAATAATAAGTTCTACGTTAAGTTGTATAACTAAAAAAAATGTGGCTTTTATATATATTTACAGATAATCGAAGCAGAAGATGATGCAGTGCGATCTATGTCAGACTATGTACGCACAAATTCTGCTGCACGAGCAAATGTAATACGTGCATTTTCATGTATATGTATAAATATATAATACAGTTTCATGTATATGTAAAATATAAAATAAATAAAAAATTTATTTCTTTAAAATTATTACCAAGATAGATCAGAATTTATAATTTATTGTGATTTCCTTACTTTATCCTTACTTTTAGTACCCGTGACAGTGAAAAATTTGTAAAAAAGATGAAGCTGAAATTCTGAATCCCCATAAAAAACTACAAAAAAGTAAAAAAAAAATGACGTCAAGTACATGAATTATCTTTGTAAAAAGAAGTGAGATCCCCATAAAAAAACTTTAAAAAAGTAAAAAAATTACGCCAAGTACATGAATTAGCTTTGTAAAAAGAAGTGAGATCCCCAAAAAAAACTTTAAAAAAGTAGAATATACGCCAAGTACATGAAAATGTCGAGGACAAAAAATAGTATTATCAAAAATCACAAAAAAAAGAAAATAGTATACATGAAAAAATTGAGGAAGAAAAAGTGTATTATCAAAAAATAAATATAAAAAAAACATAATATAATTGCAATATAAAAAAAGATACACCTTGACCGTGCCTGGCCACGCCAAGTATTTGACTTCCAGGCCGCGGACATTTTTTTTTGTCTTTTGTTGTGTTATATTATTTAATACATTGTTTTTCTTTGTATAAATAGTCATTGTTATAATTGGCGCAATTTTTGTATATCATTAATTTTGTAAAGGTATTAATTTACGACAATGTTTTTAAATGGGATTCTTTTTGATGGGTTAATTAAAATGTCCGCGATATGAGTAATGGAATAACACAGCATTTTAGCTGTGTATATGTAGTTGTGTCATCTTAAGCGCAGTTGGAAAGCACCTTTATGTACTTGCAGCTCATTTTGATTTCACATCTTTTTTTATATTGTAATTATATTTTTTTTTATATTGTAATTATATTTTTTTTTATATTGTAATTATACTATTTTCTTTTTTTTGTGATTTTTGATAATACTATTCTTTGTCCTCGACATTTTCATGTACTTGGCGTATATTTTACTTTTTTAAAGTTTTTTTTGGGGATCTCACTTCTTTTTACAAATATACATATACTGCCGCTTCCAAATTATAAAAACTGCACGAACTTTCTTGAAATAGTTAATAGAACAGAATTTCTGATGACCATAAATACACGTACAAAATTCACTGAATAATTTTGTTCCTGCTTTATTTAGAATATTGGTCGTCGATAACATAAAACAAAATTTTAATATAGAAAAAAATGTATAAAATTCTTATGACTATAGAATTTCATTATTTTAAAGTAATCTTATCTTTTACATGTATATATAGTACTATAACTTGTGTATACGTATATGTATATATACCTATCAATTCATTAGTAACTGTTCTGATGCATTCATATTATTTTTGTATTTACAATACAACATACTTCGTAACCTAATAATGCATCTACACAATCAGGCTTGCTATGAAGTGTGTGCAGCTTATAATACAAGCTCTAATCGTACTCGAGTCAGACGTCATCATATTAATTCATTGTAATGCATTATGATAAATGCACGAATTTTTTAATCATTATAGTTATTCATAAAATATTCCGAAATGTTCTTACATTAATTCTTCATATTAAAAACAAACATTATTGAATTCATTACAAGATCATTTTTCACAGAGAAAACTGCAAATAATCGAATAGATTTTGTTCAAGCGTTTTTAGATTCTTTTGTCATTAGCATATTATAATAACAAATTATATCAAATTGATCTGTGAACCAGCTATGACAAAAAGCAATTTATGATTCACATAATTGTAAGAAAATATATTTCTGCTTTTAAATTTAAAAAATCTATTATTTCTTACTGAAGGCACATTTTTTCGACTGAAATTGAGAATTTGATTGATTTTTACTCTGCGTGTATATACGATTAAAATTGTATTACATTTAGAACGCAAAAAAATTGTTATTTTGTACTTCCTAAAGACATTCTTTATATTACTGTATTTTAGAGAAATGTCGTTTTCTCACAATTTGTGATATTCAAACTATGCATTCTTGTATATGCATGTTATGTATTGGATGAACTATGTTAAATTACATTTTAATTGCATTATTTGGTACACACAAGTACATATTGCGTACACTAAGTATGTACGCACAGTTGACAGTATCAACAAATAAGCGTAGTATAATACGCTACAATCTGTCATCTTTTTGTATACTAATTACACGAGGGCATTGCTAACGTTCCACCCCAAGCATGTATTAAATTCAACGTCTTATTAAGTTTTGAACACCATTCTAATCTGTCCTCTTTTGTGTCAGCTGATAAAAGATGCCTGCAAACAATTTATGATTAACATGCTTAATTTCGTAATGTTATATTTATCAAATAAAATGAAGTATAATATTTACCTAATGATTGTTATATGTCCGTTTCTAATCATGATCAAACTTTCAGTGTCTCCAGATTCAGCAGTTCTTGTTGTTTCAAGTAAGAAGGTATGGGTTCGCGCACATATATCGCGGGAGACTAATCCAACATTAGTTGTTGAAATACCTATAAAGGCAAAAATAGGAAACATGGTGCCTTTAGTTATGAAAGATATTTTAAATGACCACAAACATTATGTCAAATCTGAGTTAAAAACTATGACAATTATAAATCACCTTGCAAATTTAAACTTCCAATGGGAGTCTTTTTCCGTTCGTCATCTGGATATTTCCAATATGACAACGTAGAACCCTTAAGCAAACACCATCTACGATGCCAAGCACCAAAACCAGAAACATCTTCAAACATTGTAAGAAATCCTTTATGTTCGATCGACACTGAAAGCTCGCATGACACACGCATTTGTAATCGACCCTCTAACGGAGATTGTGACGGTATCTAAAAAAATATGACAAATGATTAATGATGACGTTTGTTAAAATACACACGTTGAAAATATATTATGTTTACCTTATTTAATGTAAATTGTTGTCGATGTACTTCTTTTAGACTGAAAATTACATAACCAGACAACTGGAAAGCGGGAGATCTAACAGCTGATGGTCCTGCCGGGCTTTGTACACTTGGCATTACTAATCGACTTTCTTGTTTCAAAAACTTTTTCGGAGTTTTATTTACTACCTGTAAGATGTTTACGTACTCAGTAAAATAATACGTATAATAAAAATTAATACACAAAGCTATACATAGCTGCATATCGAAATAAATCTTAAGGAGTAACATACACCTGAATGGAGCAAAACAGAGCCGACTACGGAATTCTTGTCTAGTAAAATATTTACTTTCATTAATGAAATATATGTCCGCTCAATAGCATGTATACCGAAAACAATTTATCAAATATCGGTGATATACTCTTTACCACTAACGATGTTGTCCAAATGAATCAAATGCAGAACGAAAATCAAATAAAATTTTATAGTATAATACTGTAGTTAGATCGTTACGTTCGTAAACGTTTAAATGTTCTAATCAACATAAACAAACTCGCATGTACACAATTACAGATGATTTGACTCAATATTGCTTCTGCAGATTTCAAATAAATCGGTTAAATATTACTCTAAATATCGTGCCTATTGACTTGAGAAAAGTTTGTTCGAGAAAACCGAAAATTATTATAAGTTCTGTAAAAAAAAATCGAAAGTGAGACATTTAAATTTTATTTTACCTTAAAGGGGGTTTGCGCCTTGTTAGGCCGAAAATAGGTAATTCTTTGTGAATTTTTTGTACAAAAACAGTTCGACAAATTAATTTCAGGTTTGACGGGCTGCTTCACTGTATCTTAAGCTATTGTTCTGAATTTTGGTGTGACAGTGAAAAAAAACATGGCAGATACAAAGAGGGCGTTGAAAAATAATCGGGTGGTGCTGGCGTTGACGAAAAGTACTGCAAGGGTTATCCAAAACATATGTAAAAAGGAAACGATATTCTTAATCTATATGAATGTGGCTATCAGTGGTAGTAGATGCATTCACTTTTAGAGGGCCGGGATTTTTTCATTGAAATTGTAAATTTTATTTACTTCAAATTTATGCATATATACCACCAAAATAGCCGGCAAAGTGTCAAAATTCTTGGGGGGCCACTATAGTGACTAGCCCGGTCCTCTACAGGTTAAGAGAAATAAAAAAATGTTAAAATAGCAGCCTTTTGAAGAAGGCGAAGCGTCCTGATTTTAGTCTGAAACAGGTTTTGCCCCAAAATCGGGAGAACTTCTTTAAATAAAAAAGGAACAATAATAGATACGGCAATAAATCTACTACCACCGATAGCCACATTCATATAGATTAAGAATCTCTTTTCTTTGTTATGTTTCGGATAACCCGAAACAAAAAAACACCACCCGATTATTTTTCAACGCCCTCTTTGTATCTGCCATGTTTTTTCCCCACTTAATCATCGGTTTCGAGTCAAATGCATTTCGAGAAAGTATTTATACAATTGCAAATGAGAAGAGACTATTTCGAAAACAGAACAGAATTCGCAATTATACGGCGACTATCGACTATTAAACCGTAGAGAGGGAGTAAAAGAAGGAGTGCCGTGCGCTCGGACGGTGGTTCATTTATATTCCATAACTTCGTTAATTATGAGGATTTCAATGTAAAATTCTGGAAACATGCTCTCAAGACTTGACACTTTAAGAAAATATAAAAACAAAGCATCGATTCATTTTCATTGCCCAGATGTATGCAACCACTTAAGGCCAGATCGACACTATCGGTCCGGTCTCAATCAAAATCACATTCCTGAGCACATTCCACACTCGTCCGGCTTGATAATGTGGACGCTCACGGATGGGATTTTGATCGAGACCGGACCGATAGTGGGGATCAGGCCAAACACGTATACTTACTTTTTTATTGCCATTGCTGTTATTACTACTACATCCAGTACCATGATTAATGTGGTATTTAATTTCATGCGGCAAGATTTCAGGTTGCGTCTGTAGTGAATATATTTCAATGGTAATTTTAAAATCATTATACAGATCGTTCAATTTAAGCGTTGATGGAAACCGAAGGCACGAGTCACCAGGCTCTGCTACAACCACAGGAGTAGCAACTATTTCCTCCAAATGTCGCATCAAGCAAACAAAATGTAGACAAGTATCTGCAATATATTTATCAAATTAAGAAAAATACTTCTATTTATTTAAATTGTGTATTATTTTCAAATATAACTTATACTTACTTGTGCCGATATTACGGAAGTATTCTCGTTTAAGAGGTAATGTAATAGCAGAAACTGTTAAAGAACCGCTCTCTTGTACTTCCGGCGATCCAGGAGAAACCGGCCTCAATGTACCTTCTACTTTTAACCGTTGAACTTCATTTAATGCAGCTTGCCGTCTATGAGCTATAATACAGAATTTATATAAATATATATATTTTTAAACGAGTTATAATTCACGAAGTCACTTTTATAATAACAGATGAAAATTACTGGCAACGAGTAGTAATCTTTCGCCTTCAACGTGCTCCCTCGAATCATTGAACTCTACAGTAGAACTACACAAGTTCAATGCTTGACTAGCTTGACCGATAATTGTCTGTTGTTTGCACACTTCATCTAATAACCGCTTCACTTTTTCTTGCACCAGAATAACTTCGTTCTTAGCGTCAAGTTGCGCCATGTCGGGAACATTGTCTGGAGGTTGATGTGTTCTCGAAATTATACGTACTGGTGTTTTCGGCGTCTGAAATTAAGTTATACAATAGTTTTAGATTTCAAATCCAGAATCCTATATAACTGCAATATTCGCTTGACTTACTTGCGATTGCTGTCGCCTGTAGAAGCTGACACTGTGCATTAACGGCACGCAATTTTCACCATCTATAATGTAAGGTTCACCTTTTTTAGGAGACTCGGACGAAACTTTCTTTACAGGTGAACGGTACGATGATCTGCAAAAAGAATACTTAACTTTAATTTACACTTTAAATTTATATCTATATTATCATTATTATCATTGTATCTTACCCTTCGTTATATTTAAAGCTTGTTGATGTGGTTGAGGGACTCTTCCCACCTCTGTTTAGCTTGGGTGGAGTTGGTCCTTCTTCTGTATTGCCATTGGTAGAATGTGCTTCTTGCAGTGCAAGACATTCATCTAGATATTCATCCATTTCATCTAATACCGAAATATCAGAAGTCGTACTATCCGGATCTGGATCAATTGATCTCTGTAAATGCATTATTCAAATATTATAACAATAAGTCAACGAATAACAAACGTACATGTACAGTTGTTTCGAAGCATTTGAATGTACCTTCTTATTTAAAAATGTTTGCTCATTTACTGCGCGTAAAATACTTCTACCCAGGCTAGTGTTTACTTCTTCACTTTCTTCGTCGCTGTCGATCTCAGTTACATCATCCTATACAAGAGTTAATACATAGAATTATAAAAAATCACAAAAAAAGAATGTAGACTTTATGTAGAATGTAGAATGTGAATTATATGTAGTACATACACTCCTCACATTAATTAGAGCAGGGTTGACTAACTGGTGGCTCGCGAGCCACCGGGGGCCACTCCGCCTTGCTGCCACGCTGAACGGCGTCCCTCCATACCGACAAGACTCTGACGATCGTAGTCGATTCTTGCTTCTTTCCTTCTCTTTTCGACTGCGATCATCAGTCTGGTAGGTATGAAGGGGGCCGTTCAGCGTCGCAGCAAGGCGGAGGGGCCCCCGGTGGCTCGCGAGTCACCAGTTAGTCAACTCTGAATTAGAGGATCACCTTTAGGAGCCCGAAAAATAGGGACAAGTTCACATGGTCATAACACCGGTAAAAATAGTCGTATCGATATTTTAGAAATATGGCTTGAAAGCTTTGAATCTCTACTTTCAGCTGTTTTTTTTTTTTTATTATTTTAGATGCATTGCTTTTCGGTACAGTTATAGCAATATAAAGAGCACTTGGTCAATTTTAAAAAATTTTCTTCAACTTTGCGATGTTCCACGTCGTGCATGAATTGTTTCACACACATTCAATTTACACTACTCGAAAGCGACCACTTTCCTGTGTAAAAAGAGAGTAATAAATTTCATGTGCGATATTTTTTGGCCAAGTTATTCAACTTTGAAGTAAATACCGTTTTGTTAATTTAGTTGCTTCTAGCAAGCGAACGAATCATCGTAGAACGTTCATGAAAAAAGCAATAGAAAGAACAGTCTTTCCTCTTTAAGACGTATCTTCGACTTTTTCGATTCGGTTAAAATTTTTAACACTGATTGTCCTTTCCAAAATATGCTTAAAAATTGCACAAATTCCATTTTCTCTTCAACTCGCTGTATCTCCACGAGGAATAACCAGTTCGTCATTGTCTGAAGCTTATTTGAAAGCGGAGAGTCTGCCGATTCTTTTGAGCTCCACCGGAACCCGCTGCGATAATTTCTTATCTGTGGCCTTACAGTTTGAAGTTACCGTTTGGCGTTTGGAAAGGACATCAGAGACCGAAATTTTAACCGAATCGAAAAAGTCGAAGATGCGACTTAAAGAGAAACGACTGATCTTTCTATTGTTTTTTTCATGAACATTCTACGATGATTCGTTCGCTTGCCAGAAACAACCAAAGTAAAAAAAAACGGTTTTTACTTCAGAAGTTGAATAACTTGACCAAAAAAAAATAGCACAACAAATTTATTACTCTCTTTTTACACAGGAAAGTGGTCGCTTTCGAGTGGTGTAAATGGGATGTGTGTAAACAATTTTATGCACGCCGTGGAACATCGCAAAGTTGAAGAATTTTTTTTAAAATTGACCAAGTGCTCTTTATATTGCTATAACTTTACCGAAAATCAATGCATCTAAAATTTAAAAAAAAAGTAACTAAAAGTAGAGATTCCATGCTTTCAAACCATATTTTCAAAATATCGATACGACTATTTTTACCGGAGTTATGACCATGTGAACTTGCCCCTATTTTTCGGGCTCCTAGAGGTGATCCTCTAATTAATGTGAGGAGTGTAATTTGTGTAGTAATTATCTACCGCACTTATTCTTTTCAAGAATCTTACTTCAACATAGTATTCAGTTTCCGTTCCTGTCTCTGTATCAGTTTTCTCGTCGAGAGTAGCCGTTTCTGCTTCTGTGCTGTTAACAGTGTACTCTGTATCTGTCTCTGTTTCTGTTGTGTTCTCAATTTCGGAAAGATTAGGATAGATATGCCCAGGCTTGGGTGGAGCAACACGAATGCGCTTAATGTCGCTTGCTGCTTTTATTTGCCGTGCTTTTGGAGGACTACCTACAACTTTAAAATACAAAATATAACAAATTTTCTATTAACGTAATTTGTAGACGATGCGAAATATATAATAAATACCTTGTCGTTTGACAGGTGAACTCTTGTTTGGATTTGAAGTTTGTCTCTCGCCAGAAACAAGTGGCTGTGGAAGTGGCGGTGGAGGGGGAGGAACAGTATGATCCTGTCGTGAGAATAATATACTCCATTTAGATCGATTATCTGCATAGCAACATTATCCTTAATAAATGAAATACTAAATAAGGCTTTGCTTACAGGTGCAGGTGTCGGTTTTACTGGACAAATCGGAAAATTTTTGGGAGAATTTGATTTTCCTTCGCTACTTTCACTTGTTCTGATACAGGAACCAGCAGCAGCTTGTGCCATTTCTTTATTCCTATTGAAACGGGACCGCAGCATATCCAACTCGCGCTGCCGTTCCAAATAAGTGGTGCGTAAAATATTATTTTCTAATTCTTGCGTACCTAAACCTTGCTCAAACTTCTCTCGTTGAGCATTAACAGCGTTATTTGGAATATCAATTTTAGCCCGATCTTTTCCTACAATAGAATCTTTCGATACAAAGCACATTAAACTTTTACTATTAACAACGATCGTTTATATTGTCTTATAATTAATTTATAATTTAAAAATACCTCCGTTGTTTGCGTATCCAGGTGATGAATTAACTTTATCCTTCTCTTGTAACTTACTTGGCGGTATAGACATAGTAAGTGGCGCTTTTGGCAACAAAGGAGCTTCCCCTTTATTTTTCTCAAAAAGTGCCATCCTCTCGGACAGTGTCATCTGAGCAGGATCTTTCACTTTCGTTTCTGCATTTTTAGGTTCAAATAGCGAAGCTTTACTCAGTACTGAGCCTGAACTAGATTGAGCTGAATTTTTAGGCGAACCATTAAAACCAAATCTAGGTGTCAATCGAGAAGAACCGTTTGTGCTGGGCGTTACATTTCTTAACGTTTTCTCCGGAGTGTTATTATTCTTATTATTAATATGCTTTGGCGAATCTTTTGCCTTTTTCATATTTTTATCATCGGGAAGTGTTGCAGTAGTTCCTTGTCTATGTTGTAGTTGTTTAGGGGATAAACTCGTAGAAGCCGCATCTTTTCCCTGAGAACAAGCCTTATAATCATATACAAGGCGAGTATTGCTTTTTGTACGACTAAAGCCTTGAGCCTCCTGTAAATAGTATTTTCACCCAACAAACCCAATCACGTATAATATATACTTCCTCTATCACGCTCATTAAAGTGATAAGAAGTTCTAATACTTATATTTCACAGAAAAACTTTTAAAAGCTTTAGTCACGTAACAGGTAAATAATATTTATATGCCATGAAACCACTTACCAATGTTTCCAATGTAGCCTTATCCCATTTTATTTGCCTCGTAGAACATGCTTGCTCCTTTCTTGGGCTAGCTGCTCCTACACTGTGTTTATTTCCTTTATTATATCCACTTGTGCTTGGCTGTGGTTCCGATGCATTTTTAACTTGTTCGTTTAATTTTGCCTGTATTTTGCCCGCTTTACTCTCTATTGGTTTCACCTGGAAAAACACGTGACATGCTACTGAGTTTCCTGAAATCTTCCTGATACTTTGGAATATACATATAATCAATTTACCAAAGCTGGATGCGAAAGATCATCTTCCCAATTATTAATTGTTGAAGCAAGAGCCGCTAATCTATCAAGTCTAGCTCCTCTTTTAGACGGTTTTTGTTCAGCAAAGTCATCCTCGGCATTGAATCTTTCTTCAGTTCTATGAATAGGTGAACTTAACTCCTGGCTACTATTATCTATAAAAAAGTTATTTATGCATTTTATGATATAATTTTATAAATTTTAATACAATCTATATGTCTAGAATGATTTTCGAACAGCGTTAATAACTAAGGAATGTTAACGGTAATTACGATATATAATTATTTATATCGTAAACAAATACTAATGGAATAAAATTAGATAAATTAATAATACCACGAATTATATCGGAACCATTCTTGCAAAAGTTACTGTGTTTACCATTTTCATATAACTTGCACAGCACAAGGTACATACATATATCAGAGGTGGGTAATGTGAGAAACCAGTTTGAAGCAATCTGTGTAGGTGTACTATGCGATATAACTTACCAGAATACAGTTTGCCAAGCCTTTGTAACTTTGACCTGACATTGTAAAGCCCAATTTCTCCATTTTCCTTATTTGTCTGTTCATTATTTTCAATGACAACACTTGTGGACTTTAATGGAGATGTGCTGTCTGTTGATATTTTAGCTGGAGACTTTGTTGGAGTTTTACTCTTAATAACTTTAAATTTAAGGAAAAACATAATTTAAATGATGCATTCCATTCTGTTGATATTATATAATTATCGTTTATGTATATTACATGTTCTTCGATTGAACATCCAGTGAATGCTATTGCTACTTATGAAATGAAAAAATATTAATAATGAATTTTATACCTGAGGCTTGTGCTAAAATAGTGTTTGCATCTTTTAGTGGGCTACGCCTTCTTTTAATATCATGACCTGCATTCGATAATTGTGTATCTAACTTTTCTCTTCGTGCTCTAGCTCGCTCTAACATCCGCTGTTTAAATCAAATTATTATTACTCCAAAATATTAATAGTGTAGTTAATCGATAATACTCTATGCAGTTAACAAATTTGATATTAATCTAGTATTTGTTGCTTTATTAACCCTTCGTGGTCACACCTTATAATCACAAATTGGTCACACAGGGTTCACTGTACCCCAGTGTCATTTTTTAAGTTATCAGTTTTGTATTTTTGAATCTTTTAACTTTTCAGTGATAATTGTACATTCGTAATACTTATACAGTCGTGGTCTAGTAGTTTTTTCGTAGAAATGTAAATTTAGATATGATCAAATTTGTAGTTGAAAATGAGCAATTTTCCATGGTCGTGGGAAAAAACGATTTTTAAAATTTTTTTTTTATTATTTTTTTCGCTAAATCCCCTTTTGGAAGACCTAAAGGTGCGACACGTCAATCGAAAATTGCTCTTGGGGTGCAATACACCCCATGTGACCACGAAGGGTTAAAAGCATAAAACTTGATGCAAAAAAATATTTTTAAAATCCTGCTTGAAAAAATACAACTAAACGAACCTATATTTAAGCGAAAATAAATTGATATTTCAGAGAACGGTGATGATAATTCTCGTGAACACTGTAAACACCAACTACTTAGGTATCACTGCATTTGCGTATTATAATCGGATAAATGGGCCTTACCTGAGTGAAAGGGTCCATTGTGCACGTAAACGGTACTGTACTAATCCAAACCGACGCTCTGACTTATTCCCGAAATACTCGTAGCAACAAAATCAATTTTGCCCGCTTTATTAAAGAATATCAGCGTTGACGAATCGTCAAAGCAATCTGGGCGCTCCTTTTACATTGCACCACGTTGTAGCTGTGTAATTGCTACAATCCCATGAAGAGCTTCGGTTGGGTCTTAATGCGACGCTTCGTCTATCATGTTTAAATTTGCGAAAGTTATTCCGTGTATTTATGCAGGGACGAAACTAGGTTGCAAGCGCCCCGGAGCAAGGATTCTATTTGGCGCCCCCCCCCCCCCCCCCAACATTTTACCACCTTGTATTGCCCACCTTAGAAGGTTGAGTCCACACTTTCATATAAAAGGCATAATAAACGTGTTTATTAACTGGTTTCAAACATATTGCAGGTACCCTAATTTGTTTGCTGTTTGATAACAAATCAATAAATTTGAAATAGATAAATTTTAATTACTGTTTCATAAAATGTGTATCGCCTTTATTCACAATGGAATAACTTGATATATAAATTTGAATAAAGCCATTGATGTAGGTTTTCCAAAACTATGTCTTTTCTCTATAAAGATTTCTCATTTGGCGCCCCCCGCAAATCGGCGCCTGGGGCAGAAACACCCGCTGCCCCCCCCTAGTTTCGTCACTGTATTTATGTGCCGCGTCTCTTTTCTCACATGAAAGTGTTCACTGCTGTTTCGACGAATATTCGATGTAACATGTAACACATGAATTTTGTAGTGCTCGTCGAACAATTAAGTAGGTATTATCAAGGAGAAAGGTTCCGAAATAAGAGCTGTCACTTTCGGTTTTTCGCACGCGTTTGATTACCATGGCGGTTGCGTTTAAAATTCAACGGTTCGAAATAATTCCCTTGCGTGCAATGCAGGGTCGTGACACTCTTATGGGTGAGCTGTTAGTACTAAATTATTTTCACCCCAATTCGCCCAGCGGCGCTGTACTCAATTTAGTGACAGAATTGCGCGCTAGATGGTGTTGGCAGCGTCATGTTTGTAGTGAATGTGATAAGCTCGTTGATGTATGGGAGAGCGACACCGAGAGCTTATGCCTCTTTAGAAACACGAGGATGAATAAAATGATGGCTGCGGGTATAAGGACACTTTTATTGCGCACTCCTTGGACGTTTGAGGCCTTCTGCCGTTTCTTTCCATGCCCAAAAGTTCTTCTCCTTACAATTAAGTCTTACCAACTACTTATACTAAAATTCTTAATCTAGTGACTAGTACCTAGGAACTTGTTATACTAACTTAACCTAATTAAAACTAGTGGGCGCGTCGAGCATTTCCGACGCTGGTCGCCACTGTTGCGTGGCCGTCTGGATTCCTTGGAACCTTCGTGGGGAATTTGGCAAGGGACGATGCCCGTGGAGTGCTAAGGCACTCTGCTCCTTGAACGCGGATTATTTGAGTGATAAATATAATGAAAATAGTAATAAGAACGTAATGAAACTACTTGAACTTAATAAATTTGTAACTGTAATGAAGGAAAATAAACGATTTTAAACACAATTTCAATCTGAACTGAACTTTTATTAACGCGACTATTCGTAACGGCTTTCCAGGCTCAAGTGACGCTTCCAAAGGTTCATCGCTTTTTCACCTTTTGTTAATTACAAAAATGTTTAGGATTCTAAGAGCCAATCGCAAATTTCTTAATTAACTAGCTGAATTCTTATTCGTTGATTTGACATAACAACAAGCGTTTAACTACCAGGCGCTGGAATTACACACCTAGGAGAAGGAAGGAAGGAGAAGTTCATTTATTTAAACACTCGTTGCCAAGTGGATATCGATCAGTTTTTAATCTTGAAGTCCTCTCATTAAAAGATCTCTAACTATTTTCAAACCCCTCGGGCTTGTGCGAACTTCACCTTGTCTCCCTTTCCTATTAATTCGTGTGATCCGCCTCGAACTTCACACTTCTGGAGTTTAAATTACGCGCCGCTAGACGGGAGTCGCAACACCACAGTACACTCAGCTCAAACGATTGTGGCCGTTCGAGATTCGATTGCATTCGCGCTTACCAGGGTCCGCTTTTTCACATCGCTAACATTCTACAGTATTTCATGAACATGGTGAGGGCACTGCCAAGCCACAGGTTCCCGTCTAGAACACTTCTAATTCATGATGAAACACCACTGTGACGGCATTTGCCAATGATTGTCATAATTATATAAATCTGCGCGATCGGCTCTGTTCACGATGCTGTAGCGTAAATGAGGCCAAAAATAAATGTCAAATGACTTTTATTACAATGAACCTAAAAAAAATCAATAATTTTGAGACTGTAAACGATAAATTTGTAATGTCCAAAATAAATAAATCAATGAATTTATAATGGAGGACACAAATAAATAGAGCGGGATGGCGGGGTAATAAAGAATAGAATGGAAACGAATGTTATATATTTCGTAGAGATGGCAAGGGTTAGGAAACCAGAATACTCAGATGTATAAAGTCTTGTGGTATTTTATTCCTAGCAGTCCTCATAGATTAAAATCATTATTAGTGGAAATGTGTAGATCAAAGAAATACGCATTTACTTCAAAATCTACTATCCGTTATTTTATGTTAACAACGGGAAAATAAACATAACCGAAGCAATGTAAATTAAATTTTGTGACGGGACTGTGCGAATGTGTCTTATATTAGATGACATCACAGTGATGATCATCTTAGATTTTAATCTATGAAGCCTACTACGAATAAAATACCACAAGACTTTCCATTCTTTTCCTTATTATCCGACCACCCCGCTTTATATATTTGTGTTTTCTTATTTACTTTCATTCAAAATTATTATGATTTTATTTGAGGTTCATTGCAATAAAAGTCATTTGACATTTATTCTTGCTGTCATTTACGCTATATGTAGCATAGAGAAGAGAGCCGATCGCACAGATTTATATAATTATGACAATCATAGGCACATGTGCCACAGTGGTGTTTCAACATGAATTGGAAGTGTTCTAGACGGGAACCAGAGGTGTAAGATGCGAAGATTTCCGAATGCAGCGCCGCCTGCGGTGGAGTAAGGAATCTCAGCTTGTGATATCTCCGCTCTATAGAATAATATTCTTTGGTAGTTTCGTGCTATGCAAGATGCGAAGAATTGAAGATTTTCTACTTCAGCGCTCCGCTTGTACATTGTTGGTACTACATTACGCGGGCTTTCTTGGCGGGATACCGTGACGGACATACGCGAACGTAGAGTAACCGTCATTCGTAGTCCTGTGTACAGTGCGTGTGGTCCATCTTTTGAAGACATCAACTAAACAGGTAAGTTTTTTTTTTCATTAATTTATATCCTTTCCTCTTCTTTTTTTTATTTGTCTTTTTCCTCTGTCTGTTTTTCTGGTTTTTATAATGAGTTCTCCTACAGCGAAACGCAAATATAGTTCGAGAACTTTTCTTCGACAATGGTTAGAGCGCGATGATTTTAAACCTTGGCTACAACGCGTTTTTAACGACGACTCCAAATTTCATTGTTCCGCGTGTTGTAAAAATTATATGATTAATAGCGGGTTATCAGAAATTAAAAATCATTTTGGTACAAAATCACACGCCGAGAACGTTTCTAAATTATCCGAACGTAACAGTGCTGCTTTTGATGATTTTGATGTGAGTGATAATCCCGAAAATATTCAGGAGAAGATTCAGATTGCTGAAATTGCTTTGTGCGCTTTTTTTGTCGAGCACAATATTCCATTTCACATTAGTGCTTATTTAATTGGCCTTCTGAAGGTTATATTTCCAGATTCGTATATAGCCAGTAAATTAACCTTGAGCCGCTTAAAATGCAACAAAATTATTACAAACGTGCTTTCTAAAGTAGAAGTAAGTAGAATTATTGAAAGTGCTCGACATCATAAATTTTCTATATTTGTTGACGAAAGCACAGATATTTCTAACGTAAAATGGCTCACTCTTTTAATTAAATACGTAAATTCGGAAACTTCTGCAGCTTTTACAGAATTATTAGAATTATTAAAATTAGACGCCATAGATTGCTCTGCAGAAGGTTTATTTTCAGCATTTGAGAAAGCATTGCACAAAAAGCAAATTCCTGTGCAGAATGTAATTGGACTCACATGTGACAATGCATCAGTGATGATCGGGCGCTTTTCCTCATTTTGTTCAAAACTTAAAACGAGGTGTCCTTCATTAATAACATTCAATTGTATTTGCCATTCCGCGGCATTAGTATCTAGTAAAGCATGTTCAGAAATCCCAAGTTATATTGAAAAATTTATTCGAAATTTAACAGTTTATATTAATATTAGCGCCAAACGGTCGGCGAATTTTGCTAATTTTCAAGAATTTGTTACTAATAATTCAAAAAAAAATTTAAAATTGTGCGATACGCGTTGGCTAGCCATGCACGCTTGCGGAGCACGCATTCTGGAATGTTGGGATTCGTTAAATCTTTTTTTAATTTCGGAAGTATTTGAAAATCAAAAAAACGATACGGCTGATAATCTACTTTGCGATATAAAAAAAATAGAAACAAAAGCTTATCTTTTGTTTCTTAAATATATTTTAAATTATTTCAATTCCTTCAACGCGTTTTTTCAAACCCGCAGGACAGCCGTTCATTTATTCTATTCTAAATCTAGACTTTTGTTTCAAGATTTGTGCAGACATATTTTAAAATCAGAATATTCAACAATAAACGACTCGATGTTTCACATAGATTTTTTTTCCGGTAACAATTTGTTAGACTTGAAGGACATTTGCCTCGGTTTTGAGTGTGAACATTATTTGAAGGATCATGTCGATGATAATACTTTGCCCCAGGAAACGTCTCTTGAAATTAAAAAATTTTGCTTAGCTTCTTACATTAGAGCCATTACCGACATAATAAAACGTTTCCCTTTAAAAGATACATTTTTAGGCAGTTTGCAAGTTTTTGATTCGAAATTAGCACTTTTTGATAGTAATAGAGACTATACTTTGAAAAATTTAATTTACGTTGCACAAAAATTAGGATCTTTTGACCACTTAAAATTAAAAGAAGAATGGAATAAGTTGTATTATACTTTCGACAAAGTGCAATGTCAAGAATTGTCACAGCTGTGCTTTGATGACATATAGGTCCAAATTAATTCTGCGAGTGATAAAGATAACAATCTTCTGTTCCCAGTCTTGAAACAACTCGTGAATGTTGTAATGAGTCTTCCTCACTCAAATGCAGAAGCAGAAAGAATTTTCTCTATTCTGACCGATGTTAAAACTTGTAAAAGAAGTAAACTTAGTCATGATTCTGTAAATTCCATTGCCGTGATTAAAACAGCTTTTACAGCCCGCGGAGAAACTAGTTCTACAATTTCGATTGGCCCAAATCATTTTACATTAATGTCAAGTAATAATTTATATTCGTAGCCATTAGTTTCGTTTTTATTCAAATTTTTAATAATATTTTGGAATTAAATTTGTGTTTGTGGTTTATATTTGCAATCGTTTCGCTTTCTATCTAAACGTTTTTTTCATTCTTGCTTGATATCTATTCATTTAATATTTCTCAACTGATTTTTTCCTCTTTTCAAAGGTGTGACATGCTTAATCACTTAGGGACAAGTTTTTCATCTTTATAATGTTTAATTTTGTTTGACTTTATATATCTTAAAAGTTTCTTCAATAAAATGTCTTTAATATATTATTCAAGTAAAATTCGTAAACTCTTCTCAGAATCTTATATATGTATAAATACTGTTTCTATATGTTCATTACTTCTCATATTTTTGCATTCCTTAATTTTTTGAATATTATTTCATTTCATTTCTTCTCATACCTTATGAACTCTTTTTGAATTCAAGATATTACTTTTAGTCATTCTTTTTGATTTCTCCCCAAGTATATGGAATTTTAAATGAATATTTTTAAAATTGTGTCCCAACTATTGATGCTGCATGAACTTTTCCTTCCTCCCTACTGTGATATTCTGGACAAAGCATGTGACACCATTTTTTCCCTCCCTATGCGTCTCTACCTTGTCGTGGTGGGTGGGCTTACGGTACGCCTTATATTTTCCATATTACCTTATAATTTTTGATAATGTTGTGTGATGCATCATGGGCATGCAATGACTCTCTCAGAGATGTTTTATTCAAGTTATTACAGTTAGATATGTATTTTGTGAAATGCATGGACGTACTTAACTAAAAGATGACGCTCGTTTGCAATTATTTGAACAGTATGTACAAGTATTACATATTATATTAGATTATATTGTAATAATTTTTTTTAGTTACGAAATAGTCCTGGTATGGCTGACATCCACAACAGCAGTAACAGAACAGAAACCGAGCACAATAAATGGTTACGAAAATGCAATGGAAAAGCATAATTGTACAATTTGTAAAAGTAATTTTAAACTTAATAACATTCCGCGGCACTCAAAATCAAAAAATCATATGCGTAAATTATTGAATATTGGAAAAGTGAATTTGCATTTACCTGATTATATATCAAAATGTACCGAAGACAAAAATTTGAAAAAATCACTCAATCGTATAAAAAAAAAGTTCAGCAGATTGTTGATAGTGAAACCTCAAGAATTTGATATATTGGATGCAAATAGCATTAAAAATATGTATGGAATAGTTTTATACGACAAATTATTTGAAACTGATTAGAAATAATTACTTTCATATAACTATACAACGTATTTGCAATGACGTCTATAAAACAAAATATTTTATCAATGCTACAACTCTTTCATTACATTCATTTGTTAGGTACGAAATCGTAATTGGTATTTGTGATATAAACGACGATTGCGTTTCGAACGATACATTGCAACAAATTTTGAAATGTTTATATGGACATAATCTTTTATGGGAAAACGTTGTTGGGTTATTAGCACTAAATAATACGTGTATGTCAGAACAGTTGCGTACAATATACCCGAATCATCCAACGAACATAATGAACATTTGTTTCCAAAAGTCTTGTAAATTACACTACAATGCAGATATTTCTGATTTATTTATTGCACTAAGTGTTGAAAAAGTTTTATATGAAACAGATAGAAAATGTGGATATCCAATTCTTGAATTTGCTTCTAATTTTGAAAAAATTAATTTGAGCTTGCTAGAAATTGAATGGCGACAACTGTATTCTTATTTTGATGACAGTGTAAAAGCGAAATATAAGCGTTTACATTGCGATAAAATGTGGAAAGAAATTTGTTCAAAGAAGAACACAAACAATGATTACGAATTCCCTACATTAAGACAAGTATTACAGATCATTTTCTGCTTTCCTCAATGCACAGGCTGTTAAAAAAGTAATGGTCATCGCTTATAGGGATGAAACTAGACCTTTGGATCGGTGCCATCAGTGAACATTTGTAAAAAAAAAGCGGGCCGCAAAATTGTATACAAAATTGAAAATTAACGTTAATTTTTGTTTACATCAACGTATTCTACTCGACGCGTAGAGAAAAAGTCTGATAGAAACCATGTGCCGGAAATGTACCGTTTCGGAGCTATTAAATTGTTAACATCTCGGTAAATTGAGTGTGTCGTCGCACTCACACCACGTTGCGGTGCGTGAAAAACAAAGTGCAAGACGTTTCGCTTTCTCACTCATTCCCGTTTCCTCTAACTCGCGTTCACGTCTTTCCCTAAAAAATAGATATAGTACATATGTATGTTATAAATGTGATATGTAAAACTGTTCACTTCATAAGCTCTATCGCTTCATCCTATCATACTGTTATTTACTTGTGCATCACATATTGTATATAACTATACATATAGATACATACATGTATAATACATCGAAAAAATTATTGTCAAGCTGATTATCCCATAATTAAACATAATTTATACAAATGACATTACAAAATAATTTAAGAGTATACATACTGTACGTATAAATTTAATAACTTTTAACATACCTTTATATGTACATATTTATTGATTTTTTTGTCTTCTATAGATGTTTAATAAATATAGAAAGGAAGCAAAAAACAACACAGATGTGCATTAATTATTAATTATGTCAATTATTTTATACGAAAATTATAAGAAAATAAATTTTATTCAATTTTAATAAATTGTTCTCTGTAATAATTGTAACTGTACAATTAAGTATCGGTGCCCATAGCGTAAGCTAAAGCGTCTATCGTCAATGTCAACGGTTTATTGCAATTCGGATATTGCAAAATCCTACGTGTATCGTGAACGAAAATCCTTTATGAGTGAAAATAGGGGAAAAATTTATTTAACTTTTTTACTAGTATTTAATTCCCTGTGAGATTCATTTAGAGAATCTTTTTAATTTGTACGAATAACGAATATTTATACTAAATAATACGAAAAATTATAGAACTATAAGAGGTAACTATCATTATTCATGAACCGATTGGGTTAAAAAATTAACCAGATTTAAAGACGAAAATATAAAATCTACATATAAAGTTTTATTAAAATCTATTGAGCCATTTAAACGCAATTGTATTAACTAACATTCGAGATTTTGAAAAAATCTATTTTTTTAATAGTCTCAGTGTGATCAGGACATCCTAAAACGTGTATTTCCGCAATAAAATTTTTTTCGAAATTTTTTTTCGTTACGAGAATATCTGAGTCGGATAGTGAAAATATCCGGTAAGCCAAAATCGCATTATGGTGGCTCGTGCCGCTTGCCAGCGACCAGGGTTGCCGTTTACCGTCCGAGGCCTGTAAGAGTGAAGGAGTCCGTGATAGGTACAGCATGAGTAAGTAAGACGAAAGACCCCCGAACGGCAACCTTGCCGGCACTAGAATCTCAACGTTTCAAGAACGAGAGAGAAAGGCTCATATTCACCGTCCCTCTCAACTCCCGAAATTGTCCGAAGTCATCCGAAGCGCTGGGCTTACATACGCGCGGATCGTGGAGTTGTTTATGTGCATGGTGGGGGAAATTCTCGATACTCCGGCCATTAACTTTAGCATCACTGAATAGAGTACGGACGAATGAAAACTATCAAAACTTCCTCACTCTACCGCAAGCGACGCTGCAGTCGGAAATTTTCGCATCTTACACCTCTGCTCCGGCGGAGCTGAACACCTACAGGGGCGGTGGTAATGTGTGCGTGAATTGACGCCAGCGCGAAGCCAGCACGTGGCGTAAACGCGAAACGAATGTGACGTCACATGCTTTGACGTCACTGCGGTAGACTCCCGGCTCCGTAAAAAGTCAGCTGTGCCGGACTCCGGCGGAGCTGATACAATTTCAGCCGGAGTCCCCAGCACTGCTATTGGTCAGAGGGAAACACCTACAGGGAGCGGTGGTAATGTGTGCGTAAGACGCACGATGGGAGACGAACCGACACCACGGCCAATCAGCGTTGCCGGGACATATGTTGTCGACGCTGGTTGGTCGCGGCGTTACTCGCTTGGCGCTGGCGTCGGTTCGTCTCCAATCGTGCGTCTCACGCACACATTACCACCGCTTCTGTAGGTGTTACCCCTCCATCACGTGACACTGCGATGAATTATGGCGGTAACATTCAAGAGTATAAGGTCTTTTACGTCTCTGTTTCTAATAAAATTAATTGAAATATATGTAAGATTGATGGCAGGTAACAGAAAACACAAAATAATAATGAAAACATTATGTATTTATACACTAATATAATACAACAATAATATAATATATACAATAATATAATATATACAATAATATAATACATACAATAATATAATATATACAATAATATAATATATACATATTTTCTAATTGTTATTATCGGTAGTGCTGTCATTTTCCTCATCCGCCAATAGACATTCTGATACCTGTTCCGGTATTTTCTCATTGTCGTACATACTATTATTAAATACTTCTATCATTTCATCCGTAATTTCGTATACGATTATAATCATAGCAGTGTGCATTTTGGTTTGACATGTCCAGTTTTATTCGGGTTAGCGCAGCTAGTGTTTCTGGGTGTAATCTATTCCTACCTCTAGTTTTGATTTGTGTTACAATGGAAAAAAATCGTTCGACATCAGCATTAGAATGAGGCAATGATAAGCACAACTTGTTGCTTATAGACAAATTAAATTTCTCCAAAGACTGTCTAAAATAGTCATATAATTTTTCCGCTGTAGCTTCGTTAATCCTAATTAAATTTAATAAATCTGTACATACTTTTTCTTTGTCAACGTATCGAATTAGGAAGCAGAGTAGTTTCAAATTTGACACATCCGTGGTTTCGCCAATCAAAACAGAAAAATATTTGCCCTGCATTTTCTTCATAATTTTGTCAATGGACTTATTACGTTCAGGCAGATGGCTTTCATTTTCTTCCCACTTAGTGACATGCGTTTTAGAACATTAGGGTTTTTACATACACTCTGTGTTAATAGAACATAATGGTTGAACGAATTGAACGGTCTATTATGTTCGATTGCAGTAGTGCATACTCTAATCTCTGCCTCTTTTAATTCGTTTGTAAAACTCCTCGTTCCTTCACCAGATAGTACTCTTTGTCCATACTTAATATTGTCCATATGTTTTTGGCTTCCTGCATGCTACTGTAAATTACATCTTTTTGCTTTGATATTTATATCACAAAATGTACATTTTCCCTTGTATGGGTTCTGCGGATTTTGTTGCAACCATGGCTTAAATGCCGGATCCTCCAGCCACTCCGCCACAAATGTTTGTCTCCATGCTTTTTTGCTGTTATCACTGCCTATTTACAAAATACTACATCTTATTCACACAGTATTAAAAAGCAATTCACGAAAATAATCATTGAACAGAGAAACTATGTTACGTTAATAAGTCCATGATTTCAGACATGAATATATTAAAGATGTACCTTACTTGATTCGGTCCCTACATCCATGCCTGTTGCTTCATCCGTACTTGTAGATTCATCTGTACTTTCTACTGCACTATTTGTATATGTCATATTCTTCATATGTTCCTGACTATTTCCATGACGCTGCAAATTAGATTTCATTCCAGTAGGTAATAGTTACATTGCAACATTTACATTTTCCCTTGTACGGATTCTGCGGAACTTGTTGCAGCCACAGTTTAAATTCCGGGTCCTCCAGCCAAAGTAGACAAAATACTCGCTTCTGTGTTTTTCTTTTTCTTGCAGCGGGGATGGTGAAGCTACCTGTTCATAAAATTCGTTTATAATTCTGTGAATTCAGACATGAATATATTAAAGATGTATCTTACTTGAATTGCTACATCCAGCACTGCTGGCATCACTGCCTATGTATAAAATATCCATTATTAGTACATTTCTAATATATCATTACTACAATTCTGTTCATGCAAAAGTATTAAGTAAAGTATTTTTCTTACCTGATTCCTTATTCATTCTGCAGCTTTAAAGGCGTGTGGCGGTGTGGCGTCTACAAAACCATATGAGCAGTAGTACCTGTACGCGCCCGTGGCGCATTTGGCTTGGCTTGGCGTTGGCGTCGGTACATTTGTGACGTCACATTCGTTTCGCGTTTTCGCCACGTGGCTGGCTTCGCGCTGGCGTCAATTCACGCACACATTACCACCGCCCCTGTAGGTGATCAGCTCCGCCGGAGTCCTCCAAACCCTGTACTTTACGCAGGCTACGTACGGTACATACATTTCTACCAGGTAGGTAAGCGCGCCCTCCCCCAGGGTCAAGAAGACGTCGCCAGCGCAAGGTTCATGATTTTATGACTTTCAGCCTCTCCCAAGCTGAGTTTTTACCCTAACGGGACATCGGCAATTATTGCAAGGGAGGACAGAGTTTTAAATGGTTTTACAAGACGTGCAGCTGCCCGTTCGACTAAATTAGGCATGCAGATGTTTAAGGAGAAGTTAAGCTATTTACTATCTTCCTTGTCCCCTATTTCAAAGTTGCTTCAGACCTTCCAGATGTGCCGCTCGCTTCAAATCTTATTATAATATATCTGTCTTTCAATCAAAAGGAATTTGAATTTTGCTCTACATCTAACCTCGATATTTCTATATCTTATAGCTAACTTCACGTAATTCAACCAGCGGAACACGCAACACCTCCATCCATATACAAAAGGTGTTTTCTATAGAAACAGCTTTTCAAACAAAATAAAATATCAATACTAACGTAAGCATACAAAATTGAATAAATACGTACTTTATATAAATGATTATAACTATGCCTCCTCTTCCCGTACCAGCCCCGCGATAAACAAGCTACTCGGTCCACCCATTGTCCCGCAGGAAGCACGAGTTGAAGAATAATAGTTATATCACAACATTTTCAGTAGTAAAATATCATTATTCTATTACTAGGTAATATTAAATTGATTATAATATAACATATAACTAATATCCAGAAGTAATCAAACGTCCTAACCAAACTTATCTAAGTATTCTTATTCAATATAATCCACCCTGCTAACCATCTGCCTGCAGTCTGCCAGCAGATGGACAGCAGGGTCTGCCAGGAGAACGCAGGATCTGCCGGCAGCTGCGGTGCAGCCTACGTCCGCATTCAGCTACGGTTCTGCCGGCAGGCCCTGCCGGGCAGGGTCTGCCGGCAGATCGAGGGCCGATCGACGGCAGATCCTGCCGCCCGCCTGACACATCGAACAGCGCCATCTAAAGGCAACAATTGCCAAACAATTCCCTACACGTGACGTCAGATGGACCTACGCACCAACACAAATGTACAGTTATTGCTTTGTGTATCCCCTCCCTTTCTACTACACGTGAATAATTGATAGACGGGAGAAATGGAGCAGTGGATTCTGCTCACTTAACCTGTGAGCAGATTTTGGAGTTTGTTAAATAAGTTTTCTATTTACATGTTTCAAAAGGTATGTATTTGTCTTTAAAAACATACAATGGTTACAAATACAAAATAACAAAAATGGCACATATAAATCAGCTTTCAATATTTACATATAGAAGTGGTGATTCTAGATGCAAACATAAGTCAATTTTTTTGAGAACGAAGGGCGATATCAGAAACTTTTATACTATATTCTAGACTTATATTTTCGCATAGAATCACCACTTCTTCTTCGCTTGTGTTGAATCTGAAAACAAATACAATATTAGTATAAAATTGAAACGATACTGGGAAAGTACCGATCAATGAGTAATTTATTAAACAGGCGCTGAAAAGTACCGAATGGTGTTCATTGCGAACGTCGAGAGTTAAAAACTTTGCTTCAGTGATGCTGAAGTAAAGTGAGCACTGAAAAGTACTGTTTGGTTGTATACGTTTAAAAATACTGGCGCTGAAAAGTGCCGATTGTTGTTCCTTATGAACGCCGAGGGGCAGTTCCCGTTGTATTCGTTTAAAATGGGCACTGAAAAGTACCGTTTGGTTTCTTCGCCACTGTAAAAGGAGACACATCTCTACTTTTAATGGGCATATTTCTGAAAAATAAAATATTACAAAATGAAATATATAAAATATAAATTGTGACTTTTACTGTCATGACACTAAATGTCGTGATGTTTAATGTTATGTTAAAACGGACCTTCTTCAGGGGTCATCAGCTTCTTCTCCGGGCTGCTGGTCGCTCCAGAAATCGCGGGGCATTCGTACTTCCTGGACTGACGATGCTGGACGACGCTTCCTACAGCGTAGCCTCTCCTTTGCTGCCTTGAGCTCTGCTTGCATCCGCAACTGGAAGTCCGACCGAGTTGGCTTGCGGAACTTTTGGTTTTGAACCACACCGTCTGAAAAAGAAATGTATGCAAAGTACGTTAGCATCAGTGGAACATACAGTAATAGTAGCAATAATTCTACGTAAAAAAATAAAAAGTGCTTATTGTTTCGTACCAAAAATCGCCCTCGCAATGCGGGTGTCATATAAGGATCTGAGTCCTTCGCGGCCAAACCACGTAAATGACGATGTTACGTCGTCCGGCAGTGCTTCCTTGAAGCAGCACTTGACCGCTCCCTTCAAATCATATCCCCCCACGTATTCGAAATACTTTACCTAAACAAAGCGAGTAAAGATTGATGTAAGTATATATTGTTGTGCCGTGACGCCTGGGGGTCGAGATTCTGGGTACGAATCTCGGGGTGCTCCTGGGCGTCCTTCACTATCGTCGTCCACGGGCTCCGAAGATTCGGGTGATTGTGCCGGGACGGGAGGATTCGGTTTAGAACCCGGAGGTAGGAGATCGTTGCAGGTCGAAGAGTTGGAACTCACCGTAAGGTTTAACAAGTTTATTTGATCCCGATCTGGGTGACAATGACACTGTGCCTAGTTTGGCATGAGTCTCGAAAAGTCGGGTGGTGTTCCCGTAACAAAGCTTTATCAAGTCTGCCCTCACAATGCTCGTACATGTTCTTATACCTATCGTCGGGACGAAGCGGGGACCATCGGGGTCTCCGCCTTTGGCCCGGTTTTCCGATATTTCACCATGTGCTGATGGTCGCGGTGCACTTCCGAAATCCCTTGCGTGGCTGTGCCGGATTTCGGCCGTTCGATTGCCGCAATCGGTATGCGCGTGGTGTCGACGACCTTAGGTGTCGGCCCGGGCACAACAATATTATATATATAAAAGTAAATAAAAGAATAATTTCGTTTTCACTTACAACTTTGGAATATGTATCGTCATCGATGTCCTCAAAGCAGTCAACCTCCTGCACCGAGGACAAAGGGAGGACTGCTGGTTTCGTTGGTTGACCAGCATTATGGGTGGCCTGGATAGATTTCTGAATACTCATCAACAGAGTATTCATTCTTCTGCAAACAGAACGGATGGAGACGTTACGTATTAATAAACACGATACACGCGATACTTACACTAGCTCCGCCTCGATCCGATCACGCCCCGTGAGATCTTCCATGCTCCTGCGAACATTAACATTTATAAGAAAATGTCTATATAGCAATATTTTTATAGCAAAAAAAGAAACATGTAAATTTACACATTATCAGGAGGTTGAGTCGGCGCTGTATCATGCTGCGACGGCTGACTGTAGATCACAGTGGCGCGTGCAGACGTTGATGTCCCTGGATCTGCGAATCCTTCCAGGACAGGAACATTGACCGCATCAGTATCCTGAAACACAGAAATATTGGGGCTAACACTGGGAACACCCTGTGTCGATGTTGAACCCTGTTCCTGCAGGACCATCCTCAAATCATGGATGTCCTGATCGATCGTTGGTCTCGGCGCGGTCGTCGTCCTTCGCCGTTTCGGAGTTTCCTCCTCCGAAGAAGTTGTTTGATAACGTGTGGGTTTCGCGACCACACGTTTCTCTCTTTGGCTCATGGCCTGTAAGTAAAAAAAGTACATGTTACAATACTTAACCAAGGCGTGTTAGCTGTTTTTTACATTTTACATGCAATATTTTATGCACCATCTATTCAAGACGAACCTATATAACGTGCTACTCAATAAGTGGAGTATAATTCGACAAAGGCTACAACAGTAGAAAACGTGAAAATGACCCATGCAGAAACATTCGAACCAAACGATAAAATAACTCATCACCAGAGATTAACAAGGATACGTGTAAGTATGGTTTTACTTGTGAAGAGCAGTAGAAAAGAAGAAAATGTAAATATTATAACACGTCGGTTTGGCTTCCACGTCACGTGTTTCTAATATCCATGATACACTTCCATTGCCCTGTGTTACTTCCTCCTAGGCATCTTTTCGTCAACGGTTAGCGCCTTGTTTCGTAGACAACAATATGACACACGTTCAAGGCAATAATATATTATCTCTCCTTCGAACACATTCCTGTTTCTCCCAGTTGCCTCGGGATGTTAGAACACTTGTATCTACGCCACGTAATCCTGTTGTCACATTCGTCGTGGCACCAGGAGAATACATTCATTTCGATCTGGAAACAGAAATTATTAAAAGTCTCCCTAACACTTTGTCGGTATCTTTGGTTAGACAGTTAGAATTAGATTTTCATACCGACGGATGTAGTTTGGACAAATCAGGTTCCATTCATATTTGGCCTGTCCAATGTAGGATTGCAAATATTCCCGATATAAAGCCGATAGTGGTAGGCATCTATAAAGGTCCCCAAAAACCATGCGACCCCAATATTTTCTTTAAGAAATTTATTGCTGACGTCAGGGCCATCATGTCCAACGGAGGCATAAATTTTCATTCTATTAAGTTGCCCGTACGACTGAGGTGTTTCATTGCTGACGCACCAGCTCGAGCATTTGCGTTAAATCATCGTGGGCATATGTCTATCCGTCCTTGTTCCAAATGTACGGTTTCTGGTACCCTGAACGGTAAGCATTACGCTTTCGATGGGATAAACCATTCACCTCGAACCGACGAGGATTACATTAGACGGTTAGACCAGAAGCATCACAAGGAAGGTACAAGCCCATTGTCATCGCTACCGATGGGAATGGTTTCGCAAGTACCTTTCGAGTATATGCATCTTGTATGTTTGGGCGTAGTGAAGAAACTGTTGTCTGCGTGGGTGCATGGAGACTATTCACCTTTCTCAAAATTGCGCCGCGCAGACATTTCTTTACTGTCTGCGAGATTGAATAGTCTTAGCAGATATTGCCCCTCAGACTTTGCTAGACGTCCCAGAGCTATTGAACAATGCTCTAAATATAAAGCCACCGAATTTCGTCAGTTCCTTCTGTATACAGGGCCAGTTATACTGAATCGTGTACTGGAGAAAACCGTATACATGCATTTTTTATTATTACACGCGGCCATACGGGTTTTAGTTTCAGAATCCCCTTCGATCCCACACTTGAGTTTCGCAGAGTTAGCTTTGCAGAAATTTGTTCTTCGTAACGAAGAACTTTATGGCCCAACTTTTAATAGCTATAACGTCCATGGCCTTCTTCATTTAACCAACGATGTCAGACGTCTTGGTAATTTAGATTCATATTCTGCTTTTCCTTATGAAAATGACATGTCCATTTTTAGTAAATTTCTTAGAAAGCCAAGTCTTCCTCTCCAACAATATTCCAATAGGATGAGGGAGAGACAACTTCATGGCACAAATATTCATTGCAATATCGATTCCTCTATTCGCGTATCTAGACCGCTTAGTAACGACACCAATTCTTCTCAATATCGTAAGATAAAGTTCAATGGCATTTCTCTGGGCATAAATGTTCGCGATAATTGTTTCATCTCAGTCGACGGCTCCATCTGCTTAATTTTTAATATTAGCATGTCCTCCGATAACTCCTATAGTTTAGGTATTAAAAAATTTCTAGAGGTCGATGATTTTTATGATCTCAGCATAATGTCTTCGGCTCTTGGCGTATATAAATGCGCTACATTGAGCCAAGACATTTTATATATCTCCCCCGATCAGGTTCGCGCCAAATGTTTTAGAATGCCTTTTCACGGTAATATGCCCACTGGCAATAACAACGATCCCATCCCCTTAGAAACTCGTAGTTATGCCGTTGCCGTTATTACACACAGCGAGAAGCCGTAGTCTTTAAATTCTTCCATCTTTATTATCGTTAGAAGTATCTCGCTGCCAGTCCCTCTCCCTTGTGTAAGCCTCTCGCGTAAGGCAGTCACCATGGTGGTTTTAGTGGGTGCAAGCCCCACATAATCTCACCCCTCCCGCGGGGGTGAGATATCCGTTAGGGATTTCCACCATGTAAAAAAAAAAAAAAAAAGAATTGTTTTCCCTATTTAGTTTCGTCTCCTGTTTTTGGTAAGTTACGACTATTTTCTGGTGAGTGACGTGTTATAATATTTACATTTTCTTCTTTTCTACTGCTCTTCACAAGTAAAACCATACTTACACGTATCCTTGTTAATCTCTGGTGATGAGTTATTTTATCGTTTGGTTCGAATGTTTCTGCATGGGTCATTTTCACGTTTTCTACTGTTGTAGCCTTTGTCGAATTATACTCCACTTATTGAGTAGCACGTTATATAGGTTCGTCTTGAATAGATGGTGCATAAAATATTGCATGTAAAATGTAAAAAACAGCTAACACGCCTTGGTTAAGTATTGTAACATGTACTTTTTTTACTTACAGGCCATGAGCCAAAGAGAGAAACGTGTGGTCGCGAAACCCACACGTTATCAAACAACTTCTTCGGAGGAGGAAACTCCGAAACGGCGAAGGACGACGACCGCGCCGAGACCAACGATCGATCAGGACATCCATGATTTGAGGATGGTCCTGCAGGAACAGGGTTCAACATCGACACAGGGTGTTCCCAGTGTTAGCCCCAATATTTCTGTGTTTCAGGATACTGATGCGGTCAATGTTCCTGTCCTGGAAGGATTCGCAGATCCAGGGACATCAACGTCTGCACGCGCCACTGTGATCTACAGTCAGCCGTCGCAGCATGATACAGCGCCGACTCAACCTCCTGATAATGTGTAAATTTACATGTTTCTTTTTTTGCTATAAAAATATTGCTATATAGACATTTTCTTATAAATGTTAATGTTCGCAGGAGCATGGAAGATCTCACGGGGCGTGATCGGATCGAGGCGGAGCTAGTGTAAGTATCGCGTGTATCGTGTTTATTAATACGTAACGTCTCCATCCGTTCTGTTTGCAGAAGAATGAATACTCTGTTGATGAGTATTCAGAAATCTATCCAGGCCACCCATAATGCTGGTCAACCAACGAAACCAGCAGTCCTCCCTTTGTCCTCGGTGCAGGAGGTTGACTGCTTTGAGGACATCGATGACGATACATATTCCAAATTTGTAAGTGAAAACGAAATTATTCTTTTATTTACTTTTATATATATAATATTGTTGTGCCCGGGCCGACACCTAAGGTCGTCGACACCACGCGCATACCGATTGCGGCAATCGAACGGCCGAAATCCGGCACAGCCACGCAAGGGATTTCGGAAGTGCACCGCGACCATCAGCACATGGTGAAATATCGGAAAACCGGGCCAAAGGCGGAGACCCCGATGGTCCCCGCTTCGTCCCGACGATAGGTATAAGAACATGTACGAGCATTGTGAGGGCAGACTTGATAAAGCTTTGTTACGGGAACACCACCCGACTTTTCGAGACTCATGCCAAACTAGGCACAGTGTCATTGTCACCCAGATCGGGATCAAATAAACTTGTTAAACCTTACGGTGAGTTCCAACTCTTCGACCTGCAACGATCTCCTACCTCCGGGTTCTAAACCGAATCCTCCCGTCCCGGCACAATCACCCGAATCTTCGGAGCCCGTGGACGACGATAGTGAAGGACGCCCAGGAGCACCCCGAGATTCGTACCCAGAATCTCGACCCCCAGGCGTCACGGCACAACAATATATACTTACATCAATCTTTACTCGCTTTGTTTAGGTAAAGTATTTCGAATACGTGGGGGGATATGATTTGAAGGGAGCGGTCAAGTGCTGCTTCAAGGAAGCACTGCCGGACGACGTAACATCGTCATTTACGTGGTTTGGCCGCGAAGGACTCAGATCCTTATATGACACCCGCATTGCGAGGGCGATTTTTGGTACGAAACAATAAGCACTTTTTATTTTTTTACGTAGAATTATTGCTACTATTACTGTATGTTCCACTGATGCTAACGTACTTTGCATACATTTCTTTTTCAGACGGTGTGGTTCAAAACCAAAAGTTCCGCAAGCCAACTCGGTCGGACTTCCAGTTGCGGATGCAAGCAGAGCTCAAGGCAGCAAAGGAGAGGCTACGCTGTAGGAAGCGTCGTCCAGCATCGTCAGTCCAGGAAGTACGAATGCCCCGCGATTTCTGGAGCGACCAGCAGCCCGGAGAAGAAGCTGATGACCCCTGAAGAAGGTCCGTTTTAACATAACATTAAACATCACGACATTTAGTGTCATGACAGTAAAAGTCACAATTTATATTTTATATATTTCATTTTGTAATATTTTATTTTTCAGAAATATGCCCATTAAAAGTAGAGATGTGTCTCCTTTTACAGTGGCGAAGAAACCAAACGGTACTTTTCAGTGCCCATTTTAAACGAATACAACGGGAACTGCCCCTCGGCGTTCATAAGGAACAACAATCGGCACTTTTCAGCGCCAGTATTTTTAAACGTATACAACCAAACAGTACTTTTCAGTGCTCACTTTACTTCAGCATCACTGAAGCAAAGTTTTTAACTCTCGACGTTCGCAATGAACACCATTCGGTACTTTTCAGCGCCTGTTTAATAAATTACTCATTGATCGGTACTTTCCCAGTATCGTTTCAATTTTATACTAATATTGTATTTGTTTTCAGATTCAACACAAGCGAAGAAGAAGTGGTGATTCTATGCGAAAATATAAGTCTAGAATATAGTATAAAAGTTTCTGATATCGCCCTTCGTTCTCAAAAAAATTGACTTATGTTTGCATCTAGAATCACCACTTCTATATGTAAATATTGAAAGCTGATTTATATGTGCCATTTTTGTTATTTTGTATTTGTAACCATTGTATGTTTTTAAAGACAAATACATACCTTTTGAAACATGTAAATAGAAAACTTATTTAACAAACTCCAAAATCTGCTCACAGGTTAAGTGAGCAGAATCCACTGCTCCATTTCTCCCGTCTATCAATTATTCACGTGTAGTAGAAAGGGAGGGGATACACAAAGCAATAACTGTACATTTGTGTTGGTGCGTAGGTCCATCTGACGTCACGTGTAGGGAATTGTTTGGCAATTGTTGCCTTTAGATGGCGCTGTTCGATGTGTCAGGCGGGCGGCAGGATCTGCCGTCGATCGGCCCTCGATCTGCCGGCAGACCCTGCCCGGCAGGGCCTGCCGGCAGAACCGTAGCTGAATGCGGACGTAGGCTGCACCGCAGCTGCCGGCAGATCCTGCGTTCTCCTGGCAGACCCTGCTGTCCATCTGCTGGCAGACTGCAGGCAGATGGTTAGCAGGGTGGATTATATTGAATAAGAATACTTAGATAAGTTTGGTTAGGACGTTTGATTACTTCTGGATATTAGTTATATGTTATATTATAATCAATTTAATATTACCTAGTAATAGAATAATGATATTTTACTACTGAAAATGTTGTGATATAACTATTATTCTTCAACTCGTGCTTCCTGCGGGACAATGGGTGGACCGAGTAGCTTGTTTATCGCGGGGCTGGTACGGGAAGAGGAGGCATAGTTATAATCATTTATATAAAGTACGTATTTATTCAATTTTGTATGCTTACGTTAGTATTGATATTTTATTTTGTTTGAAAAGCTGTTTCTATAGAAAACACCTTTTGTATATGGATGGAGGTGTTGCGTGTTCCGCTGGTTGAATTACGTGAAGTTAGCTATAAGATATAGAAATATCGAGGTTAGATGTAGAGCAAAATTCAAATTCCTTTTGATTGAAAGACAGATATATTATAATAAGATTTGAAGCGAGCGGCACATCTGGAAGGTCTGAAGCAACTTTGAAATAGGGGACAAGGAAGATAGTAAATAGCTTAACTTCTCCTTAAACATCTGCATGCCTAATTTAGTCGAACGGGCAGCTGCACGTCTTGTAAAACCATTTAAAACTCTGTCCTCCCTTGCAATAATTGCCGATGTCCCGTTAGGGTAAAAACTCAGCTTGGGAGAGGCTGAAAGTCATAAAATCATGAACCTTGCGCTGGCGACGTCTTCTTGACCCTGGGGGAGGGCGCGCTTACCTACCTGGTAGAAATGTATGTACCGTACGTAGCCTGCGTAAAGTACAGGGTTTGGAGGACTCCGGCGGAGCTGATCACCTACAGGGGCGGTGGTAATGTGTGCGTGAATTGACGCCAGCGCGAAGCCAGCCACGTGGCGAAAACGCGAAACGAATGTGACGTCACAAATGTACCGACGCCAACGCCAAGCCAAGCCAAATGCGCCACGGGCGCGTACAGGTACTACTGCTCATATGGTTTTGTAGACGCCACACCGCCACACGCCTTTATAGCTGCAGAATGAATAAGGAATCAGGTAAGAAAAATACTTTACTTAATACTTTTGCATGAACAGAATTGTAGTAATGATATATTAGAAATGTACTAATAATGGATATTTTATACATAGGCAGTGATGCCAGCAGTGCTGGATGTAGCAATTCAAGTAAGATACATCTTTAATATATTCATGTCTGAATTCACAGAATTATAAACGAATTTTATGAACAGGTAGCTTCACCATCCCCGCTGCAAGAAAAAGAAAAACACAGAAGCGAGTATTTTGTCTACTTTGGCTGGAGGACCCGGAATTTAAACTGTGGCTGCAACAAGTTCCGCAGAATCCGTACAAGGGAAAATGTAAATGTTGCAATGTAACTATTACCTACTGGAATGAAATCTAATTTGCAGCGTCATGGAAATAGTCAGGAACATATGAAGAATATGACATATACAAATAGTGCAGTAGAAAGTACAGATGAATCTACAAGTACGGATGAAGCAACAGGCATGGATGTAGGGACCGAATCAAGTAAGGTACATCTTTAATATATTCATGTCTGAAATCATGGACTTATTAACGTAACATAGTTTCTCTGTTCAATGATTATTTTCGTGAATTGCTTTTTAATACTGTGTGAATAAGATGTAGTATTTTGTAAATAGGCAGTGATAACAGCAAAAAAGCATGGAGACAAACATTTGTGGCGGAGTGGCTGGAGGATCCGGCATTTAAGCCATGGTTGCAACAAAATCCGCAGAACCCATACAAGGGAAAATGTACATTTTGTGATATAAATATCAAAGCAAAAAGATGTAATTTACAGTAGCATGCAGGAAGCCAAAAACATATGGACAATATTAAGTATGGACAAAGAGTACTATCTGGTGAAGGAACGAGGAGTTTTACAAACGAATTAAAAGAGGCAGAGATTAGAGTATGCACTACTGCAATCGAACATAATAGACCGTTCAATTCGTTCAACCATTATGTTCTATTAACACAGAGTGTATGTAAAAACCCTAATGTTCTAAAACGCATGTCACTAAGTGGGAAGAAAATGAAAGCCATCTGCCTGAACGTAATAAGTCCATTGACAAAATTATGAAGAAAATGCAGGGCAAATATTTTTCTGTTTTGATTGGCGAAACCACGGATGTGTCAAATTTGAAACTACTCTGCTTCCTAATTCGATACGTTGACAAAGAAAAAGTATGTACAGATTTATTAAATTTAATTAGGATTAACGAAGCTACAGCGGAAAAATTATATGACTATTTTAGACAGTCTTTGGAGAAATTTAATTTGTCTATAAGCAACAAGTTGTGCTTATCATTGCCTCATTCTAATGCTGATGTCGAACGAGTTTTTTCACAATAATGCTTTAAATAATCTACGAAAACACGGTGTGCCCGCTCAAGAGAGCCCAATGATTGAGGATGAAGTGCCGTTGACGTAATTCTCTGTATTTTGAATATTTTGCAGAAGTTATTCATTACTTCACTAACAAAATTACTTCCTTGATCAGTTTGAATAACGCGAGGACAGCCAAACCTACTTATAAACTGTTCTGCAAGAGCAACTGCGACAGTGATGGAATCCATAGTTGGTATAGGAATAGCATCAGAGTACTTCGTCAAATTATCCTGCAGAGTCAGCAAATACCGATTACCCTTTTTAGTCACAGGTAACGGTCCCACAATGTCCATTTGTACTTTCTCTAAAGCTCTCTGAGGGGTATCTGTTATCCGCATTGGCTGTTTAGTTTTAGCAGAAAGAATTTTATTTCTTTGACAATTAGCACAAGAACGGACAAAAGTTGAGATATCTTTTCCCATTTGTGTCCAGTAGAAATTTTCCCTTATTCGTTTAAACAACTTAGTCACACCCTGATGGCCACCCGCTATAGACTCATGATATTCTTGAATAATCAAAGCTCTTCTTGATAAAGAGGGGAAAATAATTTCACTTGTGCAAACCGTAATGTTATATTGTGAGTTATTAAATGTTTGTTTTAAAAGATATTCAATAGAATTCCATTTAATTGGTTCAATATTATTGTCACTTTTCGATAAACTAATGGACTTTACATTTAAGGGGGTAGACACGTCACGTGGTCTGGCCGATTTGGCAGGTCGGTATTACAGCAGATTTTTTCTGCACAGAAATGGTAATACCGATAGATCGACGACTGCCCGGTGAACGCGAGAGGGAGCTGTTTGCTATTTCCATATTCTATTCTGAATGTGGAAAGAAATTCTCAGCTGTTGTGTTGTACTTGAAAAAATTTAAACGTAAAGTCTGCTGGTAGTGCCATCGTAGAAAATTCATTGTACATTTTAATTACTTGAAATGTGCTCATGCTATAATATGTTACGTTTGTAGTAAGGAGTTATAAGTGAAAAGACAAAATAGATGTGGGGTTGTCCCCAGAAAATGAAGTTTGTTATATTAGGTTAGACATTTTATTATTAGCGAAACGCTGAAGCAAAACATGAAAGTTATACACTTATTATAAGACAAGTCCCATGCAGAAAGCAGCTATTGAACAAACATTATATATAAAATTGAGTTGGTGCAATAGTGACTTCAGATTGCAATTGCTTATTCGATGGCTTTTCATATGCCCTAATAATGCACTCGCCGGTGCTATTGCGATGTTGTCATCGATTATACAGAAACAGAATTTGTTTATTTTTCATCGCATCAATATGAAAGTGACATCAATGGATTGCTGGCATTCTCCCGATTGATTTGACAGAAAATCAGACTATTTTTAATGAAATGGGCTTTCAATTCTGCAAACAAATATTTTACGTAATTTCCATAATTGTGATCCGAGTTATATCATTTTTGGGGCCAATTTGATCGAGAAAGCATAAGGAACCGATTGACGCGTATATGTATAGTCTTACAGATATGTACAGTCTTCCAATTGTTGAGAAGCCTTTGAGCTCAGATTATCGGGAAAGACCTACCCACCCCACTGTTTTGCTTTCTCGCTGCGAGCGAGGACCTCCGGGCCCTAGTAGACCGCCCATTGACAACCGAGAGCAATAAAACCGACGAGCTAGATCAAATACCCACTACAGAAAAATAAAATGTTCATGTTTTTGATAAGTGTTGATGAAAGTATTACCGATGGATTTTTTAGGATTTTCCGATGAAAATGATGTCAAATTGATGTCATGGAGCAATTCGGTCAATTTTGAGTGAACGTAGAGTGTGTCCTAATCATGTATTCACAAGAAAAAATAGACTGAAATTGCTTCGTGTCTCGACTCATTTTCGTTGACATATACTAATACTCTCGTCAAGGTGTAATGAGAAATATGAACATTTTCGTATTCAGTACTGGATGATTCAAGTCGCCGTTGACCGAGGGTGTCCCGCTGCTGCGCTGTTTCACTCGCGCTCGGTTCACATCGGTCAGTCTCCTTGTCAAGCGGTTCGGGCGAGGGCTCTGATAGGGGTGAATTTATTTGAGAAACAAAAGTCGCGTCATTCATGACACCTACTCGCGAATAGATATACATATGTACGAAAAGATGGTATGCAATTGCCCGATGACTTGAAGCAACATTTCAATTGGTAAATACATGAAACTCTGGGATCAGGAATTCCGAACCAAGTGGGGCATATATAAGAACCGGCGAAATTCAACAATAGTTCGTCGTCTAAATTTTACAATTAAAGTATTTATTTGACGTAAATATAAAATTTGTCAGCAAAGTCTTCCTGGATTTGAGTTCTGTAGAAGACTGATTTTCCTTCGCCATGGAAAGTCCCCTCTTGTACTTTTCGCTGGCAATCATGCGACTCGCTAATATAAGTTTCATGGGATTCGACGCTCGAATCCAGTTAGGCCATACAATGTTACGCACTAAGCAGTGACAAATCGTCAGTTCTGCATTTCTAATCAGATCTTTGCGAAAGTGACGTCAATCGATTCCTCATATTTTCTCGATCAAATTGGCCCCAAAAATGATATAATTCGGACCATAATTAAGGAAATTACGTGAAAAATTTGTTTGCAGAAGTGAAAACCCGTTTTGTTGAAAATAGTCCGATTTTAATTATTTTCTGTCAATTTAACCGGGAGAATGGCAGGAATCCAGTGGTATCACTTTCACATTGATACGATGAAATATAAACAAATTCTGTTTCTGTATAATCGATGACACATCGCCGTGCAACGGCGGGCTCGCGCTGCTCGGGCGACAAAGGTCGTCGTCTGTTATTCGAGCTTCTAAGATCGTATTCAGATACAATATTGGCCGGTGAGTTTCGTGAGGAGTATTCTCCCACCATACTGCTGCCCTGCCTCGGTACTCCTTTTCTCAACGTTTTCTGACTCGCTCTCGTTCCATCTCGCTCTCGCCTACGCAGAACAAGAGTGAGTCAGAAGTGGTGGGGATTGCGCCAAGCTCCTGACGTGTAGTCCAACCGAGTTCTGAGCGTAGAAATACATACATCAAAATAGGTGTGCGTTAGCTCTGAAAAAATTCAGAAGTTTTATTGTCAGAACATTGATTCTTTCTCGATAGCATTATCTCGTATTGGGGCTGTACTTCTGAAAGGAACGGGTGGCCGATCGAGATGAGGTGTTGGGGGAGGGGGAGGGAGGGGATGTGAACCCTAAATCTAAAATTGCAGCTTCGGGTATTTATTAGTTTCCGAAATATTAATAAAAAATTGTTAATGTAAAGAATATTCTGGATCGTCGATGCTAACTATCCTGAGTCATACACACGAATGCCTCTCGTTCCTTTTACGCGCCCCGAACCCTCGCCGAGGCCCCTGACGTCATCGGCATTCATCGAGAATCCAAGTTACATTGTATATGTATCTTACGTGTCCTACTGGGCCTTGCGTCTTCGACGACGGCGAGCCATGCCCAGTGTGATTTTCAATATTCCCGTATTGGGCGTTATGACTTCCTTACATTAATTTTTTTGGGAATTTTTTTTTGGATGTTGGTGCAGGCCTTCCTATCCGGGAGCCCTTCCGTCCCCCTATTTTCTATTTTTGAAATTTTGTAACTACAGTCTCGTTTTTGGCATCGCCGAACTTACATTGTTCGCTGTCGTGCTTTCCGCGCCCCACACACTGATCTAGCCCCAACCAGTGGCCGATCGAGATGAAACTTGGTGGGTATTATGAGAGGTGTGGACAGACCCCAAATATAAAATGTTACCTTCGGCAATTAATGCGTTCAAAAGATACAGAAGTAAATGTGCATAAAAGGTACACATTACCGATTTTTTAGAATCACTTTACCACGGCCCCCCCCTTTTAACAATATTTCGGTTTACTTATACCGACACATTCCACTTTCCAACTTGTCCCGGGTATTAGTATTGGTTGGGGTTAGACTAGTGTGGGGGGCTCGCGCCAGCTCGCGGGCGCGTAAAGCGTGGTAGCGAACCGATGTGAGTTTGGCGATGCTAAGAATAAGATTATGGTTACAAAATTTCAAAAGTAAAAAATGGGGACCGGAGGGTTCCCGTGTAGGGGGGCATACACCAACGTCCAGAAAAAATTTCAAAAAAAAAATTAACAATTTTTTATTAATATTTCGGAAACTAATAAATACCCGAAGCTACAATTTTAGATTTAGGGTTCACACCCCCTTCCCACCCCTCCCCCAAACCTCATCTAGATCGGTCACCGGTTCCTTTCGGAAGTATGTCCCGTATTGGTCTACGCATAGCTTCGTAACATACTATTACGCTAAGAATAAATAACAGCCACTCGGCTACGTTCAGACAGAGCCGAGCAGCATTCCCGTTACCCCACCATAGCCTTCGGGGGCCCAGCAACTCCAACTGACAAATCCACGATCGTCAGATGGTGATGCCTGATTTCTCCTCGATTGCTGTTGGCGAAAACGAATCGACCAGCCAATATATTTGAATACGACCTTAGGATAAAGATATAATGAAAGACGAAAAATTATTCGGAGTCCAAGATACTGGAAGCTATATAGCATTTTAGATTTAGGGTACACACCCCTCCCCCAAACCTCGTATCGATCGGCCACTGGGGCCATTCGGAAATATATTCTTTTATTTAAATAATGCCCATCTCTGCATAGGACCGTAAAGAATTACAAAAAAATCAGGGAGTCAACTGTTGACCGGTTTGGAGGCTTTTCCTTGTTATATGTTTTATTGAATTCAATAGTCAGAAGAATAATAATAAGCGTAATAATTGCAAATAATTGCTGTAACTTCCACATTCTGAATATATGATATCAGTAAATCAATATTTCCAGTATTAGTAAAAAAGTTCCAATCTCTCTTTTTTATTTTAAATAATGTGGTCTATATATAATTATATAATTATATATAATTATAACATAAATTCGACAGCGATTTCAAGGAATGTATGTGTCACGGTGAAAGCTTTAGTAAATGTATTCATTCCCAGCAGTTCCTAGTCAATGTGTGCCTAAAATGCATGTAACCTAACCTACAATCGTCCGAAAATGCAAGCATTGACTGCATCACGCTTTTACTGTGGCTCGTGTATCCAGCTAACGCTTCAGTTTTGCTATGATTCCACGTTGGCAGTCCTCCCGAGTAGGCGCCATCTCGTATCCACTAGCTCAACTAAATTTGTCACGTGACTTGCTCTGTATTATCGCCAATATGGCGGAACTCGTATTTGGGAATGCAATCACGGGCTGACGTTGTTTGTCCTTACATGAGCAAATTTTGGGCTGAGTGAGGTCTCATTCGAAAGAGGAAGGTTCAATGCAGCCCGCTCTGCTCATCGTTTGAGTCAGAAAACTCTTTTAGAGACCTACAAATACATGGAATCTGCGAGTGCATTTTGTCGATTTTTTCTCTACTTTGGACACTCGTATTATTACATATCAACACAATCTCTTTGAACCATGAGCAGAGCGGGCTGCATTGAACCTTCATCTTTCGAATGAGCCCTCGCCCAGCCCAAAATTTGCTCGTATAAGGACAAACAACGTCAGCGCGCAAACCCATGTTTCGGGCCAGATTGTGTCGGTATACAGAGCGCTGCATTACCCGTGTCTACCCCCTTAAGGATTCCATTAAATTTTTTAGGGATGACAACGAGGACGCAAGATGTCTAAAGTTCTGTTGTTCAACAGAGCTTACTTTAGAGAATAAATGAAAAATATGTTGCGTTCCACCAGGAAAAACCATTGCCTCACCCACATGGACATTATACGCTTGTATTTGATCAATGGAGAATTTTCTTTGTGTTAACAAATCCTTACTGACTTGTGAAGAAACTTGGAAATCAGTGGAGAAGAAATGAAGAAGATTGTCTTTCCGCATATAGAGATGGTCCTTGCAATAAATAATATTTGGAAACGGGCAAGGATGGGATGCTTGTACAGATGGAACTAAATTTGTCAGAAAAGTTTTGAATTTATCATGGGTATACGGGTCATTTTCAAAGACATTTTCTACGGAGGATCGTGTCCATTTTTTTACCTGATTCTGTCATACCTGAAGCAGCCAGCTCACCCAGACTCCGCCACAACCTCATTCGGGAGATACTAGACGTCGCAGAGCCTGTACCACGATATGAGTTGGGAAAAGGGACCGACTGTTGAGCCTCCGCTTCGACACGAATCAAGGGTTCTTTGTTACCAATTTCTGGTAGAGCGCAGATACCCTGAGATACAGGGACACCGTCTACCGGTGCCTGTGGCGGGGTGCCTTCAAAGTCGGCCTTTCCGATGTCCGACAGACTCCCGAATAGAGGCATGTCCTCAGTACCTCCGCGGAGCGATCCTCCTCTCATTACGTTAACATTACATTCTTTAGGAGATTCTCCTCCTTCCGGGATTGATTTATTTGAGGGGACTGACTCTTCCTCATCCGCTGTATAATACTCGTCACTACCAATCGAGTCCGAATCCGAATGATTTGTTTTGTTATTGATCTCGTTATACCCACTACTACAGTCTCTATTTACAAGGAAAATTCCTGCTACTAAACGTTCATTTTTATCTCCCGTAGAACCGTCAACGTCAATATCCCCGACCTCCTTAGAGATTGCAATTGGCAAATCGTCGGCGCCTACGACAACCCCTTGCAAACGCTTTGGAGGGGAGGCGTCCGTACTTTCAGTCTCTGTATGAGTAGTCAAGCATTTGGTTGGAAAAGGAAGGATATTTTGAGATTCGACTAGAACAGGTGGATTCCGGGATAATGCATCTGCATTTGAATTTATTTTACCAGGTTTGTATACCATCTCATAATCGTACTCGTTCAATCTAATTCGCCATCTCATGAGACGGGAAGTGGGATCTTTCACGTTATGCAACCAAATCAGCGGTCGATGATCAGTTACTAAAATGAATTTTTGGCCATACAAGTACGGTCGAAAATGTTCGATCGCAAATATAACTGCCAATAATTCTTTTTCAATGGTTGAATAATTACTTTCAGCGTTATTAAGGATCCGAGATGCATATGCAATTGGGAGATCTTTCCCGATCTGACCCTGACTCAATACGGCTCCTACTGCATAGTTAGAAGCATCAGTTGTTACGAGGAATTGCTGCTGAAAGTTAGGAAATTTGAGCAATGGCTCCGAACGAATAATATCACGTAAACTTTCGAAAGCGAATTGGACATCCTTACTCCAGAGAAAAGGTACTTCTGCTTTTAATAATCGTGTCAGAGGTTTAGCAATTTTTGCCATATGAGGGATAAAACGTCGATAATAACCAACTAAACCCAGAAACTGTTTAACATTCTTCCTGGTTTTTGGAATAGGAAATGACTTCACAGCCATGATCTTCCCAGGATCTGGTTTCACCCCCTTGGCAGAGATAACGTGACCCAAATAAGCAACTTCTCGTCGCAAGAATCGACATTTCTCAGGTTGTAATGTCAAACCAGCATTCTGCAACCGAGCCAAGAGAATTCTCAATTTCCGAGAATGCTCCTCTAAAGAATCAGCATATATGACGATGTCGTCCATATATACAAAAAGCTCGACTCCCTGTAAACCAACCAGAACCAAATCCATGCACCTCTGAAAGGTGGCTGGAGCATTTTTGAGACCGAAGGGCATCTTATTAAATTCATAGTGCCCATTTACGGTTGAAAAAGCAGTCTTGGACTTAGAGTCAGGATGTACGGGAATCTGATGGAAGCCAGAAGCAAGATCGAGGGTACTAAAATACTTAGCGGCTCCTAATTGATCCAAAATATCTATAATATTAGGTATGGGATACGCATCATTGATTGTCTTCTCATTTAGTTTGCGATAGTCTATCACCATGCGCCAGCGAGGTTTACCATCTGGACCAGGTTTTTTAGGGACAACCCAAACAGGTGAATTATAAGGAGAAGCAGATGGCTGAATTATCTTATTCTCAAGCAGTGAGTCTATCTGCTTTTTTAATTTGCTCTTTGTGAACTAGCGGAAACCGATACTGTTTCGTATTTATAGGTATTTCATCTGTAGTCACTATTTTGTGTTGGATTTTAGTAGTAGAATTTAATTGATCTGAAGGCAAATAAAATTGATATGGGAATTCCTTCACGATTTCTAAAATACTAACCTGCTCAGAATCACTCAAATCCTGCATATCGAGAAACTTTGTCAACTGAACGAGCCTAGCAGCGTCAGCCTTGGACCGCTCCTGATTTGGATTTCCCGTCCGAGCTGAATGTGGAGAAGGAGGAATTTCAATAAACTCCTCTAATTCGACGGGGGGTATCGAAAGAGTCACGCTATCGTGATTAGTATTAATAGCGAATATCCTAACCAATCCATTCTCCTGCGAGACCAACACCTCACCTATATAAACACCCGGCTGTGTATCCAATCTCCTTATGTGACCTTCCTGTCTTTCAATGTTCATAACAGGGACAGTTATAAGAGTTTTCATGCGAGGTGGTAAACTAACTGAAACCCCTGTACGAAGAGGTAGTTCCTGCCCCCCAACCCGGAGACTATTTGGTATAATGTCTTTAAATGTTAATACCGCTTGTTGTTGCTTCAAAAATGGAATACCCAAAATTCCTATTCCCGAAATCGGAAAGTCATCGTTGACAATTTGGAATTTAACGCCAATACCGAAAATTTCTATAATTACTTCACCGAAAGTGTTAAGACCCCCTTGATCGATACCGACTATATTATAAATAACATCAGTCACCAATAAGCCAGAAATAATACCTTTAGGGGAGAGCGGGGACAAACGTAACACTTTTTACATTTGGCTAAGCTGCCAATTACCTCTTACAGATATAAAAACGAAAATTATACCTTAAGATAGTGTGTTTCTTGGTCTATCATTTGACCACAAATTTAGCCTTCCACGATAAGTAGTCAAAGAGTTATGGCAATTTTCCGCAGTGACTGTCAGTGTTACTTTTGTCCTGCACGGGTAGGACGAAAGTAACATACCTACCATGGGAACGAAAGTAATACTAATTATTTTGAATACAATTCAGTAAAAACACTTCTTCCAAAGCAAAATAGGATTTTTATTTTCAGAAACGATAGAAACAAACATTTAAATGAACATATTTTAAGTAGGTAACGTTTAAAAAGCATAACCAGCTTCTAACATTTCTCTGATACTATGTATTTTATTTAAGGGGGGAAGCCACTGTGAAAATTTTTTTTTTCCTATTTTTTTTTTTTTGCATTTTCTTAATGCTTGGGGTTTCAAGATTATACCTGCACAGTTTCAAAGTGGATTTCGAAAAATTCTCGGAGCTACGGCAGGTTTTGTATAGGTAGTACAGCGCTCGGATCCGAGTGCCCGCGCGGGTGGCTTGGAATCGATCGCCCGGATAGTTTATGTCCAAGAATCCAAATGTAATAAGAGGGATTATATGTTTATATATTGTTTAGATGTATACTTCTGCTATCTTTGAGTTGCAAAGTGTTTTATTTTCATCTAGCAATTTCTAAAAGAATGTTCCGCCTGGAAATGTCAGAGTTTATTGTAAAGGGTCCGAGTCTTGCTTTCCTTGCGCCCGATAGCCCCCGGGGTGTTGGAAATTTCCCGGATAATAAAGGCAATAAATACGCGATGCGCGAGGGGGTGGGAAATTCCCTAATTACTGGAATTGGGAAAAACGCGGTTTATTGTTTTACTATCCGTCCGCTTCCGCGAAGTAGGGATTCTACCGCTCAATCAGTCAGAAAGAAATACCAGTAAGAGTCAGAACAAATTCTCAGTAAGCATTAGTTAAAGCAAGGTGAAATATGGATCGTAAAGGCATACGAAACCAGAAACATACATCGGATGGCAAAAAAAGGAATCGACCTCCAAATCGGTTTGAAATGGAGAATAGTGTTGAGAATAGGAGTACATCTGCAAAGAAGTTGAAAGCATGTCATACCGACGTGATTATTGATCAGTCAATTAGTTATAGAATATTGAACATTTTTACTTTTTTATCCGCTGTATGTGAACATGTGAGCTGTAAAACGTGCGGAGGTGACATTAAGTTCGAGGAATCAAGCACACGTGGACTTGGATTCAAATTGGGTTTAATGTGTGCAAATTGTGACGCCAAATATATCGATTCGTGTCCATTAATTCGTAATGCTTACGAAATAAATACCAGATTTATATTCGCGATGCGTCTATTGGGAGTTGGCCTTCAAGGAGCTGAAAAGTTTTGTGCTTTTATGGATTTACCAAGACCTGTATTCCATTCGTTTTATGATAGTGTCGTTAAGCGTATTCGCGATGCAGCGAAAACCGTGTGCGATTACTCACTATATAGAAGTGGGAAAGAGGAAATGGAAAAAACTGCAGAAGCAGAAAATGTTGCAGAACCGACAGGACTTACTGTTTCCGGCGACGGAAGTTGGAAAAAAAGAGGATTCAGTTTGCTTTTCGGAATAGCGAGTCTTATTGGATATTATACAAATAAAGTTCTCGACGTGATTATAAAATCCTCTTACTGCAGAGCATGTGTTTATTGGGAGAAGAAAAACAATAGTGCAGAATATGAAGAATGGTTAGAGTCGCACCAAGCAGAGTGCTCTGCAAACCATAAAGGCTCCGCAGGTAAAATGGAAGTGGATGGAATTTGCGATATGTTTAAAAGATCTGAGACGCTTCACAATAAATATATAAACTACATTGGAGATGGCGACAGTCGGACATATAAAGGAATTATAGAATCGTACGATTCAAATGTAAAAAAGAAAGAATGCATCAATCATGTGCAGAAAAGAATGGGCGCAAGACTTCGTGTGTGCAAGAAAAATAATAAAGGACTCGGGGGCAGAGGTAAGCTTACAGGAAAACTCATCGACGAGTTGAGTGCTTACTATGGGCTAGCAATTCGTAGAAATGCCAATTCTGTGGATGATATGTATAAAGCAGTGTGGGCCACTTTATACCATAAGACCTCAACAGATAAATCGCCGAAACATCACTACTGCCCGGAGGGCGCGGATTCTTGGTGCACGTGGCAGAAATCGAAGGCCAACAATAATTTGGATCAATACATACATAAGACGCCATTGCATAAGGATGTTGTTGTTGCCATCACCCCTATTTATGAAGACTTAAGTGACAAAGAACTATTAAAAAAATGTTTAGGTGGATTCACTCAGAATAATAACGAGAGCTTCAACGCTCTCGTTTGGAAGTTCGCACCTAAAACACTATCAAGTGAGGCCGTCATAGTACATTTAGCTGCTTATTTGGCCACAATTCTCTTCAATGATGGTCATACTGGTCTCCTACGGATATTGGAACATCTGAATGTTAAAATTGGACCAACAGCCGCTGCGTACCGAGACAAGCAGGACGCGTTACGTATATCTGCTGCCGACCGAAAAGCGCAAGCAGCGACATATGAAGGTCGATTACGACGAAGATGTGGCTTAAACGAGGAGGAAGATAATGCAGCTGATTTACATGATCTATTTTATGGCCCTGGAGTGGATGCACTTTAGTAAATTGAAAAATTCCGATGTTACTTCCCAAATAACTGCTGTCAAAACTTTAAACGCGATTATCTCGAAACTACATTTTTCAAACTGGATGCATTGATAACTCAGTCAATTTTTATCGGATTCACTTGAAATTTTCGGGGAATATTCGTAATACAATTATCTTCAGTTGCACGTACCAGTTTTTTGATCGAATAATTCATTCAACAGTAACATTGAAAAAACATGTTGATTTTTGATACATTTTGGTCAAGATTTCTTCTTAAGTACGCCATTTCTTCAAAAATTAATATTTTTTTAAACCCGTACGTGCAACTAAAGCTATTGAAATATACTTTAAGAAACCGTTCGAAATTTTAAATTCGGATCAATTGTTGGAAAGTTATACGTGCATCCGTTTTGTATTTTTTTTGTGCAGAGCCTAACGTTATCGTATGCTGTGGCCATACTATCGAAAAAAATTTCAATCACAAAGCATAAAATATTAGTTAAAGATATGTATTTTCAGTTGGTAATAAAGATTTTTCGTAGAAAGTTACATTTCATTATAAAAGAATGTCTTGAAAATAGCCTTTATTTTCGTCCGTCACAGTGGCTTCCCCCCTTAATATGGAATCTCGTGTAATGGCCCCAAAAGTAACTAATATTTATGATTTTTTTTAAAAAACTATTGTTAATATTGGATTTAACTTCTTCCCGTAATGAGGTGTTACTTTTGTCCCCAGCCATGTTTTTCAGCATAGAACTGTTATAACGTACAAACTATACAAGATTTATTGAAATCAAATACAGGAACTAATAAAGACATTATCTAAGAACGCTGTAACAAATAATTGGATCAATGTCTATAGTTTAGCTACGAATATTAACAAAAAAACCAACAGAGGAGACACTTATCTGAATGATCGAAATAACGAAATCAGCTCGCTCACGATATACGAATCGTCGTATTGCTCAGCGTCAGTCCGTGGAATAAAAGAAACATTAAACACGCCTAACTATGTAAAGCAAACGTTTTGGAAACTTTTGTGGAAGGCGGGAGAAGGCGTGTTACTTTCATGACGCCGTTACGTTTGTCCCCGCTCTTCCCTACGTTTAATTAGATTAAGCTGAGAGCCAGTGTCAATTAGGAAATGACCAATTTCCTCGTGGAATGAATTGTGCGACAACTCTAAAATAGGCAGTCGACCAACACCTTTTACGTCAAAGTGGAAGCATGTTTGTCGATCTGAGGACGCGCAATTAAGGGTTCGCTCTGCGTCGCGTTTCCCCGCGGAGCCCCTTTTGAGTTTAAATGCTGTGACTTGGGTATAATAGCTTCACGGTGTATCTTAGGATTTTCCCCATTCTGTTTTTTGAAACAACGAGACTCTGTATGCCCTGTCTTTCTACAAAATCTATATCTTAACCTATCCGGAGCTGATGAATTTTGAACATTCCCTTTTAACCGAGGACAATTTTTTCGGTAATGACCCTCCTGTTTACAATTGAAACATTGGGAGCTAGCAGTATCGGTAGTGACTACCTTAACGTCGCGAAGTATAGCCGTAGATGAAATTTGTTTAATTGATTCATTAGTTCCTACCTCTAATCTACTGGCTTGATTAATATTAGCTTCTAACTTATTTATACGTTTGTCTAACATTTGAACTCGCACGACTTCATTTCGTAGACCTTCTATAAAGGCACTAACAGTCTCCCGTTCGAATGAACCTAAATTGCCGGCAAGTTCTTCGGGAATAGATTTTGCCCTAATGGCCTCTATACCTTGCGAAAGGATTTCGGAAACACGTGCTCCGTAAATCCTAATAGTTTCATTCTGTGCTTGACTCACCCCTTTTAATTCCTTGCGGATGCGGTTAACATCAAAAGTTTGTTCAAAAACTGTTTTTAGCAACTTAATAAATTCCTCTAATGTATTCGGAGTCAAATGATTTTTTATTAATGATTTTGCATAGCCCTTGATTTTATATCTCATTATCGTCAGAAGATTTACACGATCTGTTGGCCTAACCTTTGGATAAATATCCCGACATTCGTTTATGAAGTCTGTTAAAGAACAGGATTTCCCATCAAAACAGGGAATCAAATCTGTCGCAATTTTTAGTGGCATAGAATCCAACCGAACAATACTGGGCAGGCTCACAATATTGGCCGCGCTGGAACAGGGCATTTCTCTTGTTTCTAAAACAGGTATTGGAGTGCTAGCGCGTAGAAGACTCAAATTATCGAAACGAGTCATATCAGAAGGAGACTGTGCTCGAGGTGTCTCTATCAATAAATTTTCGATTTCAAACTCTTGAATACTTTCTGAGTTTGTCTTCTCCCTCCAGCGTTTCCTCATAGCATTCCGGCTACGCCACATTTTGTCTGAATTATAATTGAACTCTAAATATATATATATCGGCTAAAATACTATTCCTAGGCCTTAATATACTCGCAACAGAAAGTTACAATACGTCCTATATATATATATATATATTTTTTAAGCTGTATATATATATATATATATATATATACAGCTTAAAAAATACTTATTCGCTGTCCTCAACAACAATGATCAGTCCAATCATCCGTTCGCTTCCTAGAGGCTTCGAAGAGTGGTCCACGAAGTCCAAGTCCAGTTGACTTTCCGCCAAAATAATGGAACAGCAACTTCAGTACATGTGTTTTCAGGGTAGTGTGCACGGCCACTGAAAACACCCGCCTCCGGCATTCACCCTTTGCTCCCTGGGAAAACCGTGCCAAAACCAGAGAGAGAGAGAGGTGTACTTCTTTAGTCGCCAACAGTTCTGTTTTCGCGAAACGGATTTTGATCACTGAATTCACAGCTAATTTAAATTAAGCGTCTTTTCGCGCACAGTTATAAAGTTCCGTGTTCAAACACGATAGTCTATTTCAAAGCGCACCCGCGAACCGGCAAAGTCAAATGTCCGTAAACTTGAATTCACTGTTCCAGCCCACACTTTTAATCGCGTCAATGATTTTATTAAAATATCTATTAAGATATCCCACCGCTGTCACCAATTTTGTTGCGCGATTTCGTGTGGTGATTTACTAAAGACTGTGGGTCCGTGCCCGTGGAGCGCTGAAAGCACTCAGCTCGCGAGTTGGCGCGGGAATTTCAATAAATGAACTCTGATATTCTGAGAAAAATACTGTATATTGTTACAGGGTTGTCCTGCTGACAGGATAGATCTAACTTCTTACAAATAAACTCCTCGCTTGTCACCTCCGGGCGCCCTACTCCTTTAATTTCGGTGTCTTCTTCCGACTCCCTCCTCGGGTCCCTTCGCCCAATCAAGATGATGTTGTCCCTCATGGTTCGTCAGTGGGTTGTCCTTCAGCCATCTCTCCATCCTTGGCCCTTCCTTCGCGCTTCCCTCCACTCTCGGGTGATGGTGGGAGCAGGCTTTGCGATTACATACTTTACGCAGGCTACGTACGGTACATACATTTCTACCAGGTAGGTAAGCGCGCCCTCCCCCAGGGTCAAGAAGACGTCGCCAGCGCAAGGTTTATGATTTTATGACTTTCAGCCTCTCCCAAGCTGAGTTTTTACCCTAACGGGACATTGGCAATTATTGCAAGGGAGGACAGAGTTTTAAATGGTTTTACAAGACGTACAGCTGCCCGTTCGACTAAATTAGGCACGCAGATGTTTAAGGAGAAGTTAAGCTATTTACTATCTTCCTTGTCCCCTATTTCAAACTTGCTTAAGACCTTCCAGATGTGCCGCTCGCTTCAAATCTTATTATAATATATCTGTCTTTCAATCAAAAGGAATTTGAATTTCGCTCTACATCTAACCTCGATATTTCTATATCTTATAGCTAACTTCACGCAATTCAACCAGCGGAATACGCAACAATGGGAAGTGCCCACCCCTGGCCACAGTACTCTCCCCCGAGTGGGTTAATGTATCTTAACTCACGAATCTCAGTCTTTTGTTTGTGTAAGTCTTTGGAGTATCTTTGGCTACGTTATTCTGGGTGGCATCGACGAAAGCCGGTTTTAACCTCTCCACAGAGATGTTGACCTCTCTACCTTTATAATTAATTTTAAAAATGTGGTCTGTAATGCGTTCCAGTACCTCGAACGGACCCTCGTATGGCGCCTCAAGTGGTTTCTTAACAGCGTCAATTCGAACAAATACATGAGAACATGTGTACAGTGTCTTATGTGTGAATGTTTTTGGAGTACTATGGTGTGCCGTTGGGCTAGGCTTTACTTGTCTTATGTGTTGTCGGTACTTTTCCAAAAATATCTGCGGGTCGATTTCTTCGTCCGCACTGATGAAAAATTCTCCAGGTAACCTAATGGCAGCGCCATACAACATTTCAGCGGCAGATGCTTTTATGTCTTTCTTGTATCTGGCTCGGAGTCCCAGCAAAACAGTTGGAAGAATTTCAACCCAATTTTTGTTTTCGTGGCACATTATGGCTGATTTTAAAGACCTATGCCACCTCTCGAGCATGCCATTTGATTGAGGGTGGTATGTTGTTGTTCGCATTTTGTTACAACCTATTAACTTTGTCAATGTCTGGAATAACTGCGATTCAAACTGTGTGCCTTGGTCTGTTGTTATTGTTGCTGGGGCTCCGTACCTCGCAATCCAATTTGTGTACAAAGCTGTTGCCACTTGGTCTGCGGAACAGTCTGTAAGTGGCACTGCCTCCGGCCACCTGGAGAACCTGTCTATAATGGTTAAACAATATCTGTAATTATTAATTATCGGCAATGGCTCAACTAGATCCATATGTATGTGCTCGAATCGACCCCTTGGTACCTCTATTTTTTCAGGTGCCAGCTTACTGTGACGATGAACCTTACTTAATTGACATGGAATGCATGTGTGTGACCACTCGGCTATATCTCTGTTCATCAAAGGCCAGACGAAATTGTTTCCTATTAATTTCCCAGTTATTCTCCCACTATAATGCGACAAGTTATGTACATTGTTAAAAAAATTTCTTCTAAAATTCTGTGGTACGTAAGGCCTGATGTTATTTTTAATGATGTCTCCGTACAAGTATTTGTCTGAACTGTCCAAAAATATTCTCTGTAAGTTCCACTTGTTGGAATTTTCTGATAAAATCTTTGCCAGTTCTTGGTCTTTTGCTTGTGCCTGCATTAATTCTTCTCTCGAAACAATGACAGGCATTTCTATGGTCTGCAGTCTGGAAAATGCATCAGCCACCACATTCTCTTCACCGTCCACGTAGACCATTTTGGTGGTGAACTGGCTGATGTAATCCAGCTGCCTGGCCTGTCGTGGGCTGGCCTTGTCGACTCTTTGTTGAAATGCATATATCAACGGTTTATGATCCGTTTGTATTTGTAATTTCCTGCCCTCCACAAAATGCCTGAAAAATCTAAGACTCTTGTACATGGCCAACAACTCCCTATCGTATACGCTATAATTCGTCTGGGCTTTTTCTAACTTTCTTGAGAAGAAACCGAGTGGCTCGCACGTGCCTTTGTTGAACTGCTCTAACACTACTCCGATGGCCACATCTGACGCATCTGTGCGCAATGCCAACGGCGCGTCCTCTTTAGGGTGACACAGCAGTGAAGCTGCTGCTATTTCTTTTTTTGTTACCTCGAATGCCTTTTCCGATTCATCGTCCCACCTCACCGGTCTCCTGTCTTTCTTTTTGGCCCCCTTAAGGCGCTCATGTAAAGGGGCCAACCAGTCCGCTGCACGGTGGAGGAACCTGCGATAGAATCCGACAAACCCCCAGAAACCGCCGCAATTCGTCTATTGTTTTCGGTTTTGGGTATTCCTGAATCGCTTTGACCCGCTCGTCCAATGGAGCGATTCCCTTATCACTAACCTTATAACCTAAATACTGGACCGAATTTTGTCCGAACACGCACTTAGCTACGTTAATTGTAAGACCGTTGTCCTTTAGCTTACTAAACAACGTACGCAAATGTTTCTCGTGTGTCTCCCAGGGTGGCGAGGAAACTACCTGCAGTTGCAGTAGGATCGGAGTGGGGTCCCCTACGCACGTCTGAGCCAATCAACGCCAAGAGGACAATTCACCGACGCCAGCGCCAAGCCAAGTCGAGTGGAGTGTAGCCAAGTAAGGCTGCAGCCAACCAGCGGTGCCGGGGACTCGTCGACGATGTTGGTTGGCTGCGGCCTCACTTAGCTTGGCTAGTTGGCTTGGCTTGGCGCTGGCGTCGGTGAATTTTCCTCTTGGCGTTGATTGGCTCAGACGTGCGTAGGGGACACCACTCCGATCCTACTTAGAGATGGAGTGCAAAATCACTAACAGTGATTTATCACAGTGATCGCAGATTCACGATCACGGTCGTGATTTAACTTCAATCACGACCGTGATTGTGATTTTTTTAACTTGAGTGAATTGTGTACTGTGATCGTAATTCTTGATCTTGATTGAATTATTTTTTATAAAATACTTTCATAGAGCTTGTGTTACAGTCAAAGCGTGCTAATTCAGCGAATATATAGAATATTCATTCATAAATAGTCAATGTATGCACGCACTGATTTGATTGGTTAAAGTATTCACATATACATTATACGTTTTAACTAAAGTAAAGAAATATTCGTTAATTTAAATAGATTGAGAATGATTACATTGGTTCAAAATATTCAACTGAGATTCTATAAGAACAGTGAGGACTTGAGAATGTTTCGAGAGGAAGTAGAAATTGGGGTTATGTGGCGCGTGCAAAGAGCAGTTATGCTCTCCACCAATCAGAAGCGATCACTATTCTGCCTGCACCAATCAGAGGCGATCACGGATCACCGTTCTGCCTGCACCAATCAGAAGCGATCACGGATCACTGTTCTGCCTGCACCAATCACATACGATCATGAAAATCACGGATCACTGTGAAAAATCACCGTGATTGGGAACGAACGTGATCGGATCACTCGTGATTCACAAATCACTGTTCTAGCCAACACTAATCCTACTGCAACCGCAGGTAGTTTCCTCGCCACCCTGCATCTGACATCAGAATCTGCACCTCAGAACGCAGCCAAATGCGGACACAGACGACTACGGTGCTGACGTGCAGACTCTGCGCTCTCGTGCCACAGCCTGCTACCAATCTGATGTCAGATTGGCAACAGATGGTTATCTGGGCAGGTTTATATATTAAGTATGTAAGGAAATAACCATGCTATTCTTTTCAGGTAACAGTATTTTATTCTATGACAAAGGTTTCTTTTGATAATGTTTGAGAATCTGGTGGTGAGCACGCCGGTTGAGTTTGAGGTTAGGACCGACGGTGAAAGATGCACACAGTACAGTTCATGAGAAAAACACTATGTCGTCACTTTATTTAAAAAGGCTTGGTGAGCCGATGAGTATGCATATACACTTAGTCACTTTAGATGAGAATGAGCTTGAGCAACGTGATGTCACCGCGTGTGTGCACCACGTGGCTGCCTTGTAATTAAATTAATTGCAAGGGCGTGAGTGTTCAACTAAGAATGAGTTATGTTCGCTGAACAGATGATGAGATGAATGTTTGTCGATATTCGATGGTGAGAATGGCACTATTATCGCACAGAAAAGTGATTGTACACAACACGTCCTTCTGTGGACGCACGGAGAACAAGAGTGAGATTTTAAGATGGATGCTAATTTTGTAACCGGCGTCGTCTCGAACAGTCTCGAAAATCGACGGATGTGGAAAGATCTGATTGGTAATCGATAAATGCGATGAGATGTGATTCGTTGATGCGTTTTCTTGAACCGACTGGAACAGCTTCAAGCGTTGCGCTGATTGGATGATCGACGGTCGCGGAGCGTCGATGATTGGTGAATGACCGTCGCTCAGCGTCTTCGATTGGCGGATCGACCGTCGATCTGTGACACTGAGCTGAGTCCGAGAGGTGCTGCACCGAGAGTGAGAGTGGCGGCTTTGGGAATTAATGCCTTCCCAAACATTCTGCCCGCCATCATCAGCTGGACTGAAGATGATGATGTTATCTGAAACAATTGAAACCGCCAACCTTGCGATTGGCATGATTAATGATGTTACAACTGATGAGGGCTGAGCCGAGCCATTCCTCTTAGGTTGGATGTAGTTCATGAACGTCAGTGAGCTGATTTTTGATTCACTGATGGGTAGCGCCACATGAGCTGGATTTAAGTTGCTCTCGCAGAGATGTTGTTGAACGATGAATGCAGCAAGCTGTTGTGTCACCTCGCTGAATGAAGTGATTCCTGGCGCAGAGTTTGCACTGGTGAATCAAGTAGCTCAAGATCCACCGATGATGTTGATCTCGTATGAGTTGAACCTTGCCCCTTCCATGTCTGGATTGCAATTGCGTCGTGCAAGAAGTATGATCTTTTTCTAAACGCACTGTGCTTGAGCTCGCTTCGAGATTGTATTAATACACGAGACGTCATTGAGATGAGAGTGGCTCACCAACATGTGTGTTCACGGAATTGTATTAATTCACGTGGGCACTTGTGGGTCACCATTGGACCAGTACTGATTCCATCCAGGGAACTAAGATGACGGGTGAGTCTGATGAAGCGAACAATCAGGTGGTCAGTGTTGACTGTCAACGACAAGTGATGTTGAATGTTGTGAGGGTGTGACTCTCGAAAGAGGTAGTTGGCCCATCATGTGATGGACACGGATCCCCCTTTGTTGAGCACACATCACACACCGATGGAGTTGACTTCTGACTGGAGCTCATCGTATAAATCCAAATTCATTGTCAGATGGAAATGAGACGTCACAGAGTTTTATCCTGAGATCGCTTGAGACAGTGGTCCTGAATTAGACCAGACAGACATGAAAGGCGAGGTAGCATTGATGAGTGTTCCATTGAAGTTTGATAAAGGATGAGAAGACTTGGAGTGAGAGAAATGCATTCGATACGGATGCAAGTTGACAGTGTGGCCTTCATCCGCTGGATTATTGCCTTGGTTCAAGTCACATTGTGGAGATGAGATAAACGTTAATGAGATGTAACTTCTATATCTTGAGATGATTCTGAAACAAACTGAACTAGCGTAAGTGGTAATGTTGAGAAGTTCAGGTTGTTGATGGGACTCCAAATGATACTTGAGTGTTGAATGTAGCAAATCAGAGTCTCGGTTTGGCCTCTTGAGAGCGTGAGTGCACTGAGTACCAACTGTCCTCAGCATTGTCAATGCAAGTGGCGTTTGCACACCAGGTGGCTTCCACGTGATGTTGATCCCCGCGATTGTAAGTTGCGAGAACACGTCTGGCCACGAGTGAATGAATTGCAATTTCTTTCGAAGTGCACTGCAGGAGACGGTGATCGTGAGGTTACAAACAGCCAGCGATGCATGGTCTGCTTATGAGTCCCTCGTTGATGGAGTGATCTTGGATTGATTGGGAGATTCTGAGATTCTCGATTCCTTAAAAGAGGTGAGATAATAGCACAACAGAGTTGTAAATTCTGCTTATGCTGAGATAACGAATGTTGTGGCAACATCACGAGTCTTGTTGTGTAGATTGAGAGCCCTTGTTTCAGCAATTCTTTGATGATATCTTGTCATTGCTTGTGAGAGTCAAGGTATGACTCAGTTGAATCTCGTGATGTGCAATTGTTACGTTCGGAACGTAAAATTGATCTTTTTAGTCAGGGTATGTATCAACAACGCCTAGCGTTATAGGAACTCCCTCGTTGATGATACTCCTGCCTATTAATTAATAATATTCCTGATAGAATAAAAACCCTTTTCTTGGAGCGTCGTCGTCTCGACGTATTGCCGTCCCGCGATACAGATAAGGCGGTGCTGACGCAGCGGCGTTCTCACCAGAGAGTCGCGTTCGGAAGGACCCAGTGGTTCTCCTGTTGTGCCGAATCCGTCCTATGTAAGCGGCAGGGGTGCGTTTTCAACAATGCCTTGCAGCATTGTGGAAGAACCCTCGTTGAGAACACCTCTGACCGTCGCGTTAAACATTGTAACATAATCAGTAACGGCTACAGCGGGAATGCGCAGACTGGATCACTTCTTAGAAGACTGACGGAATTGTATACTCTACATCCGGTGCAGGGAACCGCGCCTTCCCACGGTTTGGTCGCACGTGCAAATTATTAATTAATTACAAATTATTGTTAAAATCAAATGCCCAATACAATTTCTGATAGTCCAACGACTGTGGGATTCCCCTAATCAGAAATTGAGTATGTGAAATTACGAACATTGAGGGAGAGCCCTCAGCTGTGCGAAATTGTATGTTTTTTCAGGATGTGGTCTGTGCGTACGAATGTTCCGTAAAAATTGATCAAATGTTTGAATCGGGAATCTGATGGATGGACGTGGGAACGCACACACACCGCCTCGTTAAGTAGACGGACCCACGGTAGCGCGGCCGAGCGATAAAATGCAGCGTAAGCATTTTCGGTACGGACCCACTCTGGTCGCTGCCGAGAGCGTGAAGCTGCGACACTCTGTGACGGTAAATCGCGAGGTGCGTGTCATTGGGGTCCGCAAGTGTTTTAGAGCTAGAGTTCTCCGGTCTACTGTGTAACCGCGTGAAAGACTCAACTTTGCGAAACAATTCATTCCATTAACCTTGAAACATTAATTATATTAACTCTTTTAAATAATTTATTCTTTTAAATAATTTATTCTGTTAACGATTTACTCTAAATTTTCATTGGATTTGCTCAGTTAAATTTATTATCATTTCGGTCTCACTTAATAGTTCAACTCGTTGGTATTGCATCCTATAATCAAGTGTGTGTGCGTGTTCGCGGCTCATCCCTCTTTCTGATTCAGGTTCACCAGCGACTCAGAATTATCCAAGCGTCAAAAAGGAAATTCAAAGCATATTTGCATTTATATTATTGTGACTGTCTGGTGAGTTGCACCCCTTATCTCTTTCTGTACACCTCTTTACATTGTTATAATTAATCTGTATTCAACGACAATTTCTGACAATCAACCGATTGTGGGATTCCCCTAGTCAGGAATTATCTCCGATTATACGAATGTTTCATTGAGCTTTTCTATATTTTATTATTCAATTCTGCTGTATGCTTTTACATCCGTCCAATATTTCGGCATTAAAGCTTTATTATTCATTAAATTATATTCATTAATTACCTGTCTGATTCCATTGAAAGGACCCGTATGGGACTAGAGCACCAACGATCCCAAAATCTACCCCTTATCTCTCTGATAAGGTACTTAGATATTTTAAAATTTAAATAATTGACTGTTACGAGTGCGGCGAGCTTCCTAGATTTTCTTACAAAATATATCCGATACTGCAATTTCTGATAGTCTAACGACTGTGGGATTCCCCTAATTAGAATTGCATGTAAAAACCGTGCCGCTCGAACACTAAAAGGCCGCGGCACGTAACACAATCAATTGGAGAAGCTGTGCTTGGAAGTCTTCCATGGCACATATTGGTAAAAATTGATTGTGAGACCTTCCAGAGTGATGTTCGAGTAGTGATCCATTTGTGTATGTAGGTTGAGAAGCCGTCCACCCTTGAGTAGTAACACTGTTGAGATGAGGATTGATATATGAGGTTGGATGAATATGACTGGCACGCTGTGCCAGTATTACTGCAGTAGAGAATAAGGAGTGGGCCTGAGAAGAGTACACGGTGCTGCCTTGGCCTTGGAGCACACGAGTGAATGCCTGTTGAGGAGGCATCGAGTGTCGACACTTTGTGATTTGTGGACGGTGAGAATACGGTAATATAAAATACCGCCGCCATGGCGTGTTGATAAGTATCAGAGAAGTAGAGTAATTCCAATGGTGAGTTGCTGTAGGCGATAGACCACCTAGAGCATGAGTGCTTGCAAGCTTGTGATGTTTTCTCTGATGCTGGACCAGTGAGAAGAGTTGGGAAGGTCGTTGATCATCCCCGTTAGATTGTACAGCCACAACTCTGGCAAATTCCTTTGAAGGAGCGGTGACCGTTGATGGATGTTGAGTGGATCACGAATTGTGTTACTTTGTGGGAAAATGAGATGAGTTGTCAAGTTGATACTCGAACTGCTTGGAAGAGGACGCAGCTGTTTCACCACGTCCCTCCTATTGTATGGATTGGAGGAGCTTGAGGGTTCCTGATTGATTTACAATAGTAAAATGATATGGAGCTTTGATAATATTTATCGCTGCACAGAGGTGAGAACGAGAATCTGCACGACCACGCGGTTTCTGTCACGTGGCGACCACACAATTGTATTAATTGGCAGTACTATGAGTGTTCAAGAGCTGAGTGATCTAATGAGATGAGTGTACACAATGAGATGAGTGTTCAAAGCAAACTGTGAGAAGAATTGTAATGTTATGCGCGATTTAATTGTGAGAAATGCAACAAGAATGATATTTAACGCGACGCATTTCAACCATCCTATTCGCAAGGAAGCACACACGAGAGAGAGTGTTGTTTATGTCGAATTTGATACAGCTCCAAACTCCGATGAGATGTTGAATTCCATTTTGAGAATTGAGACGCTGCCCGCGTCGCACAGGCCTTTCTATAGATGATTTGTTCCAATGAGTTCATCAGCTGTCTGAGCATTGCCAGATGCGTCGTCGATGCATTCAGCATACATGATTGATGGCCGGAATTGAACAGCTGATATCATTAGATGAAATTGATGGCACTCTTACCATCTGGATGATGTCTCCGGACTCCTGCCTGAGTCCACACTCGCTGTCACGATACGCATTGGTCTTGTTGAAGTTGATGAGCATGCCTGTATGTGCGGGCGCTGATGAGTTGACTTGTACATTGTGTTCTTTCATGAGTTGATACGCCAATGATAAACCAGTGAATTTGAATTTTCACATTCCAATTGCCACTTTGAGGTTATCATCTGTAGCGATCTTGAGGGCACTCGAGGTTGAATAGAGCTCTGAACACCCAATGCCAAATGATTGATGATGAAAGATGGCGTTCATTGAGTGTTGAGAATGTCGGTGAGTACAGATTGGATAATGTTTGAATGTCAATAACACCAAGTTTGTGTATCAATGCTGTAAACAGACGTACCTCGTCGAGGAGCGAGCTGTGAGTACACGTGTAAATGTTGCCAATAAGGGCTTGTAAAGTATTGAAACGACCCACCTGGGTTTGATGAAAGTTGATGGTGAGTCTGGAGCCTAGCTGTTGTGAGATGAGTTCCCATCATTGGGATTGGTGAGTGAGAAGTTATCATGCATGAGTCTGATTGTGCTGAGATTTCCTCGCTGAGGCTGGTGAGATGAGACGACTTCATGGCAGGATGAGTGTGAAATATTTGAGCTGAGAAGCTGCTGCGGCTGCTTAATGTTGAGTTTGCCCTTGACGTGCGGGAGCTGCTTTTAAGTGCAGCATTGTGTGGTGAGCTGCTTGGCATAGTTTGCATTTTTGCTGCGATTTGCAATTGACAGTGGAGTGCCGACCACAGAAATTTCGACAAAGAAGTTTCTCAGTGATGAGCTTCCGCCTGTTTGGGACGGTCATCTGGCGAAACCTCGGGCACATCACTATGAAGTGAGATGAGTTGCAGCAATCGCACAGGTATGAGTTGTCTTGACCTGAGTGTTGAGCTTGAGTCGTGCTGGCCTGAGCTGATACCTTTGGGTTCTCCCGGTGAGAGGATGAGTTTGATTTGGTAAGGGGAGAGGGCAATCCCCTGCCTTTCTCCAACGTGTTGGCCCTATTGAGTATGAACTTCTCAAGACTAGCCCATTCTGGGTACTCGAGTGATGACTCCAGCGAGGTCTCCCATGCCTCGCGGGTCTTGCTATCAAGCTTACTCCAAACTTGACGCACTAGCATGCAGTTTTGGATATCGGCCTTGCACAGGGAGGTGAGTGTGAGCTTGATTTCCTGTGCCATTGTGAGCAGCTTACGCAGTGAGTCTGCACTCGAGGAGGTAAGCGGTGATGCTGCTTGAAGTTTATCAAGTTGCTGCTTGATGATTGCCCTACGGTTTTGATACTGTGCAGCAAGCCATTCCCATGCTGAATTGAAGGTGAGCTTGCTGTCCGACACTTGTGCCACCAGATGAGCTGAAGCCTCCTTCAAACTAGAGCGCAGGTATCGTAGCCTGTCGTTGTCGTTGAAATGAGCCTCTTTGATTATAAGTTCAGTGAATCGCTCGCTGAACTCTGACCATTTCCTGAAGTCCCCGTTGAATGATGGCACCGTGATTGCAGGGAGAACTTGTGAGCAGTTTGACTCCTGGTCAGAGGCTTGGGAACAGTTGTAGGAGTCCAACTCCTCCTTGATACGGCTGAGTTTGAGTTTGAGTTTTGAGTACCATCGTGACTCTCTGGTCAATGTGTCGGACGTGAAATAAACATGCTCAATGAGTAATGCAGGCCACTTCGATTCAAGATATGCATGCTCAGTCATGAATGCCTGATGAATCTCGTTCACCTGAGCTGTGTACTCCTGCACTTCATGAAGGGTGATGTTGGGTGCACATGTGGGCATCTCCTCGTAGAATGTCTGCAAGGATTCAAGGCGACTCACCTGAGTGCAGCACTTGAGCGTGAGTTCAGCGGGCAAGGAGTCAGCCGACGACTTGCATTCCGCCTCTTTGTGCTGCGCTGTTGAGGCCTCGGGTTGAGATTGTGGTTGAGCATCCATCGCCGCTGATGCAGTGTCCAATGTTGGTGAAGTTGGCCTCGTTGAGGCGTCAGCCCAGTCTTCTCCATTGGCACTCATTGTGCACGTTGAGAGTGAGCGTGAGCTTGAGCCGAGTTTTCACTTCACTGCACCTTCACTGCACCTTACCGTCTATCCGGCTCGAAGGACCAAAAATGTTTGAGAATCTGGTGGTGAGCACGCCGGTTGAGTTTGAGGTTAGGACCGACGGTGAAAGATGCACACAGTACAGTTCATGAGAAAAACACTATGTCGTCACTTTATTTAAAAAGGCTTGGTGAGCCGATGAGTATGCATATACACTTAGTCACTTTAGATGAGAATGAGCTTGAGCAACGTGATGTCACCGCGTGTGTGCACCACGTGGCTGCCTTGTAATTAAATTAATTGCAAGGGCGTGAGTGTTCAACTAAGAATGAGTTATGTTCGCTGAACAGATGATGAGATGAATGTTTGTCGATATTCGATGGTGAGAATGGCACTATTATCGCACAGAAAAGTGATTGTACACAACACGTCCTTCTGTGGACGCACGGAGAACAAGAGTGAGATTTTAAGATGGATGCTAATTTTGTAACCGGCGTCGTCTCGAACAGTCTCGAAAATCGACGGATGTGGAAAGATCTGATTGGTAATCGATAAATGCGATGAGATGTGATTCGTTGATGCGTTTTCTTGAACCGACTGGAACAGCTTCAAGCGTTGCGCTGATTGGATGATCGACGGTCGCGGAGCGTCGATGATTGGTGAATGACCGTCGCTCAGCGTCTTCGATTGGCGGATCGACCGTCGATCTGTGACACTGAGCTGAGTCCGAGAGGTGCTGCACCGAGAGTGAGAGTGGCGGCTTTGGGAATTAATGCCTTCCCAAACAGATAACTATGAATTGTTTATACACAGACGAGGTATAGAGTAGACCTATCACCTTATGGGACTTCGTGTCACCACCTAAACTGTGTTACCGACCCATAATTTGAGGACTGAATTTAGCGACCTCTGTTCATGAACAGCGTTCAACGCAAGAACTACTCTGAAATGTGTTGAAATACTGAACATGTGTGCGTGCTTGTATACGTGTGACTTGTTTAGAGCGAGAGTTTAACACAGAGGGCGGGCTTTCCCTAACAATAAGCTACGCTTTGGCTCGGTTTGTCAACGACCCACGCGGATTTCTCTCTGAAAACCTATTTCAGAGATCATGAACCTATATGGCGCTGAAATATGGCACTTCTTGAGAGCTAATACAAGCTATAAATTGCAAGATGAAATTGATTTTAGTATTTTACGTGTAGTGGAACATTTAACTAATATTTTCACGTGTCGCACGCCGAAAAATATTAAAAATTGACCCTGTTACTGACATTCTCACAAATCTCTGCACTCCGCGTGTGTCTAAGTAGACGGTGCCCATACTACGACACGTAAAAGTCATTGAAAATAATGAATTGAAACGTTTTTGTAAAATTTATATTATAGTTTTTGGCACCCGAAGCCCCTAAATCCCTACGTTTCATTACAAATTGATTGGCTCCGTCCTTATTAACTATTCAAAAGATTTAAAAATTATAAAAAAACATTTACGATGTAAGTGCACGAGCGTAGGTATCGCTTATGTTAAGATCTGGGCACACATATCAGTTCCGTGTCAGTTCATGCAGAATTCAAGTACTCTCCATTAATTTCCTCAATTATTTTACTCCAAGTACTTTCCATTACAGCCATTAAAAATAATCATGTTTGGTGCCATTTTCATCAGAAAAGCACTAGTTTAACCGATTTCAAAAGAGGATACAATAAAAAGGCCAGAATGTCGTGGCCATCGAATTTTAACTTTCTTGAGTATGAATACAGATCCGATACTGATAGAAAAAGATAAACGAGTATAATGATCTTGAAACGCTGCAGATTACTACATAAATCTGAACTATTCAGAAGTTACATTTCTTTGGGAAGGGGCTGGGTGAGGTGTATTTTGTGGACAATCAAATCGATTGCAAATTGTTTCTCAATTTATTAATGAATTAACAAGAACAGCAATAAATAGTAGAAGATGGATAAACATTTTTAACATAATCATTATCAATTCACTGCTCTATCATTTCGTTGCTTGGGATGAAATGCTTTGCATCTATTGTATTCCATTTTGGTTTTTCGTGTACAGGATATCTCTTCTTTTCTGTAAACACATAGAAATAATATTAGCGATTATTTAAAATACATGATACAAATAAATGAAATACTTGAATGTGTTATTGATAGCCTCAGAGAATCATTAGGAGAGAGCAGTGAAACATGAAAGAAACTAAGGCCGCGGTCACACGAGCGTTTTTTCGACGTCCGTCGTGACTGACTCCGTAGCGTAACATTGTAATACGTAGGACCAGCCACACGAGCGTCGTGCGTCAGATTTAAAGTCCGTGCAACGTCGGCTACGGACGACAAACGCTACGACGTCCGTCGCCCACTCGGCACGGACGGTGTTGCATTGTACGTATTCTAACGGAACCGGCCAGACGAGCGTCGAGTTGTCGTCCGTTTTCACTGCATTTTATTACTGCATATAATGGATATTGACATTTTACTATCTGAAATTCAGAAACGACCAATGCTATGGGACGCTTCAGATTCGGAATATAAAAATAAATTAAAAAAGAACGCAGTATGGGCAAATGTTACGGCCGTATAAAATGCGCCTTCTAATAATCGCGTATTGTTTATAGGATGCACCCAATATTTTCTTGTTTTCCGTTTTTTTTTGTATTCTCAATAAGCTATAAATAAAAATCGCGACTTCCGTATCGTCCATTCCGTTTGTACGGATTTCTACCGTCGACTGATGCGAGAGACTTTTCTCAGTTACGGACGACAAATTCAACGCTCGTGTGACTGGGTCCAGGACGTCCGTCGCAACGGACGTTGATTTTGACGGATGTCGAAACAACGCTCGTGTGACCGCGGCCTAAATCGTTATACAATATTACACGATAGATTGTCAAAACAGTTGACTATTGCTATCACATTAACGCTCACCGCATTAAATAATTTAATTATTTAACCTTCATTCAGTCTCTTACATATTTCCGGCAGAGCAATTAGAAACCATTGTCTGTCTTAATTGGAGAAAGATTTTAAGATTGTTATGAAACCCAAATAATAAATAACCCTGATAACCACGTCTGCCGGCAGATCCGGCGCCGTCTATGTCCGCATTCAACTACGGTTCTGCCGGCAGACCCTGACAAGGCAGGATCTGCTGTGGATCTGCCGTTCATCTGTCGGCAGATCTGCAGCAGATCCTGCTGCCCGTCTGACTCATCCAATAGCGCCATCTGAAGGCAGGATCTGCTGCGGATCTGCCGTCCATCTGCCGGCAGACCCTGCCTTGTCAGACCCTGCTGTCCATCTGCTGACAGACTGCAGGCAGGGTTGTTATCAGGGAATCCGTAGAAGTGAATTAGTGCCTTTCTTTTATCTTAGTTCCACTATCACTACTATTTGATAGTGTTAACAGGATGGGCCACGTGAAGGCGTAAAAGAAGGACTTTGCCATCCCCGAATACACTCAATGTTTTTGAAACCGACAAACTGAAATGCTCATTACCCGTAACCAACATTCAAAAATGCAAAGCGATTGCCAACACCACAAAGGGAAGTATAAAATGAAAAATGCAAGATGCAAAATAAAAAGCACATAAATTGAAACCTTGAATGTATTCTTGATTTCTTAAATTAATTCTAATGCCGCGTTTACACCAAGGCGAACACGAATAAAAACATTGTTCGCGAACGTTTTCATCTGTTCTTGCCGTGTCCACACCGCCGCAAATAGAACAAAACGATCACATACGATTCGTACACTGAGTTTTGTTCATGTTTGCAGCGGTGTGGACACGGCAAGAACAGACGAAAACGTTCTCGAACAATGTTTTTGTTCGTGTTCGCCTTGGTGTAAACGCGGCATAATGGTTCAGCCAGCACTTCCGATATTGTCCTCTAAAAACAAATTCCTGGCGAAGAGAGGCACAATTTGACATAGTTGCCATCTATTTCGCGAAACATCTACAATATTTTCTGAATATGATCTCGGATAAAGCCATGTTGTAGGCTCTATCCAAGGTATTTACGAAATATTGCCGAAATGTTCAAGAAAGAGATGCCAACCATGTGAAGTAAGACCGTTCTAGGCTGTGCATTTGTGTTGCAGAGGACACCATGGAATGTGCCGGCTATGTCGATCATATACAGGGTGATTCTGGAGTTACGCCCGTGAAAGGAAATCGGCCTGGTACTCCGTGGCGAAGACAACCCCCCACAGTGCCTCACCGAATTTGATGGCTTTCGACCCTCGAAGGGGTTTGAATACCATTAAAACGTGAGAAATGTCCAGGATTTCCGCATTTCTCATCAGATTTTTGCGAAAACGACACCAATCGATTCCTTATGACGAAATTCGGACCATAATGAAAGAAAATCGATTTATATCATTTCAAGCTGACTTCGTTAAAAATAGTCCGATTTGTATGACATTTGGTATGATTTTCATCAGAAAAACATAAGGAATCCATCGGTGTCACTTCCATATCGATACGATAAAGAATAAAGAATTAATTTATTTCTGAAAAAGGTATGAATCTTCGGCCAACCCCGGCAAATCGTGGTCGACCCCCGCAGTTAAGGGTGAAAATGTGAAATATTAATTTCAGCGTATTAAGAAATTCTTTATTCTTTATCGTGTGGGTATGAAAGTGATACCGAAGGATTCCTTATGTTTTTCCGATAAAAACCATACCAAATTTCATGTAAATCGGACTATTTTTAACGAAGTCAGTTTGAAATTACGCAAATCAATTTTTCATGTAATTTCCTTCATTATTATCCGAATTACGTCGTTTTATGGTGTCAGTTTCATCGGTGAAACATAGGGAATCGATTGGCGTCGTTTTCGCAAAGATCTGATGAGAAATGCGGAACTCGAAAATTTCTCAGTTCTTAATAGGCGCTCCAACACCTTCGAGGGTCGAAATCTATCAAATTAGCAGAGGCACCACGGGGGATTGACCTCGCCACGGGGTCCCAGGCGGCATCTTTTTGATCAGACGCACCGAGAGAATCACCCTGTACACAGAGAAATGCATGCATAACTACTTTAAAATTATGTACACGTCTTATAATTACAATCATGCAATGCAAGTAGACTATTTCGCTGAATACAAAAAATACCTAAAAAAGCAGGTTTACAGGTTTTGGAAATGTTGCAATCTCGAACCGCAATTCCTACTAACAGAATTCCGGAGTTTCTGACCGAGCCCTATCGTATCTTTATGGATTTTAACCGTCATTGCAAAATAAACCATATCTTGACGGTGTGCAGCACATTCACTGTCGGCAAACCAATTCGGATATTTTGTATGTACAGTGTGAGTTATAATCCGAAACAGTTTATCTAAAATGATTGTTTCGCTGCGCAATGCTGGATAGAAATGATCAAATACAGCATTGATCATTTTAAAAACAAGTGAAAACTCTAGCGTTGGTGTTACGAGGTGCCCGAATTCTGTCTCCTCCCTTACAATATACGACGGAAATGTTATTAAAATCTGTTCATCCCGCTGAAATTCGCGACCTGCATCAATAAAAATAGCGCGACACCTGGGACAACGCGATTTGTCCGTGCTTTTTTTGGCAACGTAACCAGCGAAATACTCCACTGCACATGTTTCTAAGGAGCACGTAGACGTCGACAATGATTCTATCAAATCTTCAAGCACTTGCATATCCGGATTATCGATGTCATCGCACTCTTCAGTCACATTTGTATCGCGACTGCATGCAGCATCATTGTCTAACGCGGATGGAACTTGCGGTGAGAGCATATCCCCCTGTAAAAGCGTTTCGTCGTCGTCGGTTAAACAATTACTATTTTCAGAATTCGTATTCAAATTTAGTACAATGTTTTTCCTTAGCGCGAGACGCACCGCTTTTACAGAAGGATTTTGGTTGTAACTACCACCATGCATTCTGAGGACGGAAAAAAGATTCTCTACTACATCGATGTTCAAACGCGATGTCATTAGAAATAACGCCCCATCCTCGTGCAAATCATCCCAGAGCTGCAACGTGGCATTTACAGATTGCCGCAATCCTAACAAACAAGGCAATGTCTTTAAACCATTTGGACAAATAGCAAACCAATTCGCGATACTGTCGCGCTTTTGTAATAAGTTATCTCTAACTACCGGATATGCATTTGAAATCGCGCACTTGTTTGGATTAGAATCATAAGCTGCTCTGCTACCCACACAGCACCATAACATTGCAGCAACGTCTCTGCAATATTGCGGTGCAAGATTGCAATGTTGCACCATAAAATTGCAGAGACGTTGCAGGTTCAGTCCTATGTCCGCCTTCGCAATATTGCGGGTGTGTATTTTTGCAATGTTGCGGCAGCATTGCAAGCATGTAGTCCTGCAACGTTCCAGCAATGATTCTGCAACGAAACGGCAAAACTGTGGCAATGATCCTGCAACTCTTCAGAAATATTGCGGTGCGAGATTGCAATGTTCCACCGTATCATTGCAGGGAAGTTGCAGGTTCACTCCTATGTCCGCCTTAGCAATATTGCAGGAGTATATTCCCGCAACGTTTCGGAAATTTTACAGCAATGGTCCCCCACCGCAACGTTTCGGGCAGTGAGGGAACGCGACGACATCAATGTGTGCAGAATCGTAGCAGTATAACGCCCGTGTGTCTTTTTTTCATAGAAAAATATTTTTATCCCGGGGGGATTCGAACCGAGGACCTGTAGAATCGTAGACGAACACTTTACCGCCACAGCTACAACCGCTGATTGATAAGATTGCTTACGTATTCGAACTTATATTCCTACCGTGCAAAACTTTAAACTCAAATTATTCAAAAACGGAGGCTCATTTGACAAACCTATTAGGGATTTTTAACACTGTAGGTGTGGACTCTAACTTTAACCCGGTGTCATTTTAGATTAGATTGGAAAGTAGTCTTTAGACTAAACCTTTGCATTTGTCTTTTCATCTCTCTTTTCTCTTGCTTGATTGTATATACGTGTTTGTGCAATAAAGACGTTTAATAATAATAATAATAATAATAATTTCAATTAAAATATATAGTATCAACTCTAAATTAAATTCATTTTCAAATCTCTTCTATAATTTAAATTCATGTACAAACAACTCTCACAATAACACTTTTTTTATATCTTCAACGGCCAACGAGAAATATCCAGTTAGGGGAAACATGCTGTAGAACCTACTCGACGTCATATTTTAAATTTCGTCAAAGTCATAGTTGCTTCAGAATATTGCTGTACTGTTTCTACAATATTTCCACTGCAGTATTGCACGGCAATATGTAGGCAATTTTGCTGGATCGTAGCCACTGAAATATTGCACATCGATGTGCGCGCAATATTGCCGAAATATTGTAGAATCGTTGCCAGTGGAACATTGCACGTCGATGTGCGCGCAATATTCCCGAAATATTGTAGGATCGTTGCCAGTGGAACATTGTACGTCGATGTGTGCGCAATATGGCCGAAATATTGTAGGATCGTTGCTACTGGAACATTTCACGTCGATGTGCGCGCAATATTGCAGAAATATTGTATGATCGTTGCCAATGGAAAATTGCACGGCAACGTTCTTGCAATATTGCTGCAATATTGTAGGACCGTTGCCAATGGAACATTGCACGGCAACGTTCTTGCAATATTGCTGCAATATTGTAGGATCATTGCCACTCCAATAATGCACGTCAATATTGCAGAAACGTTCCTACAATATTGCAATGCAATCTGCAACAATGCAATATTGCAGCAACGTTCCTGCAATACAGCTGCAACGAAGTGTGCTGTATGGGTATTTAAGTTGTCGAACAAATTATTGAGGGTTTCAAAGAAACTGGCAGTATGCTGTACGGTATTCGATCTTATGCATCCAGTGGCGCATGCAGTAAGCAGGGCAGAAGAAACTCTATTACTAAAAACTTGTAAAGCAAGCTTACATTTCATTTTATCAAAAGAATTTGGCCGTACGTGTTTTTCGGATAGTTTGTAAGCTGCTCGCGTACCTTTACTAGACTCTAAATCCCATAGTTGAACAACATCCGACCAAGAAACTCGCGAACCGTTAATTGAAAAATCATACTTTAATCTAGAGACGCGGTAGCGTCTCGACGCCAAGTACATGAAAGAAAAGACACCTTGTATATGCCTGTCGCTGCCGTGTATCTTTACTCGACGCACAGCTATTCCAACCTAACCTGAAACTTATTTCATTAATATCTCATCACGCCTGCAATCTTTTCTATATTTAATAGCATTTTTCTAATGTAACCCGCATATTTCAATAAAACCGGTCGTCGCATGACAGAGATATCGTAATATCGTCTCATGGATCTGTTGAAAACGGTAAGATTTTTCTCCTGATTCTTCTTCTCCAGTCAAAATTTTCGTCAAACATATTCATACGTATAATATAACGCGTTACACGCACATCGACGAACTAACACGTTTCGTTCTTCGTTCGTCGACTCTCGGAATCATTCGGCAGGGATCGTCGTCCGCCATTGTACATATATATACCTATGTATACTATTTTGAATTTTATAACCTACCAAGTGGGAAGTGTCAAATAAAGTAGGTTGTCCGAATTTGATTTGAAATGTCACGAGTTTTTACACTAAATAGGAAACTGAATTATTGTCTCAATTAACAAGGTAAGTCGCCAAATTTATTTAATAGATTTCTTATGTAGAGTCGCAGACTTGGAAGTTGTCCGGAGAAGGTTCGACACAGAAGCATCTTCTATCGCATAAGTTTCTGGAAATTTGTACCATGCATGTACAAAATATATACAGGGTGTTACTCTACCTATAGTCAATACTTTGGGGGGTGATTCTGTAGGCGAATATATGTCGAAAATCAAGAGTGACGAAATTGCGTTAAATGCTTCGTTTATTAATTATCGATGGTTAAATATTGGCGTCTGGAACGCCTGAATGACGGCAACTCGACGGACAGCGGGCAGCGCGAGGCAGGCCAGCCAAGGTGCGTGCAGTGGCGGCGGACGCGCGACGGATTTACCATGTTGAGCGCATACTTACCCACCTCGTCGAAACTGTGACATACGGTACTTGCGATAATTTATGAAGACACAAACGTTGTACGGCATTAAACCTGCCTACTCGTAAAAATCCACAAGGGCATATCAAAACCCGCCCAACAGGATTCTCAAGTAGGGAGGGCGAATGCCATCGCCTTTGAAAATATTGCCCTCAAAAATCACCCACACGGACACACACGCACCGCGATTGTCCCATCCGCGAATGTTCACTTAACTGCACACACGCACCGCGATTGTCCCATCCGCGAGTGTTCACTTAATTACACACACACACACCACGATTAATTTACTCACGAGTGTCCATGCGTTCACGCACAAAATATTGTCTTACAGGAGATGTTCAACGTGACCACCATTCTCCTGGATACACAGTTGCATTCTTCTGCGAAAGTTTTCGCGCACTTGTCGGAAGTCGCCCATCACATTCTGCACTATCCCCGATGTAAACTGGATTCGTTGTTGTAATTCGTCCAGCGTGGCCACGGGCGTTGAATAAACCAAATTCTTCATATGTCCCCAGTAAAAGAAATCAAGGGGATTGAAATCTGGAGACCGAGCAGGCCAAGCGATAGGTCCTTCTCGTCCAATCCACCTATTTCCGAAATATGCATTTAAATGTTGGCGTACTATTACGGCCCAATGTGCTGGTGCACCGTCTTGCATGTACCACATGTCTCTTCGCACAATCAATGGTACGTCTTCTAATAGAGCAGGCAATTGTGTCTGTAGGAATTCTAGATATCCTTGTCCTCCTAAGCGACGAGGGAGAACAACACGACCAATAATCTTGTCGCCAAGAATTCCTGCCCAAATATTCGTCGAAAATTGGCGCTGGGTATTTATTTCTAACAGCGCGTGTGGGTTTTCTTCTGCCCAGACGTGAGAATTGCGTGTATTAACGCTGCCATTTCGGTTGAAGTTTGCTTCGTCGACAAACAATATCTTCGATAAGAAGCCTTCATCGGCTGTAATCATTTCCATCATCCACGTGCAAAAGTGGAAGCGGTTCTCGAAATCACCCTCTTCTATTTCCTGCACCCGCTGCAAATGATACGGGTACAGTTGATTGTCTTTTAGGATTCTCCAGACAGTGGTACTGCTTACACGTTCCTCTGCCGCGATTCTTCGTGTGCTGGTCGAAGGGTTTTCCTCAATTCGCCGCATCACCCTCTCTTCGAGGTGCGGATCTCGTTGATCACGTCCCCCGAATCTGTTACCCGTAACCGAACCTGTATCGCGTAATCGTTGATACAGTCTGGTAAATATCCTTCTATCGGGCACATTTCTCCTTGGATATTTTTGGCAATAAATGCGAAGTGCTTCAGGAGTACTACCTTTCGCTTCACCGTAGCACATGAGCATATCTGCGAGCTCCATGAACGAATATTGTCCTTCCATCGTAGAAAATTCGTCCGTACGCACCACTTCACACACCACTACACACGCCGTCACACACCACACACAGAATAAAGCCTAAAAAAAAAGAAAAGCAATCTAAAAAGCCTAAGCTAAAGCTGAAACTAAAACTGAAACTGAAACTGAAACTAAACCTAAAATTAATCTACAACTCTAACTAAATTCAAAAACGCAGACTGCTTTCTACAATAGAAATACTTCTCGCCGATTGCAGTCTGTGCTCGCGTTGACGACAGTCGTCAAACTGAGGAGACCTTGGTCAAATCCCTGCGCGAAGGAGACGAAAAACGTTACGGATAAACAATCCACATACAATGTATCGCTACATATTCGCCGAGTCGCTCAGGCGATGATACACAGCTTATGCAATAAATTAAATTCTTTTCTCTTCATGGAATCGATAGGTATGGCAGTGACACCAATGAATTCCCTATGTTTTTCCGATAAAAATCGTACCAAACGTAATGTAAATCTGATTACTTTTAACCAAGCTAATTTCACATGAGAATCACAGCTGTTTCGCACGGCCAGTCAATGCCTCCGACGAAACCGTTTCTCGCTGAGTTTCGTGAACTCCGACCGCGACGCTCGAGCCAGGGGAGCCATACAATGTTGCGCACTAGAAAGCGACGAATTCTCATGTGAAATTAGCTTGGTTAAAAGTAATCAGATTTACATTACATTTGGTACGATTTTTATCGGAAAAACATAGGGAATTCATTGGTGTCACTGCCATACCTATCGATTCCATGAAGAGAAAAGAATTTAATTTATTGCATAAGCTGTGTATCATCGCCTGAGCGACTCGGCGAATATGTAGCGATACATTGTATGTGGATTGTTTATCCGTAACGTTTTTCGTCTCCTTCGCGCAGGGATTTGACCAAGGTCTCCTCAGTTTGACGACTGTCGTCAACGCGAGCACAGACTGCAATCGGCGAGAAGTATTTCTATTGTAGAAAGCAGTCTGCGTTTTTGAATTTAGTTAGAGTTGTAGATTAATTTTAGGTTTAGTTTCAGTTTCAGTTTCAGTTTTAGTTTTAGCTTTAGCTTAGGCTTTTTAGATTGCTTTTCTTTTTTTTTAGGCTTTATTCTGTGTGTGGTGTGTGACGGCGTGTGTAGTGGTGTGTGAAGTGGTGCTACGGACGAATTTTCTACGATGGAAGGACAATATTCGTTCATGGAGCTCGCAGATATGCTCATGTGCTACGGTGAAGCGAAAGGTAGTACTCCTGAAGCACTTCGCATTTATTGCCAAAAATATCCAAGGAGAAATGTGCCCGATAGAAGGATATTTACCAGACTGTATCAACGATTACGCGATACAGGTTCGGTTACGGGTAACAGATTCGGGGGACGTGATCAACGAGATCCGCACCTCGAAGAGAGGGTGATGCGGCGAATTGAGGAAAACCCTTCGACCAGCACACGAAGAATCGCGGCAGAGGAACGTGTAAGCAGTACCACTGTCTGGAGGATCCTAAAAGACAATCAACTGTACCCGTATCATTTGCAGCGGGTGCAGGAAATAGAAGAGGGTGATTTCGAGAACCGCTTCCACTTTTGCACGTGGATGATGGAAATGATTACAGCCGATGAAGGCTTCTTATCGAAGATATTGTTTGTCGACGAAGCAAACTTCAACCGAAATGGCAGCGTTAATACACGCAATTCTCACGTCTGGGCAGAAGAAAACCCACACGCGCTGTTAGAAATAAATACCCAGCGCCAATTTTCGACGAATATTTGGGCAGGAATTCTTGGCGACAAGATTATTGGTCCTGTTGTTCTCCCTCGTCGCTTAGGAGGACAAGGATATCTAGAATTCCTACAGACACAATTGCCTGCTCTATTAGAAGACGTACCATTGATTGTGCGAAGAGACATGTGGTACATGCAAGACGGTGCACCAGCACATTGGGCCGTAATAGTACGCCAACATTTAAATGCATATTTCGGAAATAGGTGGATTGGACGAGAAGGACCTATCGCTTGGCCTGCTCGGTCTCCAGATTTCAATCCCCTTGATTTCTTTTACTGGGGACATATGAAGAATTTGGTTTATTCAACGCCCGTGGCTACGCTGGACGAATTACAACAACGAATCCAGTTTACATCGGGGATAGTGCAGAATGTGATGGGCGACTTCCGACAAGTGCGCGAAAACTTTCGCAGAAGAATGCAACTGTGTATCCAGGAGAATGGTGGTCACGTTGAACATCTCCTGTAAGACAATATTTTGTGCGTGAACGCATGGACACTCGTGAGTAAATTAATCGTGGTGCGTGTGTGTGTAATTAAGTGAACACTCGCGGATGGGACAATCGCGGTGCGTGTGTGCAGTTAAGTGAACATTCGCGGATGGGACAATCGCGGTGCGTGTGTGCAGTTAAGTGAACATTCGCGGATGGGACAATCGCGGTGCGTGTGTGTCCGTGTGGGTGATTTTTGAGGGCAATATTTTCAAAGACGATGGCATTCGCCCTCCCTACTTGAGAATCCTGTTGGGCGGGTTTTGATATGCCCTTGTGGATTTTTACGAGTAGGCAGGTTTAATGCCGTACAACGTTTGTGTCTTCATAAATTATCGCAAGTACCGTATGTCACAGTTTCGACGAGGTGGGTAAGTATGCGCTCAACATGGTAAATCCGTCGCGCGTCCGCCGCCACTGCACGCACCTTGGCTGGCCTGCCTCGCGCTGCCCGCTGTCCGTCGAGTTGCCGTCATTCAGGCGTTCCAGACGCCAATATTTAACCATCGATAATTAATAAACGAAGCATTTAACGCAATTTCGTCACTCTTGATTTTCGACATATATTCGCCTACAGAATCACCCCCCAAAGTATTGACTATAGGTAGAGTAACACCCTGTATATTATAACAAATTGCATTGCATTCAAATTGACAGATATTTTTATTATACCAGCAAATTATTTTTAATTTAGAGTTTTTATGTAAAGCTTATAGAAATGAAGGGGACGCACAGGACTTGGATAAAAATGAAGGGGACGCACAGGCTTGGAGGTTGTCCGGAGACGATTAGATAGATAGACAGAGCATCTTGTTTCGCACAAGTTTCTAGAAATTTGTCAAATATGGTAAATCTACAAAATTTGTCAAACGACATAGCATTAAGAATTATTAAGAAAATAGATTATGGTGGACTGCTTGCAATGTAAAGCAAGTCACATTAGTGAAGAAAGTACGCTGAAAACACATCTACCTTGATGCTTTTCAATCTTTTGTGAGAGACATTCATAATACTTTAAATAATAATAAAATCCACAGTAGTTGCCACGCTATTGATTAATTCATCAATTTTTTAGATTCCCATTATTTCAATTCACCGATAAACATACTAAATTAGTTTTATTCCAATACCAATAAATTGTGCATTAAAAATATTGGATCTTCTCGTTCATTATCGCTCAATTATTACCATTAGCATTTAAATAAACCTCCTTTGGACACATTATTTAGTCTCTACACTCACTATAGCAAAAGGCCACTCTATTTCTTGAAACAATAAGTTCTACGTTAAGTTGTATAACTAAAAAAAATGTGGCTTTTATATATATATTCAGATAATCGAAGCAGAAGATGATGCAATGTGATCTACGTCAGACTATGTACGCACAAATTCTGCTGCACGAGCAAATGTAATAAGTACATTTTCATGTATATGTATAAATAGGTATATAATAGATTTTCATGTATATTTAAAATATAAAATAAATAAAAAATTTATTTCTTTAAAATTATTACCAAGATAGATCAGAATTTATAATTTATTGGGATTTCCTTACTTTATCCTTACTTTTAGTACCCGTGACAGAGAAAAATTTGTAAAAAAGATGAAGCTGAAATTCTGAATCCCCATAAAAAGCTACCAAAAAGTAAAAAAAAATGACGCCAAGTACATGAATTATCTTTGTAAAAAGAAGTGAGATCCCCATAAAAAACTTTAAAAAAGTAAAAAAATACGCCAAGTACATGAATTAGCTTTGTAAAAAGAAGTGAGATCCCCAAAAAAAACTTTAAAAAAGTAAAAAATACGCCAAGTACATGAAAATGTCGAGGACAAAAAATAGTATTATCAAAAATCACAAAAAAAAAGAAAATAGTATACATGAAAAAGTTGAGGAAGAAAAAGTGTATTATCAAAAAATAAATATAAAAAAAAACACACAAAAAAAGACAAAGAAACGTGAAAAAGTCACGGACGAATAAAGTATTATTATCAAATAAATATAATCACAAAAAAGAAAATAATATAATCACACAAAAAAGAAAATAATATAATTACAATATAAAAAAAGGTGTGAAATCAAAATGAGCTGCAAGTACATCATAAAAAAATGAAAATAATATAATCACCCAAAAAAAGAAAATAATATAATTGCAATATAAAAAAAGGTGTGAAATCAAAATGAGCTGCAAGTACATAAAGGTGCTTTCCAACTGCGCTTAAGATGACACAACTGCATATACACAGCTAAAATGCTGTGTTATTCCATTACTCATATCGCGGACATTTTAATTAACCCATGAAAAAGAATCCCATTTAAAAACATTGTCGTAAATTAATAGCTTTACAAAATTAATGATATACAAAAATTGCGCCAATTATAACAATGACTATTTATACAAAGAAAAACAATGTATTAAATAATATAACACAACAAAAGAAAAAAAAATGTCCGCGGCCTGGAAGTCAAATACTTGGCGTGGCCAGGCAGGTATTCTCAGATCATCAATGCCCATACCTTCCCTCTCGCCGGCTTTCAGATAATTTGTCCATTTAAAACTCAGACAATATAAGTACATTTTCATTATATTGCGTTTTAAAATAATTCTAAGATCATTCATCTTCACCCATACCTTTCCTCTCACAAGCTTTCACATAATTTGTCCATTTAAAACTCTGACAATATGAATACACTTTCGTTATTTTGCATTTTTAAATAATTCTTTTTCAACGACACCTTGACCGTGCCTGGCCACGCCAAGTATTTGACTTCCAGGCCGCGGACATTTTTTTTTCTTTTGTTGTGTTATATTATTTAATACATTGTTTTTCTTTGTATAAATAGTCATTGTTATAATTGGCGCAATTTTTGTATATCATTAATTTTGTAAAGCTATTAATTTACGACAATGTTTTTAAATGGGATTCTTTTTCATGGGTTAATTAAAATGTCCGCGATATGAGTAATGGAATAACACAGCATTTTAGCTGTGTATATGCAGTTGTGTCATCTTAAGCGCAGTTGGAAAGCACCTTTATGTACTTGCAGCTCATTTTGATTTCACACCTTTTTTTATATTGCAATTATATTATTTTCTTTTTTTGGGTGATTATATTATTTTCATTTTTTTATGATGTACTTGCAGCTCATTTTGATTTCACACCTTTTTTTATATTGTAATTATATTATTTTCTTTTTTGTGTGATTATATTATTTTCTTTTTTGTGATTATATTTATTTGATAATAATACTTTATTCGTCCGTGACTTTTTCACGTTTCTTTGTCTTTTTTTGTGTGTTTTTTTTTATATTTATTTTTTGATAATACACTTTTTCTTCCTCAACTTTTTCATGTATACTATTTTCTTTTCTTTGTGATAAATTATTTCTGATGTTTTTGAATAAATGTAAATAATCAAAAAAAAAGTAAATTTTCTGGCCATTTTTTGAAAAATGTGGACGTTCAATGGTTACTCTTCCTTGTGCCATGCTTTGATTGCTTGTTCCTTGATCGGAAACAACAGCTCTAATTTTCAAGCCCGTGTCAGGCAATGCATCTAAAACTGTGTCTAACAAAAAACCCAAATTCGCATTAGTTACGCCATTCTTTGTAATAAAGAATGCTATTGGTTGTTTCCAATTAGTGAACAAGCCCCTGACCATAAAAACGAGTACCCGTGTACCCACTGCCAGCTTTCTGCCTAAAGGGCCTAAATCTTCAAAGCCCTCGATAATTTGTTTGCCTGGGTGGAAATCAAAACACTTTTTGATGTGCATTTCATCGAAAGACAGAACGCAATTCCGGTCCAAATCACGCATATGTGCTGCTTTAATTTTTAACGCGGTAAATAAATTTTGGCAAATGCCAGGCCAAATATCGATTTTAGAAAACCAGCGAATAATGGTGTTTGGGGTCGGAAGATGAAACTTCAGAGTGGCGCGCATTTTACTGTACAGAGAGGGCGAAGTGTAATGCAATGTTTGGCACAATCTTTGTTCCTTCGACGTATAATTTTCCGATTTACGAGTGTGAAATAGCTGCATGAAAATAAATGTTAAAAGAAACCCTGTAACTCTTTTCGCGATAGCTTTCTTCAGGCAGACATCGCTGATGTCACCTGACGAAAGTTTCTCCTTTAAGCGATTTAATACTCTACACTTCGCCCTGAATGGCAAGCGAAGAGCACTAAATTTGCCCTTCACTTGGTCTATTTCCTTCTGAAGCTTCATCACCCGATCCTTTAAACAATTGTTTTCTGTCTCTAATGGAACTTCAGAGATACAACTACCCTCTACTGGATGCAATTCCGGAATGGCATCTTTCTTCAAACGCCCCGTAGCGTGAAAATTATTCGACATAAAGTGTCTACTACATACATATTTTTTTTTTAATTCCGCGTTTGGCATTTCCACCCAGTCGTCTATACCGCAATTAACCATCCACGTTATTAAGCGTTCATTATCCGAAATTGGAAGCGCATGAAATGTTCTTCCATCATCGTTATCGCGACTTGTCTTTCCGCAATTGCGGTAAACACACTTCTTAAACGTGACTTTACTCTTATGATGCTCCATCAGGTACTACGCAATACAACACTACGCACAGCGTCTACCAATATTGCACTAATATATATATTTAGACAGAGCGTACCTTGTCACCGAATGTCACCTTATATAAACTTTACTAGGCACAAAGCACACGGGGATTGTTCGATTCTCACTTATTGTTCCTCAGGACAATTCCGCACACGCACACCGCACGCGATCCGCGAAGAAGAAGGAAGACTGCGCCGGGCACGCACGCTGGCCAAGCCGATCATTGTATCGACGCTACGCGACGATCGGCATTTGTTATCGGCCACGGCGGCAAAATCTCCTACACTTTGCAAGCAGATCGTTAAAATGGATAGGTCGGTGGGTGACAAAAGCAGAAGGTTTATACACTCTGCCGCAAAATTAAAGGAACACTATAATTTCCAGAAAATTTCGGTCATTTTCAAAAGGCTGTATCTCTGCGAAAATGGTCGAAAAAAATATTTAAAATACGCATTTTAACGCTCGAAGTTTCTAGTTTTTGAATCAAGAACGCAATTTTTTGTATCCACTATGATACTGTTTTAACAAGATCAACCGTAGGAAACAATGTTTCAGAAATTTTTACCTAGTTTGAACGTATGCACGGGCCAAGACATTTGTTTTCCCGTAAATCCAATGAAGAGCTCTTGCAGAGCAAACCTTTCTCTTTAAACTCCGTTGTTTGGATTTGTTGTATGATTTTTATTGACCGAGTTATTCGCGTTCAAAGCAAAAAACGTACTTTTCACTTTGAACTCGTAAAACTTGTAAACTCATGATCGTAGATAAATTTTCATGAGTGTTTTGGAAAGCTAAGAAAGATTCCTTTCTGCAGTTGTAGTTGCCAATTTAATGACATTTTTTTAATCGTATTAAACCCATTTTAAAATGACCCCAAAAATGGCATACTTACTATTTTTTAGAAAACATGATGCCACTTCAAGGAAAATCATGGAATCATTCAAGTGTTCACGTTTTTTGCGAGTTCAAAATATCCTTAAACACTGTGCAAAAGGCCGGACAGATTAGATTTTTTTTCCGAGCACGTTGATCAAACATGCGATATTGTCTGAAAAGTTTTCGGAGTTCCAAGTGAAAATACCTTTTTTGCTTTAAACGCGAATAACTCGGTCAATAAAAATCATACAACAAAACCAAACAACGGAGTTTAAAGAGAAAGGTTTGCTCTATAAGAGCTCCTCATTGGATTTACGGGAAAAAAAAATTTTGGCCCGTGCATACGTTCAAACTATGGAAAAATTTCTGAAACTTCGTTTCCTGCGGTTCATCTTGTTAAAACAGTATCATAATGCATACAAAAAATTGAGTTCTTGGTTCAAAAACTAGAAACTACGAGCGTTAAAATGTGTATTTTAAATATTTTTTTCGACGTTTCTCATAGAGATGCAGCCATTTGAAAATGACCAAAATTTTCGGGAAATTATAGTGTTCCTTTAATTTTAACGTGGAATGTATAGCCTCAAAAATTACTGCAGTTCCCCCACCACTTCGTTGACTACCGACCTAACAAGAAAATGTAGCCATCCGCTCCGTATCCAAGCGCAAGGTTGCCGAATAAGAAAATAGCAGGTCAGGTTTGACTCCTTTACCTGTTGCAGAGCATAAAGTTTGGCAACGTTGTGTTCGGATTTGATTATTGTTAATTTTTCAAATTTTCCATTTATTAGAAAAGCATAATATGTAAAACATAAGAAATAATATAATATTTTTATGAAATAAATATATTTTCCATTATGAAAAATAGTATGTATAGCTCGACAAGTTAGAGAAGAACCATGGAATTGGAGAACGGTGACGCAACCACACCTTCCACCCTGTGATGCCAGATCGGGGACTGGTTCCCTCGAGAATTTCCCCCACCTCGTGCATACTACGCCGGAGCAGCGTGTCCGTGAGCTCGGCGCTTCGGAGTCCAACTCACGGACACGCAGCTCCGACGTAGTGTGCGCGAGGTGGGGGAAATTCTCGAGGGAACCCGTCCCCGATCTGGCATCACAGCTTCCACCATGCGCCCGAAACATGCAAATTGTTCATGCATTTGTTGGCATTCCGATAAAGGCCCTCGCCGAGCCCGCGCCAAAATTATTCAAGCTTCGAATAACCGTTCGAATAAAGTTGCAAATAAAAATCGACCATAGTTTACTTGAAATTTGCCACCAATGTTCATAAAGATATCGGGATAAATTATTGTTCAAACATGCGCTCCATACACACCGTTGAGCGCGTTTTGAAATGCATAACAAAAATATACAATCGTTCCATTTAAAAAAATTACGTTGCTATTGATATCTCTGTAAATAATAGCTTAAAAGCAAATCCTAATATTCTGTTATAAGCCGTGCGACGGCCGTAAGGAAAACAATGTATGTATCCCTAATGTGTGGGCCTCGCGCCGAGTGACCTTCGGCGAACGCATTTTTGGACGTGGCCGAAACCACGACATCGAGCCCGTCGACATCGACAAAAGGACGAGACAATCGGCGTCCGATGAAGGCAGTCGCCTGCAGAGTTGGGTAAAATGTAATCTAATTACAAATTGCAAATTACGATTAAACTGTATTTCTGTAATTGATTACCCATTATTTTCTGTAATTGTTAATTTGGGTAGTTGATCATTTGGTTTTGTCAACTATCTAAATGAACGATTACAGAAAATAATTACACAATTACAGTTTAATCGTAATTTGCAATTTGTAATTAGATTACATTTTGCCCAACTCTGCCGCCCAGCCTAGGGAAAATGCGCAAGTTGGATGCGCGTGATTATTATATGGTTGGCGCCTTAAAGTGACAGGAAATATAACCTCCCAGATAGCACACCTCGTCTTAGAGACGTCTAGTTTGTGTCTATTTTAGGTCTGCACGTCTTGATTTGTAACAAGACGTCTTTAAGACGTCTTTAAGACGCCTTTTGGACGTCTTTAAGACTTTACCAGACGTTGTGCTATCTGGGCTATGTATATGCTATATGACAATAAATGTTTATTGGCTATTTCGTTCTTTTACGCTACATTTGTGAACATTTTATCATCATTCCTAAACATTATTATTACGCCGCAACAGTATCTTTAGGAAATCGGGTATAGCATATAAGTTATATTTTCTGCCATTTCGAGGACAGAAAATTCGCTCCTCGAAGTGACAGAAAATATAACCCAAATAAGAGACTGTACAAATGCTTATTACGCATTGTATTTATATAATATTTCTGATCGAAATTTATAGAAATACGTGCAAATTATGCTTCTATCAAAATTTATTAGTAAACGGAATTATTATACAACATGTTTCTTGAAATTAGTCGTAACATTCAGGCCGTTTTAGATTTTAAATGTTTCCGATAAGATTTGGTTTTAATTCCTATCATGCGTAGCATTACAATCTGTTTCAAGACTTCACCGGTAACGTTGCATGCGACACTAAAATGGTAAGGGGGTCCTAGGACCCCCCAAACCGGTGACACAAAAATACATTGGTTGATAGGTCTATTCTATACCTCGTCTGTGGTTTATATAAACTTGTATTTATATTTAACTGAAAAATGCAATTGTTAATTGTAAAATAGTATAAGAATAAGTACTATGTTAAAAATGTAATATGTTATAAGTACTGTTATTTGATTCAAATTTTGAAGCCAAGTTAAATAGTAGCATAAGTTTATTATTAATTGTTAAAAACTTAATACTGCCTACAATTCACAGATTTTAATATTAATATTTCTTACGAAGTATAATTGTCAATAATGTAATATCTTTTATGAATTACACTTATCCTTATCAATATTAACATATTAATATAGAGGACTTCCATTTCCGGTATGTAAGGAGCGTGACGTGTGAGTGAACGGTGTGAGAAATAGAAGTGGGAAAAGGTGTTAGTAGGGCGGGTAGGGAGTGAAAAGTGGGTGCAGAGGGAGAAGGGAGAGCTGGGAGTGAAGGGAGAGATAGGGCGAGGAAAAGGGGAGTGAGGGAGAAGAGGAAAACAGGGTAGAAGCTCGCGAGTGTTGAGGTTAGGGTAAGGAGGAAAGGATTAAGCGGGAGTGAAAAAGGCGGGAGAGTGGAGAAAGAGAGGAAGATAGAGACATCGGGCGGTGAAGAAAGGAAATAAGGAAATAGCGGAGACAGTAGGTAAAGCAGGGAGTGGAGATGAGGAAATAGGCGGAAGGTAAAGAAGATAGGATGGAAGGGAAAGAGGGAGAAAAGTTAGAGGTAAAAGGAAAAGAAAGGGTAGAAACAGAGAGGAAGGTAGACGTAAAGGAAGAAGAGGCGGAAAAGAAAGGTAGGAAAACGAATGCGGAAAGACTGGCAAGGGAAAGGAGCATGAGTGGAGGAAGCATAGGGGAAATCACGGAGCTGTGGAAGAGAAAGAGAGAGAAAGAGGAACAGAGTCATGGGGAAGAGAGAGGAATAGAAGCGTTCCAAAAGAGTAGGAAGGTAGGAAGATCGCCGGAAGAAAAAAGAAAGGAAGATATAGAGAGGCTAATTATGGAAATGAGGGCAGAGATGAGAAATGATCTAAAGGAAGTAAAGGATCAAGGGAGAGAGGCGAGGGAAGAAAGGGCGGTAATCAGAATGAAAATGGAAGAATGGGAGGAGAAGTGGAGAAGAGAGAAGAAAGAGTGGGCAGATAGATTAGAAAGGGTGGAAAAAAGATTAGAGGAGGTGGAGAGAGAGGAGGTGAAGATTAAGGAAATGGAGGAGAGGCTTAAGAATTTAGAAATGAGGAGGAAAAAGGATGATGGAGTCGGAGAAGGAAGGAGAGGAGAAGGGGAGGGGAAGGGCACAGGACGTGAAGAATGGGTAACAAGGGTACAGGGGGTGGAAAGAAAACTAGAAATGAAAGAGAGAGAAGAGAGAAGGAAGAACATTATAATTAAAGGGGTAGGTAGGGAGGGAACGGCGATGAAGAGGGCAAGGGAAGTGCTGGATATAGTAGGGATACAGGGGAAAATAGAGGGAGTGAGGGACCTCGGAGGAAGAGGGCAAGGGAGGGAGGAAAGGATGCTGGAGGTGAAAATGGAGAGCATGGAAGAGAAGAGGGAAATAATGAGGAATAAAGGAAAGTTATAAGGGAGAAAGGAAAGGATAGGAGACGACCTGACCTGGAAAGAAACAAAGATGCAGTGGAAGTTAAGGATGTTAGGAGAAGAGGAGGAAAGAAAAGGGAATAGAGTGAGAGTAAAGTACGGGAAGATAGAGATAGAGGGAAAAACGTGGTTCTGGGATGAGCAGGGGGAGGTACTAAGAGACTGGAGAGGGAAGGAGAGGGGAAAGGCAGAAGGGGGAACAAAAGAGGGGAGAGAAGGAGAAAGGGGCAGGGAAGAGGCGGGAAAGACAGAAGGGAGGCAGGGAGCGGAAGGGTAAAAAAACTAAGGGTGGAGGGAGGGGAAAGGGGAGCGACAGAGCGACAGGAAAAAGCGAAAAGCTGGAGGATAGCGTTCTGGAATGTAGCGGGGGTGGCAAACAAGGAGGAGGAACTTTGGAAGGCGATAGGGGAATGGGAAGTAATAGTGCTTTTGGAGACGTGGATAAAAGAGAAGGGATGGAACAGGATCAAGCATAGGCTGCCGACGGGATACAGGTGGAAGACGCAGTGGGCAAAGAGAAGGAATAAGAGGGGGAGAGCGATTGGGGGCATAGTGATAGGGGTGAGGGATGAGATGGAAGTAGGACAGGAACGAGATCATGGAGAAGAAGAAGGAATTTTGGTGGAAAGAATAAAGGCGGGGGAAGAGGAATGGACGGTGGTAGCAGTATACGTGAACGGGGACATGGAGAGGAAGCTGGAAAGGATCAGAGGATGGATGGAGGGGCAGAAGGAGGGAGAGTGGACGAAGGGGGAAGAAGGTCGAAGGATAGGAAGGTAAATAGGGACGGAAGAAGCTTAGTAAAATTAATAGAAGAAACGGGGTGGGAAATCTTGAACGGGAGCATAGAAGGGGACGAAGAGGGGGAATACACTTACACGGGAGGAAGAGGGGCAACGCTGATCGACTATGTGTTGGGGGATGAGAGGACGAGAAGGGGAGTGGAAAGGATGGAGATAGGGGACAGAGTGGAGTCAGATCACCACCCGATGGTGATGACGAGGAGGGAGGGAGGAGTGGGGGAGAGAAGAGGAAAAGTGAGGGAAAGATTGGTAGGAGGAGGGTGGTGGTCGGCAAGGATGAAAGCGGAGTTCATGAGAGGGATGGAAGGATTGGGCATAGAAGGGGAAGGGATACAGGAGGCAGTGAGTAAGATGGTAGAAAGGATTAAGGAGGTGATGAGGAAAGGGGAGGAGACGAGGGACAAGGAGACGAGGCAGAAGGGGGGGTGGTGGGACGGGGAAACCAGGGAAAGGAAGAGGCAGGTGAGAAGAGAGCTAAGGAGATGGAGAGGGGGGAGGGAACGAGAGAAGAGTATAAAAGGAAAAGGAGAGAGTACAAAGAACTGTGCGAGAGGAAAAAAGGGGAAGAGAGGGAGAGGCTAATAAGGGAGGTGGCGGAAGCGAAAACTGAAAACAAAGTATGGGAGATAGTGAACAGGGGAAGGAAAAGTAGGAAGCGGGTGGACGAAAAGATAAAGAAAGAGGAGTGGAAGGAATATTTTATGGGACTGCTAGGGGGAGTGGAAAAAGGGGTAAGGATGGAAGGGGAGGGGAATAGGAGAAAGGGAGAGGAAGAAGGAATAAGCAAAGAGGAAATAAGAAAGGTATTGAGGAGACTGAAGGAGGGAAAGGCGATGGGAGGGGACGGGATACCAAACGAAGCCTGGAAATTTGGCGGGGAGAAGGGGGTAGAGGCAGCATGGGAGATTTGCAGGAAGGTATGGGAGGGAGAAGGATGGCCGCAGGGGTGGAAGGAGGGGTTGATAGCGCCACTAGTGAAGAAGGGAAGGGGGACAGGGGTGCAGGACTACAGGGGAGTAACTCTGATGCCGACCCTGTACAAGGTGTATGCAGCGGTGCTGGGAGAGAGATTGGAGCAGGAGGTGGAAGAGAAGGGGATGATACCGGAAAACCAGGCAGGGTTCAGGAGAGGGAGAGGGACAGTGGACCAAATTTACGTATTAAATTACGTGATAGGGAAGCAGACAAGAAGGGGCAAGGGGAAACTGGTAGCGCTGTTTGTGGACCTGAAGGCTGCGTTCGACACAGTGGACAGGAAGAAATTATGGGAGGCAATGGAGAAGAGAGGGGTAAGGAAGGGACTGAGGGAGAGGGTTAAGGAAATATATAGGGAGACAACCAGCAGAGTAAAGGTGGGAGGGGAGATAGGGGAGGAATTCTGGACATCGGAAGGTCTAAGGCAAGGGTGCCCGCTGAGCCCCACTTTGTTTAACTTGCTGATAGCGGATGTGGAGGAGGAGTTAAGTAAAGGAAATTGGGGAGGGGTGAGAGTAGGAGGTAGAAGGATATGCTCCTTGGCATATGCGGATGACCTGGTGTTGCTGGCGGGAAAAGAGGAAGAGATGGAAAGTATGATCAGGCGACTGGAAAGATACTTGGACGGAAAGAAGCTGGAAGTGAACGTGGAAAAGACAAAAGTGGTAAGGTTCGGAAAAGGGGGAGGGAGAGACAGAAAGGTGGATTGGAAGTGGAAAGGAAAGGAGATAGAGGAGGTAAAGGAGTTTAAATACCTAGGGTATGTGTTCAAGAAAAGCGGAGGACAGGAGGCGCATATCCAGGACAGGGTGAAAAAGGCAGGGGTCGTAATGCGACAGGTCTGGGGGATTGGGAAAAGGAAATTTGGAAAGGATTGGGGAAAGAGGATGTGGCTGTTTGATGCGCTGGTGTGGACGGTATTGGGGTACGGGGCGGAGGTATGGGGGTGGAAGGAAAGGGAGGAGATGGAGAGGGTACAAGAAAGGTTCATAAGGTGGTCGTTGGGGGTAGATTGGAGGACGCCGGGATATATGGTGAGAGAGGAGACAAAGAGGGAAAAGTTAAGGACGTGGGCGGGGGGAAGGGCGTGGAGGTACGAAGAGAAGCTGAGCAGGGGGGAGGGAGGGGAGTTGGCCAGACTGTGTCTGCAAGAGGTAAAGGAGAGGGAGAGGGAGGAGGGGAGGGAGCTGTCAAGGTGGGAAATAGAGAGAAAGGAGTTTAGGGTGGAGAGAGGAGGGAGTGAAGCTAACGAAAGGAAAAGAGAAAGAGGGGGGTACGAAGAGATGGAGAAGGAAGACAGCAGGAGACAGGCGGAGGAGAGAAGGGAAAAAATACGGGAGTCCAGGTACAACAGGTGGTACAGGGAGATAGTGGCGAGGGGGGTACCGAAATACCTGGCAGCGGGATGGAGTGAAGGGAGGTACAGGAGGGTAGCGAGGTTTAGGCTGGGAAATGAAATGAGGGGGGGGGAGGTACTGGGAGAAGGTAGAGGAGAGGAGATGTAGGATATGTGGGGGGGGGAAGAAGAGACGTGGGAACACGTATTGGAGAGATGTACAAGGGAAGAAGAAGGAGGGGAGAGAGGAATAGGTGAAATGATATAGGAAATATTGGATGAAGGAGGTAAGGGAGAGGAATGGATGAAGAGGATAGAGGAATTGAGAGGGGAGGGGGGAGGAGGAACCGGGGAGAGAGGGAGGGAAGGAAGGAGGGAGGAAGGAACTAGTGAATGAAAGAAGGAATGGAATGAAACAGAGGAAATAGAATGAAAGAGAGGAAATGGAAGTCGAAGGCGGAGGAAAGGGGAGGAGGCGAGGATGGAAAAGCGTAGAGTTAAGAGGCGAAAACGACAGGCGAGGGATAGATGGGAATGGAGTAAACGCGGGGATTGAGAGGGGAAAGCGACGGGCGAGAGAGCGAAGAGGGAGAGCGAGCGAGGCGAGTGCGAGGAAAGTAGGATAAGAACGTAAGATAAGGATAGGATAAGATTAGGTTAAGGAAATGTAACGGAGACTTGTAACCCTAAGGGGAATCAATAAAGCACATACATACATACATACATATTAATATAATATTTCTTACGAAGCATAATAGTCAATAATATAATATCTTTTATGAATTACACTTATCCTTATAAATATTAACATAATTAATATCACATGACATAATGAAAAAGTAAAGTTGCTTATATTACATACATACCAAGATATAGAGGAACTTATAATAACGAAGGAAAAAGTGTTTAACAATCTTTGACGTGAGATTATAAAATGACCCTTTTCTTTTCATTGATTTTTAATGAATAAAATAGTTCAGTAACTTTTCTTTTTTGTTCACAGTCTAAATCATTTCGTTGAACTAAAAGTAATTCCTGCTCGTTAGTGTATGCAGGAATTGTTAATAGTTTTTGACAAAAAATATCAAATTTTGGATACACTGATTTTATAGTACGGCAAAAGGTTTTGATAGATTTATATTCTTTCTGAAACATTTTTTCAAATATTCCAGTCTTGTCCTCAAATTGAAATAATACTTCCATTTCATCTTCATCAAGTACATCAATAAAAAATGTCCTTACCATTTGTACATATTTATTGTCTGAGAATTTTAATTTTTGTCCCCTATAAGTTGGATGTAAATAATTCGCTGCTAATGATACTGAATTTAATATTAATTTTAATTGGTCATTTATTAAAATCTTATGTGATTCATTTGTACAATCTAATTCCAATTGTATCCAATCTTCTACTGCATCCGCAATGCTGTACTCCACTTTATTTTGTATATGGGATTGTTTATTAATTGCTTTTAGTATATTTATACTACTATTTAGCTTCGCTTCAAAATTTGAATCAAATAACAACTGCAGTGTCTCCTGATTGCACTTGTATATATTATCGGCTACTAGATTCCGTAAGATTTTCAAATTTTAGCAGCAAGGTATAAGTGCATTAAAAGTATTGTTGTAATTATCATCAGTAATGATTGTCATTTTTGTACCGTCATGCTTCAAAATTTGTTCCTGTTCATCTACTATTGAAAATGTCATTATAATTGAGGGGTGAAAAGGATATTAATACGAAGGTCTCTTTCACCACACTCCTTTTAATTCGCGTTATGGCGATAGTGTGTTTAACACTGATACAACAATAATTGATTTCGGCGGAAAAATACACGACGCGTGACATAGCCTCTACAGGCTGTTCCAAGAGAGTGAGAGCGCGCGTCACCTCTGGAGGCTATTTATACAGCCCTCTCAGAGGGACGCGTCCCTCAAGCGACGCCGAAAACGCACGGCAAATTTCGGCGGGAAAAGCGCGTCCGCACGCTGGAAAAACCCTGACCTGGGCGAGCCTGGCTGCCAGATGCGTATGTAGCCATAGCCTGACTCACCCAGGCCCACGGGGGAAATCCCAAGCGTACCGAAGATAGGAAAAGTCGCACCTTAAATATGGAGGCGAAGTAGCGAACACACCGCTACATAATTTTATTTACGTTATGTTCAGAGTTGGCTAATATTGATTTGGTTATTGACTTTATATTTTTGGTGATGCAATTAAAATACCAGAATTTCCTATCATCTGAACCTTCTACAATCTCTGGTAAATTGAAATAATTGTCTATGTTTGAAACAACTGCATAAATATCGACATTGTACTTTTGCTTGGTTATTTCAATAGATTTTGTAATAAATATTTCTAAACGTCTCAAACTGTCGCAAGCATCAATGTATGTAGAAGTTCCTTGCTGATTGTACGTCATGCTTATGTATTGGTTACAGTTTCTTTGACAGCTAATTAATAAAATTCCACAGCAATTGAAATCGAATTTCGTATTCTTATAGTGACCGTAGGCTTCATTTAAAATATTTGTCGTTAAATCTAAAGAATTGGGAAAAGTATATCCCGGATGAAGGGCCTTCATAAAATTATCAAAATAATTGGATTCTATGCACTTAAAATCCGTATTGTATGTTATTAAAAAATGAATCAATCCTCTATTAATTATTACTATTTCTTCATCATTCAATATATCAATATGTGAAGAATTGCTCTGTTTTCTTCTTTTAGCTATCAATGTAGTTGAATTTTTTAGGGAATTTTCAGATCCTTTTCTTGCTTCCATACTGTTCCAAACGTTTGAACTAGTTTGCATGGCAACTCTAATTTTGGAACTTAATTCCGAACCTATACAATTAGATAAATAATTTATACAAGAAACTTGAGAAGGTATTAACCAACAGTTAAAGAATACAACACTAAGATGCCCGCATAAATAGTTATATTTACCTCCTGGCCTGTTAACATCTGTGGTTGATTGTACTTCTCCTAAGTTTGTTTCATTCAAATGATTATGATTTTCATCACATACATTATAATTAATATTTATATTTTGATCGCTGCACATGTTAACCGTAGCATTTTTCAACGGGCAGTTCTTCCTAAAAAATTATATTAATATACAAATATTAGAAACAAAAAGTGATAATTCCTTTTTTAATTCTATAAAGATAATTTTTTCCAATACAGAAAAATATATATACTATGGCGTACGCGGACGATATAGCGGTGCTGGCGGAAGAGGAAGAAGGAATGAGTGGGATGATGGGAAAATTGGAAAGGTACCTGGATAGGAAAGGATTACAGCTGAATGTGGGAAAGACAAAGATAATGAGGTGTAGAAAAGGGGGGGGAGATGGAAGAAGGTGACGTGGAGGTGGAAGGGAAAGGTGGTGGAGGAGGTGAACAAATTTTAATATTTGGGGTATGTACTGATGAGGAATGGGGGGCAGGAGGCACACATAGAGGAGAGAGTGAGGAAGGGGCAGCGGTAATGGGACAGGTGTGGGGGATAGGAAAGAGGAGGTTTGGGAAGGATTGGGGGAGGAGGGTATGGCTATTCGACAAATTAGTGTGGGCTACGGTGAGCTATGGAGTGGAGATATGGGGATGGAAGGGAAGGGGCAGAGTGGAGAAACTGGAGGAAAGGTACACTCGGGGACGAAATCGGCTTCCCTCCGGAAATTTGGCAACGTTGCATGTCGGGTCCCCCTGCGTCGAAGAACCACTGAGTTATACCTAGTGACAATGGTGACAATTTTACAAGTTATTACTTAGTTTGCTAAAATGAATTGTGCTTGATAAAACATTACACGTAAGAGGATGATGGGCTCGATTCCTCATCTATTTGGCAAAGAAGTAGCATGTATCGTAGGTAGAAAGTTTTTAGACTGCCAGGCCAAAGTCTAGGTAAACGCACAAAATCCCCATATCGGTGTTCCAGCACGGGAAGGCGAGGGAAGGCGTTTTGTTCGCCGCGACCCCAAGGTAGCCGTCGTCCGCATAAGACCCTCTCACTTGCACATAAAGCCCTGTCCTTGTTTAGCACCATCCCTGTCTACCGCATGCTCTCCGTCACTCCCGTGCGGCGAATTGGCGCTAAGAGGCTAGTTATTTCTAACGAAGGAGCAATATCGGTGGTCCTCACTATCGATAGTTATCGGTATTGAAAATCGTGGGTTGATATCCGTGCAATTCTAATCGCTTTGCTTAAGAACTGCTGCTAAAGCTGATAAAGCATTAAACTTAGCATACTAATAATCAAAAACATCGATCTTTTCCTAATGGATTTCGATGTTTTTGATTATTATTATATTTGATTATTATTATGAAAACAATATCAATTCAGAAGGACTTTTTAATTATGTGACTAATCAGGTAGGCTCTCCTGGCTTGAGTGACGCTTCAAAAGGTCCCTCGGTTTTTTGTACACCTTTTGTTAATTACAAAATGTCTAGGATTCTAAGAGCCAATCGCAAACTTCTTAATTAACTAGCTGAATTCCTATTCGTCGATTTGACACAACAACAAGCGTTTAAGTACATGGCGCTGGAATTACACACCTAGGAGAAGGAAGGAAGGAGAAGTTCATTTATTCAAACACCCGTTGCCAAGTGGATATCGATTAGTTCTTAATCCTGAAGTCCTCTCATTAAAAGATCTCTAACTATTTTCAAACCCCTCGGGCTTGTGCGAACTTCACCTTGTCTCCCTTTCCTATTACATTCGAGTGATCCGCCTCGAACTTCGCGCTTCTGGAGTTTATACTACGCGCCGCTAGACGGGAGTCGCAACACTTCGCCCCTTATACAAAAGGCGTTTTCCAATGGAAACAGCTTTTCCAAAAATACATTTATGATAAATAAGACCTGCGCCCCTTTTATAGGATGTTAGTATCGCTAAACTAGCATTAATTTCTAATATGACAACATGAATAATTACTTGTATGTAAATAAACATCTCAGTGAAGCATTCCTGAGCCTCCCCTCCTCACTTCCCCCACGGTAGCCAAACTACTCGGTCCACCCGGGTTTCCGCGAAGAATGCGATTCGAAAGACGCTCAGAATGTTCACTGTGATAAAATTTGTTACAATTTTGTCTCGAAGACGCGACGTCTCCAGATTGATTCTGGGTAATACATGAAATTTTAATTATAAACTAATGCCGCATCGAATTCAGAAACAAATGGAATAAAGTGATCTTAACTTATGCCAAGGTGATGTAGCAGATTCCAACAATAAGGAATACAACAACGGTACCATGATAAAGGTAAGTATTTATAAGGGGTCTAATCTTACGCAGGCTAATTTTAATTTGTTCACATGAACTATTCTGATTTTATTAACTCTTATGCCTATTTCTGCATTCAAATTATCAAACATTCTAACAATTTTGTAAAGTGCTAACCAGTTAGAATCGAGTTTAGATGTTTTTGGTTCTTTCAATATATATCTAGAGACGCGGCAGCGTCTCGACGCCAAGTACATGAAAAAAAAAAAAAAACACCCTGTATATGTCGATCGAACTGTCCCTGCCGCTACCGTGTATCTTTACTCGTCGCGGAGGCATTCTGACACTTATTTCATTATATCTTATTACGCCTGCAATATTTTCTAAATTTAAAGGCATTTTTCTTATGTAAACCGCATATCAGCTTTCGAATAAGACCAATTTCAATAAAATCGGTCCACGCATGCTAGAGATATCGTAATATCGTCTCATGGAAATGTCATTTCTGGTAAGAAAAATTTTTCTTCTCCAGTCGAAAATTTCGTCAACCAAATAAGTTTCGTCAACCAAATACGTATATTACGCGTTACACACCTATCAGTTTCGCACACATGTTTCGTTCGTCGACTCTCGGGATCATTCCGCAGAGTATATACCCTTATATACCCCTATACTCTTATGTACCTACCCTTATACCCTTATACTCTTATATATACCCTTACACCCTTATATACCCGTATACCCATATACCCTTATACCTTTATATACCCTTATATACCGTTACACCTATCACCATTTACCCTTAGACCCTTTACCCTTACACCCTTTACCCTTACACCCTTTACCCTTACACCCTTTACCCTTACACCCTTTACCCTTACACCCTTTACCCTTACACCCTTTACCCTTACACCCTTTACCCTTACACCCTTTACCCTTACACCCTTTACCCTTACACCCTTTACCCTTACACCCTTTACCCTTACACCCTTTACCCTTACACCCTTTACCCTTACACCCTTTACCCTTACACCCTTTACCCTTACACCCTTTACCCTTACACCCTTTACCCTTACACCCTTTACCCTTACACCCTTTACCCTTACACCCTTTACCCTTACACCCTTTACCCTTACACCCTTTACCCTTACACCCTTTACCCTTACACCCTTTACCCTTACACCCTTTACCCTTACACCCTTTACCCTTACACCCTTTACCCTTACACCCTTTACCCTTACACCCTTTACCCTTACACCCTTTACCCTTACACCCTTTACCCTTACACCCTTTACCCTTACACCCTTTACCCTTACACCCTTTACCCTTACACCCTTTACCCTTACACCCTTTACCCTTACACCCTTTACCCTTACACCCTTTACCCTTACACCCTTTACCCTTACACCCTTTACCCTTACACCCTTTACCCTTACACCCTTTACCCTTACACCCTTTACCCTTACACCCTTTACCCTTACACCCTTTACCCTTACACCCTTTACCCTTACACCCTTTACCCTTACACCCTTTACCCTTACACCCTTTACCCTTACACCCTTTACCCTTACACCCTTTACCCTTACACCCTTTACCCTTACACCCTTTACCCTTACACCCTTTACCCTTACACCCTTTACCCTTACACCCTTTACCCTTACACCCTTTACCCTTACACCCTTTACCCTTACACCCTTTACCCTTACACCCTTTACCCTTACACCCTTTACCCTTACACCCTTTACCCTTACACCCTTTACCCTTACACCCTTTACCCTTACACCCTTTACCCTTACACCCTTTACCCTTACACCCTTTACCCTTACACCCTTTACCCTTACACCCTTTACCCTTACACCCTTTACCCTTATATACCGTTATAACTTTTACCCTTTACCCTTATACCCTTATATATTTTTATATTTCACTGTTGAGCAGGGCTTGAAACCGTTATTATAAAGATTTAGGTTCTTGAAAGAGTTATGAAGAACCATTATTCTGAATAACCGTTATAAAGAACCTAAATATCAGACTATGTAAGTATTAGTTACGGTTCCTATATAGCTCTATAACTTTTATTTTTTAGGTTCTATATAAGTTCCAACCGGTTATAGAACCGATTCAATAATTTTTATTTTTTAGGTTCAATATAAGTTCCAAAGCGGTTACAGAACCGATTCTTGTAACGATTGTGCAGAATTTTATAGAAAATGAAATGACAACATATTACAACTATATACTACCGTGTATAACCAAATTGTTTAAAAATTATTATAAATAAGTAAGTAAATATTAATGCGTAAACATTTGACCCAAATGTTTCGATCTAATCGTCTGGAAGATTGTCCATGCATTCAGGATAAATAAACAATTAATACTTGTGTATTAATATGAATTTACAAATAATAGTACAATTAATCTTTGAAAAAAGAAGTGAGATCCCCTCAAAAACTTCAATGAATTAAAAAAATTACGCCAAGTACATGAAATCACAAAAATAGAAGATAATAATAATTACAAAATTAAAAAAAGATGTGAAATCAAAATGAGCTGCCAGTACATAAAGATAATAATAAAATGAAGTGAAGTGAAGTGAAGTGAAGTGAAGTGAAGTAAAATAAAGTAAAATAAAGTAAAATAAAGTAAAATAAAGTAAAATAAAATAAAATCGAAGAAGCTACACAGTACACACGTTTCGTTCGTCGACTCTCGAGATCATTCGACAGGGATCGTTGTCCGTCATTGTACATATATACCTATATACTATTGAATTATAACTTGCCAAATGTTAATCGCTCATATCATAACGTGCGAAGTTGTCCAAATTTGAAATGTCACGATTTTTTATCCCACTTAGGACACAGAAGTATTGTCTCAATCAATTAACAAGGTAAGTCACAAAAATTTTGTAATATTTATATATAGAGTCGCAGAATTGTCCAGAGAAGGTTCGACAGAGAATCATTTTCTTTGGCATAAGTTCCTGGAAATACCGTGTATTTACAAAATAATGTATTGTAACAAATTGCATTTAAATTGACAGATATTTTTTTATACTAGCAAACTATTTTTAATTTAGAGTTTCTATATACCTATGAACCTCGCCCTTTGTTTTGATTTTGCGCGCTCGCGCGGTCCGCGTGACGTGACTTCGTCACAATCTTGACATGTGTGATAATTTATAAATAATTAGTAATTGTGTCATATTTCAGTTAACGATGCAGACGATGAGAATTATTTCAACATCTGAAAGAGAAAATAACCCTGCTGCACGAGCAAATGAAACAAGCACAATTTCATGTATATGTATAATATAAAAAAAATAAAAAATTTATTTCTTTATAAATATTACCAAGATGTTCAAAAAAAAGTCATTGAATATCAAGGATATAATAAACCACAATTTCACAGGATGGAAAAATCTGAAAGATCCTTGCAACAATTGTGATAATTCAAATTCAAACATAATGAAAAATTCAATATAACTGGTTCCAAACAAATTCTTGTTGCAAAATTACATTTGTTCGATCACGATAGTAGTGAAACAACGAAGGTGGAAAGATATTTCCCTAGATGTTCGCGGCCTGGAAGTCAAATATTTGGCGTGGCCAGGATAGGTCAAAGTGTCGATGAATAAGAATTATTTTAAAACGCAATATAATGAAAATGTACTCATATCGTCAGAGTTTTAAATTGACAAATTATCTGGTAGCCTGCGAGAGGGAAGGTATGATTTTTTATTCAAAGTATTAAAATAATTATGTTAGAAATTATTTGTTTATTTTATGTAATTAATTAATTGATTATAAATAAAATAATTAATTAATTATTGCCGCGACCACGGCCACGACCGCGACCACGGCCACGACCGTGACCACGGCCACGGCCCCAGCCACGGCACTGCTCCAGGATCAGGGCCTTCAGCATAGATGCCTGATCCCGTATGCTTTTTGTCTGCTCCCGAGCCAGGTGGAGGGCGGCCCAGTGCTTTTGCTGGGCCCTCACCCTCCAGCCACTCCTGTTGTGCCGCCGGGTTGCATATCTTTCTGTAATCAGTAAAATAAAATAATTAGAGTCACTTTTATTTTATCTGTTATGTAAATAATTAATGCTCAAATCTGGTTCATTTATATGAAAATTTATCTTAATTTTTAAACTTGTTTCAATAAAATTCTGCAATGATTAATTTTCTACCAATTTTTTATTTAATTAAAGTATTAAGCATTAATACCATATGCCGTGGCCGGGCCTTGTGGCCGAATAAATATTTGATTCAAAATACTTGGCGCTGCGCAACCGAAAAAATGTTAATTGCCTTAGTATTAATTAATAACTTACAACAACTCCATTACAATATAAAATACATATACATAGACATATTAGAAACGCTGTCATATTTATTCTACATATATGTAATTCTAATACCATACGTAGCATATGCACACGCACACGCACACACACACACACACACACACACGCGCGCGCGCGCGCACGCACGCACGCACGCACGCACACACACACATGCACGTACAAGAAAGAAAGAAAAGATAATCCAATTTATACATATTTATTCAGTTTAGCAACACCAATTCGGGGCGCAGCGCCAAGTATTTTGAATCAAATATTTATTCGTATTAAAATATTTATTTGTGTAAAAATATATTTGCTTAATATTATTTAATACATTTTTTCTTTGTATAAATAGCCATTATGAGTAATGGAATCTTAGCTGTACATATGTAGTTGTGTCATCTAAAGCGTAGTTGGACTGCATCTTTATGTACTGGCAGCTCATTTTGATTTCACATATTTTCTTAATTTTGTAATTATTATTATCTTCTATGTTTTGTGATTTACATGTTTTCTTTGTATAAATAGCCATTATGAGTAATGGAATTTTAGCTGTGCATATGTAGTTGTGTCAGCTAAAGCGCAGTTGGAAAGCATCTTTATGTACTGGCAGTTCATTCTGATTTCACATCTTTTTTTAATTTTGTAATTATTATTATCTTCTATTTTTGTGATTTCATGTACTTGGCGTAATTTTTTTACTTCATTGAAGTTTTTGAGGGGATAAAGGTTTCTTTCTTGGCAAATTAGATCTGCTTGTCTAAACGGTTTTATCATATCCACTCTCAATGGAAAGACATCATCGGCTACAAAAACGTAGGGCAAACTCCTAGAAGTGTTTCTGATATTCTCTTCAGTTGGGATCCTTAATAGATTGTTCTGAAGTTTTTCATAGAATTTGGTGTTTTGGAGAACACCTCCATCCGAAACTCTGCCGTTTGTACCAAAATCGCACATGACGAATTGATATTTCGCATCCACTATCGCTAATAGAACCATACTGTGTCGGCCCTTGTAGTTGTAAAATTCTGACCCGCTTCCATTTGGAGGAATAATTTCAATGTGTTTTCCGTCAATCGCTCCAAGACAATGTGGAAAATTCCACCTTTCTTCAAAAACTTTTGCTATATTCTTCCATTCTTCTGTTGATCGTGGAAACTAAAAACAGACAATATTATGGTTTCAGGAACACGCACTGGAAAATACAGGGCCAACAACAGCTACTGAAGACAATCCAAATGATTGTGCCGCGGATGTCGAATCATCGGAGATAGAAATTGAGGAAAATTCAGCAGATCCACCTCCAATCCCGTCTACATCGACAACACAAACGAATCGGCCAAGACAGTCGAAGAAGAGTACTCGAACTGAAGAAGCTGCGTTACAGCGTGATGTTCTCTTATCTGTACAGGAACATTTTAAACAACCAAAAACGCAGGAGGATCGTTTTGAGATTTATGGGAAAAACGTCGGTATGAAATTGCGTGACTTGCCCAAAGAGCAGAGGATTCTGGCCGAACGCATCATTAACGATACTCTCTTTGTGGCCGAAATGGGGAAGTTAGACATGGCACACACGTTAATTTCCCAACAAATAATCCATAGAAACATTCGTACTCCTACTCCGACTCCTAGTCCTACTCCTACACCAATGCCTCACCACAATCAGCAACCAACATATCCTTATAACCCAACTCCTAGCCCAACTACACATATTCCTAATCCCAGTCCAATATATCATTATCAGTATCACGAACCACCATCTCCTTATCATGCACCAACTCCCAGCGCCACCACACCTCATTTTCTCATTCCGGAACACTCGCAGCACACATTTTCGCCTAATTTTAATAATAGCAGTAATACTTATAATAATAATGATAATAATAATAATAGTAATAATAATAATGATTATTATAGATAATATTTTTATTTTTAATTTTTATAATTATCTACATTAGGATAAATATTTGTATAAGACGATCCCTCGGGGTGAAATGACTCATGGCTGTTTTAGAGTTATTAGTGGTACTATTTAGTAATATCGATGTTTCAAACTTTAGTCCGTACGTCGTCAAGTGTCGCACGAATTGCCATGTACATATCAGCGCCGTATGTGTTATAAACAAGACAAAATAGAAATTACTGTCTTTTATCTTAGATAAGGTCTTTTTCAATGTTGTGTAATTTTTGTCATGAACGGCTTAAGCCGCGTATTCACCTGTGCATTCGGCCCGAATGTGCATCGGGCGTGCACCAATTGGCGAACCGTTCGGCGCGCATTCGGTTCGTCTCGGTTCGTCAATTGATGCGCGCCCGATGCACATTCGAGGCGAATGCACAGGTGAATACGCGGCTTTAGTGTGACATCTGTTTTTTTTCGCGGATTGAATGACAACTCAAAAATAAATTAATGTATGTTTCGTTATCGAATGTAATAATTTGACGTTATATTCAAGTACTGAATGAGAGCTGGATGTTTGGGGTCATATGATCACTCTGTAGTAGGGTAAAATGAATCCAGAAATCCCAGGGAGTGTGCGAAAAAATTTGAGTGTGTGAAGATGATCTCACTTTCTTATATTTGTTAATTCATTTTAAGTATTTCTATTCATTGATTATGTACCACAAATTATCTGCGTTTTCTTTTTTAAAAAAATTGTTTCAAGTTATTATGATCGCATATTTTGTGACTCAGTTCAATTTCTGTTTCTATTTAAATAAATCAATGTTGTTTAATGTTCGTCTTATTCATTACCAGTAGATGTAAAATGATCCTAGGGCATATTTTCCTACACATAGGTGTAGGTACAAAATGATCCTTTGGTATGCCTTCACAAAAATGCGAATAAAAAATGTAATTGATCAAGTAGCTGATCGAAACCAATAATAAGGTACATAAACTAACTTACAAACACTACTTTACATTTATTTAAATAATAGGCATTTGTATTTTTTATATGAATTACGGTTTAAGGGGATCGTTTTAGACACATTATTCCTACGGGTAATTATTTACAAAAGAGCAGATGGAATATGTTGTCGGAGGCATGATATCGAACAACTTTTTCCTATACATGTTGCCGTCGCTCGACTTTAGTTTTCGAAATATTTGCACAGTAATATGATCGATAGTTGCCTTGGGTTTAGATGGTTTGGCCAACTTTTCGGATTTAACATAAAGAAATGTGTAAATCTTATAGGAAAAAATTGCTTAGAATCATGCCCCCCACAACATATGTATACAACGTCATCTAAATCGAAAAGTAAAAGATGGTCATTTTCCTTACCTTCAAATAATCCTTATGTAGAACTTTATATAAAGCGTCGCATGTTTCCGGTATAATATACGAAAGAGCCTGAGGTGATATGATTGCCGTAAATTTAAGATCTTCGTAACTTCTTCCACTTGCAAGAAATCTCAATGTGGCAGTTAATCTCTCGTGCGGTGAGATGGCGTGTCTCATAATTGTATCTTGCTTTTGTATGAAGGGACTGACTAAAGAAAGTAGACTCAAATATGTTTCTTCATTCATGCGTAAATAATTGTGCCAATCTTTAGGCGCAAAACGCAATTCATTTAATAAATTTATGTGTGAATAGCGTCCCCTTTTTTTAAACCATTCTTTGCACCACACACTTCGATCTTTTTTCTGTTTGGAACAATTTTTTGTAGCTAATAATAAGCCTACTACAGCTAAAACGTCGTCTGTCGATGTCATGGTCGGTTGACAAAACTGTGAATACTGTAGGGCTGTTCCAGTGCCCGAAACAAGCGAGCCGAGCCTCACTGTGCTCGAAGAACCGAGTCGAGCCGAACCGAGCCGAAGGCCCGTAACAACCGATGGGCCGCAAGAACCGAGCAGCTCGAATTTTTCCGAGCCGTCCGAAAAAGCCGAGCGGGCCTAACCCCGGGTCTCCACCAAGGCGAACACGAACAAAAACAGTGTTCGCGAACGTTTTTGACTGTTCCAGTCTGGTCCACTCCGCCGCAAACATGAACAAAACTCAACGTATGAATCGTATGTGAATGTTTTGTTCTGTTTGCGGCGGTGGAGACGACAAGAGCAGGGGAACACGTTCGCGAACAATGTTTTTGTTCGTGTTCGCCTTGGTGGAGACCCGGGGTAATGTACTTTGGAGCAGACCGACTGTGTCGAGTAGGTTGAAGCTTGGACGTTTCGGGCACTCAAAATGTTTCGAATATTTTAAGAAACGTGTATCTAGTGGAATGTGAATAATGGTTGTTAATAATGTAAATAATTATAAAGTAAACTGAAAATGGAAATACACTGCTGAACAAAATTAAAGGAACACTATAATTTCTTAAAAAATTTGGTCATTTTGAAATGGTTGCACTATCTCCGCGAAAAATAGTCGCAAAACATATTTTAAAAAAGCATTTTAATGCATCAAGTTTCTAGTTTTTGATTCAAGGACTCAAATCCTTTTTTCATCCATTATAATACTGTTTTATTAATGGAAACAGAATTTAAAAAATTTAAAATACTGTCAGGCCGGCCGGAGCGTGTGGATGCACCATCCGGTCAACCTGATAGGCCGGCCGGAGCGTGTGGAGGCACTACGGGCATCCGGCCGGCCTGCACAGTCCGGCCTGCGCAGGCCAAACTGTCAGGCCGGCCGGAGCGTGTGTAGCCGCCTTATCATAGGGAGATAGAGATAAAGATAGAGATAGAGATAGAGATAGAGATAGAGATAGAGAGAATCAAATGCGTGAGTGAGATAGTAATGTAAATCTGTATAAATTTATTATTATTACTTTTTTTACTATTAATCGTCTTTGTAAACTAAGTGAAATTCTTGGCAGTGATCTTAAATATAACATACGTATATGTACATATATTAATATTGTATCGTGGAATATGCAAAAGTTATTTGTAATTATGAACTAAGATATAAACTAAAATATAAACTAAAATATAAACCAAAAATAATTGATAATATGTAAGCTAAACATACAATACATAATTTAATTATATAAAAGGAAACAATACAATTATTTAAGTAGTTGTTTGTTATAAACTAAAATATAAACCAAACATAAATGATAATATGTAAGCTAAACATAAAATACATAATTTAATTATATAAAAGGAAACAATATAATTATTTAAGTAGTTGTTTGTTATAAACTAAAATATAAACCAAAAATAAATGATAATATGTAAGCTAAACATAAAATACATAATTTAATTATATAAAAGGAAACAATATAATTATTTAAGTAGTTGTTTGTTTATTAATTTTGGTAATTTAAGTTGGCTTTTAATATCACCCTTTTCTCAAACATAGAGTCTGATAACCTATTGGCTTTAGGAGTATTAGTTATAGTTGCAAATGAAAAAAGTCTTTCCACTGGCGCCGAGGAAGGTAGAGGCGTGTTATATTTTATGAAAATACTTTTTATTTGTGGGTATCTTTCAAGTAATTCTATATCTCCACTTTCCTCGGTAAAATACTGGGTAATCAAAAGATCGGCTTTGAATCTTGGATGATTGTGTGCGAAAACATTATCGGAACCTGACTCGAAATTATAAAAGTCATCTTCCTTCGACTTGCTATGGGCGTTTCTTGTATTAGCAATTGGTTGCTGTATAAATTCTTTTGCTACAGGTGTGATAAATAAATTTTTATAAACTTCATGATTTTTGCATCTACACACACAAACCATCTGGTTTTGAATCTAGAGTATGACAACGCAGCTATTACTGCATTCTCCGCTTGAGGGCTTGAAACATTGAAAAAATTAATAAAACGTGTTTCAACACTTTCCAAGAAAAGTTCGCAAAGCTGTTTACAGAATACAAAGTTTTTTTCATTCAATTTTTGTAAATTTTTCCTAAGGGCTAATAAAGTCGGTAACAAAATACCATAATACGTGTTATTTTCACTTTGAAGAATATCTAATGCGTCTGCTACAGGTTTCGCACACGATAGATATTCCTGAATGTAAGTAAATTCTTGGTCTTTAAAATTATTTTTTAAGCCCAAACCTTTGTGGAGTGTAGCAGATTTGCCCTTAATGCTTAAAATTTGTGTTAAGGAATCATATAAACTATTCCAGCGAGTATCACCAGGTTTACTGAGTGCATGTCCGAGAATGTCCTGAATTATTTCAGCAGACTTCGGATAACTTCCTTTTTTCCACAAACTGTTGCATTTCTTCAAAACCTGACCGTGCATACTCGAGAGTGGTGAATCGTTTGCTGCCAATACCTTATTGGCGTCAACAGTTGCAATTAAACTAAGTGTATGCGAACAGCATCGCAAATGTAAGGGTAACTTTTTTTCTGGCGAATTCGGAATAATATATTCTTCGTCATTGTCTGTACTAACAATATGTTGCTCTGTCGTTTCATGATCCGAACTAGCACCATCACTATCGTACAAATCAAAGCCGTCTTCTTGTTCAATACATTCAGGATGGACACCAAATATTCTAAATGCTTTAACGAAATTGCTCCCATTATCAGTTGTGGTAGCAACTATTTCGCAGGTATCGGCAATATACTCGGCATGTATTGTCTTTAATAATTCGGTTATACGTTCGTTGTCGTGCACCCCCATAAACCTACGACATGCCAATGCTCTAGATTTTCTTTTGTAAGTTGCAAAATCAATCCAATGAACTGTTATTCCTATAAAACTTCGCCTGCGGCCGGACCAAATGTCTACTGTTGTGGATACGTATTTTACCTCTTCTATGTCTCGTTTTATTTCTTGCGCTTGAGTCGTATAACGATCACATAAAATACGTCCTAGGTTTCTACGACTCATCATTTTCAATCCTTGCGTTTGAATATTTAATTTTTCAAATATTTTAATAAAATATGGATTTTCGATACATCGTAAGGGTATCATAGAATGCGCGAAATATTGTACCAAATCATTTTCAAAACTTTGTTGAGTGTATGAACATGATGCTGACTGACGACATAATTGCTTTGATGTAGATGGCCTTGTTTTCTTATTTTTTATGTAAGTGCTATACTCTTCAACTACGGCACTACCGTGTTTTCTTTTTAAATGCGTTACAAAATTGGACGTGCAGTTTTTAAATCCTTTGACCTCAATGTAATTTGGCAAACATCTTTTACATACCGCAACAATTCTTTGGCCGGTTGATTTTTCCGGGACTTTTTGAAAAAAGGTTCCATCCAGGAAAGTCGTATTCATTTCGTCTATATTGTTGAATTCACTTTTACCTCTTGGGGATGTAGTCTCATTTAAATTACATTCTTCTGACGTTGAATCCATGATGGATCAATTATGCCACACAAAACTAACGTCGTTAAAACACTACGAAATATATGGAGCCAAAAATACAATGTATTTACTAGCTTAAACAATCTGACTCGCTCTGGCATGCGGACCCAAATGGTCCTGCGTTCTCGCGCGAGTCCACCGCGTGCCTCGCCACGTTTTCAAATGTTTTTTGAACATCCAATCGGATTAGTTCTATTGGGCTTGCGAGTAGAAATTTCAGCACGAACGCGAACGAGGCAGGCCGAGGCACAATGAGCATCATCGGCGAAGTGCCTCGGCCCTTGGGGCCGTTCGCCGCATGCCTCGGACCAGAGTTGGGGAAAATGTAATCTAATTACAACTTACAAATTACGATTAAAATGTAACTGTGTTGTTGATTACACATTATTTTCTATAATCGTTAATTTAGGCAGTTCACCATTTGGTTTCGTCAACTACCTAAATGAACGATTACAGAAAATAATGTGTAATCAACTACACAATTACATTTTAATCGTAATTTGTAAGTTGTAATTAGATTACATTTTGCCCAACTCTGGGCGAGACGCGTCCGAGAGCGGCGAGAAGCGAGCGAGGTTCGAGCGAGGGCGACGAGTTGCGAACGAGAGGCGTGCGAAGGCGAGAAGGCAAAAAGGCGAGAGTGTAAATATTGTAAATATTGTAAATAGTGTATATAGAGGAGGGAGATAGTTATAAGTGTAGGGAATAGGTTTAAGTAGAGTTAAGAAAAGGTGGGAAGCCGGAACAGAAGTTCATGTAACCCCAAGGGGAACATTAAAGATATACATACATACATTATATTATTTTCTTTTTTTGGATGATTATATTATTTTCTTTTTGTTGTGATGTACTTGCAGCTCATTTTGATTTCACACCTTTTTTTATATTGCAATTATATTATTTTCCTTTTTTGGGTGATTATATTATTTTCATTTTTTTGTGATGTACTTGCAGCTCATTTTGATTTCACATCTTTTTTTATATTGTAATTATATTATTTTCTTTTTTTGTGTGATTATATTATTTTCTTTTTTTGTGATTATATTTATTTGATAATAATACTTTATTCATCCTTGACTTTTTCACGTTTCTTTGTCTTTTTTTTGTGTTTCTTTTTTATATTTATTTTTTGATAATACACTTTTTCTTCCTTAACTTTTTCATGTATACTATTTTCTTTTTTTTGTGATTTTTGATAATACTATTTTCTGTCCTCGACATTTTCATATACTTGGCGTATGTTTTACTTTTTTAAAGTTTTTTTTGGGGATATGTATCATCACCTACTGAGAATTTATAAGAATTGATCCTTCTATCCTAATTGTTTCCGCCAAGTGCGGTTTAAATTGCTGGCTATCGGGCAGCTCGCGAGGAAACGTGTCGGGCAGCAAAACTCCGTCGTTGGACACAACACTGCGTTTATTTTGGTCACGTAGTTTACACTGACGTCGGACAAGCACGCTTACAAAACAATGTACAATACACGTGGACACTAAACAGCGCGTGGGCGCGTTGCGATAATGGTCGCAGGAGAACAGCGAAACTCCGAAATCCTCGAAAGACGTGGTCGTTTTGTGGAACGAGGTTGTCGCGATAATAACGTTCTCGGAACTAACGGTCGCCGAGCGAGCCCGCGAAGATCATTAGCGGTCAAAACATTACAAAGGCGCCGCGGCTGACTCGTCAGCTGTTGTGATGAGTCAGCGGGCACCCGTTCGACTCCGGGGAAAATATAGCTGGTTGTAAAACTGTTAAGTGTGGTTGAGCACGCTGGGAAAGTGAGGTTAGGACGGTGGGAAAGGTGAAACGTAAGCACTATTTTAAAACTCGATGGTCAGTTTATTAAAATCACACCGCGCTTGAACTATAAAGCGGTGAGATTAACAGTTTTTTGAGCCTTGAGCCCTCTTACACCAGATAATACACGATGCACGACACGCGGCACGTGGTGAGCACGTGAGCCCGCCGATTTACTATTTTTAAGGAAATAAACTTGATAACCCCTTATTGAGGAACTAAACTATTTATTAAGAAAAGATAAGTAAAAATGAAAAAGACAAATATGTCGCACAACGTACCGCATAACAAGTGAAAGGAGATCGATGCAACGACCACACGCACACTCACACACACTCGGATAGCAAAGGCGCGCGATTTCAAAAGCTTAACACTCCCTCTAATCAAGCGCCTTACTTCGCCCTAAAATCTTACATGGTAACCCAAAGCAACTACTATGTTAATGAACTTTGAACAGAATGAACTTAAAACTAGGTATTCTTCATTGAAGCCGTCGCGCTAATACGACAAAGTTATTCAATCGCCTTTATATTTATCATTGATCTCAGTGCTTCGAAACGATCACGCGGAATTGCCTTGGTGAAAATATCGGCATACTGTTCCTCTGTGGGAACAAAATCTACATTGATGTCACCAGTCTTGTACCTGTCTCTAATGTAGTGATACCTAACGTCGATGTGTTTTGAACGTTTGTGAAATACAGGGTTTTTAACTAAACAAATCGCACTTTGATTGTCTATGCAAATTCGCGTTGAGTCCAGTACCCGATCATTTACTTCCTGGAGTAATTGTCGCAACCAAATGGCTTCTCGCGTTGCATCAGAAGCTGCGACGTATTCAGATTCGGTCGTTGACAGAGACACAGTTCGCTGTCGTTGACTGGTCCACGTTACCGGTCCCCCATTCATAAGAAAAACATAGTCCGTTGTTGATCTTCTCTCGCTGACATCATTTGCAAAATCAGAATCTGAGTACCCAACAAGACCTGAGAAACATTGATTTTTATTATACTCGAGCCCATAGTTTGCAGTCGTTTTTAAGTATTTAATAATACGCTTGACTGCGTTCCAGTGTTCTTGACTGTGGCTTGCGAGATATCTACTAACTTGATTCACCGCGTACATTATGTCGGGACGGCTAACAATCGCTATAAAAATTAGAGATCCCACTGCTTCCCTATAAGGAAATACTGGGTTCTGATGTCTTTGACCAGTGTCGTGACCCAATTTGGCATGTGGATCTGCTGGGGTTCTTACCGTCTTTGCATCTTCCATGTTAAACTTGTTTATAACCCTTTTTATGTAGCCGTTTTGATGAATTGTAATTCGTCCTTTGCATTTGTCATATGCAATTTCCATGCCAACGAAATTGGACAGATCAGAAACCTTGATTTCAAAAACTTCCTGCAACTTACCAAGTATGTACTTCAGAGTTTGTTTGCTTGAGGACATGATTATCCCATCGTCTACATATAATATCAATATGAGTCGTTCCATCATACTCTCTCTTGTAAATGCATTGGTCCGCGCGACCCTGTTGGAAGTTGAGACTCGCTAGATAGTCACCGAACTTGGTGTTCCAGCACCTCGAAGCTTGTTTCAGTCCATATAATGACTTTTGTAAGTGACAAACGAGCCCCTGCTTTATGTTTGTACCTTCTGGTGGTAGCATATAAACGTCTTCTTCCAGCTTTCCATGCAGAAACGCGGTTTTGACATCGAATTGTATTATTTCATACCCTTTTGTTGTTGCTGACGAAAGTACAGTTTTGATGGTGTCATATCTTGTCGTTGGCGAGAACGTTTCTTGGTAGTCGATTCCTTGCCTTTGATAGAATCCTTTTGCACAGAGTCTCGCTTTGAATCTCGAGATTTCACCTGTTGGTGCGTATTTCTTTTTGAAGACTTCTGGGAATTCTTTCTTTCTTTAGTAGAGATTGATAGTGCGTTTTCGAACTGCTCAAACGTGTTTAAGTTTGATTCTTCATCCAACAACCGAGCTGTCAAATTTGGGATGGTCTGCCTGCCCTCTTCCATGCTAAGCCATGCTTGTCGGAAGTTTCCAAATTTTGGCGGCAATGTACCTATTATCTTAGTCATAATTGCTATGGTACTTACATTCTCTCCAAGATCCCTCAGCTCACGCGCCAGATTTTCTACCTTCGCTATGTGTTGTGTGATCGAATCGTTAATGTCCATCTTATACTGGTGAAACCTTTCATGTGCCATCATTTTGTTTGTCTCAGACTTCTGTACGTATATGGAATCAAGCTTGTCCAACACTTCCTCAGCTGTTGTACAGTTTTCAATTAATGTAATTTACGATAAATCCATTGCGCTTGACAAAATAAACATCGCTGTGGCGTCATTCTTAATCCAGGCGTCTTGTTTGTCACCAGCTTCATGAGGTTTTGTATCAACACCTGTCGCTATGTTGTACAGACTTTTCGCACGAAGTGCGCATATCATCTGAAATTTCCATTGATGATAATTTCTACCGTCGAACTTCGCGACATGCGCTACGTCAAGCCTGTCTGTCATCCTGCCGCGGAACGGATTCACTTGAATCCCCTGTTTTATTGTCACAGAAACAGTAAGAAGAGTTTATCTTGCTTTGTGCGACCCACGCACTCACCACGTGTTCTTTTCTTAGACGCAACACGTGGGTTCTTTTTAGGTTATAATACTTGAAGCGACTTACACCTCTTGTACAAAATAATTTTGTACTTCCCAGTTACTCAGAATGTCCTGGGCCCTTAACCTTTTAAGGAAATAAACTTGATAACCCCTTATTGAGGAACTAAACTATTTATTAAGAAAAGATAAGCAAAAATGAAAAAGACAAACATGTCGCACAACGTACCGCATAACAAGTGAAAGGAGATCGACGCAACGACCACACGCACACTCACACAAACTCGGATAGCAAAGGCGCGCGATTTCAAAAGCTTAACAACTATTACACTACGCACAATAATGTCTTATGAACATCAATATGATTGAATGAGAGTGAGCTGGATGAGCTGCAATGGTTGTAGAAATAATGGGTGAGCACAAAGAATGATATTCAAATCGTTAAAGTAGAAAATTGCTACGACACGCGACACGACTTTCTCTCTACTCGACAAGAACAAGAGTGCGGGATTCCAATCCGATTTCCGTTACCGGCGTCGACTCGAACATTCTCGAGCATCGACCGACGTGAGGAAATCTGATTGGTTGATTGAGAAGACGTGGTAAATGTTGATTGGCTGATCGAGAAGACGTGGTGAGCGGTGATTGGCTCAACGCCTGACGGTGAGTATCGATCGAAGATCGATCGTCGATCAGCCGTGAGCCTGCTGCCCAGGAGGTGGTGCGCCAGGCTTGGGTGCGGCGCTAGGGTGAACTAATTGATTCTCAAACAATCGCCTTTGCGACAAATACAAATTCACATGGAAGAATTTACGAATACTTGATGACCTCCTAACGGAAATTCATAAAATTCCTTATGGAAGGATTGCGCTTGATCATCTGCGCGCTTGGTCACAAATAAAGTCCGGCATATTTCAGCCTCTAAATTTGGCTCGTCAGCCCCTAACCAGACACAAGCTGCGGGCCGCAGGTCGTGGACCTGGACGGGGTGCCTTAAAGCCTATCCGATGTTCTAGGCGGAACGATACTGCGCCCTGAGATATGTGGGCAGCCCCTAGCGAGTTCTGTGACGGAGTGCCTTCAAGGTCGGCCTTTCTGATGTCCAACAGTCAGCCGGGTCGGAGCACATTCACACGACCTCCCGAGAACGATCCTCCAAATACTACATTCTTAATCTCTTTCTAGGTATTTCTACCACAAAGAAAAATGAAATTTTCCAGGCATAAAGTAAGCGTCATTGTCAGTTGAACTGTCATCAGAGTGCTCAATCTCAATGAAGACCTCAAGTGGACCGTTAAAATTTGTTTCATGGGCAAGGAAGATGGTAACTATTACCTTTCCATTATTTTCCCAAATTCTATTACAGTCTGTATTCTCTACTTTTCAGAATCTGCAAGTGACAAATCGTTGGCGCCTACGACAACCCTTTGCAGACGCTTAGAAGAAGAGATGTCTGTACAGTCCGTCTTAGTGCAGTTAGATGTGTGATTTATGGTTTTTAAGTCTGTTCAAAATACGTTACATTTGTGACAAAAGATTTTGAAGATGAAGGGGCCTCGAATAGTCAACCAATTCTGACTGACTCTATCTTTCTGATAATAGCAGTTTCGAGATCAGGTCAATTTTTGTTGTCCTTCAGTCTATTCAAATAGAATCGCGCGGGTTCATTCCAAAGGCCTTTAATAAAACTGATTATTGCCGTGTTCCTTAATAAATCGTTAACACCAACTACTTGTTCTGTATTATACGCGTCCCTGGCGGTCTCTAATCCACTATTCAGCATTTCATTGACTCGCGCTCCGAAAACCTCTACCGTTTCATTTTTACCCTGGTGTAAATTCATTAGTTCAGCATTCAAACTATGGACATTAAATGACCGCGCGAAAATCTTTTTAGAAGATCAATCAATTCGTTTAAAGTTTTAGGCTCTCGTCGATTCGACAACGCAAAATTGCCGTGTTCCTCGATCGTACCTCGAATTAGGAAAACAAGATTCTCTCGATCCTCAGGCTTTACCTTGACGTTAAATAAGTTGGATTGTATAATAAATCCGATTAACGAGTCAGACTCTCCATCAAACTTTGGAACTGAATCCCTCACCAATTTTAACGACAGATAAGATTTAGGAAAAGAATTTACAAATTTCGATGATTTTTGTGCAGGAACTACACTCGAGCAAGGCGACCCACTACTTAGTTCGGACAAATTAATGACAGGTGTACCCAGTAGTATCGGCAAAAGGTTTATTTCGCGCAACTGTGACTCATCACCGGGAATTTCTAAATTAGCAGCAACAACCGTGGCTGGACAGGGCAAAGGATACTCTGACTCAGGCGTATCAACAATGGAGTAACTGATTTGTGTCGGCAAAATACTAATTTAACAATTGAACCATAAATTGGGTATTTTAATTAAACTTCAATCTCTCACGCAATTGCAGACTTCGTTGTCAACGAAGAAGATCCCCTGGCTGAGTGCGTGTGGCTTCAGCGAAGACTGGTTCGGTCGTCTGATGTCACTTCCCTCTGGCATTCACCCGTGTTCCGGGGGAAACCGTCCAAAAACCCAGGAAAGAGGGACTGCATGAATTGGCCGATGGCTGTTCTTCGAATCCTGCGTCCACGAGCCGGCGAATTTGAAGTATCCCACCGCTGTCACCAATTTGTTGCGTGGCCGTCTGGGGAAAGAGGTCTTCTCCAGGGAATTCAGGCGCGGGCCGACGCCCGTGGAGTGCTATGGCACTCTGCTCCTTGGACGCGGATTATTTGAGTGAAAAATATAATGGAAATAATAATATGAACAGAATAAAACAATTTGAACACAATAAACTTGTAACTTTAATGACTTTTTAATTATGTGACTAATCAGGTAGGCTCTCCTGGCTTGAGTGACGCTTCAAAAGGTCCCTCGATTTTTTGTACACCTTTTGTTAATTACAAAATGTCTAGGATTCTAAGAGCCAATCGCAAATTTCTTAATTAACTAGCTAAATTCCTATTCGTCGATTTGACACAACAACAAGCGTTTAACTACATGGCGCTGGAATTACACACCTAGGAGAAGGAAGGAAGAAGTTAATTTATTCAAACACCCGTTGCCAAGTGGATATCGATTAGTTCTTAATCCTGAAGTCCTCTCATTAAAAGATCTCTAAGTATTTTCAAACCCCTCGGGCTTGCGCGAACTTCACCTTGTCTCCCTTTCCTATTACATTCGTGTGATCTGGCTCGAACTTCGCGCTTCTGGAGTTTATACTACGCGCCGCTAAACGGGAGTTGCAACAATATCAAGCTACGATTTTCAATACCGATAACTATCGATAGTGAAAATAATCTATCGATAGTTTTCGATAGTCAGGACCATCGATAACTATCGATAGTACCATCGATAGTTCTCCACCACTACCTTCGACGACATTTTGGCAATTTCATTGCATTTCATTTGGAGCTGTTGTGTTATCGTGTTCAGTTCCGTAAGTTTTGTTTAAAACAAGGTATTTTATTCATTATGTGTGTATTGGTGTGTATTTCAAACACAGTCAAAAGTTTCAGGCACCAGGTATGTTAATATCTTTGAAATTTAATATTAGAAATAAAGAGAATAATAAATACAATATTACGAAATTGCACCCATCCCTTGATTTACGCAGAAGATACGTTCACGTACTTAGTTCTTATTATGTGATAGAAAATGCGTTGAAATTAATTACATTTCAGTTTCCACTTGAAATTAATTTCATTGTTATTAACACGAGAAATATAAAATTATAGAAAAAAGTACTGTATAAATTAAGGGAAGAGTGTATTGGCAGTAGCTATTTGCTATGTATTATACATTTTTTTTGTAGTTTTAATATGGTAAAGAACAGCCCATGTGCTGTTCCTGGGTGTGAGGATAGGAAAGCATCACGACACAGGTTTCCTAATCCTGAGAACGATAAAGATCGTTTTCAGATATGGATTCAACTGATATCCAATGAAAAACTGAGTGAAATGGAGCCTATGATGATCTTCAATAATTTTCGTGTTTGCCATGAGCATTTCACAATAGATGATTGTTTGGGATTGGCCCAAACGGCCACAGGCCAAGTCGGCGCGGATTCGCTGCCGAAACCGCGCGCATTACAAAGGACTAAACGTGACCAGATCGCGGTATGTATCATCGCGGTGATGAGATCGGTCGGGCCATCTGTCGACGCGCACCCCAGCTAATTAGACAGCTCTCACTCTCTCTCTCTCTAACGCGCTGGCGTTGTTTGTCCTTATACGAGCAAATTTTGGGCTGGACGAGGTCTCATTCGAAAGATGAAGGTTCAATGCAGCCCGCTCTGCTCATGGTTCAAAGAGATTGTGTTGATATGTAATAATACGAGTGTCCAAAGTAGAGAAAAAATCGACAAAATGCACTCGCAGATTCCACGTATTTGTAGGTCTCTAAACGAGTTTTCTGACTCAAACGATGAGCAGAGCGGGCTGCATTGAACCTTCCTCTTTCGAATGAGACGTCACCCAGCCCAAAATTTGCTCATGTAAGGTCAAACAAATTTAGTTGAGCTAGTGGATAGGAGATGGCGCCTACTCGGGAGGACTGCCAACGTGGAATCATTGCAAAATTGAAGCGTTAGCTGGATACATGTGCCACAGCAAAAGCGTGATACAGTCAATGTATGTATTTTTGGACGATTGTACGTTAGATTATATGACTAGAAACTGCTGGAAACTGTGTACATTTACTAAATTCACGCTTTTACTGTAACACATACATCACCGTTGCCGAATATATGTTATAATTATATGGCTACATTATTTCAAATAAAAAAAGAGATTGGAATTTTTTAATAACACTGGAAGTAGTGATTTACTGATATCATATTTTCAGAATGTGGAAGTTACAGCAATTATTTGCAATTATTGTTTTCATTATTATTCTTCCGACTATTGTATATAACATATAACAAGGAAAAGTCTCCAAATCGGTTAACAGTTGACTCCTTGATTTTTTTTGTAATTCTTTACGCTCCTATGCAGAGATGGGCATTATTTAATTAAAAGAATATACTTCCGAATGGCCCCAGTGGCCGATCGACACGAGGATTGGGGGGTGGGTGTGTGTACCCTAAATCTAAGATTCTATTTAGCTTCGGGTATTTATTAGTTTCGTTTGTTTATTCGAAGGCCTTTCATCTTTGGCTTCGAATAATTTTTCATCTTTCATTATATCTTTATCCTAAGGTCGTGTTCAAATATATTGGCCGGTCGATTCGTTTTCGCGAACAGCGATCGAGAAGAAATCAGCCATCACCATCTGACGATCGTGGATTTGTCAGTTGGAGTTCCCTAGCCACCGAAGGGTATGGTGGGGTAACGGGAATGCTGCTCGGCCCCGTCTGAACGTAGCCGTGTGGCTGTTATTTATTCTTATTGTCAGCGTAGTACATATGTAGTTGTGTGCGTCACGAAGTTATACGTAGACCAATACGAGATGAAGCGATCGAGAAAGAATCAATGTTCTGACCAATAAAGCTCCCTGAATTTTTTCGGAGCTAAGGCCTCAGGTACACCTCTTCTGATGCGTGTATTTCTACGCTGCAGCTCGGTTTGGCCTATACATGACAGAAGCTTGGCGCTATCCCCACCACTTCTGGCTCATTCGTGTTCTGCGATGACGAGAGAACACGCGTTACGAATAGGAGTGTGCGGATCGTCCCGCGGCTCGGATTCTCGGCCCTCGGAACGGGTCGGAAAATTTCGGGCGGGATCGGGCGGGGTCCCGATACTTTCGTATTACTCGAGATCCAGACGGTTTCAGGATCCCGAGACTCGATTCGGGCTACAAGCATGACCGCCATGAGCGGGCAATTTGATTTCAGGTCCGCTTGGCAAAACTCGGACGCGATCGGCTCGAAAGCCAGCTATTACGAGGGGACCGAGACGGAAAGAATTATGTATATCATTTATATCGATACCAGAGTGATAAGATTTTACTTTCTGTCTCCTGTTGAATCATAATTTGTATCTTATTATTTATTTACATATATATGTATTTTCATTGCTACCAAATAGTCTGTGAATACTGAATACGTCCATATACGTACTTAAATAAATACCATGTTCAGAACTTGGGAAGAAGACTATTTTTATATCGACAGTATTTTAAAATCTGAATAAAATATACTTCATACTTAAGGTCGGTATCAAATATATTGGCCGGTGAGTTTCGTTTCGCGAGCAGCGATCGAGGGGAAATCAGCCACCACCATCTGACGATCGTGGATTTGTCAGTTGGAGTTGCGTGGTCCTCGCAGGGTATGGTGGGGTAACGGGAATGCTGCTCGGCTCCGCCTGAACCTAGCCGTTTGGCTGTTATTTATTCTTAGCGTAATAGTTGTGTGCGTTACGAAGCTATGCGTAGACCAATACGAGATGAAGCTATCGAGAAAGTGTCAATGTTCTAACCAATAAAGCTCCTGCATTTTTTCGTAACTAACGCACACCTATTCTGATGTGTGTATTTCTACGCTGACAGCTCGGTTTGGTCTACACCCCAGAAGCTTGGCACTATCCCCACCATTTCTGGCTCACTCTTGTTCTGCGAAGGTGAGAGCGAGATGGAACGAGAGCGAGTCAGAAAACGTTGAGAAAAGGAGCACCGAGGCAGGCAAACTGTGTGGTGGGAGAATACCCCTCACGAAACTCACCGGCCAATATATATGATACCGACCTTAGTACGTTATGTAAAGGGAATAGGTTCAGATTTAAAATAGAAAACGTACGAACTATAAGCATACAAAAAGGAATATTTCCTAGATGTTTCATAATAACAACAATATACAGGAGGTGAATATTTTATTATTTCAATTTAACGTGTAAGAAACATAATTTTTCTATGTTCTCAGGTAATAATTTTAATCTATTACTGGTAACGATATCGTCCGATCGCGTCCGAGTTTTGCCGAGCCGACCTGAAATCAAATTGGCCGCTCATGGCGGCTATGCTTGTAGCCTGAATCGAGTCTCGGGGTCCCGAAACTGTCGGGATCTCGAGCAATACGAAAGTATCGGGATCCCGCCCGATCCCGCCCGAAAGTTGCCGGCCCGAACCGAGCCCGAAAAATCGGGTACCCGCACACCCCTAGTTACAAAACTCACCAGCCAATAAATCTGAATACGATCTTAGAAGTTCGAATAACAGACGAGAACCTTTCTGTCCCGAGCCGCGCGAGATCGCCGTGCTCGGCGATGTGTCATCGATTCTAAAGAAACAGAATTTGTTTATTTTTCATCGTATCAATATGAAAGTGCCACAAATGGATTCCTGGCATTCTCCCGATTAAATTGACCGAAAATAATTTAAATCGGACTATTTTTAAGAAAACGGGCTTTAAATTCTGCAAACAATTTTTCACGTAATTTCCTTAATTTTGGTCCGAATTATATCATTTTTGGGGCCAATTTGATCGAGAAAACATGAGGAATCAACCGACGCCACTTTCGCGAAGATCTGATTAGAAATGCAGAACAGCAGATTTGTCACTGTTTAGCGCGCAATATTGTATGGCCCCGCTGGTTTCGAGCGTCGATTTCTTGCCAGCGTGCAGCACAAGAGGGGACTTTTCATGGCAAAGGAAAGTCAGCCTTATATAGAACTGAAATCGAGAAAGACTGACAAACTTTATATTCATGTCAAACAAATACTTGTAAAATTTTGACGACAAACTATTGTTGAATATCGCCAGTTCTTTCATATGCATCACTTGGTTGGGAATTCCTGATCCCACCTTTTCATGCATTTACCTAATGAAATGTTGCTTCAAGTCATCGGGAAATTGAATTTTTTCTTGTACATACATATATCTGTTCGCGAGTAGGTGTCACGAATGACGCGACTTTGGTTTCCCAAATAAATTCACATTTATCAGGGCCCTCGTCTGAACCGCTTAACAAGGAGATTGAACGACGTAAATCGAGTGCGAGTGAAATAGCGCACCAGCCAGAGACCCTCGGTCGACGGCGACTTGAGTCATCCAGTACTGAATACGAAAATGTTCATATTTCTCATTACACCTTGATAAGAGTGTTACCACCGATGGATTGGTAAATTTATGTCCACGAACATGAGTCGAGACGCAAAGCATTTCGGTCTATTTTTTATATGAATACATGATTAGGACACACACTACGTTCACTAAAAATGGACCGAATTCCTTCATATCTGACATCATTTTCATCGAGAAACCCTAATAACTCCATTGGTAATAATTTCCTCAACACTTATCAAACACGAACATTTTATCTGGCCCGTTGGTTTTATTGCTCTCGGCTGTCAACGGGTGGTCTACGGGGGCCCGATGGTCCTCGCTCGCAGCGAGAAAGCAAAACGGTGGGATGGGTAGGTCTTTCCCGATAATCCGAGCCCAACCATTTGCATGCGCAGCTTCATGTTACACGTCAAAAAATTCTTTCAATTACAATTAGTAATTCAGTTTGTAAGTGCAATTAAATTAGGCGTCATTAAAATTATTCACACTTCATTAATTTTAACTAATTGACCAATTCATTTATTTTTTAATTCATTAATGTAGTGCTCTGGTGAAGAACATCGTAATACGTAGCTAATATTCTAGGTCCTAGAATCTACGATATTGTCAATGTGCAATTGAAACGCACGCCACTTCACACTATTGTTTCTTAGCATTCATACGGCGTGATTTTCTAGCTAGAGTCGTCAAACGCGATGCTCGCCAACAATCATGTGTCTCGCTGAATTTCGTGGGCTTCGACGCTCGAAACCAGCGGGACTATACAATGTTGCACGCTAAGCAGTGACGAATCTGAAGGTCTGCAATTTCTAATCAGATCTTTGCAAAAGTGACGTCAATCGATTCCTTACAATTTTATGTATAATGTTTGTTCGTAACTGCTTTCTGCATAGGACGTGTAATAAGTGTATTTCATTTTCTGTTTCGGTGCTTTGCTAGTAAAAAAATGTCTAACCTAACAAACTTCATTTTTTGAGGACATCCCCTCATCTATTTTCCCTTTTCACTTATAATTTCTTACTGCTAACGTAGAATATTGTAGCATAAGCACATTTCAGGTAATTAAAATGTACAATGAATTTTCTACGTTTGCAGTACCAGCCGACTTCCGTTTAAATTTTTATAAGTACAACGCAACAGCTGAGAATTTCTTTCCTTATTCAGAATAAAATACGGAAATAGCAAACAGCTCCCTCTCGCGTTTACCGGGCAATCGGCGATCTATCGGTATTATCATTTCTGTGCAGAAAAAACCTGCTGTAATACCGACCGACCAAATCGGCCAGGTCACGTGACGTGTCTACCCCCTTAAATTAAAGGATAGCCCCCTCGCGAGTATCCCAATCCTACGACCTGTGTGATGCGAAACATTACTAACAAACGTCAAGTACATGAAAAAGTCGATGACGAAAAAAAGTATTATCAAATAAATATCAAATAAATCACAAAAAAAGAACATAATATAATTACAAAATAAAAAAAAGATGTGAAATCAAAACGAGTACATAAAGGTGCTTTCCAACTGCGCTTAAGATGACACAACTACATAAACACAGCTAAAATGTTGTGTTCATAAAATCCATTACGCATATCGCGGACATTTTTTAATTAACCCATCAAAAAGAATCCCATTTAAAAACATTGTCGTAAATTAATTAATAGCTTTACAAAATTAATGATATACAAAAATTGCGCCAATTATAACAATGACTATTTATACAAAGAAAAAAATGTATTAAATAATATTAAGCAAATATATTTTTATACAAATAAATATTTTAATACGAATAAATATTTTATTCAAAATACTTGGCGCTGCGCCCCGAAGTGGTGTTGCTAAACTAAATAAATACGTATAAATTGCATTAATCTTTTTTTCTTTCTTTCTTGTGGGTGCGTTCGTGAATGTGTGTGTTGTGTACGTTTGCATATGCAACGTATGATATTAGAATTAAATATATGTAGAATAAATCTGACAGCGTTTCTAATATGTATATGTATATGTTTATGCATTTTAGATTGTAAGGGAGTTATTATAAATTATTAATTAATATTAAGACAATTAACATTTTTTCGGTTTCGCAGCGCCAAGTATTTTGAATAAAATATTTATTCGTATTAAAATATTTATTTGTATAAAAATATATCTGCTTAATATTATTTAATACATTTTTTTCTTTGTATAAATAGTCATTGTTATAATTGGCGTCATTTTTGTATATCATTAATTTTGTAAAGCTATTAATTAATTTACGACAATGTTTTTAAATGGGATTCTTTTTGATGGGTTAATTAAAAAATGTCCGCGATATGTGTAATGGGATTTATGAACACAATATTTTAGCTGTGTATATGTAGTTGTGTCATCTTAAGCGCAGTTGGAAAGCACCTTTTTGTACTTGCAGCTCATTTTCATTTCACATCTTTTTTTTATTTTGTAATTATATTATGTTCTTTTTTTGTGATTTGTTTGATATTTATTTGATAATACTTTTTTTCGTCATCGACTTTTTCATGTACTTGGCGTTGTTTTTTACTTTTTTAAAGTTTTTTTTGGGAATCTCACTTCTTCTTACAAAGATAATTCATGTACTTGACGTAATTTTTTTACTTTTTTGAAGTTTTTTATGGACATCTCACTTCTTTTTACAAAGATAATTTGCATAGGGAATGATTTCAGATAATTTTCAATATTATAAATTATTATTATATTATTATTAATTGATGACTGTATGATTTTTTCATCCTCTCGGGGTTATTTTTTTTTAATATATTGTATACAATGTATTGTCATCCAAACTACGCACGCCTGCAAAGCTCTCAAGACAATTGGATTGGTGGAACTGGTTTAAATTTGAATTTTCAGATATAAAGCAAGCATACAAGAAGGAAACAGAGGATCGAAGATGAATAAAATCGTTTAATTAATATAATAATAATAATAATAATACTATGTTCCAATAAACTTTTTTCTCTGACGTAGATCACACTGCCATCATCTTCTGCTTCGATTACCTGTAAATATATAAAATCCACATTTTAGTTATTTTAGTTACAACTTAACGTAGAACTTATATAGAAATAGAGTGGCATTTTGTTATAGTAAGTGTAGAGACTGCAAAATGTGTCAGAAGGAGGTGAGAGCGTATGGCAGAAAGTCTTGTTGCAGGAAATTTAAATAAATGCTAATGTTAATAATTCAGCGAACATGAAGAAAGAGATTCAATATTTTCAACACACAATTGATTGGTTTTGGAATAAAATTAGTTTAGTATGTTTATTATTGGTGAATTGGGACTTCCATTTCCGGTGTGAAAGTGTCGAGACGTGCGAGTGTAAGGAAGCAGAAAAGGTGTTAGAAAAGGTGTAGGGCGAGTAGGGAGTGAAAAGTGAGAGGAGAGGGAAAAGGGGAGCAGGGAGTGAAGGGAGAGTAAGGGCGGCGAAAAGGGACACAAGGGTGAAGGGGAAATCAGGCAGGAGGTTTGAGGTTTGAGGTTACGGCAGGGCAAGGAGGAATAGAGTGGGAGAAGAAAGCGCGGCAAAGTGCCGAGAGAGTGTGGCGAGTGCGCCTTCCCCTTCTCCGAGACTCGCTCGGGAGTGGGGATCTGCGGCGCGAGGCGAGTGACGCCATGTTGTTCGTCACTTCGATACCAATCCTCGTGTCTGGCCATGAGGCCAGCTTCGTTGCGACTACGCAGTTTCGGTTCATATTGTAACAGCGTTTAGTAACGTTTTTGATAACCATTTTAATAACGTCTATAGTAAGTTTGTTCTGCATCGCAGATGTCTTGTGGGACCCAATCTGATCGGGCATTGGCGCGATCACCTGTTGCCCTAGAGTCGGCACGTTTATAATAAAAGAGTTGGATCGGAAGAGTTTGCAGTCTATTGTTTCTGCTGTGGAGATTCCGGTTGTAGGGCCGGTAAGGAGGTATCTGCCCAAGTGGCACCCCACCTTTTCCCTACAAGAGAGAGGAAGGCAGTGACATCGGGCGGTAGAGAGTGAAAGTAATAGCGGAGCAGTGGATAAGAAAGGGAGCGGAGGAAGAGAGGATAAACAAGAGAGCGAGGTAGAAATGGCGGATGGGAAAGAGGGGGAAAAGGGAGAGGAAAAGGGAAATGAAAGGGCGATAGGAGAGAAGAAGGGTGACGAAAAGGGGGAGGAAGAGGCGAGAAAGAGAGGCAGGAAGACAAACGCGGAGAAATTGACGAGGGAAAGGAGTATGAGTGGAGGAAACGTAATGGAGATAGCAGATATGTGGAAGAGGAAAAGGGAGAAAGAGGAGGAGTGGAGAGGGGAAGGGGTGAGGGGGAAGAGGCGTTCTTGAAGAGCAGGAAGGTACAGAGATCGCCAGAGGGGAAAAGGGCGGGCGAAGACGGAGCCCTGGAGAGCCTGATTAGGGGAATGAGGGAAGAAATGAGGAAGGATTTAAGGGAAGTGAAGGAGCAGGGGAGGGAGGCGAAGGAAGAGATGGAAAAAGTTAGAGGGAAGATGGAAGAGTGGGAAGATAGGTGGAGAAGAGAAAGGGAGGAGATGGAGGATAGAATTACAAGGTTAGAGGAAAAGATGACGGAGGCAGAACTAGAGGAGGAAAGGGTAGGAAAAGTGGAGGAGAGACTAAAGGCTGTAGAGATTTGGAGGGGGAGGGAGGGGACAGGTAGAGAGAAGGGAGAACGAGGAGAAAAGGCAGAGCGGGAGAGCGGAGGGGAGAAGAGGGAAGTGAGGATGCAGGAGTTGGAAAGAAAACTGGAGATGAAAGCGAGAGAAGAGAAGAGAAATAACGTGATAGTAAAGGAAGTAGGCAGGGAGGGAACGGCGATGCAGACGGCAAAAGAAATTTTGACGTTAGTAGGAAGACAGGGGGGAATAGAGGGAGTGAAGGAGTTAGGAGGAGGAAAGCGAGAGAGGAAAGAGGTGATGCTGGATGTGAGGATGGAGACTATGGAGGCAAAGAGGGAGGTAATGAGGAACAAAGGAAAACTAAGGGGAAGGAGAGGAGGGTGCAATGGCGGTTAAGGAGGATAGGAGAGGAGGAGGAAGTGAAGGGAAAAAGAGTAAGGGTAAGCTATGGGAAAATAGTGGTGGATGGAATAACGTGGTTCTGGTACGAGCGGAGGGAGGTTTTAAGAGATTGCAGGGGAAGAGCTAAAGAGGGAAGCAAGGGAGGGGAGCATGGAGGGAAGGAGTAGGGAGAAGGGAGACATAGAAAGAAGAAGTAAAGAAAGAGAGGGGACGAAAAACTGAGAAGGAAGGAGGAGGAAGGGGGAGAGAGATGCAGGGAGAGGGAAGGAAGAGTTGGAGGATAGCGTTCTGGAACATTGCGAGGCGACAAATAAGGATGAAGAATTCTGGAAGGGTTTGGAGGAGTGGGAGGTAGTAGTCCTGATGGAAACATGGATGGAGGAAAAGAGATGGAACAGTGTGAAGCGCAGGCTGCCAGAGGGATACAAGTGGAGAGTGCAATGGGCGAAGAGAAAGAATAGGAAGGGGAGAGCGATGGGAGGCATGATGATAGGAGTGAGGGAAGAGATGCTAGGAAAGGAGGAGCACAGACTGGGAGAAGAGGAAGGGTTGACGGTGGAGAGGGTAAAGGCGGTGGAGGAGGAATGGACGGTAGTAGCGGTGTACGTGAACGGGGATATGGAGAGGAAGTTGGGAAGGAAGTTGGGAAGAGGAAGGAAGGGTGATAATAGGGGGGGATTTCAACGCGAGGACAGGCGAGCAGGGTGGTAGGATAGAAGGAGGAGAGGAGGAGTAGGAAGGTGGGGGAAGAAAGTCGAAGGACAGGAAGATAAACGGGGATGGGAGGAAGTTAATTAAGCTGGTAGAAGTGACAGTGTGGGAGATCTTGAATGGGAACATAGAAGGGAACGAAGAGGGGGAATATACGTATACGGGAGGAAGAGGGGAAACAGTTATTGTCTATGTGTTGGGTAGCGAGGGGACAAGAGAGGGGATGGAAAGGATGGAGGTAGGAGAGAAGGTGGACTCGGATCATCACCCGTTGGTGGTGACGATGAGGGAGGGAGGAGTGGGGGAGAGAAGCAAGAAAAGGAGGGATAGGAAGGTGGGAGGAGGAAGGTGGTCGGGAAGGATGAAGGAGGAATTTGAGAAGGGGATGGGTGGACTGGAAATAGAAGGGGAAGAAATACAGGAGTTTAAATAGGTGATGAGGAAAGGGGCGGAGGGGGGAGGGAGAAACGGCGGAAGAGGGAAGGGTGGTGAGACGGAGAATGTAGGGAGACGAAGAGGGAGGTGAGGAGGGAGTTAAGGAGGTGGAGAGGGGGAGGAGGAGGAGAGAGGGGGGAGGAGCGAGGATTACAAGAGAAGGAGGGCGAAGTATAAAGAAATATGCGAAAGAAAAAAAGAGGAGGAGAGGGAGAGGCTGCTAAGGGAGGTGGTAGAAGGAAAAACGGAAAACAGGGTGTTGGAGATAGTTAACAGGGGAAGAATAAAAAGGAAAGTGGTGGAGGAAAGGATAAAGAAGGAGGAATGGAAGGAGTACTTTATGGGGTTGTTAGGAGGAGTAGAAAACAGAGTAAGGATGGGAGGGGAGGGGGAGCGGAGAAGGGGAGACCAAGAGCGAATAAGTAAGGAGAAAGTAAGGAGGGTAGTGAGGAAGCTGAAGGAAAGGAAGGCCATGGGAGGGGACGAAATTCCGAACGAGGCGTGGAAGCACGGGGGAGAGAGGGGGTTGGAGTTGGCGTGGGAGATCTGTGGAAGAGTGTGGGAACGGGCGGGGTGGCCGCAGGGGTGGAGGGAGGGCATAATAGTGCCGCTGGCGAAGAAAGGGGGCGGGACGCGAGTGCAGAAGTAGAGGGGGATAACGTTGATGCCGACTCTGTACAAGGTGTATGCGGCGGTCCTGGTAGGGAGGCTAGAGCAGGAGGTGGAAGGGGAGGGGTTGATCCCAGAGAACCAGGCGGGGTTTAGGAGAGGGAGAAGTACGATAGACCACATATACGTGCTGAACCACATAATAGGCAAACGGATACAAAGGAAGAAAGGCATGCTGGTGGCATTATTTGTGGATCTTCGGGCGGCGTTTGACACGGTGGACAGGAGGATATTGTGGGAGGCGATGGAGAGGCGTGGGGTAAGGGAGGGTTTGAGAGAGACGGTAAAAGAGATATATAGGGAAACGACGAGCAGGGTGAAGGTGGGAGGGGAGCTAGGAGGGGGATTCTGGACGGCAAAGGGTTTGAGGCAAGAATGCCCATTGAGCCCGATTCTATTCAATCTGCTCATAGCAGACGTGGAGGAGGAGATGAGGAAAGGAATATGGGGAGCGGTAGAAATAGGAGGAAGGAGGATATGCACGTTGGCATACGCGGACGACCTGGAGATGGGAAGTATGATTAGGCGGATAGAAGGGTACATGGAGGGAAAGAGGCTGGAGGTGAACGTAGAGGAGACGAAGGTGGTGAGGTTCAGGAAGGGGGGAGGGAGAGAAAGAAAGGTGGATTGGAGGTGGAAAGGAAAGAGGGTTGAGGAAGTAAAGGAATTTAGGTATCTGGGGTTTGTGTTCAAGAAGAACGGGGGACAGGAAGCGCAGATCAGGGATAGGGTAAAAAAGGCGGGGGTGGTCATGCGGCAGGTCTGGGGAATCGGGAAACGGAAATTTGGGAGAGACTGGGGAAAAAGGATGTGGTTGTTCGATGCACTGGTGTGGACGGTGGTGGGTTACGGGGCAGAGGTATGGGGGTGGAAGGAAGGGGAAGAGGTGGAGAGGATCCAGGAGAGATATACCTATAAAGGTAGATTCACACTATCCGTCTGGACGGCGGCAGGCTACCGTCCGGCAAACGACCGTCAGCTGGTTGGTTCATTCACACTATCCGTCTAGCCGGTGCGTGGCAGCGCACAGTGGCCTGGCCGGCTTGAACGACTTGGTGACATTTGTGTATGTATATCTCTTGAGCTATAAAAGCTATCGGAATGAATGTTGCACCAAAAATGGAATAAAATTATCCCTTTCCAATAACATATAATCTAATGGTTTTTACATTTATTTAAGTTTTCTTTTTTCATTTTTTAAGTTAATTACGATTAATAAAATTGGAAAACTATTTATACAGTCCTTTATTTAATGCCCTTTTAAGTGGTTTAAATCGCATGTCGGGGAAACCTTTCGTTTCCAAGTTATAAGAAAAAGTAAAATAGTAGAGGAAAGTAGCCAAAAATCGTTATTTTTAATTTACAAGCAATCTTTTGCGATAAATTAGAATCATTTATTAGTAATTAATTTAAATCATATATCAAAAAGTAATGCTGAATACATTAAAGTTCCACAGAGTTCCACATTCTAACTAACTAATTTGAATATTTACAGCACACCCTCCTCTACATAATTATATGAAAACATATCGTATTTCGTCCTACTTTACAAATTAGTACTGTTTTTCAGTCCGATGTTTAAAAATCCAAATGGTAAGATTAATTAAATTACTTTTTATGTTTAATAGTAGGGTAGACCGGGGCGATATTAACAGGGGGGAGATTGTAACACGTTAAATATTCCAAAACATATGATCAAGAGACACGGTAGTGTCTCGCGCCAAGTATATATATATGCGCAGCGCGAGACACGGAGTGGCTCTATTACGCCACGACTCGCTATCAAGAACCCTGAGATTTCCGAATCTCAATAACGACTGATCCGATTAGATTTTGAATGGTCTTAATGGATAGCCTGGGTTTGATTTACATAAGAAAAGTGTCTTCGTTTTGTTCCTACGGACCTTATGAGTTGAGATATTTCGATGTAAAGTGGCAATTTGCCGATTTTCATGTTCGTAAATTTCTTCATCGTCATCGTCCTACACTTCTAGGCAAGAGGGGTGTATGAAAGGGTGAGGAAATGTCTCTCAGGCACGTCGCTCATTGGATGTGGGTTTCGGCCAATCGCGTAATAAATTTTGTTGTGACGTGACAGCTATAACCTACCAAGTGCTAAGTGTCAAATGAAGTAAGTTGTCCGAATTTGAAATGTCACGAGTTTTGACACCAAATAGGACACTGAATTATTGTCTTAATTAACAAGGTAAGTTGCCAGATATTTTTATACTAGCAATTTAGAGATTTTTGTAAAGCTTATATATATTATTTTTAAAGATGAAAGGGACACACAGGCTTGGATATAGAATTGAAGGGGACGCATACGCTTGGATGGATTTCAGTGGTGCTGTTTTGCCTGGCGGCAGATTTATTTCCTATGAGGTTGCACATCGACGAAATTGGCGGACAACCGTATCAGGAAACCTCCGGGGGAACATAGGCGAACACGGAAAGTATGTGATATAAATAATTAATAACATTACTGAATTATATAACTATACCGTTCAAGGAAAGTGTTAAACTGTAAACAGCGACAAAAGATATTTGTGAAAAAGAAATATTAGATGTCCCAAGTACTGCCAGTATCTCTACTATTGCCATTTAAGACTGTATTCCGTGTGTTTGCATTTCAGGAACGCTCCGCGTGAATCCGTATTACAGTGGCGTGCAAAAGTTCCCGGCCAGATGGTTTTTTCAATTTTTCTTCCAAAAGCAAAGTCTAAAGATCTTTTTATTATTATTGCATATAAGGACATATTGTGTAAAAAAAAAAACTATAAAATAAATTAACGCTGTTTGCTTTTATATATGTTTATTTCAATAATTACTAAATTAACATGTTCAAAAGTTCCCGGCCAGATCGTTATACAAAGAAAATAATACTCGCAATGCATGTTATAACAATTTCTGAATAGCTTAATTAATGTCTATGATTAGTATTTGGTACTCATGCCTTTTGCAGCAATGACAGCAGCACAACGGCGAGGCATGGATTCAATTAATCGCGTAATATAATCATATGGTATTTTCTTCCATTCTTCTGTTAAAATTTGGAATAATTCTGCTTTATTCGAATTTTTATATCTTCCAATCCGTTTCTTTACTTCTCCCCAGAGGTGCTCAATTGGGTTTAAATCAGGGGATTGTGCAGGCCAGACTAAAACCTTGATTTTCTTTGAAGACAACCACCCTTTGACCAGCTTGGATGTGTGTTTTGGATCGTTGTCATGTTGAAATATCCACTTTCGAGTCATATCACTTCGAGCATAAGCTAGCAAATGAGAGTTAAGAATATCTCTGTACATAACGCTGTTCATAAGACCCTCAATTTGTACTAAGAGACCAACTCCTTGAGCAGAGAAAGCTCCCCACACCATGATGCTGCCTCCACCGTGCTTTACAGTTGGTGTTTGATATCTGACGTCATTTCTGGAGCCAATCGGGCGGCGAACATAACGTTTTCCGTCGCTTCCAAATAAATTAAATTTAGATTCATCGGAGAAAATAACTTTTTTCCAATCTTCGAAAGTCCAGTTCCGGTATTTTTTGGCAAACTTTAATCGGGCCATCCTATTCTGCTTTGAGATTAGGGGTTTTTTACTACTAACTCGCCCAAAAGGTCCAGCTTCATGTAATCTTCTCGTCACTGTATATAGCGACTAACTTTGACAATTTTTTCTTGGTGTAATTCACTTGCAATATCCACAGCAGTCTTTTTATGATCTCCCATTGACTTACGCTTAATAATACGATTAATTTTTTGTGTTGTCTTCCGAGGTCGTCCACTTCGTGGGAGATCTTCTACACCATAACCAGCACGATACTTTTTAATTATATCATTTACTGTCGATTTCCCGATGGATAATAATGAAGCAATTTCACGAGAACACTTCCCGTTTGTTGACAACGTTATGACTCTTTTGCGTACTTCAACCGACGTGTTCCGAGCCATGTTGTGGCTTTGATGACTTTGTATCAACTGAACGAAACAGCTTCTGTTAGTATTCGAAATACTTAGCTTTTAAAGACGTAGAACCGAGACTGGTCGGGAACTTTTGAACATGTTAATTTAGTAATTATTGAAATAAACATATATAAAAGCAAACAGCGTTAATTTATTTTATAGTTTTTTTTTACACAATATGTCCTTATATGCAATAATAATAAAAAGATCTTTAGACTTTGCTTTTGGAAGAAAAATTGAAAAAACCATCTGGGCGGGAACTTTTGCACGCCACTGTATATACGAATGTTGCCTGAACGGCACACGGTGCCGTTCCTGCAGCGTCCGCCAATAATACGGACTTCTAAATTTGCACTCGACATCGCGGGACGTTTTTGTTATGTACACTAAATTGAATGGGAATAATAGGGACTCTGGCAGTAATTGGGACATTAATATGTGATATAAAAAATATGTGATATAAATAATTAATACAATTACTTAATTATCACGATAAGGTTTAAGCAAACTGTTAAACTGTATACGGCAATGAAAGATATTTGTAAAATTGTCTGAGCTGTGCAATGTAAATCCACAAACACTAAAAACTAGAAAATGAAAAAACATATAAAAAAATTTGTTAAACAAGTGTATTAAAAATGTAGTACAAACTAAAAAAAAATCGTTTCTTGTACTACGTTGGATATTTCATAATAAAATATGAATCAATTTAATATAGCATCAAGCGTCGAAATGAATTTGTTGTGAGATATCTAGCTCCACCATTAGGGAGATATAATGGGGATGTTAAAACGAGCCTTCATTTTTGAATAATTTGAGTTTAATGTTATGCACAGTAGGAGTTCAACTTCGAATTCGTAAGCAATCTTTTCAATCAACGGTTGTAGCTGTAGCGGTAAAGTGTTCATCTACGGTGCTCGAGGTCTCATGGGTTCGAATCTTACTGAGGTAAAAGAATTTTCTATTTATTAAAGACACATGGACGTTATACTACTACGATTCTGCACACGTTCATGTCTACGTCGTTGTCCCTCGCAGCACGGAATAATTACTATAATACTACCGATATTTTTATTTTTGGCCTATTGTCCGGAACGATGCTTGGCCATTGCTGTAAAATCTCCGGAACGTTCCGTGACCATTGATGAAATATCCCCGAAACGTTCCGTGACCATTGCTGAAAAATCCCCGAAACAACGTTGCAGAAATAACTCCCGCAATGTTGCATAGGGGCGGACATAGCAATGTACTTCTAACGTTTCGGGGACATTCCGTGCAATGTTTCAAATGTTGCAGCGTAACGTAACTGGGACATTCATGCAATAAAGTGTGCTGTAGGGGACGAGATGTATTCGAATTTCTTATAACCCTGTGCACAGAATATGATTGTAGAGCACCAAGTAACATCAAAAACTCGATGTAAATCTTGTGATTATACAAAAACAATTACATCTGATAATTTAGTTGTTTCAATACCTATTCACAATTTGAAAAAAAGAAGCTATAATCTAAACGATTTATTAAACGTTAGATTTTTGCACTGGTATGAATCATATAACGGATCATGTGAACAGTGTACGGAAAATGATATTATGTTCAAGAATGAATTAATAATGACGAAAGATATAGTTATTATTCGTTTACTATTATTTTCATTACAAGATGATAAAATAGTCAAAGCAAAACGTAAATTTAATATATGTACTATTCCCACAACCAAAGTATTAATATCAGTACAATCATATAAAGTTATGAATGCTATATTTCATAGTGGTTCATGTATTGAAGATTGCCATTACACCAGTATATGTAAAGAAGAAAGAATGACAAGTAGTTGGATTGAAGCTAATGACGTGCAAATAAAAAAAAAAGCAATGGCCCAAAGGGGCTAAAGATCTTTATATTTTGTTCTTACAAAAAAAGATAATAAATAAATAAGCCAACAAAAACCACCACACTATGGAATAGCTGAAAGAAAAATGGTGCCATTTGGGCTCCATATCAATCAACAATCAAAACAACACAGTACGATAATGTCGTAAATTAATATCAGAAAACACTACAAAATGTGTGAAATCCCCACAAAATTACCTTTTCACAAAAAGGTACAAAAAGAGCGCCAAGTATATAATCCCATCAAAAAGAAACCCATTTAAAAACATTGTCGTAAATAAATATAAATATAAATATCTTAAAGTGCTTTATTTAACTTTATGAAAGTAAAATAAACTTTCATTTTTTCGGCTGCGCAGCGCCAAGTATTTTGAATAAAATATTTATTCGTATTAAAGTATTTATTTGTCTAAAAATATATCTGCTTATTATTATTTAATGCTTTTTTTCTTTGTTTAATTAGCCATTATGTTAATTGGCGCAATTGTTGTATATCATTACTTTCATAAAGTTAAATAAAGCACTTTAAGATATTTATATTTATATTTATTTACGACAATGTTTTTAAATGGGTTTCTTCTTGATGGGATTATATACTTGGCGCTCTTTTTGTACCTTTTTGTGAAAAGGTAATTTTGTGGGGATAGATATTAACCCAAATTTTGGATATATGATGAAGAATGACATTTGCAATACACACGTCTATGTTCTAGCAGTATAGATACACAATAGACATGTATAGCGAAGAAAATAACTTTTCGATACCCTAAAGTAACTTTTTCTAACTGATTTAAAATTGTAATATAAATACTTCCTTTGCAAGTATGTGTTTTTTCTTTCTTTTAACACTTAATCTGACCATTTTTAAAGTAATACTGATCATTATTTATCACTTTTGCCGTCTCGGTAATTAAAATTTATAATTTAAGTTCAAAAGTCTTGTCGGGAGCGATTGTAACATCGGCAGTATGGATCGGTTGTACCGCCACAGATGTGAATAGTGACAAAGAAGATGAATAATATTGTCGTGTTTCCATGGCGTCCTATAGCATAGCACAAGCAAACCAAATAAAAAATGGGTGCATTCTTACTGAATGTAAGAATAGATCACATGGAGAATTCACCACCCAAAACGTTTTCTATTTCGATGCCACAATTGCGATACCGCATAATTGGTTAGAAATTTTACTTTTTTCATTTATTATTATAATTAAAATCAATAAATATTTCAATTTTGTTAAGTTAAATTTGTGCTACTGTTGACTCCATGCAGTGTTACAACCAACCCGGGATCAAGGACGGTTGTAACACTTTCTCCGCTTCCCATTTTTTATTAATAACCTGGATACTACTTGACATACAGCGGGACTGTTGTGTCTCCATAATGTTAAATAGGTAAGTAATATTTTCGTATAAGAACGTTTGTTCTAACTGTGATAGTTCTTGCGTAATCGTATTTCAAAGTCAAAGTGTTACTCCGCCCCCGGTTTACCCTACCTATTGAGAGAGAATACAATTTTCGCATTATTATTTATTCGTCGTAGTATATACACAAGTACTATTACTTTTATAGAATAAAAGTACTATTTTACTTTTCCTTATAACATAGAAACAAAAAGTTTCCCGAACATGCGATTTAAACCACTTGAAAGGGCATTAAATAAAATACCAAATAAACAGTTTTCAAATTTCATTGATCATAATTAAGTTAAAAGAAATGGAAAAAGGAAACATAAAAAACAGGGATAATTTTATCCTATTTTTGGCACAAAATGTCATCAAATCGTTCAAGCCGGCCGCGGCCCACTGTGGCGACGGGCGGCAGGCGGCAGGCATCAGGCGGCAGCCGGCGATCGGCGGCCGGAGGCAGTATGTTTAAGGTAAATACATTTACATTACATATTACAATTTTACTGTAATCCAAGTATAAACAGTATTCTACCTATTCGCGTATGTGTTTCACATATAGGTATCTCGTTTCCCAACTTAACGAAATTAAAAATAAACTGAAATTAAGCAATGAAATTAAAGCGGGAGTAGCACTAAATCAGCGCTGGGCAAAATCGCTTACGCGTACGCTCGGGGTTCTCCCACTCTCGTCCGCGTTGTCAGGGATACCGGGCGACGCTAACCGCGAAGGCGCTAGCACGGCTAGCCTGTCATGGCAGCCTTCGTAGCGTCGCGCGGTCTCCTTGACGACGGAAGGCACGCTGTGCGAGAGACAGTTTGGAAGGGGAAGCTGGCGCGTGAGGGGCCCCACCGCTGCCCAGCGCTGCACTAAATGAACAGAATCACGACGGCATGACCGGTGGGTTAGTGCAAGCGGAATTTTTAAAGTCGCAAAAGAAACTAACCCTAGTTAAAGAAGGAATTTCAGTTTTTGCCAGTATCTCGAAAACTGAAGCCGAGCGCCGGTCACATGTATAGTGAAAAATTATTCAGAATGTTGACCTTGAAAAAATATTTCAAAGTCATTGAAATCCCTGAGAAAGATGCAATTCGACAAGTTTACCCGATTTTTATAATCCTTATTGTAAAATATGTACATTAAAAATATAGCGCTAGGGAAAATGTTTTATAAAATAGTTATGACATAAGACTAAAGTAAAACTAAATTAAACTAAACTAAAATTACAAAAAACTAAACTAAATACATAAAATTAAACCGATGGATCGGGCGAGAGGGACGGCGACCAATCCGAAATGGATTGTGACGAATTCGCGTTGACGAGGTGTTCAAACTCCATTTCCGATATTATGTTGTAAATCTTATCTTTCGCAATATGTTGTTCCATTTTGGAAAATGTCATTATCGTATCTCCGATACTGTCCAAAAAATTGCGAATAGGGTGTCGTTTTTCCGGCGGGGGTCTGTTAATACTTTCATTTGCGCGTGATTTTTGCTGTTTCTCATGGGAATCAATCATAAATTTCATCAACTGCGCGGAGGGTGACTGGTAGTCCGTGGATTTTTTTTTTGTGGGAGGGGGTTTGGGGTGGCTGTCCTCGGTTTCTTCGACCTCGTCAGTCGTTTCTTCTGCTGTCGGCGAGGTTATTGGGGGTGTGGCGACAGTCGTCGGACTGTAGTCACCTGCGCTCGATGTGGATGGTTGCATGAAATCCACGGGGATGCTCGAGAGCGTGTCCCGCTCTTGGAGGTACGGCAGCAGAAATGCCATCTGCTGCTCGTACTTCCATGGTTTTTGTTTTGAGGCCGCTTGGCCCGATTTAGTCTTCCTATTGGTCCCGTAAAGAAGACCACCGATTTTTGCATTCAGTACCTGAAAATAATTATAAATTAGTAATTTATATATTTTTAAAAAATTGTAATTTCTTTTAGATTTTTCGCCACAGGAGACTCAATGTTAACCATAGCTTTTAGCTATAGGTTGGGTCACTCCACGGTCTGGACAATAATAAGAGACGTGTGCGACGCCATTGTTGAGAGAATGATGGGGGAACAAATGCCATTTCCAGAAAAAGAAGATTGGGAGAAGATAGCCGAGGACTTCTGGGATGTTTGGAACTTTCCAAATTGCGTGGGAGCCCTGGACGGCAAACACGTGCTAATTGAGGCACCGACAAAAAGCGGCTCATTGTATTTTGATTATAAGAAAACGTTTTCTATAGTGTTGCTAGCATTAGTAGATGCGAATTACAAATTCATCGCCGTCGACGTCGGGAGTTATGGCAAAAATAGCGATGGCGGCATTTTTAGTCATTCGCACCTGGGACAGCGATTTGAGAATGGGACAATGAATCTCCCGGAACCGAAATGTCTCCCAGGTACGAATGATAAAATGCCATTTGTAATGGTTGGGGATGAGGCTTTCCCGCTTAAAAACTATTTGTTGCGCCCCTATCCTGGGTCCCAAGTAGAAAAGGAGGAAGCCAAAGCTACATTTAACTATAGATTGTCCAGAGCGCGAAGGGTTGTAGAGAATGCGTTTGGCATCCTTGCCCAAAGATTTAGGGTTTATCGCAGGGTATTGAAATCGCAACCCAAGTATGCAGACAAAATTATATTGTCAACATGCATATTGCATAATTTTTTAAGCAAAGACAATATTTTATCGAATTTAAATTCAGAGGGTGACGGGCAGTGCAATAGGCTGTTAAACGATATCCGAAGGCAGGGAGGCTGCGGAGGAGCCACAGCTCTTGAAACACGCGAAACATATAAGAAATTTTTCACGTCCGACGCGGGAGCCCTGCCGTGGAATAGATAATAAGCGCGTGCGTGTGTGTGTATATATACGTGTGTGTGTGCGCGCGGGCGCGTTTGAGAGTGTGTGTAAATATATGTAAGAAAGCAAGAGCGAATGTGTGTAAAAATGAAGTAGCGCGGTATTGGCATTCTGCTTTCTTCGTTGTATATATATGCATGTACACGGTGTATAAAAATTATTCCTATGTCACGACCACCATAGAGCTATTCTACGTCAAAACGGATAGAGAGAAAATTTAGTTTCAGCTTGAAAAAAAATACCGTTCGATTCGTTGAACCCACGCTGGACCGTGGAGGGGAACGACGTAAAATCGCGATTTGAAACTTTGACATCGATTGCCGTCAAGTTTATTACCAATAAACAAAATATTCTAAATGCGGGTTGAGAAAGGATTCCTTCAGCTTTAAAATGAGCCCATGACGGAGACATTATCTTTAAAAATAACCGAGATATTAGAGTTTAAGTGATGACGCGGCAGCTGATTTTGTTCCAATTTTTAAGACTTTAACTTTAAATATTTCGAAAACCATTTGACATGGGGCCTTTAAAATTCAGTATACTTTGTTTTTGCAAGGTGATCGACAAGTGCTGTAATTTTGAAAAGAATCGGTGAAACTAAATTTTCCCTCTATCCGTTTTGACGTGGGATAGCTCCATAGCGAGATTCTTTTCTGTCAATACCCTACATTATTTATATTATAAATTTTATAATCACATAACTGTGTCAATTACTTACCGGAAAATCCCAGCTGCTTTCCTATAGCGGACCACAACTCCTTCTTCTCCTTGGCATCGCTGTAGCCTGTATGTCCCTGATTGTATAGACACTCGTGTTGATGCACTAGCACAATCAACTTTCCGTCCACCGCTGACATACTGACACTAATCTTTACACAAAAGGGTTGCTGGTGACTGATTTGTGTTTCGTCGGAGAGCGTACTCGACAGTCTTATATTGGAAATTTCGGCGGGGGTGGGGGTACCGATATTCTGCTTCCTGTAATTGGATGCTTTCTGAGAGTTGTTCCTGATTGGGGAATATTATCCAAGGACCTCAGGTTGAACGGCAACAATATGTACTACTTTGTCCGCGTGGGATCTCGTCCAGGTCATGTAGTATACGCGTCCAGGTAATAATCGCGAGTTGGGGGGTATTCGGGGACGCTAGATTCCATTTTCGAAGAATAACATTCTCATTGCATCTGGCCAGTCTCACCCGTATGTTAGAGCGTCTACCCCCATACAGCACACTCCGTTGCTGCACCGTTGTCATACTGCAGTGGCAACGTTATGTACTGTATGTATGGGCCACTATGGGTGAGACCGACCTTGAAACATAACAAAAAGTGTAGCTTACAAAAAGTATAATGAATAAGGAAATTAAGTGTTATGCTCAATTGCCATATTTAATTGCATTCGTTTTCGCCTCACTCTTCTAACGACATACCACTATCTTATAAAACTGGACTTCCCCTCCCTGAATCTGAAAATTATTTCTGGTTTTTGTGTTTCTTCACATTTTTCCTCCGCGTGATTGAAAAGTTCGTTCGTTTTTTGTATTTCCTTTGTCCTTCTGTGCCCTAATGTGCTCCGAACTACTCATATTCGTTAATCAATGTGGTCGAACAGTCTCGAATTAAAGTGGTCGAAAGATACCAGAATCACGGAAGTGATCGACCACACTCTCAACATAAAATAAAAACGAATATATGCGGACCATTGAAATTGTACTGTAGTTGTATGCGTATTATATCCCTTAATATCGGAATAGTTTGAATAAACTCACCTGTTTTTTCAAATATCACTAACACTGTAACTCGATCCAAAAACATTCAGGCTTGCATGAAGTCTTAAGTGCAACTTATAATTAGACTGCGGATGTTTATGCATGTAACATATGTAAAAAGCATATACCACACGTCAAAGCGTAACATAAGATAAATATCCTAATACCTGGATACGTCCCAGTACTTGGACACTAGTCCAAATAATACTGATTATTACATTTAATATTCACTTTATCCATCAAAGAACTCTTTTATACAATTAATCATATATTTAATAAAATATATTCATATACATATTTTTCTTAGTAAACTTGTAACAATGGTAATAAAAATAAATTTTCTTGAACTCTCCAGTTTATACCATTTTGGTATTGCTCTTGTCTGATTTTCGAAACAGCTTCCACTTTTTCTTAAGCGAATATTATTAATACTGTTTAGTATATAGGTACAACTAATACAGTTTTAGAAAAGTGGTACCTTGTAGTATTATGATTGTTTTTTGATTGGAAGATTAAAATTAAAGTTCGTATTAGTTTTTTATTCGCGTGTCTATCTACTGGTACAGTGAAATCTCGGAACGATCCTAAACCTAGCAATGTGTACAAGCTGTGAAATAGATACGCGTTATTGTTGACACAATAATAAAATTATTATTTAACACCTTAACAATAATTTGCACCCTGCAAACACTTTGTATTCTTCGTATCTTGTTTTAATGATAATATTTAATTCATGTGTAAAATTTCTGTGTTACTCAATAATAGATTCTTTTTATTTAGGTTTTAGTGCATTTTTAATAAGATCGTTTTACATAAATTTTTTTTTATATATATTTTATTTTCTACTTTTTATTGATTATGGGTTTACATTTTGTAGCTGTGACTTCTTTAGAAATATTTTTTATTTAATTTCAAATCACGATGCAACTGGCGACACGAACGCAGCGGCTTTTTGTCGTTTTCTTAAAGCAAGCGAGTAGCTGATTTCAAGTCGTTTGGATTTGTGGTTATGGGTTATATTTATTGATGACTGGCTAATTTTCTCACCCGCTCGGGGATAATTTTTTTTAAAACAGAGGATCAAGGTGAATAAAATCGTTTAAAAAGCATAGTGGCAGAAAATAGAACAATATTTTGTTAAAGTTTCCATTTCTGGCTGAGGGTGGCCAGAACTGGATACTCTATTGTATCAGTTTTGGCCACCGGATGGCCAGAAATGGAAAAGTTATTAAAATACTGTACCGCTTCGTGCCACATAATTTTTTCGTAATAGTGAATTGAATTTGATAATTTTATACTTTCAGAATAATTTTGAAACTACATTTAACCTATATCTGCCATAATTTATATATTAACATACTTTGATTAGTAAACATGGGAATTTTATTTACCGTATATCCTTCACGATTGTTACAAGAACAGCGAACCGTTTACACACTTCTTGAAAAATATAATGTTTTTTCGCGTAAGCAATAACTGTAACCATATATTTCTGGTGGTATACTTACTAAACAAAATATTTACGGTGCGAAATTCTACACATAATTATGGCTGCAAGCAATTTCAAGCTAAGAAAACCGCGATAATTATGCACATGGACAAAACCAGTACAGTGGCCACAAACGGTGCGTCTACCCTAATAGTTAAGCTGTCCAGGTATTGGGCCATTGCAAGGTCTATGAATTTTCAATATTTCACAAAATTATTCAATCCTACAATATGTTGTTATTTGTTAATGATAAAGTTCACACGATACCCCATGTATCGCACATTGGGACATTTACCTTATGCCATGTTTATTTTTATCGAACTTTTAAACGATTACTTTCAGCTTCGATCCTCTGTTTGTTTGTATGTACATATGGTTCAAATCTGGCAACTCCAATTTAACCCACCTCCAATTATCCAATTGTCCTGAAACTTTGCAGGCTTGCGTAGTTTGGATGACAATACAATATTTAAAAAAAAAATTAGCCCCGAGTGGGTGAAAAAATTACCCAGTCATCAATAAATATAACCGATAACCACAAATCCAAACGACTTGAAATCAGCCACTCGCGTTCTTTACGAAAACGACAAAAAAGCCGCTGCGTTTGTGGCGTTAGTCGCATCGCGATTGCCGAAAATACACGATTCATCGAGAAATAATTCGCTACATATGTACGAATATTAAAAATAAAACTTTGCAGGCTTTCTTAGTATATCACCATCGAAATTGTAGTACAAGGAAATAATTATTTTTTACTGACATTAGCACTATAGCGTTTAAGCAAACTGTTAAACTCTATAAAGCAATAAAAGATATTTGTAAAAGAGTCTGAGTAAAGAAGTCTGAGCTGTGAAATGTAAATCCACAAACACTAAAAACTAGAAAATAAAAAATATATAAAAAAAATTTATGTCAAACGATTTCTCTAAAAATGCACTAAAAAGTAAGAAATAATTATTTTTTTATAGGTACCACAATTTCGATGGAATTTTTTTAGTTTAAATAAAATCGTGGATCAGGATATGTCATAATAGAATATGAATCAATTTAATGCAGAATCAAGCGTCGAAATGAATTTGTTGTGACATATCCAGCTCCATGATTTTATTTAAAGTAAAAAAATACCATCGAAATTGTAGTATAAGAAAATAATAATTTTTTACTTTTTAGTGCATTTTTAAAGAAATCGTTTAACATGAAATTTTTTGTTTATATATCTTTTATTTAAGGATAGACCGACACATCCCAAACTAATGTCTGTTGGAAAATATTCCGAATAGTTGCAATTGCAATGGCATTATTTCCATTAAAAGTTTCAACTAATTTGCAGAAATAAAATAAAGAGTGAAAATTAATAATTGTACTATTTTCATGTGTTAAGAGAAAAAAATGATCGAGCCTGTTTAATTTTATCGAGATTTTTTATGTATATTGGACAATTATAATGAACGAGTGATTATGAAATGTTCTATATATTGCGATTTATCACTAGTGTCGCGTAACGGCTTCGTAATTCATCTATAGAGGGGGGGGGGGGGGGGTCAGTTAGTGTATTCCAATTCTTGTTAGGCATAGCTACCTTATTCGCATATGTATCATTCATTGTAGCAGTAGTAGCGGAATTCGTAAACAAACTGAGCAATTTGTTAAAAATTTTAATTTTCTACAAGTAGAAGTGCATTTTCGTGGTACGTTTAACCTAGATTGGTAACCGAAATATGTCGCTGTTATAAGCTTATGTAATACTAGCTTAAAGTACCCGGCGTTGTCCGGGCTTCTCATATGTATTAATAACGGCAACATTAATATTTTAAAATTAATTGGAAAACTAATAGATTCTCGAAATAATCGTTGGCAACTGTGATCCCTACGCGCACCGCGGTAGACGCCACGTAAGATTTATCTGCCTCGTTTCACTATTTCGCTTATTACTCAATCCCATTTAGTATTATCGAGGTGATAGATAGCCTAAAACCTTCCCAAATGTTGTCTCTACACATCTGTGAAACCGCAGGAGAATTAGTTAAGTACTTTCCGAGTATACCCGTTTCAAACACAATAATACTTTCCGCTTTATAGGTATATGTAGAGAATAGAAGAGATAAAAGTCAAGAAAAATGAAACGACCTATTCATCACTATTTCCTGACCCAAATCTCCCCACACAAGGGCGGTATGGGTCAAGTACTTACTCTAAGAAATTTTATAATTTTAAAGATTTGATGGAAAAACCTTACTAATTATAACAATTCAGATTTAAAGCATGTTTCTCTCTCATTTTGGTCAATATTAGAGATTAATTGAAATCTGACCCAAACTTACCCACTCTCCCCTAATCGCAACCAAATACAGTGAGATATATAATAGAAGTATGTAACATGTGTGCATACGCCTTTTAATAAAGCATGTGCAATTTGCAAAATAATATTTGCATATCAGTATGTGAATTTGCATAAAGCATTTGCCGCGGTCTACTAATAATTTAGACACGTGTTTGCAACAATTGTCACTTCGAGATTAACAACAAGCTGATTCATATTTTTTGTTTCAACGCCACACAGAGCCCTATCTTGCTTCGATCCAAAAATATCAAGATTGACCGATCTCTTCCGGTGGTTCAACTATCCCGGACTTACCCTACATAGGTACAATTGATAAATGGCCTGCTGGGGACATCTCAAGTATGTAGCATGAATTGTGAAACCCTTGCTTCGGCTACTGAACGCAATCGTTGCGTCGGTCCCAAGTAACACTAGGACGGATGTTTAAAAGTAGTGTAGATCTTTCCACTGTTTCTGATGTGCGCACTCGCATTCGCGTGCATTCTTGGCAGCGCAGATCAGCCACATCAAACAGTAAAAAAAAATTGGGATCGACGATAGGGGTTCGGCAGTCAAAGCGAGGGTTTACATTTCGCACTACCTGATGATGTTCCGTCTTTTACGGGACAAAAGAGTGAAGCCTAAATTCGTTCGTCGTTTACAACCGATAATTGCTTGCTTTCGAAGTGTTCGTCGTAAACATCTGCTTTCTATATTCTGAAAAGGTAATAAAGTCTGTGCAGCCTTTAAATATTTTAACAGTTTTTGCTCATCGTTAATTCTGATCTGTGTGTACCGCCGTTCCCCCCATCCCCCCAATTCGCGAGACGATACAATCATATACCGCGACCCTGTTGACGCCCTCTGGCCGGTCAACCGGGGTGGTTTTTAGGCGACTACAATAAGGGCATTTACAACACCCTCTAGAAATCAAGTATATACGAACTTGGAATATGGAACCGTCCATAAATGTCCTGGTATTTCCCTGCCAAGGGGAAAGAAACCGGAACTATAATTACAGATAGAATTATATTGGGGATTTCCCATCAGCGGCTGGCCGCGGCGTACAGTGATAGATGAAGAATTTTTTTTTCAAATCAGTCTACAGGTCGTAATTTTTCAGTAAACTTGACAACTTTTTTTTTAATTCTTCATAATTAATAGACTGCGGATATTTATGCACGTATAATATGCAAAAAGAATATGCAAATATGCACGTAAAATATGCCAATGTGCATGAAAAATATGCCAATATCGCATATCTCCCGTATGTAACATTATCTGAACTAATACGCGAGATTATTTATTAATTATATTTTAATTAACAATTTATTTATCTGGAAGGGCTAAACTTTGCGTTACAATAAATTATTAGTACCTTTCCCATGTTTGTAACATGTAATTTTTGCCGTTTGTCAGTTAACTTATGTGTTGAAAACGAACGTTCTACATCACAGGATGTAACAAGTGCAGTTTTATATCTGTTCCAATAGCGTTGTAGTATATTTGTTGATACATATATGCATATGCCTTTTAGTAAAGCATAAGCAATATGCATAATAATGTTTGCATATAAATATATGCATTTGCATAAACATCCGCAGTCTAATAATTAAAATCTCTATCGATCTGTCCAGCCCGAATTATGAATTTCTTTGTTAATTTTGTTATGTTCTATTTCTTGGGATTGAGGCCCACTGTGTGCCGGAACAAAAGCGGGCTCACAGCGAAGCGAAAATTCATTTGTTGTTTCCGATCGATAATTTCATACCTGTTTTCCCAAAAACATTTCGACAACATCTGTTCGTCAGCATTTCTAAAGGGCAATCAAGAACGTGGTGGTGTCTTTAAGAATTTTAGGCATTCTTCGGCCTGAGTTAATCTGTATATTGCTCTATCGGTGGGTAGACTTCGGATCCGCACGTAGATACTATTAGGTAGGACCAGGTATGGTCATAAACCGCGACCCTCGCGGGACGCTGTGGCCGCTCAGCCTGATTATTTTTCGGGGACCTGGTGTGGTACACAAGTCGGCCTGCTCAGTTTTTACCTAAATATGCCCGTTATGAAAAAGATGCCACCAATATAGCAATTGGGGAGATTATATTATGACCAATCAGACCTGTATTCCTTGCAGACGCGAAGTTTCCATTGTTTCCAATACGTCGTGCGTGATTTCCCGACTAGAATTTCAGTTAGGCATGCATAAACACGAATGTGGGCCTAATGCGGAAATGATTAGGTACACCTACATTGGGCAAGCCTAATAATTCTAGTCGGGTTTGTTTTGATATTCGAGCGTGTATACATATATATTCGAGAGATAAGAGATCCGTCTTTAATTTGATGGAAGGACGACGCAGACGGGACCACGCGCAGTCAGCGGACTACTAGGTACCCCTTTTCTTCCTGTGTCTGAACGCGAGTCATATCGATGGTGGATAATACTTTTTAATTGCTATATTGGTGGCACCTTTCTCATATCTGGCATATTTAGATAAAAACTGAACAGACTGAGTTGTATCCCTGGCACGGTGCAATACGGTTCGACGAGACGACCACCCTTTGTCCTTTACTTGACTCGTTAGAGGTCTCGGTATATAATTTACAGCCCTATGCGACATTAAATCGCCTTATGACCTTGTTTATTTCGTCTGGACAAATGATATCGTAAAATGAATATAAACGTATGCCAATGCACGATAGAATACCCCCCGAGAGTCAGGTATGTATGTAGGTACATATACCGATGCCAGGAATTCATACAGTACAAGGTTTCTACTTTCAACTATTTTATATTTTTCACTTTATTCTGTCAAGAAGAGAATATAATATGAAAGTAATTGTTGTTCTGATAAAATTATGAAGCGCACATTGGAAACACCGTTTCCTGCATTCGATAAACGAGATATATGTAGTAAATCCCTTGGAACATCTCAAGAAGTAGGTATGTATGAAATCCTTCTTTCGGCTACTGAACCCAACCCCCGCCGTCCGATAAACACAGCAAGATGTACATAATGTAAAAGAAGGCTAGGCTTTTCACTGTCTTTGATGGTGCATCGTCGGTTAATTTCGACCTCGAGAACTCATAAAATCGGCCAGCCGCGGCCCATCGCGCTTAGGAAATCGCACCTTTATACTATAGGTCAAAACAATAGATATGACTGAAAAAGAGTAAAAAAAAAATACACGCGAATATGTACATACATTTGCGCCTTCATTCGCGTGCGTGCGATACCAGTTTATTTAGGACCTTTACCAGAATCAATAAAGAGAATAAGTTGAAACTGAAGAGAAAAACATATTGCACTGCAAAAGCCCCCCCCAACCTCTTTTATACTAAACAACCTTTGCAGAAACGATCTTTTTTATATTCGACACATTGCGAAATATTCCAACATTTCCAGATAAAATATACAAATTACATATACAGTACCTATGTCCGGTTTGTTCGCATACACGCTATTATGTTTCTAATTATTGAAAAAGCAAAAAAATGTTTCAGATGAAAGTTGTCTGATTTGTTGGAGGAAACTTAATGGGATATTAGGATTTGCGTTTAAGCTATTATTTACGGAGATTTCAATATAAATGTAATTCTTTTACATGGATTTTTTTATTATTCGCTATTATTCGATTTTTTATTAAGACGCTCTCAACGATGTGTATGAAGCGTATGTTTGAACAATAAATTACCGGATATCTTTATGAATATTGGTGGCAAATTTCTAGTCCGTCTAGTGTTTTTTACTCATAATGTTCATCTACGAAATCTTAAAATTGATAATAAAGTGGCAATAATGAAAAAAGATACAGTTTCATTGAAATTTTTTTCAATAATTAGAAAAGTAATAATGCGCATATGAAAAAACTGGACATACTGTAGAATATAAGTATACATATACATCAAATAATATAATATTTTGCATAAATACAATGTAATTTACATGATTTGCTACATAATCAGAATATACTTCCTTAAAACGAGTGACAAGTTGTTGTCTAATTTTGTTAGTACAGTTTGGCCATCTAACTTTAGAGTACCCTGTATGCCTTAATTAATCAATTAAAAAATGGTAAACGGAAAATGTTATGTCATGTATATACCTGATCATTCGTCGAATAGAATCTTACATTAGGTATATAAAAAAAGATCTGGTATAGAGTTACAAGCAGCCAAAAACAGAGTGTCTTTTACATACTGTATCAAAACGTGTAATAAAATTTCGCCGTACTTTATAATTACTTTCGACGATCGACGCGCGATGGTTAGAGCAGCAGAGCGTCTTTCGCCCTGACGGTCACCTACACCGGCAAAGTATTCTCGCCGAGAATGCTGACCGTCATTTGTCGGTCATCGGAGGGTCGTCAATATGACCCTCGAAACACAATGAAGAATTTTCGACGGACGGCAGCTTGCCACCAGCTAGACGGATAGTGTGAATGAATATGATGGTCACCGTCTGTCGGTTGGTGGACGGTCGTCGGACGGCACAATGTGAATGCCACCATACAAAACCCATTGAAGAATGTTTCGACGGACGGTAGCCTGCCGCCGTCAAACGGATAGTTTGAATCTACCTTAAGGTGGTCGTTGGGGGTGGACTCGAGGACTCCAGGATACATGGTGAGGGAGGAGACGAAGAGGAAAAAGCTGAGGACGTGGGCGGGAGGAAGATCGTGGAGATATGAGGAGAAACTGGGCAGGGGAGAGGGAGGAGAGTTGGCCAGGTGGTGCTTGGAAGAGATAAGAGAAAGAGAAAAGGATGCGGGGGCGGAATTGTCAGCATGGGAGAGGGAGAGGAAGGAGTGGAGGGAGAGAGGGGCGAGGGAAGGAAGGGAAGGGGTAAGGAGCCGAGAGGGGCTGGAGGGATGGGAGGAGGAAGACGGCAGGAGGCAGGGAGAGGAGAGATGGGAAAGGATAGAGCAATCGAGATTTAAGAAGTGGTACAGAGAGATAGTGACGAGGGAGATCCCGAAGTATCTGGCGGCAGGATGGTGAGAATCGAGGTATAGGAGGATAGCAAGGTTCAGGCTGGGGAACGAGATGAGGAGGGGAAGGTATCCAAGCCTGTGCGTCCCCTTCATTTCTAATAATAAATATATAAGCTTTACATAAAAACTCTAAATTGCTGGTATAAAAATATAAAAATATTTGGCAATTTAAATGCAATACAATTTATTACAATATATATTATTTATTTTGTACATGCATGGTATTATTTTGTACATGCATGTGTAGGAGCCGGAAAAAAGGGAAAGCCGCGGTGCCGGGATTCGAACCCGGGCCGTCCGCGTGCTGGCCAGCCGTCTAACCGATTCACCCACGGCGACTTCCCGTGGTCCCTTAGTCCCGAACTCCTAGTTAACCGAAACAACGCCACTTATGGGCGGCCTCAAACCTCGCACCACAGGCCGTCTTTCTCTGAGCGCTTAAAACGCCTACACATGGTACAAATTTCCAGAAACTTATACGAAAGATGTTTCTCTGTCGAACCTTTTCCGGACAACTTCCACGTCTGCGACTCTACATGACAAATCTATTAGATAAATGTGGCGACTTACCTTGTTAATTGAGACAATAATTTCAGTCTCCTATTTAGTGTAAAAGCTCCTGACATTTCAAATTTGGACCACTTACATTATTTGACACTTGCAAGGTTAAGATTGATAGGTTATAAAGTTCAATGGTTATTTAAAAAATAGGTATGTACAATGACGGACGACGATCCCTGCCGAATAATCCCGAGCGTCGACGAACGAAGAACGAAACATGTGTTACTTTCGTTTTGGCTGAAGGTGCGCGTGTAATATGGTTGACGAAAAATTGTTTGGAGAACAAGAGAAGAAGAAGAAGAAAAATATTACCGTTTCCGACAGATCCATGAGACGATATTATGATATCTCTGTCATGCGAGGACCGATTTTTTTTGAAATTGGACTTATTCGAAAGCTTATATGCGGTTTACATAAGAAAAATGCCTTTAAATTTAGAAAATATTGCAGGCGTGATGAGTTATAAATGAAATAAGTTTCAGGTTAGGTTGGAATAGCTGTGCTTCGAGTAAAGATACACGGCAGCGACAGGCATATACAAGGTGTCTTTTCTTTCATGTACTTCTGGACAGGGACCACCACAACAGAAAAAATCACCACGACAACGAGCATTACCAAGAGTAACTAACCAAGAATTAATCAAGAGTAGAGTCAAAGAAATTACAGATCATTTATGGATGAGAAGAGAAACTGCAGGAATATTCATCACTACACTCGGAAAACCAATGGGCGAAGAAAGCACAGAATTTATAACTAAAAAACAAATTAAAATTACCTTACCACTCCAGGCAGGAAGTATAATAAAACTTCCCAAACCAGGACGAACCATCTTAGGGATGGTAATGCCAGATCCCCCAAACGAAGAAGCTTATCATACCGTAATCAGGAACCTGTATAATAAATTAACAGAAGAAAACATTAACAAAATCTCGCTACCAAGAATACAAATTAATATATCATGGGAAAAATTAAAACAAATGATCACGCTAAGGTTCTTACAAACAAATATCAGCATCACAATCTGCAATGGCACCGTACAAATGCCATCAGAACAAGATCGTCTAGTAATAATCAAAGAAAACCACGAGTCACCAGTAGGAGGACATAAAGGCGTAACCAAAACCTACAACAGAATCAGAAACTTATACCATTGGCCAAACATGAAAAAGGATGTAAGTCAACACATTAAAACATGCATAAGTTGTCAAAAGAAAAACTAGTGCGAATTAAAACTAAAGAACCAATGATAATAACAGATATGCCACTAGATGCCTTTGACAAAATATCCATGGATATTGTGGGACCATTGCCACCAACTAAGTCAGGGACATCATATATACTTACTATACAGGACAACTTAACGAAATTTTCATTAGCAATACCATTAGTCTCGTTCACAAGCGAAGAAATAGCCCAAGCATTCACCACACACTTCATTTGTCAATACGGATGCCCAAAAGCCATTCTGACGGATCAAGGAACTTCATTCATCAGCTCTCTCATGCAAAAGTTGGCAAAAGCTCTTAACATTAAGCAGTACAAAACCTCAGCGTTCCATCCTCAGTCAAACGGTTCCATGGAAAGAAGCCAGCATGTGTTAGTCGAATATTTAAAACACTACATAACTAAAGAAAAACAATGGGACCAGTGGCTACTACAAGCTATGTTCTCTTATAATACAAGTATACATGAAGGTACTAAATACACTCCCTACGAATTAATATACGGTAAAAAGGCCAGACAACCATCAAGCTTAATACCAAACGACTCGTTAGCCACATATCCAGACTTCGAGGATAGGTTAGTCACAAAGTTATTTAATATCCGCGAAATGGGAAGACACAATCTGACAAACTCAAAACATACACAAAAATACTACTACGACCGAAAAGTATCCTCAGTTAATTACCACAAAGGCGAACAAGTATTAGTATTAAAACCAAAAAGGGGTAAATTCAGCGACGAATATGACGGCCCGTATACAATAATAGAAATCCTAAAAAACAACAATGTAAAGATAGCTGTGAGCCCCCGCCGAACTAAGGTTGTCCACCAGGACAGAATAAAAAGGGCCTATACGCCACCAGACTGTGGCGCCCCTAGGGACATTAGGACAAACCCCTAACAACTTCGCAGCGCTAAAATTCAAAGGTGGTGGGGATTATACAAGGGCCATTCTGAAAAGTGACACCAAGCCAAAAGCCACGCGAAAATTTTTCCTAAAGTACAAAAGTGAAAAGAAGCAAGAAAGAAAGAAGCAAAGCTGAAAGAAAACAGATCACAAAAGAAACTGAGATAGGAACAACACGAAACACATATTAATTTAAAAAACAAAATTATTATTAAAGAAAATCGAGTCATTTAAACACATAGTATGCCTGTACAGACCATGTCCCAAAAATCAGCGGAGGAAAAGTGGGTAAATCGCCCTCGCAGAAGGGAAAAGGACCCCTACATCCGCCTTTTGGAAATGGTTTGCCTCAAGGCGAAATGGGAAGGATACCACACAGATCTGAACAATCTGTTCCGCCGAAAAATCTGCCATCCGTGCTACCGGAAACTAAGGGCGAAGGACACCAAATATTACAGCCAGGCAAGCCACCACACCCTTACGCTACGAAGGCACCTCGTAAACTTCAAATATTGCCTCAACTGCACTGAAGAAATTTACACATGGGGAACAGCGGCCCAGTGCAGCGATTGTGTTGAAGCAGTCATGCACCTCAACGCCAAAAACGAGAAAGCCCTTCAATTAGGGGTAGCCCTAAATGTATTGGAGGCCCATGAACGGGCCCAACCACAGCCCCAATAAATTTTTCTATTTTTTCCAATATATTAATTTCCATACTTATTTCGAACCTACCTTCGTATCCCTATCAACCACGAGAACGACAACCCTGCGTCAAGGACACGCCGACCCGCGACATAAACAAACCGCGCATTCCGAACGATAGAGTCGCATAGTAAATAGAATAGGATAGAAACTCTTCAAGGAATCCTAATAGTAAGCAATAGAAACACTGTAAATAGAGAAAGACAAGAAATATATCAGGGGAAAATGTAGTCAATAAGGGGGATAGTACAACGTCAGGAGGATCAAACATATTTAAAGGACATCCTACAGCAAGGCTTCGTTCAGTCTCGAGTATCCATACCGAACGTAAAGCAAACTTCAATTCACTGTTCATTATGCCCAAACGAGGGGGAAAGAAAATTAGAAAAATAAGAGCATCATTAAACTGAGTACCAACTCCGTCAACGCCGTCGACACAGCCAACGCCGTTAAATTCGACATCGCCGCGTTTTGAACCACCCATACCATTTTTCCGACCATAAGGACATATCTGCACCTCCTTGGATTTCACTTTATGACCTTACCCATACAGCACATTACGTTGCAGAAAAGTTGCAGTTACGTTGCAGGTAATATTTCTGAGATGTTGCAGAAATCTTCCTATGTCCGGCCGTGTGCAACATTGCATGAAATATTTCTGCAACGTTTCTGAGATTTTACAGCAACTTTTCTGCAACGTTTCTGAGATTTTACAGCAACTTTTCTGCAACGTTTCTGAGGTTTTACAGCAATTCTCCCGCAACATTTCTGAGATTTTACAGCAACTTTTCTGCAACGTTTCTGAGATTTTACAGCAACTTTTCTGCAGCGTTTCGGAGATGTTTTAACAATCAAGCAACGGAGGGTAGGTAGAAACAGTTACGGGACCATTGAAGGGTGTTAAGAGGAGTGTGGTCGCGAACGACATACGTTTCGAGGACTACGTGCGGTGTCTTCACGAGCACGCGAAAACGACGATACGACAAAACCATATCTGTGCGCGATTACACGACGTTTATTCAGTGAGTGAGTGTAAGACAGCGCTCAGTCTGTACGACGATAAACGATACGTACTTCACGACCAGACCAACACCCTTCCGTGGGGACACTATCGGATTCCCGAGTGTGATAACTACTATAGAGACAGTGATAGTGATAGTGATACGTAAATGGTTAAGTAGATACAATAGTTATATGTATATGTATATATACAGGGTGTCCCACCTAAGACTGGACAGCCGGTTTTCTCCTAAAGTATTGTCGTTAAAAATATAAAAAAAATAGGGAATTGCATGGTTCGAGGGGGGCAATTTATTAGCGGGAACGAATTTTGTTTTCGATTATTATTTTAAAAGATACGATGGTCAAGTTCGGTTTTTCAAATGGAACTATTTTTTTTGAAGACCTGAGTTCATAGTGCGTTCCAAGACAAATCCAGTAAGCTATAATGTATACATTTTATTTCCACTGGTTTTTAAGATATTGCGCTTGCAAATTTACTGATTTTCACTGGAAGAAAACCCTCTGGAATAGCAAGGACCGGGGCGGTCTTACTGGCGCCACGGGTGGCACTGCCTGTTGAAATAGATACCTACCTGCCAAAGGTCTACGCCAGGAATGGCAGGCCCAAAGGCTGGACAATTCTTTTCCGTCAGAAATGCTACTTAGGTAGGTACATCTGCGGAATCGAGAAGCGCACCGTTACTTTTATTTCGCGCTTCTACGCTCGGATGGCCGGTTCTTTTGAAAGGGATGCAAGCTGGATTGGTGAAATATCCATTACAGCGTATTAAGAAATTCTTTTCTTCATTGTGTCGAAAGGGAAGTGACGCCAATGGATTGCTTATGTTTTTCTAATGAAAATTATACCAAATATCATGCAAATCTGACTACTTTGACACAAGCTATTTCTATTACCTATGTAAAAGTTGTCCGATTTACACGACATTTGGTATGATTTTCATCAGAAAACCCCAAGGAATCCATCGGCGACACTTCCATATCCATACGATAAAGAATAAAGAATTCTTTTATTTCCTAAACAGATACAGGGTAATTCTGGAGCAACGCCCGTTAAGGAGATGCGGCCTGGTACCCCGTGGCGAGGACAACCCCTCGCAGTGCCTGCCCGAATTTTATGGTTTTCGACCCGCGAATGGGTTCGAGTGTCTAATAAGAAGTGAGAAACCTTCGACTTGCGCATTTCTCATCAGATCTTTGCAAAAACGACACGTATCGATTCCCTATGTTTCGCCGATGAAGCTGACACCAAGAACGACGTAATTCGGACCATAATGAAGGAAATTCCATGGAATATCGATTTATATCACTTCAAGCTGACTTGATTTGGTTAAAAATATTCCGAATTACATGATATTTGCTATGATTTTATTCGACGGAACGCCAGAAATCCATGGCATCACTTTCCCCTTCGATACGATGAAAAAAGAAGCAAACATTTGAAATCCTGAACATTTCTCACTTCTTAATGATATTCCAAACCCTTCGAGGGTCGAAAGCCATAAAATTCTATGGGCACTGCGGGGTGTTATCCTCGCCACGGGGTGACGGGCGTAGCTCCAGAATTACCCTGTACTTGTTTAGGAAATAAAAGAATACTTTATTCTTTATCGTATGGATATGGAAGTGTCGCCGATGGATTCCTTGGGGTTTTCTGATGAAAATCATACCAAATGTCGTGTAAATCGGACAACTTTTACATAGGAAATAGAAATAGCTTGTGTCAATGTAGTCCGATTTGCATGATATTTGGTATGATTTTCATTAGAAAAACATAAGGAATCCATTGGCGTCATTTCCCTTTCGACACAATGAAGAAAAGAATTTCTTAATACGCTGTAATGGATATTTCACCAATCCAGCTTGCATCCCTCTCAAAAGAACCGGCCATCCGAGCGTAGAAGCAAGTGCGAAATAAAAGTAACGGTGCGCTTCTCGATTCCGCAGATGTACCTACCTAAGTAGCATTTCTGACGGAAAAGAATTGTCCAGCCTTTGGGCCTGCCATTCCTGGCGTAGACCTTTGGCAGGTAGGTATCTATTTCACCAGGCAGTGCCACCCGTGGCGCCAGTAAGACCGTCCCGGTCCTTGCTATTCCAGAGGGTTTTCTTCCAGTGAAAATCAGTAAATTTGCAAGCGCAATATCTTAAAAACCAGCGGAAATAAAGTGTATACATTATAGCTTATTGGATTTGTCGTGGAACGCACTATGAACTCAGGTCTTCCAAAAAAAATAGTTCCATTTGAAAAACTGATCTTGGCCATCGTATCTTTTAAAATAATAATCGAAAACAAAATTCGTTCGCGTTAATAAATTGCCCCCCTCGAACCATGCAATTCCCTATTTTTTTTATATTTTTAACGACAATACTTTAGGAGAAAACCGGCTGTCCAGTCTTAGGTGGGACACCCTGTATATATAGTAATGCCGCGTACGATGTTTTTGTAATGTATATGATATACTGTATGAACGTAGAGGGGGTTTTTAGTGGGTATGCCTTTGTATAGAGAGAACTCAAAATTTGTTGAGAACAGTGCGGTTTATTGAGGAATTGAGAATTGAGGCGATACAATAGATACGTATGATTTCGGCGAATGTTGTCGAGAGACTACTGCTCTGTATAACCGAGCACTCGGGTCGGTCACGAGAGCATGAGTGTGTGAGTGAGTGTATGTGAGGTGTTCTATGGAAGAGTATGTATGTATAATGTCTCGATAAGTAAATAAGAAGTCCATCAGCTGTTAGAGAGTGTTCTGGTTGTCTTGTAGCTGATATTAAAAGGAGAAAGAGAGAGACAGAAAGATAGAGAAATTGAGATGGATAGAGAGAGAGATGATTCTGCCGAGAGATGATAAACCTGACATAACTGTTGTCGGGGTATGCGTAATGCATTTTCCCCCTCTTTAAAAAAAAAAAGTATGCAATGTATGGACATAGCGTGGGTAATGTCGTAAGTGCTTCCAGTGAATAAGGTATGAAATAGATTGAGTATACCTAAGTATGATAGAAATCGCGGAAGTGTATGTAAATACTTTATAAATGTGTGTGTGAAAAGTATTAATTTTTCTTACTATACTTATATAATATTAAACATTCAATTAAATGGTGTACAAATATAAATATATATATATATATATATATACAAATATAAATATATATATATATATATATACAAATATAAATATATATATATATATATATATATATATATATATATATATTTATATTTGTACACCATTTAATTGAATGTTTAATATTATATAAGTATAGTAAGAAAAATTAATATATATATATTTTTTTTTTTAAATTGGGCGTTTACCGGGCGTTCAGTCCTGTTGGACCATTGTGCCCGAGCCCTCGCGGGCAGTCCTAGTTCAGAGGGCTTACCGTTAGTCCGGCCTCTCGTGCGAACTCGAGAAGCCCGCTCACGGTCATGTCCTCCAGGTTCGTCGTGCGGAGGAAAGCAGCTCCCAGCAATAGCTGTCTCTGGGCTGCCATGCTCTCGCACTGCGTCATTAGGTGAAACGGCGTTTCGTCGTCCACCCCGCACCTCTGGCAACTTGGTTCCTGTACGATCCCAAGGCGCGATAGGTGCTTCCTCGTGTGCCAGTGTCCTGTGACCATCCCCACGAGCAGTCGCAACTGCGACCTGTCCAGGCGGCTGAGTGCCGCCCCTATCTTTTTCGAAGGCCGCTTCAGTAGAGCCTTCGCGTGTCCCATCTGCTGGGTCCGCTCCCAGAGTTGTCCGAGTTGCTGTCTAATCCAACACCTCGTCCACTCCTTCGCGGTTCCCATGGAGACACCTAAGGTGCAGGACGGGTCCCGATTAGGTTTACGCGCCCCTTCTCGAGCCCTGTCGTTTGCCCCTTCGTTTCCCTTGATTCCGGCGTGTCCCGGAACCCATAATAGACTGACACGGTTGTTATTTGCCAGATCTCACCACTGTATTGTGCAGAGATCCAAATGCGGCCCGGCTGTCGCTGCAGATATAGATATGCTTGCCCTCATAGCCCTTGTCCAGATTCAATCTGGCACAGGTCCTGATAGCTTGCACCTCCGCCTGAAAAACCGATACGTGTGGGCCCAGGGCGATGGACCTTTCCACCCTGGGCCTCTCCCCCCATATCCCGGCTCCGGTTCCGGTTTTGGTCTTGGAGCCATCTGTGTACCAGATGAGCCCCCCCGGAGAGAATAGCTCCTTCTCGTTCTCTTCCCAGTCCCTCCTGCTTGGAAAGCGAACGACGAAGTTATGTTGGAAGCGGTAGGCTGGGTCACATTGGTCCCCCCCGCAGTCCAGGGCCTCATGCGAGTCCCTTACGTCCTGCAGGATCGCCGCGTGCCCGTTCCCCGCGCCTTTCCATCTTCCCGCGAAGTGTATCCTCAGGGCAGCCTTCCTAGCCCCGGCCTCCGCAGCCAAGTGCGGTGGCGCCAGGTCCAGCAAGACCCCCATCGCCAGGGTAGGCGTGGTGGGGAACGCCCCCGTTATCCCCAGCAACGCCAAGCGATACACCTTGCTCAATGTCCTCCTGTGGATGTCCCTCCTCGTGGAGGTTCACCATACCACTGAGGCGTATATCAATTGGGGTTCCAGGATGGCCGTATAGATCCATTTAACCATCCATGGTTTTAACCCCCATGTGCTGCCGAACATTCTTCTGCAGGCCCAGTAGGTGACGAGCGCCTTCTGAGTCTGCTTCGCGATGTGGCTTTTCCACGTGAGCTTCTTATCTAGGGTCACTCCCAGATATTTCACCTCCGAGGAGGTGTGGAGCTCCGCTCCGAAGATTGAGGGGGCCTTAAACATTAGGTTCCGCTTCCTCGTGAACAGTACCAGCTCCGTCTTGCACGGATTTACCCTTAGGTTTTGGTTTTGGCACCATTCCTGATCCAGTGTGAGCGCCTTCTGCATTCTCCTGGCTATGCACATCGGGCTCGTGCCTCTGACTGCGATCACTATGTCGTCAGCATAGCCCTGTACTATTACACCTTCTTCTCCGAGCCCACGCAGTAGCTCGTCCACCACCAGGGTCCACAGCAGTGGGGAGAGAACTCCCCCTTGCGGGCAGCCCCTGTCGGCTCGAGCCCTTATCGTGGTCCCTTCCCAGCTGGCCATCACGGCTCTAGTCCGAAGCATGTTTCGGATCCACCTTCTGATCGAGTCTTCGACCTTGAAGCTGTCTAGGGCCCTGCTTATGGCATCTAAGGATGTGTTGTCAAACGCTCCTTCGATGTCCATGAATACGCTCAGGACCGACTGTTTCCGCTCCAGTGCCCCCTCTACCACCCCTACCAGGTGGTGGAGCGCCGTCTCCACGGATCTGCCGGCCTGATACGCGTGTTGGGAGATTTGTACTGGTCTTTCCACCAGCGCATGTTCCCTGATGTGTCTATCCACCAGCGTTTCCAGCGTCTTCAGAAGGAAGGACGTTAGGCAGATAGGCCTGAAGGATTTGGCAGAGTCGTAGTCCTTCTTCCCAGGTTTGGGTATGAATACGACTCTAGCCGTTCTCCATGTTTTGGGTATATACCCCAGGGCAAGACAGGATTTAAAGATAAGGTCCAGTCGTTTGATCAGGTCCTCCCCCCCTTCCTGTAGAAGAGCGGGGAAGATCCCGTCTACTCCCGAACTCTTAAATCTCTTAAATGAGTTTATGGCCCATCTGATCCTGTCTCGGTTTACTACCCTGGAGGCCATCCCCCAGTCCTTCGGTCCCTCTTTCTCAGGTTCCAGCTCTTCTGTCGGCTGCCCCTGTTGAAAGAGCCCCGAGCCCGGGAAATGAACCTCTATCAGGTGTTCTAAGATTTGTTGCCGGTCCTGTAGATACCTCCCGTCCGGGATTCTGAGTCCGTTCAGTTTTTCGGAAGGCCCGGATGCGAAGACCTTTCGAAGCCTGGCCACTAGTGGTAGGGCCTCGGCTTCTTGGCAGAATTCCCTCCAGGTCTTCCTTTTTGATGCTCTAATGAGCTTCTTGTAGGATCTGTGGGCTTCCCTGTAGTTTTCCCATTCGATCCTCGTGTTCCGCCTCATGGCTCTGTTTAGCAGCTTCCGGGCTCTGGTCCTGTGCCTGCTCAGCTCCTGGTTCCACCAGGGTACCCGTTTGCTGCTCTTCCTTTGCTTGGCCGGGCATGACATTTCATACGTTTGGGTGATCGCAAGCTGTAGTTCCTCAGCCGCCTGCTCGACCCCCCCACCCGTTTTCGGGCGTCCGCAGTTCCCCCCGAGCCTTCTTCCTAGCCCCTCTTTGTAGAGTTGCCAGTCGGTGGCCCTGGGGTTCCTGTAGACTCCCGTGGGTTCGTGGTTCGCGTCTCCCGCCAGTTTGAATTCGATTAGCCTGTGGTCTGAGAGAGTTACCTCTTCCGCCAGTTGCCAATCCTTAATAGCCTGAGCCACCTTCTTGGAGCCCAGCGTGGTATCGATTACCTCCTGCCTTCTGGTGGTAACGAATGTGGGTTTGGAGCCCCGATTTAGGATCTCCAGTTCCGTGGTTGAGAGGTATTCAAGTAAGCTCGTCCCTCTCCGGTTGATATCAGTACTGCCCCATATGATGTGATGGGCGTTAGCGTCGCATCCCACCACCAGTTGCAGCCCCCTATTTTTACATGCCTCCATCAGTACTCTGAGTTCTCTCGTTGGGGGGAGCTCCTCAGAGTCGTATGGTAGGTATGCTGAGCAGACCACGATCTTTTCCGTGTTCCCACCCATTTTTGACTCTATTAGGACAGCTGTTAGGTCCCTAGTGCAGAATTCTCCCAGCCTCAAGGCGTTTAGTCTTTTACTCGCGTAGACGCACGCTCTTGGGCCGGGGTCACCGGGCCCGTGTATTACCGTGCCCAGTTTCGCGTTTAGTCCTCCTACTCGACCCCTGGTTAGCCAGGGTTCCTGTATGAGTACTATATCTGTTTGCTGCCCCACTATGCGGCGATCGAGTAAGTCCGTCGCCGCTTTGCAGTGCTGCAGATTAATCTGCGAGATGCTGATGCATCCTGCAGCCATCTTGACTGCAGTATTGCTCGCTCTCGCACGTGTTCCGGGGGATGTAGTATGTCCCGCGTTGCGGTCCACTTCTACTTCCCCCTCCGCTTTACCGTGGTGGTAGCCTTGCTCTCCACCTCGGCGATCTTTAGGAAGTGGGACCTCAGTGACCCAGAGGCGGTGGTACCTTGTACCCCTCCCCTGGTCCCCGAGTTCCCAGCCCTACCCAGTCCCACGGCCTTCAGAGGTCTCCCCCTCTTACCGCGGGTAGGCATAATTGCCTTCTTCGTAGGGGGTCGGCCCCCCCCCGTGGGTGCGCCCGAGGTTTCTTCCCCGGTCGCCACCAACGTGGGTCCGTCCCTTCCCTCCACTGTTTGGGGTTGGTCCTGAGGGGCCGGATCGGCCCCGGCGCTGGGAATCTCCCTCGCGCTTGAGGCCTGCCCCGCTCCCTCCGGCCCGTCCCCTGCCCTGACCTGGGGTATTGATACTGCCGCCCCTCGCGCCGCTCCCAGTTTCCCGCCCCCCACGCCGGTCCGGGCCGGGAACTCCCTAAGGAGCGCCCTGCCCAGCCCCACGTGGACGACGAAGCCCCGTTTGCTGAGCGCTTCGTGCGACTCCGCATCCACCCCCAGAATCAGGTGCACGGATCGTTCCGTCTCCCTTCTGCCCCACACCCTCCATAGTTGGGTGCGGAGGTCCGGGTTCTGCCGACCGATCCGCTGCAATATGACGTCCGTCTTCTCCGGGGGTCCGGAGATGACGGTCGCCATCTTCCGAAGCCTGGGTAGGCACTCTCTCTCCATTATCTGGAGAGATGCGCACTCCCAGGGCTTCAGGTTATTTGCCGCTTCTTTAAGCCATTGTTTGGCAGCGGCGTCCGTGCAGGTTATCCAGAGGATGCCCTGCACGAACCTACACTCTTCGAAGCGGGGGACCGCCATTCCTTTCGGGATGGCGTCCATCGCCTCTCCGAGCCCTCTCATCACCAGATCCCCTTGCTCCGGTGTTAGCGTGGAATCGGGGTAGTCAGATGGCGCTATCGCCATCTTCATACCCCCCCACCAGCGCCTCCTCGAAGCTAGAGGGCTCTGGGAAGATGTTTCCCTTTCTTTTTGCAGGGTGTTCGGGGGTCGAGCCGTCGGTCTGTCGGGCCCTTTTCAGGCCCTTGCCCGCGGTCTCCCCTTCCTTCCCACCCTGCTTCGCGGAGGGGTCTGTTTGCTCGTCATGCGGGCCCACCTCCCCCTGCGCTGCCTTTTCGGAGGTCGGCGCTCCCGCTTGGGTCGCCTCCAAGGTGGTCCCGAGTAAAGCCAGTTTGGCTTTCCGGGCCCTCCTTTTTGCCGCCCCGCTGCGGGTCGCCTTCCTCTTCATGGATGGAGTGTCGGGCGCGGCTTCGGCGTTGTCGCCGTTGTCCTCGCCCGTCCTCCGTGTGGTAGCGTCCGTCACCGAGAGGCCAGTTTCGACCGCCGCGGCTAGCGCCGCGTCAGTCTCCGCCGGTCCCTCCATGGTGGCTTCCGCCGTATGTACGGGAGATGTTCCCTCTGTCGAGGGCCCTTCTCCCGTTGTATTTGTTGGGGTGGTTTTGAAAAAATCCATGCGATTCCCACGAGTGTGCAGGAAATATACGGTCCACCCCCACAGAGCCTGCTATGTGGGGGTAAGGCTAAATACAATGGGGGGTCGCCTGGTACCCCAAGGGCATCGTTCGAGGCACCATACCCCGGTACCATTCATCCCTTGGTACGATAGCTTCCACCTTGGATTGGGGAGTTGGTCCACGACAGCGCCTTCGCTTGCCACGCGAGGTTGTTAGGCCTCGGGGTTCGCTTATAGCACCCGCTAACCGTCACGCTCCCCGACCCCCCCTTTCACCTCGGCCCGGTCACCGTATGGTGATCCAGTCCTCGGCGATCGGAGGAACCGCTTCACGTTCTGGCCGTTCTCCTATCCGCCACCTGGAGACGCGCTCGGTTGGTGCTCAACCTAAATCGACACGGGCCGATTTAGTCCCCCGCTCCCCTTTACGGGGGTAGGGGGACAGCCGAGATATATATATATAAAAAAAGTATAGTAAGAAAAATTAATATATATATATATATATATATATATATATATATATTATAGTAAGAAAAATTAATATATATATATATATATTAATTTTTCTTACTATACTTATATATTATTTTTTCTATATATATATATATATTTATATTTGTACACCATTTAATTGAATGTTTAATATTATATAAGTATAGTAAGAAAAATTAATACTTTTCACACACACATTTATAAAGTATTTACATACACTTCCGCGATTTCTATCATACTTAGGTATACTCAATCTATTGCTTTATTTTTGTGTTTGAAATAATGTTTGAGATGAGAAAGGTTAAGTTTGAAAGGAGAGGAGAGAGAGAGAGAGGAGTCTAAGACAGGTTATTGAGAAGGCACTTTTTTTGGTGAAAACCTCGTCAGTGATTTTAATTGTAAGACACAATGAGCGCACCACTTCGATAATATTTATCGCGGCGTTACAAAGATGGTTGAGACGAACAATGATACCGCGCGGTTCGGCCACGTGGCGTCCACTCGATTATATTAATCGGTGGACGTTTATGAGCGTTCAAATGAGCTGAGAACCGATACAAAGATCGCGATGCTCAAGGCATTGATCTAATGCGTGAGATGAGAGCGAGAAAGATATTAAATACAATAATTCGCGATGCGAGAATCAAGACACGTTCTTGTTACAAAGGCAGACAAGACAGAATGGCAAAAATGTCCAACTTCCGCCGATTGGTTCATCGATTGCGGCTCGCCAATCGATCAGCGCTGCTGAATCGCGGTCTGCGAGGTGCTGCCATGAGAATGAGTGTGGCGGCGTGGGAAACTATTTTTATTCCCAAACAAATACAAAGAATCGAATAAACGTATATTTTATGTGAGTAATAAAAATAAGGATTCATTCTTGTGTCACAAAACATCCTTGTCCTGTATCCACGAGTTCTTAGACGAGTCGAATCCCAACCATTTCACGTAAGCTCGATTCCCCTTGTGACGAATAATCTTCTCGATCAGATAGACGTCCGGATTCGCGACCGAATGCAGTTCGTGCTCGTAGAATCCACCCGAGATCGGCTCTCCCGCGGAATCGCGTAGAATGTACGTTACAGGGTGCGTTCGTTGTACCGCCGTGATTTCGAACACCTCGGTCGACCAGTTGGGCGTGTATCCCTTCTTGAAGATCGTTTTGAATTTGCTCACGCGTACTTTGTCGCTGACTTGGAATTTTGCGCGTCGTCGTCGTCGTCGTTGTCGTTGCTCGATAGCGAATAGTGAATTACGTTGTGCTCTTAGTTCCTCGATTTACGACATAATTATTCTAGTGGAAACGTGGTTAAACGACTCCTTTACGGAAATTGACTCTATTTTTACCAATTTCTTAGTTTATAGACTGGATAGGAACTCTATAACTAGTCAATGTGCGCGTGGAGGCGGTGTTCTTATTGCTGTCCGTAATACATATCGCAGTCAGTTAATTGTTACCGAATTTAAGCATATTGAGCAACTATATGTTTTGGTTCGGATTAGCGGCGTTTTCTACATCTTTGGTTCTGTTTACATAGCTCCGGCCTCTAACTCGGATTTATTCGCTGACTACGGTAGAACCGTTGCGAATCTGTCAATTTCGTATCAGGACACATGTATTTACCTAATTGGCGATTATAACCTACCTCGCGTCTTTTGGATTGAAGACACGGACGGATTACTTGATGTGATTTCCGTGAATTCATCCATGCTCGGTTCTGCTAAGATTTTGTGCGATTTATTTAACATGGCGGGTCTGGTTCAACACATTGTTATTCCGAATTGTTACGGTTCCTTTTTAGACTTAATGTTTACCAATGATAGGTCTATTAGTACTTCTAGAGCCGTGGAACCACTCTTATCTACCGATTCGTACCATCCGCCCCTTCAATTTGAGGTAGTCTTGTCGCACCCCGTTTCGTCGTGTATCAGTAATCCTATTGTTACTACCAGAGCCAACTTTAAGGCTGCCGATTACGTCTCGATAATAAATCACCTTAATCATGTAAATTGGGACTGTGTTCTCGACGGACCGTGCGTTGATTCGGCAGTTGACACTCTGTATGCATACTTGAACGACATTATCGGTGCTTTTGTTCCGCACTGTACTGTAATAAGGTCATCGTACCCTCGTTGGTACTCAAAGAACGCTACTAGACTAATCAGGGCAAAAGAAGCTATCGCTTCTGCGACTACTTAGCTTTTTCCAAGCTCAGAGCTGAAAGTAAATCAATCATTCGTGCGTGCTTAGTTAGATACACCTCTGAGGTTGAAGTCGCGATACCTGAAAATCTGAAGGTCTTTTGGAATTTTATGAATTCAACTAGATCTTCCAATAGATTACCTAGCACCATGCTGTTTAAGGATCAACCATTGACAAGTCCGACTCAAATTGCGAATGGTTTTGCGAATCACTTCATGTCATCCTTTCAGGTTGCGCGTGACTGCTCTACTACATTTAATGGTACCTCTACATTAGATCTAAATAATTTTACTATTGGCATAGGTGAAGTATTCGCGAAACTAAATTCTTTGGAGGTTAACAAAGGTGCTGGGGACGACGCCATCCCACCAGTATTCTTTAAGTCGTGTAAGTTTATTTTTGCCAGAATTTTGTGGTGCATTTTTAACTTGTCTTTAAAATCGGGTGTATTTCCCACGAGATGGAAATCTAGCTTAGCTGTCCCCGTATTTAAATCTGGCGACAAAATGTTAATCTCCAACTACAGACCTATTTCTATATTGAATATTATGGCCAAAGCTTATTTAAACTTAATGTACTGCCCAGAGCGCTACGGAAGGCACCACTGTTTATGCTGCGTAAACATTCTACCACTTTTGGCATGACCAACTGTGTAGATAGACTATGTAGAACCTCTAATTCTGTCGCGCATTTAGTTGATTTCTTCTGCCATTCATTATACTCTTTTAAGCGCTCTGCGAATAAGGCGGTTAATAGTTCTGTTGTATTTTATCCTATTCTTTTTGCGTGTACTCTATCTTGGCACTATTTCATTTTGGTCTTATGTGTTCTGTTTTCGTGTGTCTACTTTTATGTACTATTTCTCCACTGATCTTTTCTATTCTATGCACCAAAGGGTTTTCCCGTATATAAATAAATAAATAAATAAATAAATATCCGATCCGGAATATACGATGAACGGCAAACAAGTCGTGGAGATTACGTCGACGGGTCGCGCGTTGATCGTGCGATGTTTACGATGATTGTAGGTATGCACGAGCGTGGGTAGCAGATCCAACCAGCGATAGGATGCGTCCAGGGAAAATTGTTTCCACATCAGATTCTTCAGCGTGCGATTGAAACGCTCGGCGATCGACGCTTTCATCACGCTGTACGTCGAGTAGTGGTTGATTCCGCGAGTCTTCGTTAATCGTTGAAACTCCGCGTTGTAGAACTCCTTTTCCATGTAGGTTTGTAGGTTTCGTGGACATCTGCCGCTTCGTCACAACACGGTAGCGAACGCCTCGGTCACGTCGCGCCCGCTTTTCGTTTTCACCGGCACGGTCCACGTGTACTTGCTGAACGTATCGATGATCGTGAGTATGTAATGATATCCACGATTATGGGTCGCGTACGGACGCATTTCTACCAAATTTGCCTGCCAAAGATCGTCGTAGCCTCGAGTAACTACGCGTCTCCGCGGAAAAATTCGTCTCGCGGGAGCGTGCAGTTCGTCGACCAATTGTATTCGCTCCTTACTCGTACCCATAGCGGTGATGACGGTAACGTTTCACGACCGGCAGCAGCAAATACTGTACCAGACACTCGAAGCACGTACGGTGTTGACGGGGTTTGTTGTCGTCGTCGTTGTCGTAATCGTTGCGCATCGTCTCGCTTCCTTGCGTTTCTGTATTTCCGTGACCGGTGTCCTAAGCTCGACGAGTTTATCATCGAAATGATCGGAGCGTTGCTGCATCGTGATATTTATCGATTTCTCCAGGTCAGAAGACGTTCATCCATCGCAGTATTTATCACAGTCGTTAAAGCTTTCAATCGCTTCGTCGTCACTTCGTACATGTCTTCCTCCATAGTGTCCAGAGTACGTCCGATGATACGTTCCATGTCGTCCACGTATCGTTTCGTCGCAGCATCAGTATCCTCCACCGGATGCGCCACGCGACGCATCTTGCGTTCCATCGCGTCGAACGTTGACCGATCGTTGGTCAGACACAGCGCGTTCTCCCGAACGTAATTCGCGACGTACAGATTCAGCGAGCGAATCGTCTCCACGCGTTGATCGTTGTCACCGGTAGCACCAGTAGCATTAACGGTACTACCGTACAAAGGTGTGCCAAACTTGTTCACCGACATGTTGGGCGGGCGGTGATCGCGAACGATACTGACGCGTCGTCGATCCGACCGATCAATTTACGATGAGATCGGCTTCGCGAAGTTCCTCCACGATGGATGCAATCTCGTTATCGTGTCCGGCATGTCCGCCGTCGCGCGACGCCAAGAGCAATCGTAGTCTATCGACCAATTCGTTCGGATCGTCCCAGTACACGTAATCCATCGCGTTATCGGTGACCGTCATCGAGTCGTCGATGGGTAATCCGCTACCTTCGCGCGCGATCCCGCCGACGTTGCGGTCTCCACTACTCAACAACACCGACACGATCTTTCTGTACTTGTAGCCCTTGTTGCCTAGTGTAGGCTTGCTAGCCGAATGGTCCCGTCGATGCGCGTTCGTCGACAACAAGATGTCACGGTACGCGGCGAGATCAGAATTCGTGTACGCTTGCTCGTTAGGCAATCGCATGAACAGCAGTTCGTACAAGCCTTGCGTACCCGCATATCGCCTGTCCTTAACGCTAACGTCGTCGTTCTCGCCGATAGTGAGCACGGAATCACCGATCATCAGCTGTTCGTCGTCGTCTAGGTACACGCCGTACACGTTGTCGATCCGTTTCTTGGCATCGGTGAAGAACAAGCGCAGATATTCGCGCAACAACGGTGCGGAGGCGTTTCGAGTGTACGCGTCGAGGTTTTCGACGGTGGTTGCGGCGATGGTTTTTGGTTCGAGAACTTCTCGAATCGTTTCGTCCGTCTCACCCTGGTACGGCTCTTGTTCCTCGGTTGTTTCGTAGACGGTGCTGTCGTCGTCGTCGTCATTGTCGTCGTCATTGTCGTCGTCGTTGTCGTCGTACGAATCCGAATCCGGAAGCGGAGTCGTTTCGGGTCGTATCGTCGGTTCGGCTATGGACGGAGTAAAGGATAGTCGTTTCTTCTTCTTCAAACGTTGTTGTTGTTGTTGTTTCTGATGAGCTTGACGAGCAATGATGGTGGCTTCGATGGTATCGCTGGACTCGTTTTCAACGAAGCAGTGTTCTCGACCAAGTGTTTCAGGGGTTGGACGATCGGACGCGTTCTCTCCTCCGCAGCAGCTTTCGTTGCCATTTTACGTAGTTTCAGGTTCACGTACTTTCGTCGTATAGCGTCGCTGATTTTAACAATTAGAAGAATCTTCGTCTCGACCTCTGCGGTTGTTGTTGTTGTTGTCGACAACGTCGTTTCTGTGTCATACCTTGTTGTTGCGTGATCTCCATGTTAACACCGCTAGTTGCTGCTTCGTTAGATATCCTGGTGTTGCTCGATGAAGGACTCGCGATCTACTGAGGTCCACGAGCTATCACGAACTCGTTAAATCCTCGTCGATACCCACCATCGTACATGTCACGGTCCTTGTCGATGACCACGAAATCGTAGCGTCGTCCCCAACATCTCGCGTACAGGTCGTTGAACGCCTCGAACGTCATGTCGGTGTTCACGTGATCGTTGTATACGCGACGCAAGTTCGTTCCGTCCTGTTTGAACAGCACGAGAAAATTCACGTTGTCTCTGATCAAGTGTTTCGGTATTCGCACGTACGATTGACACAGGTAAAAGCAGTCCACGTTCGCGTGCCTGCCCATAGAGAAGTATTCGCGGATCGCGTTCTGTTCGTCGCACGACACGTCGTCGAACACGAAGATCGAATCGGGCAGAGCGTCTCTCGGCGGTACGATCTCGGCGGTGTCCGAGTAGGGAAAGTACCTGAGTCCGCCGACGCGCGACAACACTCGCTCCAAATACCGATACTTTGCAACGATTTCGAGTACACGTACGCGTTCTCGAAGCGCAATCCGTTCGGACTCTCTAGCAGGCTGAGAAGCACGTTCGTTTTCCCGTACCCGGACGGACCGCAGATCACGGCTCGCACAACGAACCGTGTCTGCGCGAACGACTCTCGTCCCACGTCAAATCCTCCACCGTCCTGTTCGCGGTCACGCGAATAGCGTGAGGTTGTTTCGCGAATCGCATGTTCTCCCTAACCTGTCGAGCGAATCATATTTGTAGCGCTCCTCGAACCGATCGCTATCGAAGAACCGTTGACTTACGACTGTCCTTGCATCCCCGTGTATCCACATTTTCACGCGTATGGTTGCGGTAACGCGTAGACCAACAATGAAGAAGAAGAAGAAGTCAACGAAAACAGGATCGGGACTCGTGAACAGGATCATAAATTGTTTACCGATAGAGCTTCACATTCCGAGGTATCTGTTCTGCGGACCTGGGACGCGTTTGCTGAAGCGATTGGCTCGCGGCGACGAAGGTATCAATCCGCTGGACTAAAGGATCCGAGTCTAAAGGATTTGGAGGGACGACACGAGGCGGATCGCGCGTTAGCCGAACGAGCGCGAGAACGAGTTTTCGCGAACGACGCGACTTTCGGTGAAAAAGCCGATGCGACCGGAGTGTGGACCGTGATGAAAGCAAAGACTAAACTCGGCATGGGTATGGGAAGAAGAAGAAGAAGAGGAGAAGGAGGAAGAAAAACTACGAGACAGAAACGCAAGTCCAGAGGACAATAACGCCGTGTCCTACCGGTACCGAAACGCGGAGGCTTTCTTCCGCTTCTTCTGCCCGCTCTGTCGGCTATCGGGGCATTAAGGGGGGAGACCACTGTCTCGGTCCGAAATGGAAGCGTGTTTACGGGAATTTATTTCAACCAAACAACGCAAGTAAATCAATTTATTGCGTAGTATAGTTAATAGTGTACATATCGAAGGGTAAGAAAACATTTTTTTCAATCAAATTCATAAATCCGTTTTGTGTATACTCTTCGTCAAAATTTGCGCTGCGGCAAAAACATGCTAGTCGCGTTCACCATATGGTTAATCGGAATTCAAAAAAACAATAATATTTAGAAACTAGAAGCCTGCCTCTATTACGTGACGATCAAAAAATGTCAAAATTGTAAAAAGTAACAAAATGGCGGACCATTGAAAAAAAGTCATGTTTTCGGGGTACAAAATTGGGGAAATGTTGCTAAAAAAAATAGAAGCAGGTCGAAAATTGAAAAAAGCTGATCGTCACGTAATAGCGACGGGTTTTCCGAACAATAAATTGTTATGACACGATACGCAACCATAACACCTGGTGCAACCGACACCAGCAAGCTCAGCAAGATGCGTAATCAAAAGTAAACCGCATACGCGGCAAGACCCTGACCCACGGGCGAAGACCATTAGGCCTTCCCCCGCGGCCACCAAACCGCGGCCCCAAATCTTGTATATAAACCCACGCCCGAACAACCAAAGCGGAACATTGTAAATCGAACAGTAACGCGATCACGCCCGTGATCGCTCGGCTCAAATAAACCTTTGTCATACCCTACGGTGAGTTCTAACTCTTTAACCGGCAACGATCCACTACCTCTCGGCTCGACCCGAGAATCCGGTTCCCGGCACTTTCACCCGAACTATCGGAGCCCGAGGAACAACCCGTTCGGGGATAACCGCGGAGTGCAGCCAGATTCTCAGAGAGAATCTCCACACCGGTAAACCTCGCAACAAAATTGGTGGCAGCGGTGGGATCCAGCCAACGTAGGGGACAAGGTGAGCTTGACCAACGGAGGTAACACGAAGTTACCACGATCGACATCACAAGGACGCCGATCCACAACCAAGTGCTGTCAACTAACAAAAGAGGACGCCAGCGACGAGTTCCCCTTTGCAAAACCATCGGCAGTCCACCAGCGGCAACAATGATGACGATGCACCTTCTACTACACGTGCTGTAAGTGGAACATTCGATATTAACAAAATTCGAGCATCGCGCCGCAGAAAATTTTTTTTCATGCGACGAGCAAACTCGTTAGGAATCAATTTCGAGCGAAATTTAGGCCTAACAGAAGGGCAAAGATTTACACGACCTAGGGCTGAGTGGCAAAATACCCCAAGTAGGACACATAGCATACCCTCGATCGTACCGACCGACGAGGAACACGAAGCAGCAAACGGTCAGAATCAATCATTAGGGCACAATAGCTCAATAGCCGAGATCCTACAAAATTCTTTAGGGCCTGACGGACATATAGTCTGGGAACGACGTTTCCCTTTTGAGGAGATAGATCCGAGTCTACTCCCTCCTGTAAAACTACACCCTTCTGACGAGACGTGCTCAGAATCGAGCGGTTTTACTACATACGATAGTGAAATTTTCGACATCGCAGAAGCCATGGTGATCCATAGCCCAAAGACATCAAGACCCGAAGGAACCTCAGGAGAAGGAACTTCAAGGGGAGATATCACAAACACAGAACTCTTAATTACAAGAGACGAAACTCTAGGAGACGAATTAAATTCGGAAAATGCAGGTTCTGATAATAGACAAGTTAGGATAGAACAAACGTTAAATCTACTTCAAGAAACCGCGCAGCAAAATTGGTCACTTTTGCGAACGTTAGCCGAAAGAATGACTAACCTAGAGGTAGCTAATAGAACAGAAATAAGAGCGCAAACTAATAGTGAACGCGACCGAAGGATAGATAGGGAAATACACAGGATGCAATCGTCAATGAACGGCTCCCCGCAAGGAGACAGGAACAGGACCATAGTACACTTCGAGGACCACATGGACGAAGAGGACATACCCAGACGATCCAGCATTTTTGTACCCCCTACATTCGGGATAGATGAAGCACCTGACATGCCAACAGGATTAGAGGACAACAAAGTCCTCAACGCTTTAAAACTTATTCCCAAATTCGACGGGAATCCCAAGGAATTAGTATCATTCCTGGAGACCTGCAAATACATAATAAAAGGGTTCAGGATACCTGAATACAGGGCACAAATAATACGAGGAATAAAAGCAACAAGAATTACAGGTACAGCCCAAATAGAAGTGAGGAATCGTCAAATACAGACATTCGATGACCTGGAAAATGTGCTGAATTCGCTGTATAAGCCAGCACGTACGACCGCAGCTGTGCAAATGGAACTTTTGCAATGCAGATAAGGAATGCAAGAAGATGCCCATGCATACGGGAATCGATTGTCCAAATTGCTTAATGAATTAATTGAGACCGGTTTAGATGAAAAAGATACATTGACAGAAAAAACAGCGGCCATCAAGATATTCAAGAAACAGGCACATTGCATCTTCCAAGAAGGACTCCGTAACGACCTGAAAATTCTGGTTAAATCACGGAGATCGGCTGATCTGCCAGAGGCCGTATCAATAGCCATAGAAGAGGAGCGGTCAATTAAGAAGCGGCCCGCAACGAACGGGACAAACCGCAACCCAAATTACAGGGGTCAAACAGGACAGACATACTGTCACAATTGTAAGAGGTCGGGACATTCCACTGGAGAGTGCTGGAAAGGCACAGGGAATGGACCACAACAATATGGTACGGGACCCGGAGACAGAAGAAATCCAAATAAGGACAACACAAACTCCATAGAAAAGGGAACCACCGATACCAACTACGGGAATCGTCAGGCGGACTACAACGATAGATCACGCACACAGGGACGACGACCTTACAATGCTTACGCAGCAAGAGCACAGACAGGAGGACCACGAACTCTTCCTACGGCAACGAACTCCAATAATGCCGATACAAATCATAAATCGGTCCGAATAGCGAAGAGGGAACCGCAAGAAGCGGGAAAACCTAATTTTGTTTCAGATGAGGTACAAGTGCACATAGAAGAAGCCAAAAATCAGGAAGTAAGAATGCTAGTAGATACAGGAGCCGAAGTATCCGTAATAAATAAAGCATGCGTCAAGGACGACATAGCATGGAAGGAAAGCGAGGTGCAACTGGTAGCCCTATCAGGAGGGACCATAAAGACACTAGGAGAAATAGAAGCTACCTTCCCGGTTGGGGATCAAAAAATTAAACACCCCTTATATATAATAGAAGACGGTACACTAACGGACCACCAAGGGATTTTAGGCATAGATTTCTTAAAGAAGCACGAAGCAGGAATACAATACAAAACGCGAGAAGTCACAATTAAAGGGAAACACTGGAAAACTCTCCAGAAAAAGAATGTAGTAACGGTTCCCCCGCGTACACAAACGCTAGTTGAAGTAGAAGTAGATAGCAACAAGGAAGGAATAATAGAGAAACAGGATTTAGGAGATGGAGTATTCTTAGGAGAATGCCTGGTAAAACCAAAACAAGGGAAAAGTATAGCTTGTGTGGTAAATTTATCGAATAAAGCGCGTACAGTGAAATTGCCATACATACAGCTGACCGAGATTCAGAGCGACTCGACAGCCGAAGCACATTCTGCTGCCGCAGCATTTCGCGCAACAGTAAGTAAAGAACCACTGACGACACGCGTTAACCGTGTCCTGGAATTAATGAAACTAAGCCATTTAAACAAAGAAGAAAGAATCAGCATGGAAGAAATAGGAAGGGAATTTTGCGATAATTTTCACCTAGCAGGGGATCTATTAGGAACTACGAACGCGACCACGCATCGAGTACCATTGAAGGAAGGAACAACCCCCTGCAATATTAAACCGTATAGGTTACCTGAAATACATAAACGGGAAGTAAGGGAACAGGTACGACAGATTTGGAAGATGGAATAGTGCAAACCAGCTCCAGTCCATGGAACGCACCCCTATTGGTAGTACCTAAGAAAAGGGATACCGAAGGGAAAGCCAGGTTTCGAGTAGTCGTAGACTTTAGGAAGCTAAACGAAGTCACAATCGGTGACTCATACCCTCTGCCAAATATTACGGAAATATTTGACCAGTTAGGGAAGGCACAATACTTCACTACGCTTGATCTCGCATCTGGGTATCATCAGATACCCATGGACGACAGAGACAAGGAGAAAACCGCGTTTTCTACGCCACAAGGACATTTCGAGTTTAATCGAATGCCTTTCGGATTAAAAAACGCGCCCGCGACATTCCAGAGATTGATGAACACCATCCTGATGGGACTACAAGGGATAGACTGTTTTGTCTACCTGGACGACCTGGTCATTTTTGGCACTAATCTAAAGGAGCACAACATACGACTGCGAAAGGTAATGAAGAAATTACGGGAATACAACCTAAAATTACAGCCAGAAAAATGTTCATTTCTGTGCAAAGAAGTGGGATTCCTGGGACATATAATAACGCCTGAAGGAATAAAACCGGATCCCGAAAAAACCAAGGCAGTAGAACAATACCCCGTGCCGACCAAACTGAAGGAAGTCCAATCCTTCCTAGGACTAGCAGGATACTATAGAAGATTCATTCCCGAGTATTCTAAAATAGCTAGGCCGTTATCAAAACTAACGAGCGATAAAACGGAATTTATCTGGACAACTGAGCAGCAATACGCGTTCGAGACGTTAAAAAATTGCTTAATCACAGCACCTGTATTAGCTTACCCAGATTTCACAAGGGAATTCATAATAACAACGGACGCATCAGACGTAGCCATAGGTTGCGATACTATCACAAGGAGAAATAGGAGAAGACAGACCAATAGCATATGCCAGCCGAATGTTGAATAAGGCAGAAGAAAACTACAACACAACGGAAAAGGAACTACTCGCTATTGTCTGGGCTACGAAGCAATTTCGACCATATGTGTACGGAACACATTTCAAGGTAGTTACAGACCATAAGGCATTAGTATGGTTATTTAGGGTACAAGACCCAGGATCAACATTGATCCGCTGGCGATTACAATTAGCCGAACACGATTACGAAATCCTCCACGAGGCAGGAAAAGCTAATACAAACGCGGACGCGCTTAGCCGAAACATAAAAATAAACATAATACAAAACGAACAGCAAAATAACGCAGAAACAGTAAAACCCAGCCTAGGTATCATCGAAGTAGAATCAGAAAAGGATAGGCAACAAATATTATACGAGTATCACCTGGCCCCTTTAGGAGGACACCAGGGAATCCAACGAACAGCACAAAGAATCAAACAAAAATATAAATGGAAAGGAATGGACAAAGACATAGAACAGTACATACAGAAGTGTACGTGGTGCCAGAAGAATAAAATATGTAAGCGGAATAAAGCACCAATGGTAATATCGGACACACCTACTCGACCATTTGAAAAAGGCGCATTGGATATAGTAGGACCTCTCACGATAACCAAGTTAGGAAATAAATACATCCTGACATTTCAGGATCACCTAACGAAATTCAGTAAAGCAATACCTCTTCTCAACCAGGAAGCACGAACCATAGCAGAAGCATTTGTGACCCGGATAATCTGTGAGCACGGAATACCGGACAAGATTCTTACGGATCAAGGGTCGAACTTTGTAGGCGAGGTGTTTAAGAACACCTGCAAGCTATTGAAAATAACAAAGATACAAACAACCGCATATCACCCAGAATCGAACGGAGCACTCGAAAGATCTCATAGAACGTTAGTCGAATATCTAAGGCATTATATAGATGGGGACCAAACTGACTGGGACGCGTGGCTACCATACGCGATGTTCACGTATAATACTACCCCACATACAGCGACGGGCTACACCCCGCATGAACTAGTCTACGGACAGCAAGCGGAGCTACCAACAGCCCTAAGACTCGCGCCTAATCCTACATATAACTATGATGACTACGCGCAAGAAGCTAAGGAAAGACTACGAGCAGCGAACGAGACGGCTCGCGAGAATTTGAGGGATGCAAAAATACGGTCAAAGGTAACGTACGACAAGAAGACTAAAGAGATTCAATTCAACGAAGGAGACAAAGTACTGCTATATGACGAGTCCGTGAGGCGGGGAAGATCGAAGAAGTTAGATTCTAAATGGGAAGGACCCTATATAATAATAGAGAAAAAATCTAAAGTCAATGTAGTAATTAAAAAAGGAAGGAAAACATTGACAGTTCACACGAACAGAATAAAACATTTTATAGAATAAAAAGGACCTTAAACACTAAGGAAAAAAGGGAGGAAAGGAAAGAAATCGGGGAAACACAAACGTAGGAAAAAATAAATATATTCAAAAAATTAAATACATAAGTTTTAAAAATCAAACTGGCCCCAGTCCTCCTCCTGTAACAGACAGAACAAGCAGATAAAAAAAAGAAAAATTAATAATATATTTATATAATGTATATACTTACTTCTTCCTCGGGAGGCTCAACATAAAATAACCTCCGCAGACCAAGAGGGTCAAAGCTGAGGAACCACTCTGGATGATCTTCCTCCCAGAGCCGGTCCAGCTCACGGCGGGACAAAGCCCGTGCCAATCTAATGTAGCTCATCTGGTGGATATTCACGTAACCCGTGATACGGCGACCAGCCCACCACTAATAGCGAAAAAAAAAAGTAGAGCACACAAAGAAAAAAAATATATATAAATAGTAAATAAAGAAGACTTACATTTGTTAATTCTTCAGGAAACATGTTGGAAACGTAAACTTGGTCGTAGAACAACAAGTAATAAAATAAAAATCGCGGAGCGGCACAATATATACCTACGCGCAAAGAGAAATTTAGGAAGGGGTAGAACCAAACTTCCATGTTACAGGTGCACCGGACTGCAGCTCTTGAATTCGCAGGCGGCGCCCGCTACCGACAACTTACCATACACCATAGAGCCAATCAAGCATAACGCAGGACTCCACTTTACCCACGTCGGCGAACTACACACGGTTACCGATAATTGGAAAATCGCAACTCGATTAGACACGGAACCGCTAACACGAAGGTATGAGCAACTTCAGCCATACGTTAAAGAAGTAGAAGCATTATGCAAAAAACGATTTTACGCGCCGGAAGTTCGGTTAACGTGCAATAATAACCTGGACCTCTTGACCAAACGGATGGAAAAATTGGGTAATCGTATCCAACACATATACGAAATACCAACATATACGCAAAACAAGCGTAGAGGACTAATAGACGGGATTGGATCAATATCCATGGCACTATTTGGCACAATGGATGCAACAGACGCAGAAGAAATCAACGCTCATTTCGCGGAAGTAGATAAAAAAAGCAACGTGTTACAAAACGCCATTAAAAAACAAATACAAGTTACAAACACTACACTAAGCCATCTGCAAAAAATCGAGGAAACAATACAAAATAATGAGGAAATATTAAACAAACAAATAGGTCGGATGCAAGGACTACTCCGGACAGACGAAGCAGAACGCAACATAAGGGCCGACCTAAACGATCACTTCACAACGTTGGATTCACTATTGGTCGATTTAACAGAAGATGTAAGCGATATAACACAATACTGTAGTCAGCTGAAAAACGGGATCATCGACCCGAGTATACTACCAAGCACCGAGGTAGTCAGGTTACTGCAAACAGCTGTTCAGCAACTACCAAACGGACTTACGTTCCCGATACCACCAACACCAGAGAATACACGTGTGATCGAACAAATTTCCTCAATAATAGCGTATTATGACAAACGCACACTCATCACGGTAATTAAAGTGCCACTAATCTCAACACAAGTATACAGCATCATGGAGGTAACACCAGTACCCGTACACGTGCACGACAATATATATGCACTACTGGCAATCCATTCATCAACCATGATCATCGACGCAGAGAGTGACCAGTACATCATCGCAGACGCACAGGAGCTACAAAAATGTAAGAAATTCTTAAATCAATACTATTGTGAACAACCAATGGTCGTGCACAGGCTAACAGAAACATTAGAATGCGAAGTTAACCTATGGCTGAAACCGGCCGATAAATCCCCCGCGAACTGCGAAACGAAATACATAACTGCGAACAACACTATTTGGATTAGTACGGCACAGCCAGCGACCTGGATTTACGCGACGCACGAACCAGACGCGCTTACTATTCAATGCGAAGGTACCAAAACATTTAGGACCACAATAACACAGTCAGGAATCATTACACTAAAAAATAATTGCAAAATTAGTAGCAAAGAAGTAGTATTACGAAATCAAAAGAAAAATTACGAACAAGACTATGTAATTAAAACAGCACCATTGTACAATTTAAAAGCACAACTGAAGGGGTTAGTCAACACTGCAAAACCACTAACCCAAGTACAACTAGATAGGATAATAAAAGATCCTTCAGAATTTTCACAACTCTATAAGCAGCTCGATCAGATCGAGAACAACCTATCAATAGAGTCAGGGAACGATAATAACAGTATACCGATATGGCACATTGCATACCCAAGTGCCACGACAATACTAGTAATAATTATAGTAATACTTGCAATCGTAATATACATTGTACACCGCCGGAAGAAAACAATTAGCGGAACACACATAACTCCGAGAATCAAAATACCCGAGCTGGACAACCTGGAAAAATAGACTAAGAAACGATTGTAATATGAAAATGTAATCGGGAAAAAACAGATGTAAAAGCGAAAATTCTACCCGATAACACCACCTTCTCATAAGGGGGGGAGGATGTTATGACACGATACGCAACCATAACACCTGGTGCAACCGACACCAGCAAGCTCAGAAAGATGCGTAATCAAAAGTAAACCGCATACGCGGCAAGACCCTGACCCACGGGCGAAGACCATTAGGCCTTCCCCCGCGGCCACCAAACCGCGGCCCCAAATCTTGTATATAAACCCACGCCCGAACAACCAAAGCGGAACATTGTAAATCGAACAGTAACGCGATCACGCCCGTGATCGCTCGGCTCAAATAAACCTTTGTCATACCCTACGGTGAGTTCTAACTCTTTAACCGGCAACGATCCACTACCTCTCGGCTCGACCCGAGAATCCGGTTCCCGGCACTTTCACCCGAACTATCGGAGCCCGAGGAACAACCCGTTCGGGGATAACCGCGGAGTGCAGCCAGATTCTCAGAGAGAATCTCCACACCGGTAAACCTCGCAACAAAATGTCCTTGCTCATGTCAATTGGATGTATAGTTTTCTCTGTAGACTGTCAACGCGGTTGAAAAATGTCGTTCTGAGAAAAACGCGTTCAAAGTTCCGCGAGGCTCATTCGCGCGTTGGACACCGCTCCACGAAACACACCATATATCCGTCAATTTTGCGAATTTCTTCATAAAATTTGGAGAGAACATTCTTGAAACATGCGTCTTTCAGAAAATGTAAAAAAAAAATAAAAAATTTCAGATTTCAGACAGTGGTCTCCCCCCTTAACCGGTGGAGCTGCAGGTATCGCCAAAGCGGTCAACAACGCTAAGTCCGCGCGAAAACAGCTGGAAGAAACGTTGCTTCATAATCGGGCGATGGAACGACGAGGAATGTATCTGGCACCGTACAAGCGCGGTGTCGGCATGACCCTGAGACGACGGCCGAGGAAAAAAAAATTCCGCTCGATCGGGCTTGCAGCGACGACGGCTGCTGCGATAACGCGTCATCAGCCTCAACAACCTATGACGAACCTACAATTAGAGCGCGAGTGCATCGACGTACCGTTCTTTCGGGGAGTGTTTATGCGTGACACACTCCCCGCGCGCATACGACCGAACAAATGCGGTATCGCGAATCTTGACGAGAATCGCGGTGAAGGCACGCATTTGGTTGCGTACGCGAAACGCGGATCGCACGTGCAGTATTTCGATAGTTTTGGGAATTTGCGACCACCCGCGGAACTGATTGATTACTTCGGACGGAGAACGACAACTACGATCATGATCAAGTACAATCACGATCGCTTCCAACGTTTCGATCAGACCAATTACGGTCGCTTGTGCGTACAGTTTCTGCGACAAAAAGCTCTGGAATTCTGGCCTAGGCGCTACTGAAGATAAATTCACGCGCAACCGTACGTCAGAGTCACTTTCTTTCTCTCTGTCTCGCTAGCGTAACCCTCAGCGGTGGTACGATATCGCTCACGCTCACGTTAACGGGTCGGAGCAGCGTGCTCACGGTCAATTATTTTCCACTGATAGATTTGAGCGACGGACAGTACGAACTAGGACTCGCCGACTTGGAGACGTTTCACACGATACCGAACATCGACTCGAGCAACGATACATTCTACTTCGTCGCGAACTATGACACCGAAAACAACTCCATCGATGTCGCTCGCGAATCCATCACGATCCCCCACGGCTCCAACGAATGCGACGCTACCGCCAAGCACTTGAGACGTCAACCGCTGGATCGATATCCTCGAAGACGCGGAGACAACGAGAACGATAACGACAACGACCATGATGACGACAAGTATCCGCTAGTGCTACGAGCTAACAACAACACCATGAAAAGCGAACTGTACTGCTCATTCTTCGTGGACTTTACGCAACCGAACAACGTGGGCTCGTTGTTGGGATTCTCAGCGACGCGTGTCTTAGTGCTGAGAATCTGGCACGAATCCGACGAACCTGTGAACATCATAACCGTTAACGTGATCAGAGTAACGAGCAACGACAAACCGGTACACACGATTCACGAATTTTCACCTCGCGTACCCCCGGGATATAAGATATCGGAAACTCCGCGACACGTCATTTACCTGCCAATCGTTGCACGAGCGATACACGATCTAACGGTATGCATCATCGATCAATACGATCGTGCTATAGATTTTCGCGGAGAAGAAGTAACGATTCGCCTGCACGTACAACGGCGTTCGTGCGATAAAATAGCGTGAATGCATAACATGTTGGTGTTCGATCGCACGTAGGACTCCGCTGATACCGCTCCTCTGATCTCTGCCACGCATTATCGTCAAGACGAAACATCAACGACCGCCCTGATAAAAACAGGAAGCGGAACGGGAACAAGAGGAATAAGAAGAGGACAAAGAAGCGGCTGTTGTGCCCAGGCAACGCACAAGCACACGTGTCACCGCTATACATTTTACATATTATATTACGTTCGTTACGAAACGTTCGAGACGTTTCCAAGCTAAGACAGCCGCTAAACAACCGAATCTGCAAAATCAGCAATATGCGAACGCATCGTAAAACTCTTGTACACCTCAGTTTAGTTTAGTTAAAGTTTAAATAAAGACTTAGTCTCTGAATTTAAACGTACTTGGTGCTGTTCACCCAGTAGATCCTAATCTTTTGTTCACTCCCGAACCTACGATATTGACAAATCTCGTACCAGTCTTGCGAGCCATCACGCAGGGCACAACAAATTGGTGGCAGCGGTGGGATTGGATTGTTAATCGTAAAAATATTACCGAGCCTTGTTGCAACCGATTGATCAACATTGTCTGAGATTAAATTCTCTCGACAAGATTATTGGATCATCGCAATCTCATAGGCTGGAACAGGCTATCGTCGCTATCGAGGTAGCACAGAGGACCGAGGAACGGCCTTAGATAAAACGTTCGACGCAGTCCGAACGAAGACGAGCCTGGAGACGAGTAAAATAGGCCTGCGAGTGAACGGGTTAAAGAACCATTTACCTAACACCAAATCCATCTACGAGGACGTCGCTGATCCGAGGACCAGGACGCGCGAGAGGACTTGGGGACAAAGGAACGAGTGGAAGCCGCACCTGAAGGACGGACGGAGAACCGTACGAGGGAAGCAGCCGTCAGAGCACACAGTGAAGAGCTATAAGGATCGACCTTGCTGGATCCAGTTCATCTAATCACCGCCGTTGATTCACGGACGAGCGAACACCTAACCTAGCTGACGACATGTGGTTGCGAGCAGCCTTGTGAGTAAATAAAAGCGCATATTGAGTCCGGAATAAAAGAACGCGAACCTACATATTGTAAACCAGAGTCCTATAGAAATTTAGAAACGGTACATGCATGTCAAATAGAAGACGCACGCGCAAATCAATTTAAACTCCCGGGCCAAAGAAGCTTGTCGCGATCATTCGAGTCGTTTTTCGATAAAAAACTAACCTTTGTACGAGAGGAACTAGATCTTCCACCTTCTATAGACCATCCAAGACCGTCACGTGGAACACTTCGACCGTCGCTGTTGCGATTAAGCATTAGAAAAAAGGACGATTCCAGCGCCGAATAGTCCCCAGAAATCTTTGTAACACCAAATAGAGAATATCCGATTGTGTTAGCGGACTTTAGTTTGTTGGACAGGGAAGAAACGGAAGAACTAGAAATGTCGCTAAATAGGGTAACTAGCCTCCCAGTACCGCCGCCGGATGTGAAAATATTATCTACCGCGCTGTCATTAGTCGATAAATTCGTAGGAAAATCGACAGACGAACTTGCAGAATTTTTGAAGTCTTATACAAGCGCCTCGGAGTTTGTCCCCGCGAATGAATTACCACGATTCTTGAAAACAGTGATAGGAACAAAAATTAAAGGCAAAGCAGCCAAAGTATTAGAGTACAAAGATGTAAGTACTTTCGATAAATTAAAGGACATCTTAACTTCCTTATTTGTAGACAAAAGATCAATAGGAGCAGTTGCTGCATCATGGAGAATTTCATGCCTGTCACCAACGAGAAGGCGAAAACGTGAAATTATTCGCGTGCAGAGTAGAAGAATTAGCTGGGGAATTATCCGAACTATCAGTAAAACCGGAGAACAGTGACGAAGTAAATAACGCGTTAACAGAATCTGTGCAAGAACGCGCCCTAGATGTTTTCACCCTCGGGTTGAATGTAAAACTAAGAACGATCATAAGGTCTCGAAACTATGCAACGTTAAATGCAGCTATAGCCGCCGCTATAGAGGAGGAACAAGCGATGGGTCTAAACACCTCGCGAAATTACAGGAAATTCGGTAATCAGCCCAAAGGAAGGGAAGGAACAAACGTACCGCGCTGCGATCGTTGTAATAAATTAGGACATTTAGCAAGGAATTGCTATACGCAATTAAGCATGCCGCGAGAAAACTATCCGACGCAACAAACGACTGTAAAAAGAGAAGTACAGCGCGTCACCATGGTCTGCCACTATTGTAAAAAACCGGGACATCAAATCCGAGAATGCAGGGCTAGAGAAAGAGCAAACGGACGAGAATATATACCGCGTTATACGAACACAAACTACAGACGTGAAGATACCAGACAGAATTATAACAGAACTCCGGGTCGAGAACAATCTAACGAAAATCAAGATTCTCCTACCGCGAGCCGCGGAACAACCGACGATAGACAAACAAACACAGGACCTAGAGTAGAATCATATCGAGCGAACGTGGTAATGACATCACAGTTCGAAAACACAATCGAAATTAGAGCGCCGGAATTAATAAAGGAAAAGGCAAATATGTTAGTCGACACCGGTGCCGACATTACGTTAATAAAGATAGGGAAGGTGCTGGACGATGTCCGCGCCGAGGACGAAGTAGTTTCCCTGCGAGGCATAGCCCCTATGGAAATTAAAACGCTGTGTCTCGTACATTTAAATATAAAAGTCGGAAATAAAACGGTAACGCACCCTTGCCGGTTAGTCAAAGACGACTTCCCCTTAGAAGCAGACGGAATCTTAGGACAGGATTTTATGGCTAAACACGACGTCTGCATCCGAGCGAACCTAGGAATAGAGTTGTACGGAATACAATTCCCCTACTCAGGAGGAGGATACGTAACTCTAAAACCGCGATCAGAGACCATTCTTCTAGCTAGGACGACAGATAAGGACGAAGGTATAGTAGAAGGACAATCTATTAAGCCAGGAGTGATCATAGGAAATACACTAACAGTAGGCCGAAACGGGAGATGCGTAATATGCGTATTAAACACTACTACGGACGAAGTCCTTATCAACAAACCAACCGTGACACTACAAACGCTGACGAGCGATGACATTGACCCGACAGATGCGACTAGCGACAAGGAGAGCGACACACCGACGTACGTGGTACACGCCGTACACGGGAGAAATAGAATGCAAATCTTGCGTGAAAATCTTAGAACGGAACACCTGAATAAGGAAGAGGAGGCCAGCCTACGCGGGCTGTGCGAGAAGTATAACGAAATATTCGCTTTAGAAGGAGAAAAGTTAGGGTACACCACGAAGGCGAAGCACTCGATTACCCTAATCCCAGGTACTAAACCTATATACGTAAAGCCGTACAGATTGCCACAAACGCATAAGGAAGAAGTAAATAGACAAGTTCAGGAAATGGTAAGAGAAGGAATAATTAGACCAAGCGCCAGTCAATGGAACACCCCTTTGCTAGTAGTTCCCAAAAAACCAGACGCTTCAAGAAAACGCAGACTCAGGGTGGTGGCAAATCATCGGCAAGTGAACGACGCGACGATAGGCGACTCGTACCCCTTACCAAATATAACAGATATTTTAGACCAATTAGGCGGAGCAAAATATTTCTCAACCTTAGATTTAGCGTCAGGATTCCATCAAATAGCTATGAAAGAGGAAGACCGAGAGAAAACAGCATTTTCAACACCTTACGGCCATTTCGAGTATAATAGAATGCCGTTTGGGCTTAAAAACGCTCCCGCGACATTCCAAAGATTAATGAACACCATAGTATCGGGCCTACAGGGAATAAAATGTTTCGTGTATTTAGATGATATAGTCGTCTACGGACGCTCGTTGAAGGAACACCAAGATCGTCTAGAACAGGTATTTGAACGTATACGCGAGAGTGGCCTAAAACTTCAACCTAACAAATGTGAATTTCTACGAAAAGAAACCGTGTACTTAGGTCACGTGATCACCGAAAACGGCATCAATCCGGACCCTTCGAAACTCGACGCTGTACGAAACTTTCCGATACCTAAAAGAGTCAAAGACGTACAATCTTTCTTAGGCTTGGCTGGATATTATAGGAGATTCATAGACCATTTTTCACAAATCGCGAAGCCTTTGACACAACTATTAAAGAAAGACCAAACATTCAGATGGACCGCACAGGAGCAAGAAGCCTTCGAGATACTGAAGGAAAAATTAACAACGGCACCGATACTACAATACCCTGATTTCTCGAAACCTTTCGTTCTGACAACAGACGCTTCCGGAAAGGCAATAGGAGCAGTATTATCGCAGGGAAAGATAGGACAAGATTTGCCGATAGCGTACGCAAGTAGGGTGTTAAACAAAGCGGAAGAAAACTATAGTACTGTTGCGAGCACCCTATGGATGGAATCCATGGCCCGCTGGTGCTCGCACGGATGACAAGAGGACAGCGAGAAGAAGGTGATCGGATCGATCACCTGTCAAGCTGTCATTAGAGAGTCTTGTACCGAACGCCATAGCGTTCGGACGCGCGGGTTGTACTGTCATATACTAATTGTCCTGTACCAAATATAGTTGTGGCGTGCATCCCCGTGTTATTCTATTCCTATGCGTCGGGGTGGCCGGCGATGGAAACGCCTCGGTGCAACATTGGTGTCAGAAGTGGGATCCGTGGCCACGGATCCCGAAGAAACGCAAGGAGCTGTCGCGTGCGATACGCGAGGAGCGGTTGCGTGCGAGACGCAAGGGGCTGTCGCGTGCGATACGCGAGGAGCCGTTGCGTGCGATCCAGCGGGACGACGGGGGACAGCCGCAGGAGCAGTGGCTGCAGCGGCTGCAGCGAGGGACAGTCGCAAGAGAGCGCAACGACGGCGGTCGAGGCCCGCCAGAGCGACTACGGGGTTTCGGCGAGGATGCTGTCGGGATGGAGGGGAACCAGGAGCTCATTGCTGGGTTGGCTCTGGAGGTTCGGGGAGCCGGCCCACGAAAAGGGTCCGAATTTCGGTGGTATCGTTCGCGTTGGGAAATGTAGAGGTCGATTCTCGACAAACGCGACGGGGGAGACGCGCTTTCGGCGAATGACAGCGCGCTCTGAAGCCAGGTCCTTGGCGTGTCACGGGCGGCGTCGACCCATCGGTTTTGTGCTCCTCACTGTTTTCCCCATGCGTTCCCCCAACATACCCACTATATCCCATTTGCAATCTGTTCCTCGACATGTTTCAATGACTCGTCCTGTTCTCCGCTTTTACCGCCCGTCTACACCACTGACAACTGTCGTGGACGCCTTGCTGCGCCGATCGTAGTTATACGAGGCCGAGTTGGGATGCTATGGAGGGAGTGTCGGAGAGTTGGTGGCGGAGATGCGACTCCGGTAAGGATGCGGAGACGTCCACGAGTGCATGGACCGCACCAAGGGTTGGTGGGTGTGCGGCTCTGGGTGACGGCCGGGGATCCATGCAGTTGTGTTGCTGGCGAGCGGCGTCCCCAGGAGCGCGGCACCACCGAAGCGATGAAGACGTGCCTGGAGGGCACGAAATTGCTGCAGCCGCGGCGGAGGGAGCTCGAGGTCGAACACCGTCGCGGAATCGGCTCGGGATCAGCGCGGGTTCGGCGAGCCTGACCCCGACAGAGGTGGAACCCAACGAGCTGGGTCAAGGCTGGTGTGCGAAAGACTTGGGCGAGGAGGACGATGGAGGAGAAGAATCAGCTGCAACAGTTCCGAGTCGCCCTTCGGGTAGAGCGGAAGACCCGGGAGGGGACGGGGGAGAGCGCGGCAGGATTCACTCCATCTTAATTGGACGGACTACGGAGGCTATCTCCGCAGCCCGGCCCTTGTCTTTATAGCCGTCAAAAGAGGGCGTTAATGCTAGTTTGTCTCTTTTGCAAAGGAACAGGTCTGCCGGAAGGACATCGAGGACGAACCCCTAAGGCCGACCGTGACTGAGGCTTCGACAGGGAACCGGGTCCGACAAGGTATGACGCCGGAGCGGTGGAGTCGTCGTTGGACGTACCAGAGCGGAGTTCCCGGGACGTCGACGGACACACGGAAGGGAACGGGAATTCCGATGGAGCTCCGTCGTCGGAGATTTCCGTCGAGGCGACTCTCCGGCGCAGCGTTGGACGATTCACGGATCCTGAGGTGGAAGACGTCGCGGGACACACGGAGGAGGACGGGACCGTCGTTGGAGTCCCAGGGACGTCGTGGGACACTGGAGCTGGAGCGTTTCGGCGGGGATTCGTCCGGAGCTCTCCGCGGACCTCTTCGCGGGACCTACGGGAGAGGGCGAGGACACCGGTGGGACTGCCAGGAAGGATTCGTCGTTGGACCGGACGCACCAACTGTCCCACTGTACCCACGCCTTGCCCAGGGTTTTTGGGTGGTTTTCCCTTGGGCGTGAAGGCGAATGCCGAGGCGGCGGTCTGGAGGAGCCACGCAACCAACACGACCACTTCTTCAGACCAGGGTACGAAGATTCGAAGGAGGGTTCGACGCGGTCGGGACGCCCGCTTTTCCGGAGGGGGAAGCAGTGTTGCGAGCACCCTATGGATGGAATCCATGGCCCGCTGGTGCTCGCACGGATGACAAGAGGACAGCGAGAAGAAGGTGATCGGATCGATCACCTGTCAAGCTGTCATTGGAGAGTCTTGTACCGAACGCCATAGCGTTCGGACGCGCGGGTTGTACTGTCATATACCAATTGTCCTGTACCAAATATAGTTGTTTCGTGCATCCCCGTGTTATTCTATTCCTATGCGTCGGGGTGGCCGGCGATGGAAACGCCCCGGCGCAACAGTACCATTGAAAAGGAATTGTTGGCCATAGTATGGGCGACACAACATTTCAGACCATATGTATACGGCACTAATTTTAAAATCGTGACAGTTCATAAACCACTAACTTGGCTTTTTAACGTAAAAGACCCCGGCTCTAGATTAATGAGGTGGAAATTGAAATTTGCAGAGTACGATTATACCATAGAATATAAAACGGGAAAGACAAATAAAAACGCGGACGCCCTCAGTAGAATGTTCGCGATTACGCGAGGAACAAAACGTAAGCTCAGCACAGCAACATTAACCGTCGCCAGTGAACGCACTAGCGAAGAAGACGAGACCCGATCAGAAAAAGAAACGAGCGATACGACATATACGGAAGACGATAAAAACAGAATACTACGTGAATACCACGACACTCCCTTAGGTGGACATTTAGGGGTAAAACGGACCTTGGAACGTATCATATTAAAGCATTCGTGGTCAGGTATGCGGCAAGACATAGAAAAGTATATCTCCAGATGCGAAAAATGTCAGAAGAATAAACTAACGAAAATAACCAAAGCTCCCATGGTAATTACAGACACTCCCATGGAACCATTCGAGAAATGCGCACTAGACATAGTAGGACCTTTACCCGAGACAAACAGACGAAACAAATACATACAAACCTTTCAAGATCTATTAACCAAATACAGTAAAGCCATACCCCTCGAGAATCATGAAGCAAACACTGTAGCAAAGGAATTCGTCACTAGGATAATTTGCGAATACGGTATACCACAACGAGTGCTGACCGATCAAGGAACCAATTTCCTAAGCCAAATATTCAAAAATGTCTGCAAACTGCTCAAGATTGATAAAATTCAAACCACGGCCTACCACCCACAATCAAACGCAGCTCTAGAAAGAAGCCATCGTACACTGGCAGAATACATAAAAAATTTTATCGCGGAAGACCAGACTGATTGGGATGAATGGCTACCATACGCGATGTTTACTTACAACACTACCCCGCACACGTCCACTAGCTACACACCATTCGAACTCATTTTCGGGAGGCAAGCTACCCTGCCGACCTCACTAAACCAGGCACCGCGATTAACATATACCTATGACCAATACGCTGAAGAATTACGAGAAAGACTACGGTCTACAAATAGCATTGCGCGCGAAACAATAGGGATTAATAAGGACAAGTCAAAGACACAATACGACAAAGGGACAGCAGACAGATCCTTCAAAATCGGGGACCAAGTGCTACTACACGACGAGACTGTGAGACGCGGAGGATCAAAGAATTTAACGCCCGCATGGATAGGCCCGTACACGATCCAAAACACGCACGATAATAATAATTACACTATAAATAAGGGACGACGAACGCTTCGCGTACACGCAAACCGACTTAAGCATTTTATCGAATAGGGCAGGAATAGGAAATGGTCGCAATCGTGAAGGGAAGTAACGGTACGCGAACAACTATAAAAAATAAGTAGAAAGAATATAATTACAACATACAGACAAAATTAAAACGGCACAACAACATAAATATTATTTAAAATATCAAGGACTCCTCAAAGGTCCAAGGATCATAGCTCGTAAATGGCCCGATAAACCAATCCCCATTGCGTGCTAAAACAATAACCAGACGCGAAAGAATTAAAATAGAGAATTCCACTAGGGACAAACAACACTAGGCGACGAGAACATAAGAAACTCACCAAACATGGACCGGATTCCCCACGAATCCTCACCATCCAAGAACGATTCGTTCTCCTCACGATACCGCCGTACGTCACGTCGATATGCGCGCACCGCGCGCCGGTAGTCAAAATTTATAAATCCCGGCGGGGCCGGATATTCCAACCACTAGAAGAAAGAAATAAAAATTTTTAACATAAACTCCACAACCCCGCGCACGTCACGGAGACACTAAACAGTAATACACCCACCAATAGAAACATCGCGATCTCGCGAGGGATATCCAAGAGCGACAACATAGTGAAGAATGAAACGAAATAAGAAGCGACGAGACAATCGAGTCCCTACGAAGACGAACTGTCTACGTTAGCAAAATTTTATCTCGCGCACGTATAGCACTCGCACGACGAAAAGACTTCACGACTAACGAAACGAAGCGCCGACTACACCTCGACATTATATTTTACAGGATTACCGTTCTACAATCGATGATACTACTCGTAGGAGGGACAACCCCTGACACAGACTTTGCCATAAAAGAATTTCAAGACCACCCAGGCATTTATTTCGAAAACATAGGCGAACTACAGATTTACCGAGATAGTTGGAAATTAATACTACACGTAGACATATCTTACATTTACCGACGCGAATCAAATCTCCAGGCAGCACTATATGACATACTTGCTCAATGTAAAACACCTTCTACCAATAACTTACAAAAATTCTGTAAAATGTTCGGCACGAAGATTCAAAGCAAAGTAGACCGTGTATCCCAACTGCTTACTTACGTCCAACGAACCATAAGCTCCGCTCCAAAACAGCGTCGCGGACTAATAGATGGATTAGGTTACATAGGCAAATCACTATTCGGGCTAATGGATTCAGAAGATAGAAAGAAAATCAATAACCAAATAGACCTCCTAAAAAGGCAGGACAGTAGATTAAAAAATACAATCAAAGGACAAATGCAAATTGTGAGAGCTAACGCCGAGCTCCTCAATGAAACTATACAAAACGTACAGGAAAACGAAAAAACACTTTTAAACGCGACTTGGCAACTTCAATACCTACTCCAACAGACGACTGACATTACTAAATTTCGAGAGACAAACATTTCTACGCGACACTCAAGACTTATTAGAATTCATTATGGATATAAAGAAAGGAGTCTTAAACCCACGACTGCTACCACCAGCACAAATCATAACTTACCTCACTTCCGCACTAGCACACTGTTATGTGACACTGTCCGAACTACCCGAAAACGGTCATCGGGTAACACCTCTGGACTTACCCGAACGCGGTCGTCATGCGACGCCGACCGCTTCACGCTTTAACGTACCCCTGGAGTTAAGCATGTGCAGCAGCCGGTTGGTGTAAGGTGGCCTGCACGTGTTTTCTCCTTTCCAGGAAAAGCCAGGACCCCCTAGTTCTCCTGGTCACGTGGGCCACGCCGAATCCCTTGTTCCAACAGGGGATAAAAACGCAGGACCTCCGCCTCAAGGCGTCAGTCGATTTCCACAAGTTCGCGCGTATACTCTTTGTCACCTCTGTACGATCCAAAGTCAAATATACTATTTGTGTCAAAACAATAAAGAAGATTCAAAAGTCGAAACCCTTCAGTTTTCCCAACTCATAACAAAGAAGCTTTTTGGTGGCAGCGGTGGGATACTACAGAGAAGACAAGCGCTACGGACCGCCTTGATCGAGAAGGACTACCGGCACGAAGCCAAAGAGGCACGCATCAGACAAAACATCAGGATGGACAAGAGGGTCATACTTCTGTAAGTAGAGAGTGGCATGTTCCTTTCGTCCTATCGTAAATCGACTGTCCAATTGAGTTCGAGAAGTACTTCTGAAGAAGTAACTGAGATTTCCGTCACCGAAGATAGCACAGATCAAGAGTTAGCTTCTAAGGTCGCAAAAATGTCTGTTAAAACCGAGAAGTCCGTTAAAGACGATCGCGACGAGATCATTGAAGCATTAAGAGCTCGGTTAGAGGAATTAGAACGCGAAAGACTCGATTCTAAAGAAGCGGGTTCGTCCGGTGCGCAAGTACAGAGAAACCCCAGAGGACCATCGGCACCACCGCGTTCAGAAACGCCAGAAATTTCGAGCGACGACGAGTCCACTGTATCGAGGTACGTGACCTCGTCCGCCCGCATGACGCGAAAGATACGCGACAATTTAGAAGTAATATCGGTGTTCGATGGCACGAATATGGCGGTAGAGACATTCTTAAAGGAAATTGTTAGCCTACACGATACAATAAAACCTCCGGAAAATCTCTTTGTCCAACTGGTAGTTGCAAAAAGAATTGTTCGAGAAGCGAAGCTCGCGATAGATGGATACCCAACGCGTACAGTTTCGGAATTGTCACACGCGCTAAGACGAGAGTTCGGTAGGGTAAAAGGATACGATCTAGCTGTCCTAGAAAGACAACAATGCCGACAGAACCGAGAACCTATGATTAAATACGTAAAAAGATTTAATCTCCTGCACCAAGACGTGCGCCGAGCTGTTACGAATAATAACAGGTACTCCGAAAACAAAAAGGCTGTTCTGATAGAGCATGACGACGAGAACGCAGCTGTTCAGTTCATTAGAAATATAGACCCGGATATCCGACTTCAGGTAAAAGCTCAACGTCCGGAGACACTACGAGAAGCCCAGGAAATAGCAATAGAAGTCGAAAATGAAGCGCAGATAGAAAGAGAAATGTATCGGAATTTAGGATTTAATCGGAGAACAGAAAGTAATAATCCTCCCACACGTACTCCAAAACCACAACAACCTGTAGCTAGGAGAGAACCAACATCATCCGAATTTAGATGTTATAATTGTCAGGGAACGGGGCACTTGGCACGTAATTGCCCAAAGCCGCGTCAAAATTTTCACAACACAGGGCCACCCAAACCGCCCAATCTAAAGTATTTAGACTCAACACCACACCAGAATCCGACGGAGCAGTCATTGACTTACGAATGGCAAAACGACCAGGAAGCTTCCTCATCGACACCGGAGCTTCAATAAATGTAATCAAGGAATCAGCAGCAAAAGGATTACCGACACGTAAGAACAGGTTGGAAATAATCGGGATCTCAGGTGATCCAATCAGGTGATTCAATCGTTTCAGGAAGAGAAGCGGGAATCGATATTTATGAAAATCGGCACCCCTTCGCAATCGTACCAGATTCATTCCCTATAGAGGAAGATGGCATAATAGGAATGCCGTTCCTACTTAAGGAGAACGCGGTAATTGATTATCCCGCAAGGAAGATCATTTTTCAGATTCAAGCAAAAAAGCAAACGGAACTGTCGTATTTGAAAGAGCGAAGCCAACTTCTACAGGAAAACACTAGACTCCAGCACATACAAAAGGAGCAGGATCGCGAAGGGCTTTGGGAAATCATCGACCAACACCAAGATATCTTTGTTCTACCAGGAGATGGACTACCAGAAACGAACCTAACGAAACATCGAATTGAAACAACAGACGACCAACTCGTGTACGTAAAACAGTTCCGTTATCCACCTACACATCAGGAAGAAATCTCTCGTCAGGTGATGGAGATGCTGGATAAGGGCATAATTCGTGAATCCCAATCCCCATACAATTCCCCTTTATGGGTAGTGCCGAAGAAAGATGACGCAAGCGGTAAGAAGAAATGGAGAGTCGTTGTCGACTTTAGGCAGTTAAACCAGAAAACACCTCACGATGCATACCCCCTTCCAAACATTGAAGAGATTTTGGACCAGTTAGGCCGAGCGAGGTATTTCAGCGCATTCGATCTTGCCAGCGGATTTCACCAGATATCAATGGCCGAACAAGACAAAGAGAAGACGGCATTTTCGACGCCTCGAGGACACTTCGAGTACAATAGGATGCCGTTCGGGTTAAAAAATGCACCGGCTACGTTCCAAAGAGTGATGGATAAAGCTCTAAGAGGACTGATTGGTAATGTATGCTTTGTCTATTTGGATGACATCGTTGTATTCGGGGAAACGCTTAAACAACACAATGAGAAACTGGTTATGCTATTTGAACGATTAAGAGAAACTGGGTTAAAGTTGCAACCAGACAAGTGCGAGTATCTAAAGCCAGAACTCGCATACCTGGGACACATAATAACGGAACACGGAGTCAAACCGAATCCGGAAAAAATTAGAGCCGTTAACGAATTTCCAACACCCAAGAATGTAAGAAACGTTAAACAATTTCTAGGGCTTGCAGGCTATTACAGACGTTTCATCAAGGATTTTAGTTCTAAGGCAAAACCATTGACCGAGCTATTAAAGAAAGACCGAGAATTCCAATGGAGCACCAAAGAGGATAAAAGTTTTACCATTTTAAAAGAAGAGCTCTGTAGCGATAACGTCCTAAAGTTTCCAGATATGAATCAAGAATTTATTCTATCAACCGACGCAAGCAATGATGCATTAGGAGCCATATTAGCGCAAAAGGACGGAACACAAGAGCGACCAATAGCATACGCCAGCAGGACTCTAAACTCAGCAGAACGCAACTACAGCACCACCGAGAAAGAGCTCCTCGCAATAGTGTGGGGCGTGAAACACTTCCGCCCGTATCTATATGGTAAGAAATTTATCATTTTAACTGATCACCAACCGTTAAAATGGTTGTTTAATCTAAAGGACCCGAATTCACGATTAATGAGATGGCGAATTGCTCTGGAAGAGTACGAGTACGAGATACTATATAAGAAGGGTAGTCTGAATTGTAACGCAGACGCTCTAAGTCGTAATCCAGTTTTAATCACGCAAATAAATAAACCAGGTTGGAGGAAGCACTTAAAATTCGTAAGCGAACCCTCCGCAGATTCGTTTCCAGTACATTTTAGGAGGGGAGACAACTTACAACTGCACATTGTTGAGGATGCAGAGGACAGCAAGAAACCCATAGCCGTGTGCGCTGAAGCAACAAAGTTCGACAAGGATTCCCTGAACAGGCTACTAGAAGAATTGTTAAACATCCTCGTCGCTGAAGGAATCAATAGAATAGGTATTGATTACATCAAGCTCGAGAGTCTAGCGTCAATCACAAGGAAGGAGATAAAGGAAACACTAACGAAGTTGTTCAACGACCCCCTAATGGAAGTGGAACTGAATACACATCCATACCTCACACCCGAAAACGCAGACGAGAAACAGAAAATACTGGAAGAGAACCATGAGAGTTTGGCTGGAGGACATCTGGGCGTCCAAAAGACCACTGCGAAGATTTTAAGTAGGTATTATTGGGACAACTGTTACCAGGATATTAGGAAGTACGTGTTGGAATGCACAAGGTGTCAACAACGGAAGATCGACCGACATCCAAGGAAAGTACCCATGAAAATCACCGATACACCAAAGGGGTTCAACGACAAGATTGCTATTGACATCGTTGGACCATTACAAGAGTCAATTAAAGGCAATAAGTATATATTAACGTTGCAAGACCAATTAACAAAATTTATACAGGCATATCCGCTAAAAGACCAGACCGCGAAAACAGTAATAAAGAGTCTAGCAAGTTCATATTTCTCCATGTTCGGCATACCAAAAGTAATACTGTCTGACCGAGGTAACAACTTTACGTCAAATGTCATGAAGGAACTTTGTGAATTATTTGATATTAGGAAAATAGAAACTACAGCGTTCCATCCGGAAAGTAATGGAAGCCTAGAACGTAGCCACGCGGTCATAAAGGAATACCTGAAGAATCAAATTGACATGAATGAAGAAGACTGGGATGACATCCTACCTTTCGGAGTAATGGTCTACAATTCAACGGAACACACATCTACAGGGTATACACCGCATGAATTGGTGTTCGGAAGAACACCAAACTACCTCAGTCAATACGCAGTACCAACAGGAATCACCTACGACGAATATCTGGAGGAACTGAATGAAATTCTTCAGAACCTCTGGGAGAAGGCAGGAAGTGCAATAGACAAGGCCAAAGAAACAACTAAAAACAGATACGACAAGACAGTAAAAGGTCAAAACCTTCAAGTGGGAGATTACGTCTGGATCAAGAGCGAAGACAGGAATAAGAGGAGTGCTCTTCACTTCCCATACAACGGACCATACGAAATTTTAGAAATAATCAACGACGTAAACGCGAAAATCCGACTAAAAAACAAGGACGAGGTCGTTCATTTGAACCGACTTAAGTACGCTAATGTAACAAAAAAATATTTTCCAGGATAATTCTAGCAGCTAGGATGCCTATCGGGAGCTGTGCAGGTAGCTACGAGGTGACCCAGCTTGATGAACTACCGAACCATCCTCTAGTGATTTCGGATTTGAGAATTTTAACATTAGTAGCTTAAACGATAGTTTAAAATTAGCCCACATTCCCAAATTCCGAGGAATACACACAAACACATTAGAATTAATGGCCGCCAGTAAAAGCCTAGAGTCCATCCGTCGAGAAGCCAGCGAAATCAGTACACACTTCCGATCCTTAACCGAGGCCGAATCCCGATGGATGATCATAAAATATTCGCTAGCAGCGTTAGCCACGATCTTGATTTTGTACATCATAGTTAAATTCAAAATATACCGGTTAATTAGCTGCTGTGATACCAAACCGTGTGCCATTGTCTACAACAACTGCTTCAATCGTGAAAGTGTCAATCAAGTCGGCTCTCGAGGAAATACCGCAGGTACACCGCGTGCGGGAAGGTCCCTTGTAATAGAAGAGACGGTAGTACCTCGGGAGGTAACCTTCAAAGGGTCATCACCTCCGTACAATATTGCTCCCTCCCGCGTTACATACAAACCGAAGCGCTATTTCACCACAGTCGACGATCCATAGTAAAACCCATTCTTAATTAAGAAAACGACTGGGTTTTGTCTAGGTCGGGGGGTGTTATGTGACACTGTCCGAACTACCCGAAAACGGTCATCGGGTAACACCTCTGGACTTACCCGAACGCGGTCGTCATGCGACGCCGACCGCTTCACGCTTTAACGTACCCCTGGAGTTAAGCATGTGCAGCAGCCGGTTGGTGTAAGGTGGCCTGCACGTGTTTTCTCCTTTCCAGGAAAAGCCAGGACCCCCTAGTTCTCCTGGTCACGTGGGCCACGCCGAATCCCTTGTTCCAACAGGGGATAAAAACGCAGGACCTCCGCCTCAAGGCGTCAGTCGATTTCCACAAGTTCGCGCGTATACTCTTTGTCACCTCTGTACGATCCAAAGTCAAATATACTATTTGTGTCAAAACAATAAAGAAGATTCAAAAGTCGAAACCCTTCAGTTTTCCCAACTCATAACAACACATACCGCAAGGACTAAACTTCCCCATCGGAATAAAGTTAGAAAACATGCACGTCTTGTACGAAATCCTTACACTTTCTGCATTTTTGGATACCAAATCAATTACTGTGATACTAGATATTCTGCTGTTAAACGCGAAAAAATTCAAATTAAGCAAGGTACACCCAGTACCCACAAAGATAAATGAATCATTCTACGCGTACATAGAACCCCTCGACTCCTACGTGGTACTTGACACCTCGGTGTAAGATTACATACAGATGAGCAAGCAGGACCTATCGAAATGTAAGACTATAAACGATCTATACCTCTGTACTGTTGCGTGGCCGTCTGGATTCCTTGGATCCTTCGTGGGGAATTTGGCGAGGGACGATGCCCGTGGAGTGCTAAGGCACTCTGCTCCTTGAACGCGGATTATTTGAGTGATAAATATAATGAAAATAGTAATAAGAACGGAATGAAACTACTTGAACTTAATAAATTTGTAACTGTAATGAAGGAAAATAAACGATTTTAAACACAATTTCAATCTGAACTGAACTTTTATTAATGCGACTACTCGCAATGGCTTTCCAGGCTCAAGAGACGCTTCCAAAGGTTCATCGCTTTTCCACCTTTTGTTAATTACCAAAATGTCTAGGATTCTAAGAGCCAATCGCAAATTTCTTAATTAACTAGCGGAATTCTTATTCGTTGATTTGACATAACAACAAGCGTTTAACTACAAGGCGCTGGAATTACACACCTAGGAGAAGGAAGGAAGGAGAAGTTCATTTATTTAAACACTCGTTGCCAAGTGGATATCGATCAGTTTTTAATCTTGAAGTCCTCTCATTAAAAGATCTCTAACTATTTTCAAACCCCTCGGGCTTGTGCGAACTTCACCTTGTCTCCCTTTCCTATTACATTCGTGTGATCCGCCTCGAACTTCACACTTCTGGAGTTTAAATTACGCGCCGCTAGACGGGAGTCGCAACAGTACACACGGCTCAAACGATTGTGGCCGATCGAGATTCAATTGCATTCGAGCTTACTAGGGCTGGCTTTTTTGCTTCGCTAACATTCTACAGAATTTCATGAATATGGTGAGAGCACTGCCAAGCCACAGGTTCCCGTCTAGAACACTTCCAATTCATGTTGAAACACCACTGTGGCACCATCTGCCTATGATTGTCATAATTATATAAATCTGTGCGATCGACTCTGTTCGCGATGCTACATATAGCGTAAATGATACCAAGAATAAATGTCAAATGACTTTTAATGCAATGAACCTCAAGTAAAACCATAATAATTTTGACACTATAAACGATAAACTTGTAATAGTTCAAAAATTGAAGTGGTTTCGGCGCACTGGTTCGGTCAATTTAATAAAAGCTATTTACAATCTTTATATTTCCGACGTTTGATCATAAATTTGACTTCGACAACGTCAAAATTGTGGATAGAGAAACCAACTTAAATAGGAGGATTCTATTAGAAACATTACATATGATTAAACATCCTAGCGTAAATCTTAGATATGAAACACCTAAGGGTACGTTTATGTTGGAGCTGCGATAAACGATCAGAGCGCCGATAAGAGCGGGGATAAAGGCTGCGCGAAAATATCTTTCTTTGATGTGTTTATAGTGGAGCTGTCATAATAGTACTGCTTCGGTCGTTTAAGGTTACGGGAAGATGAACCATTTAGATATGAGCGATTCTGAAGAAGAATTATTATTGTCTTCAAGTGCCGTAAAATGGTACATAGGAAGTCTACGCAGTAAACGTAAATATTCTACGCATCCTATTAATACTAATAGATATGAATTTGGAGAGTTTCATCATTTATATAACGACTTAAGAAAATATCCTCAGAAATTTTTTGAATATATGCGAATGAATAAACTGGTGCAATTTCCATGTTAGGCCAGTTCTTTATGAAGAAAGGTTAATGATTACAATAAGGTTAGTCAAATAACATTTTAGAAATATTTATTTTCTTAAACACAAAACATATTCCTTAAATAATGGTATTTGTATTTGTATTTGTATTTGTACATGCATTTGTACTTTGTATCATAAATTCTTGGGTGATTTTTAATATTTCTATTCTGTATGACATTTTATCATATGGTGATAAATTTTGTAATATTTGGTAACAAACTTTTAAAAAAAATTATATCTTCATCCTCTACGTTTTGCACTTTTTTATTTTGTAAGTATTTTAGCTTTTTCTTTTCTACATCTAACAATTGCGAACCAATATTTGAAGTCGTAAGGGGTCTTTTTCTAATATTAATAAATGCTTGATTTTCGGCTGATGTTGAAGGGTAAGATATTATTTCAACATGCTCTTGGGGTGACACCGATCCATCCTCGTTCGGTTCTAAATTATTTTCCGGAATATTTTGGTTATTGCATATTGATTCGTTTTCTTGACAAATAAAATTTCCTCCTGAACATCTTGGTGTAAACTGATCTTTCAGAAATAAAAGGGATTCAAAATATGTCCATTGGTTTTTTACGGGAATATTTGCAGCATCTCCCAATTTTGTTTTTGGAATAGATGCGAAGACAACCCTAAATTTATCCCTCAACGATTTCCATTTATTTCTTGCTAGATCTCCTAGAAATTAAATACGAAAAAATCACTAAAAATTCATAAAATCTCTTAAATAAATTCTAACGATGACTATGTAATATGCTTTCTGTAGGTACTTGTCAACCGGACAATCATATAGAAGCTTAGCGTTTTCTTTCCGTGTGGGAGTCACAACAGTTTAAAAAATTATAAGTGAAATGGTGAAGATAATATGGAGAATACTTCAACCAATTCACATGAAAGTGCCAACAGAACATGATTTCAAGGAAATTGCTAATGATTATTATAATATTTGGAACTTTCCCAATTGTTTAGGCTCTATTGATGGAAAGCACATTAGAGTTAAATGTCCTCCACATTCCGGTTCTATGTTTTATAATTATAAACAATTTTTTTCTATTGTTCTTCAAGCGCTAGTGGATGCAAATTATAAGTTTATAAACATTGATGTTGGTGGTTACGGCAAACAGAGCGATGGCGGAACATTCAGATCTTCCGCTCTATTTTTATATTTATCAGACGGACGTCTCGATATTCCTAATGAAACTGCCTTGCCAAATTCCGAAATTACTGTACCATATGTATTAATAGGAGATGAAGCTTATCCGCTTCTTAGAAATTTACTGAAACCTTACAGTGCTCGAGAGTTAAATGCAGACAAAGTATACTTTAATGCCAGATTATCAAGAGCACGCAGAACTGTTGAGTGTGCTTTCGGAATTATTTTCTCTAAATGGAGAATTTTAAGCAAAGCCATAGAAACTTCTGTACATGTAGCGGACGATATTGTTAAAGCTATTTGTGTCCTGCATAACACAATTATTGACAAAGAAGGTATTCAGCATCATTTAGTAGATTTGCAAGAAATTTCCAGAGAATTAAATATGAGGCCTGATTTTGGTAGGCCAGCTCGTGCTGCCCAAAATGTACGCGATTTATTTAAAACTTACTTATGTCACAACCCTATTGTAAATACTGATTAAAATCTGTACATGTTATGAATAATTATATTTGATACAATAACTGAATATTTATGCTTACGTTTCGTTTTCAATTTAAGGGGGGAAGCCACTGTGACGGACGAAAATAAAGGCTATTTTCAAGACATTCTTTTATAATGAAATGTAACTTTCTACGAAAAATCTTTATTACCAACTGAAAATACATATCTTTAACTAATATTTTATGCTTTGTGATTGAAATTTTTTTCGATAGTATGGCCACAGCATACGATAACGTTAGGCTCTGCACAAAAAAAATACAAAACGGATGCACGTATAACTTTCCAACAATTGATCCGAATTTAAAATTTCGAACGGTTTCTTAAAGTATATTTCAATAGCTTTAGTTGCACGTACGGGTTTAAAAAAATATTAATTTTTGAAGAAATGGCGTACTTAAGAAGAAATCTTGACCAAAATGTATCAAAAATCAACATGTTTTTTCAATGTTACTGTTGAATGAATTATTCGATCAAAAAACTGGTACGTGCAACTGAAGATAATTGTATTACGAATATTCCCCGAAAATTTCAAGTGAATCCGATAAAAATTGACTGAGTTATCAATGCATCCAGTTTGAAAAATGTAGTTTCGAGATAATCGCGTTTAAAGTTTTGACAGCAGTTATTTGGGAAGTAACATCGGAATTTTTCAATTTACTAAAGTGCATCCACTCCAGGGCCATAAAATAGATCATGTAAATCAGCTGCATTATCTTCCTCCTCGTTTAAGCCACATCTTCGTCGTAATCGACCTTCATATGTCGCTGCTTGCGCTTTTCGGTCGGCAGCAGATATACGTAACGCGTCCTGCTTGTCTCGGTACGCAGCGGCTGTTGGTCCAATTTTAACATTCAGATGTTCCAATATCCGTAGGAGACCAGTATGACCATCATTGAAGAGAATTGTGGCCAAATAAGCAGCTAAATGTACTATGACGGCCTCACTTGATAGTGTTTTAGGTGCGAACTTCCAAACGAGAGCGTTGAAGCTCTCGTTATTATTCTGAGTGAATCCACCTAAACATTTTTTTAATAGTTCTTTGTCACTTAAGTCTTCATAAATAGGGGTGATGGCAACAACAACATCCTTATGCAATGGCGTCTTATGTATGTATTGATCCAAATTATTGTTGGCCTTCGATTTCTGCCACGTGCACCAAGAATCCGCGCCCTCCGGGCAGTAGTGATGTTTCGGCGATTTATCTGTTGAGGTCTTATGGTATAAAGTGGCCCACACTGCTTTATACATATCATCCACAGAATTGGCATTTCTACGAATTGCTAGCCCATAGTAAGCACTCAACTCGTCGATGAGTTTTCCTGTAAGCTTACCTCTGCCCCCGAGTCCTTTATTATTTTTCTTGCACACACGAAGTCTTGCGCCCATTCTTTTCTGCACATGATTGATGCATTCTTTCTTTTTTACATTTGAATCGTACGATTCTATAATTCCTTTATATGTCCGACTGTCGCCATCTCCAATGTAGTTTATATATTTATTGTGAAGCGTCTCAGATCTTTTAAACATATCGCAAATTCCATCCACTTCCATTTTACCTGCGGAGCCTTTATGGTTTGCAGAGCACTCTGCTTGGTGCGACTCTAACCATTCTTCATATTCTGCACTATTGTTTTTCTTCTCCCAATAAACACATGCTCTGCAGTAAGAGGATTTTATAATCACGTCGAGAACTTTATTTGTATAATATCCAATAAGACTCGCTATTCCGAAAAGCAAACTGAATCCTCTTTTTTTCCAACTTCCGTCGCCGGAAACAGTAAGTCCTGTCGGTTCTGCAACATTTTCTGCTTCTGCAGTTTTTTCCATTTCCTCTTTCCCACTTCTATATAGTGAGTAATCGCACACGGTTTTCGCTGCATCGCGAATACGCTTAACGACACTATCATAAAACGAATGGAATACAGGTCTTGGTAAATCCATAAAAGCACAAAACTTTTCAGCTCCTTGAAGGCCAACTCCCAATAGACGCATCGCGAATATAAATCTGGTATTTATTTCGTAAGCATTACGAATTAATGGACACGAATCGATATATTTGGCGTCACAATTTGCACACATTAAACCCAATTTGAATCCAAGTCCACGTGTGCTTGATTCCTCGAACTTAATGTCACCTCCGCACGTTTTACAGCTCACATGTTCACATACAGCGGATAAAAAAGTAAAAATGTTCAATATTCTATAACTAATTGACTGATCAATAATCACGTCGGTATGACATGCTTTCAACTTCTTTGCAGATGTACTCCTATTCTCAACACTATTCTCCATTTCAAACCGATTTGGAGGTCGATTCCTTTTTTTGCCATCCGATGTATGTTTCTGGTTTCGTATGCCTTTACGATCCATATTTCACCTTGCTTTAACTAATGCTTACTGAGAATTTGTTCTGACTCTTACTGGTATTTCTTTCTGACTGATTGAGCGGTAGAATCCCTACTTCGCGGAAGCGGACGGATAGTAAAACAATAAACCGCGTTTTTCCCAATTCCAGTAATTAGGGAATTTCCCACCCCCTCGCGCATCGCGTATTTATTGCCTTTATTATCCGGGAAATTTCCAACACCCCGGGGGCTATCGGGCGCAAGGAAAGCAAGACTCGGACCCTTTACAATAAACTCTGACATTTCCAGGCGGAACATTCTTTTAGAAATTGCTAGATGAAAATAAAACACTTTGCAACTCAAAGATAGCAGAAGTATACATCTAAACAATATATAAACATATAATCCCTCTTATTACATTTGGATTCTTGGACATAAACTATCCGGGCGATCGATTCCAAGCCACCCGCGCGGGCACTCGGATCCGAGCGCTGTACTACCTATACAAAACCTGCCGTAGCTCCGAGAATTTTTCGAAATCCACTTTGAAACTGTGCAGGTATAATCTTGAAACCCCAAGCATTAAGAAAATGCAAAAAAAAAAAATAGGAAAAAAAAAATTTTCACAGTGGCTTCCCCCCTTAACGCCTACTTCATCCCGTAACTGATCTAATATAAATCGATTGTGATGATTTTTATATTTTTGATCCCATAACGGAGATCTGATAAATACTTCTGCAATTAATTTTTCAATATCCATCGTTAATAAGGTTAATACTCTTCGATGACATCAGCGATAATAGCGAAGAAAAAGAAATATTTGTTTCTCGACGCTTTTATCATTGGTCATCTAGTAAGCGTTGCGTCGATCGTTTGTTTGATCAGGGACGAAACTAGGCTGTAAGCGCCACGGAGCAAGAATTCTGTCATTCGAGTATAATGATAAAATAAATTGTTGTTTTCTCGTAGCTGACAGTACTCTACAGGCGGCCGTATATGGACACTGTTGCATTCTCGTACGACCGACTGAAATCGGTCGGTTGGACGACAATAATTTTGTTTCTGTGCGACATCTAATTAGGTTATTACTCTTCAATGACATCAGCGATAATAGCGAAGAAAAAGAAATATTTGTTTTTCGACGCTTTTATCGTTGGTCATCTCGCTGCTCCAATGTAAACAGTTCCATTATAAAACAATACAATGTATTTCGACGCTTCGCTCTTATCGTCGCTCTTATCGTTTATCGCAGCTCCAACATAAACGTACCCTTAGGTACATGAATATTATGCAACCTTATTGAAATAGTAAGGGTATGATATGATGTTGTCTTTCTGGTAGAATTGGCCTGTAACTGTCTAACGATGATTGAGTCATGAATTACATATTTTAGTTATGTAATTAATTATTATTTTTCGGGCGAGAGTGAAGGTTTTTCGTTTACCATGTTATTGGTATTTTGGGTGGCGTGTTGTTGAGGTTTGAAATACCATTTCTCTCACTGTTTGAATTCAATTTGTACCGTATTATGTTCAACCTCTGGAGTCTCCTACTGTGTTTATACTGTTTACCTCAGTCACGTTCTAACCGACACGCTCAACGCACGTCTTATGCCGCGTTTACACCAAGGCGAACACGAACAAAAACATTGTTCGCGAACGTTTTCGTCTGTTCTTGCCGTGTTCATACCGCCGCAAATAGAACAAAACGTTCACATACGATTTGTATACTGAGTTTTCTTCATGTTTGCAGGGGTGTGGACACGGCAAGAACAGACGAAAACGTTCGCGAACAATGTTTTTGTTCGTGTTCGCCTTGGTGTAAACGCGGCATTAGGCTAACGTGCAAATTTTCACCTAAGGGCAAACGCATTTTTTATTTTACTTTCCTTGAAAAGGGTCACAATCAATGACCGAAACGTCGGAAATATAAAGATTGTAAATAGCTTTTATTAAATTGACCGAACCAGTGCGCCGAAACCACTTCAATTTTTGAACTATCTCATATATACGGTCGAAATTCTAATCAATTTATTTGATAAATTTGTAATGTCAAAGTAAATAAATCAACGGATTTATAATGGAAAACACAAATAAATAAAGCGGGATGGTGGGGTAATAACGAAAAGAATGGAAACGAATGTTATGTATTTCGTAGAGATGGCAAGGGTTAGAAACCAGAATACTGAGATGAATAAAGTCTTGTGGTATTTTATTCGTAGCAGTCTTTATAGATTAAAATATAAGACACTCATTATTACTAGAAATATGTAGAGCAAAGAAATACGCATTTATTTCAAAATCCACTATCCGTTATTTTATGTTAACATCGGGAAAATAAACATAACCGTAGCAATGTAAATTAAATTTTGTGACGGGACTGCGCGAATGTCTTATATCAGATGGCGTCACAGTGATGTTTCCTCACGAAATAGAAGTGTTCTAGATGGGAATCTGTGGCTTGGCAGTGCTCTTCCCAAATTCATGAAATACTGTAGAATATTAGCGATGCAAAAAAGCCAGCCCTAGTAAACTCGAATGCAATCGAAACTCGATCGGCCACAATCGTTTGAGCCGTGTGTACCTCTAACCACCCGATATTCAAAGCGATACCATACGGACCATGCGAAGTACAGTTGTACACCAAATTAACAAAAAAATCGAACAATTGTAAAATACGAATTATGACACTGAACCACACAATCCTGATAGAATTACAACAACCAGGCGCATGGATTTATATTGCACCAAACCCGATACAATTAGCAGCAACTTGCGACGATAAGGGCACAAACATGTATAGTATTAAGGACTCTGGTATAATAACGATAAGAAATAAATGTAACATCACTACCGCCGAATTTACAATAGAAACCGGAAAACAATACGGAATAGAAAAAACATGAAACTACTTACCTGGTTACAATTTGTCGCTAGACGAAATCACACTTCCACAGACCACTGTAAACTCGTATCGTAACACAAATTTCGAACTAAAAAGGATAATTAAACATCCAGAAGAACTAAATAAAGTCAGCAAAAAATTAGACGACTTACAAAACGACTTAGAAAAACCCGAGATTATACCAACCGAGTATCACTACAGTTTCTTTACACTATCCTCGATAACGGGAATCATAACAGTTACACTATGTATCTTTACACTCTACAAATGTATTGTACACTTTAAAGCGAGAACACCACGACATTGTACAACGGACAACACAAGCCGCGACAAAACCACACAAAAACCCGAAGCAATAATTAAAATAGTTAGTAAGGAAGGAACGTCTTCCACCAGTTCCCTTTGAAACATTGTAACCACTATATACAAATCGTTATCATCAACAAAAATTATAACGTTATTATACAAGTATTATCAAATGTAAACTAATATTAGTACACACCGATTTACTATTATAATCTAGCTTAAGAACCGATGTTAACAGACCGCTAAGAAAAGCTATGGTTTTTCTTCCCTTAGGGGGAAGGAATGTTGTGCCCAGGCAACGTCCAAGCACACGTGTCACCGTTATACGTTATACATATTTTATTACGTTCGTTACGAAACGTTCGAGACGTTTCCAAGCTAAGACAGCCACTAAACAACCGAATCTGCAAAATCAGCAATATGCGAACGCATCGCTGCGACCGGGCATGGTAACGCGTACCACGCCCAGGAGGGACATAAAAACCAATTCGACACCGCTAAACGAGGATTCTAGACTCGACTCTCGACCTGTTAACACGGCTAAAACTCTTGTACACCTCAGTTTAGTTTAGTTAAAGTTTGAATAAAGACTTAGTCTCTGAATTTAAACGTACTTGGTGCTGTTCGCCCAGTAGATCCTAATCTTTTGTTCACTCCCGAACCTACGATATTGCCAAATCCCGTACCAGTCTTGCGAGCCATCACGCGGGGCACAACACAGCAATGTATACGTACCATGCAATAGAAAAGAATACAAATCTAATTATTATAAAAGCCATAAAGAGGAAATTAGTTTAAAAAGAAAAGCTGTTTATAAAGCAAAGAAAGAGGCGTGGAATATGAAAAAATTTAATTATTATAAAAGGAATAAAGAGGAAATTAGTTTAAAAAGAGAAGCTGTTTATAAAGCAAAGAAAGAGGAGTGGAAAAAAAGGCGAGAAAAACAAAAAACTTTCTACTTATGAATATTATATCGCACACAAAGAAGGTATATTAAAAAATAGAAAAATGCAAGAAGTGATACGCGGAAAGCGAAAAAAAATTTATCAGCTAAATAAAGAAGTTATGTCCAAAAAGCGGAAGGTATATTATCATGAAATACGTAAAGGAGATGATTATAATAAAGTAGCAAAACGTCGTGCTGCTCTGCAAATAATAAAAAAGTATCGTTATATTGCTGTAACAAATAACAATATAGCAACCAAAAATATCAAAGAAACTTATATTAGAAAAGTTTCAAAAGTTATTAGCATGCCGTCCGGAGAAGCAAGTAGATTGGAAGCTGAACGTATAATAAAATGGTGTTTTCATATTAGGCAAAAGTACATTTTGAAAATGACGAAACTGTTGAAAGATTGTAAAGAAAAAGTGGAAGTTTCCTTAACGCGCGCAGCAGAATGTTTAGAAATTGATGACAGGATTAATGCTTTGTGTGGACAATCCAGACATACATCTTCTTCAGAATCATATTTTGCGGAAAGTTCGTACGATACTTTCAGCGGTTCTGAATCAATCATAATGAATTCGGAAGGGAAAGCTATAAACGTTCTACCTGTATTGCAATCGAAGAAGGCGACAAAAGTATGGCATTGTAGTTATCTTTGTAAAACAAAAGATGTTGAAATTCTGAATAATTTACAGGATTTCTTCAAACGATTGTTAGAATGCTCATTAAAAAAGGTACATAAGTTGAACAACCATATCAGTAACTGTTCTAATAAAGTGCATGCTGAAAAAGTTGGTCATTCTCATGGTTGTTACATAAACCCTAAACTATGTAAGTCCAATTTTTTAGCCATTGAGATTTTGGCACCTCACTTTCCGGATTTACGACATTTGAAGAGAATGATATACAAAATAGCGAGCATTTATAAAGACCAATTGCATAATTTAGACAAAGCTTTAAACGATAATGACCTTGAAACACTTGAACGAATAACACTGCAAGCTCGGAAAGAAGCTGAAGCGTTAGAAAAAAATAATACTGACGTACAGTAGCGGACAAAAAAGTTACCACTTTTGAACAATAATAAAAAAAAATGTAATATTTTTTGGTGGCACCTTTTGCTTTTAGGACAACCTACCAAGTTAATAAATGTGGTAACTTCTTTGTCGGTCCCAAAAATTTTACCCCATTCAATGTCATGTAACACTTCTGTTTGTCAATTAAATAAATTCAACTTTAACTGGGTTTTATACAGCTTTAAATTCTTCATCAGAATATGCATATTAAACAAATACCACTGTCCCAAACGTATGCTAAAAAACAACAAAAATAGAGCAAATCGAAAAAGTGGTAACTTTTTTGTCCGCTAGTGTAAGTTTGAACGAAGAAGAGATTATATCTCGATATTATTTAGCATTTAAAGCTTTCACAAAGCGGTCTATGGACACACCACGCATCCCGTGCGTTTCCTGCGAGAAACTCTGTTTTCAAAGAGAGGTTCGTAAGTTTGATATTTCTAAAAGAACATATAAGGCAAATGTAATGCAGTAGGTAAGCTAAGGGAGTTCTGGACCAAATGGTGGCGAGGGGGTGAGGCGGTGCGGGGGATACCGGCCGCAGGCGTGGGGGCGAGGTGGGGAGGGGGTACCGCGCTCTTCCGCGTGATGGGTACGGGGGCAAGGCGGGGAGGGCGTACCGCGTTCGTGGGTGAGAGGGTGACGTCACAGGGATTTCAAAATTTTCAAAATGGCGTCCGCCGCCGCGCAACCTTTGACAGTGGTGAGGTGCAGGTGCGAAAGATATGGGGCGAAAGGATGTAACGCGGATGCTGTAATTCGATACTGATGACTAATCGAGATTAATTAACCTAAATAGCGCAACCGCCTCACGATCGCCGTGAAAGAATGCAACGTAGCGCTCGTATAAACATCCGCCGACGAAAATGTAATTTAACGCGCTACCGCGATAGCTATTCAAGATTAATTAACTTAAATAGCGCAACCGCCTCACGAAAGAATGTAACGTCGCGTATAAATATCTGTCAACGAAAATGTTTTCACGCTCTTTCACACGCCCTTTTCTCTCCCATAATCGCGATACATGCAAATACTTGATATGTTATTTCACAGGGACGGTGGAAGATAGGTAAGTGTTGAAGTGCCGTTAAGACGGCGGGTTGTAAGGCCGCCTGGCGCTTGATTTTCCTTATTTCAAATTAATGAAATAAGGCCACGTTTTGATGACTCACTTTAAGTAAAACTGCACGTTAATAATTTGTTAAATTTATTGAAATAAAACTGTAATGATGTAAGAGAAAATAAAGTAAGGTATTGACGGTTCGGTGATCGGTGGTGTTGACTGTTCGGTAGTCTGGGAGTAAGTGGCTCGGAAATAAAAATGGATGTGCTGGTCGGTTAAGAAACGGAAGTAAGGAGTATGGGGGTGTGATCCTTTAACGCTCGCGATTGGTCACGACGTTCTGAAGTTCCCGCGCGTTTCGTAGAAAACGCGGGAAAGCGTCTTAGCCAAACCGTGGGTTTTTCCCAAGAAGGCCGGAACCGCTCGTGACGTCGCAGGCTGACTCGCCCAGCATGGCTACAAAAAATTGCCTGCGCTTTCCAGCGCGTCCGATGGGGAGGTATAAACCCTCTCGCCAGTGGGTCTCAACCGTCTTCTACCTTGCGACGCAACAGTAAGTAAACCTGACATATTAATATTAAGATTTTTAAGATGTAGTAATTTATTCAACTTAATTATCGCACTCGACAACATCGTCAGCAAATAGGGCGATATCTTCGTCGGTAATAATAGCATTGTCGACGATTTCATTAAATAGATCCTCATCAGTATAAAATGAATCACCCACACCTTGCTCGGGGACAGTCTGAACTGCAACATCGCAAGCCTGAAGCCCAGATACTGCATTCGCAAAAACAGCGTTAAAGTCAATTATTTTCGCATTATAACATTTCCGCCAAACCACACTTTTTGGTTCCATGAAACTATTCGGTTGATATATATTACTATAGTATTCATCATCCTCATCATCACTAACATCTAAAAAGAATGTTTTTTTGCCGCGCATGCCTATTTAACCAATATTGTTCGTTCGCGTAGTGGTTAACCGGCGCCTCGCCATTAGCATTGTAAAACACCTTTAAAAAGATGTCGCCATCGTGAACAACTTCCGCCTCATGAAGTTCGTCACCACGAATTTCTTCGGTTTGAACCGCAACATTCCGACACGCAACATATATTTTGTGATTGGAGTCATGTATAGGCTGCACTGGGGAGTCGGAGATTGCAGCGGCAGCTGGGTGATTCAATTGCACGAACAATGACATAATCTGAAACGAATTTTTTCGTATAATTCTCAAAGTTGCTGACACAACGATTCACTAAAATATGGTAATGGAAACTTACGGTATTAATCGATTATATTTCCGTGCGTTGAACGGTAGATGATATCCTCCTAAATGATCACGCTTACAACAAGAATAACAACAACTACAACAACACTATGATGCGGCAGTCTTCGATGCAACTGCAATCGACTCAGACACAATAAATTTTTAAAACGTCTCTTGTAATAACGTATGACCGGACTGATGCAGTAGCATGATAGAACTGATTTTAACGCGATCGTTCCATGATTACACATACGAAACGTTCGACGTTGCATTCGTGTAAGCAACCATCGTAAACATACAACGATAATGATTCGGGGTAGAGTTCCGAGTATTTTCACGATCGAGGAGGCTGTAAGTCAATCGTCGCGGTAGTCCATGTAATAAACATGACGTTGCACTGCACGATGCAGTATGTTTATATCTGAGTGTTGGTGGGAGTATTATAGCGACCGTGTAAGGGTGAAAAGTGTTCGATATAGATCCATGGGCATCTGATTTACAGTATACCTATGTCAGTACCCCACGATGCTCGCGTCATCGTCTTCCGATGACGATAACGATGGTAACGCGAGCCCTGCATCCGCGATGTCGCAGTTGAACGACCAAACGCTTACGATCGAGAAACATAAGATCCGCCACGCGATATGCCCACCGTCATTATCCGAGACGTCGTGGGCCAGTATCGTTCAAAACGGATTTATGCAATTGTCGCATCACTATCGTCAATTGCTACGTCATATCGCGCGATACAGTACTGCGAGCAAATGCACATTGTATTGCATTGTTGGTGATAAGGACGTGCATCGCAAGCAAGTGAAGTACTTTACCGCGGTCGTGTGTACGCCGTTAACGCTTCTGCAGGACATTGAGAACGGTACGGTTGAAGTGTATAAAGTGTTGTACCCTCGAACATTGACTATTACCGTGGACTCGTTTTTGTGTTGTGAATTAGCAAGATTTGTGGATGAGCATCCGACACCGATTGTGCGACGGCATTGGAAACGCGTCATTTTGCCTTTGGGTTTCCGATATCCAAACACGGACCACATCACCTGGAAGAGCCGTATCACCCGTTCGGCACTATTCGTGCGTGTCTGGTAGACAAAAGTATTTGTGAATAAGTGAACATGGAGGTGTTCATGGACACGTACAGGATTTTATCCCGGATGTCCACGCTTTTACGCTCTGTTGGCCGAAAGGAGGGTTTCGATGGCTGGACGACGCGACAGTGGCTGCGCTCAACGTGTCATCCCTGCCCGACCACGACGAGGACCCCGAGGAATCCGGGGGGTACCTGTTGGAGGTGGACATCGAATATCCCAAGGAGATCCACGAGGCGCACGCCGAACTTCCATTCTGCCCGGTGCGCGAGCACGCGCCAGAAGAAAAACAAACCAAGCTGCTTGCCACGCTCGACGATAAGGAGCAATACGTCATCCACTATCGTTACCTAAAACAGTGCGTGCGACACGGTTTCCGCGTGACGCGAATTCATCGGGTGTTGCGATTCGATCAGTCGCATTGGTTACGCGACTACATCCGATTGAATACCGATTTGAGGACGCGCGCTACTAGTGAATTTCAAAAGACTCTATACAAATTAATGAATAACGCGGTGTACGGGAAGACAAAGGAGAACGTGCGGAATCGCGGAAGAGCGTAAAAGCGTGGACATCCGGGATAAAATCCTGTACGTGTCCATGAACACCTCCATGTTCACTTATTCACAAATACTTTTGTCTACCAGACACGCACGAATAGTGCCGAACGGGTGATACGGCTCTTCCAGGTGATGTGGTCCGTGTTTGGATATCGGAAACCCAAAGGCAAAATGACGCGTTTCCAATGCCGTCGCACAATCGGTGTCGGATGCTCATCCACAAATCTTGCTAATTCACAACACAAAAACGAGTCCACGGTAATAGTCAATGTTCGAGGGTACAACACTTTATACACTTCAACCGTACCGTTCTCAATGTCCTGCAGAAGCGTTAACGGCGTACACACGACCGCGGTAAAGTACTTCACTTGCTTGCGATGCACGTCCTTATCACCAACAATGCAATACAATGTGCATTTGCTCGCAGTACTGTATCGCGCGATATGACGTAGCAATTGACGATAGTGATGCGACAATTGCATAAATCCGTTTTGAACGATACTGGCCCACGACGTCTCGGATAATGACGGTGGGCATATCGCGTGGCGGATCTTATGTTTCTCGATCGTAAGCGTTTGGTCGTTCAACTGCGACATCGCGGATGCAGGGCTCGCGTTACCATCGTTATCGTCATCGGAAGACGATGACGCGAGCATCGTGGGGTACTGACATAGGTATACTGTAAATCAGATGCCCATGGATCTATATCGAACACTTTTCACCCTTACACGGTCGCTATAATACTCCCACCAACACTCAGATATAAACATACTGCATCGTGCAGTGCAACGTCATGTTTATTACATGGACTACCGCGACGATTGACTTACAGCCTCCTCGATCGTGAAAATACTCGGAACTCTACCCCGAATCATTATCGTTGTATGTTTACGATGGTTGCTTACACGAATGCAACGTCGAACGTTTCGTATGTGTAATCATGGAACGATCGCGTTAAAATCAGTTCTATCATGCTACTGCATCAGTCCGGTCATACGTTATTACAAGAGACGTTTTAAAAATTTATTGTGTCTGAGTCGATTGCAGTTGCATCGAAGACTGCCGCATCATAGTGTTGTTGTAGTTGTTGTTATTCTTGTTGTAAGCGTGATCATTTAGGAGGATATCATCTACCGTTCAACGCACGGAAATATAATCGATTAATACCGTAAGTTTCCATTACCATATTTTAGTGAATCGTTGTGTCAGCAACTTTGAGAATTATACGAAAAAATTCGTTTCAGATTATGTCATTGTTCGTGCAATTGAATCACCCAGCTGCCGCTGCAATCTCCGACTCCCCAGTGCAGCCTATACAGGGTGTCCCACCTAAGACTGGACAGCCGGTTTTCTCCTAAACTATTGGAGATAAAAATATAAAAAAAATAGGGAATTGCATGGTTCGAGGGGGCCAAATAATTAGCGCGAACGATTTTTTTTATTGATTATTATTTTAAAAGATACGATGGTCAAGTTCGGTTTTTCAAATGGAACTAGTTTTTTTGAACACCTGAGTTGATAGTGCGTTCCAAGACAAATTCAATAAGCTTTAATGTATACACTTTATTTTCACTGGTTTTTAAGATATCGCGCTTGCAAATTTACTGATTTTCACTGGAAGAAAACTGTCTGGTATAGCGCGGACCGGGGACGGTCTTACTGGCGTCACGGGTGGCACTGCCTGTTGAAATAGATACCTACCTGCCAAAGGTCTACGCCAGGAATGGCAGGCCCAAAGGCTGGACAATTCTTTTCCGCCAGAAATGCTACTTAGGTAGGTAAGAAAAGTAGAGACATGACGGGGAAGCTAAGGAAAAATACAAATGAAGTGGTGATTATTGCTATTAATTAAGTCTTTATTACTCCAAATACAACTATAAGTTAATGATTTAACATTTTTTACACACTTTGGACTATCTGAGGTCAGGCGTCTAAGTGATTAAACTTTACAAAACAGATGGGAAAAAACCGTCCTCCCCCACTCGCTTTCGCCGGCGACCACACTATTATAACACAGTGGCTTCCTAATGATGTATTTGTCACGTGCCTAGCGTCTTTTAATTAGGGTTTAGGGAGATGCCCCATCTTACCTCGCTACCCCGTCATACTTGTCATACGAAACAAGCCGCGATCCACGAGCCGTCTGATCGGTCATGGCTCCGCTCGCCCGGGCTCGCCAAGCCGACTTGACGAGCTAGACGAGCCGAGCTAGTTAGCGGTGCCAGGAGCAGTCTGATTCCACCTGGAGAGTAGTCGGGTCACACACTGCACAAATGATACAAGGTGATTCTGAAGCTACGCCCGTCGAAGGATGCGGCCTGGTACCCCGTGGCGAGGACAACCCGCCCGCAGTGCCTCACCGAATTTTATGGCTTTTTACGGAAAAAGGTACGAATCCTGGGCCGAACGTAGCGAATTGAAGTCGACCCTCCGCAGTCGAGGGTGAAATATCAATTATAGCGTATTAAGAAATTCTTTTCTTCATCGTATCGGAAGGGAAGTGACGCCAATGGATTCCTTATGTTTTTCTGATGAAAATCATACCAAATGTCATACAAATCGCACTACTTTGACACAAGCCATTTGTGTTCCTTATGTAAGAGTTTTCCGATTTCCACGACACTTGGCATGATTTTCATCGGAAAACCCCAAGGAATCCATCGGCGACACTTCCATATCCATACGATAAAGAATAAAGAATTATTTTATTTCTAAAACAGATGCAGGGTAATTATGGAGCAACGCCCGCCAAGGAGATGCGACGGCCTGGTACCCGGTGGAGAGGACAGCCCTTCGCTGTGCCTCACCTGATTTTTATGGCTTTTTCCGGAAAAAGGTATGAATCCTGGGCCGAACGTAGCGAATTAAGGTCGAGCCCCCGTAGTCGAGGGTGAAATATCCATTATAGCGTATTAAGAAATTATTTTCTTCATCGTATCGAAAGGGAAGTGACACCAATGGATTCCTTATGTATTTCTGATGAAAATCATACCAAATATCATGCAAATCGGAATATTATTAACGAAATTAGCTTGAGATTATGGAAATGAATTTTTAATTTCCTTCATTATGGTCCGAATTACGTCGTTCTTGGTGTCAATTGCATCGGCGGAACATAAGGAATCGAAGGGTGTCGTTTTTGAAAAGATCTGAAGAGAAATGCGGAAACCCTAGACATTCCTCAGATTTTAATGGTATTCAAACCCCTTCCAGGGTCTAAAGCCATAAAATTCGATGGGCACTGCGGGGTGTTATCCTCGCCACGGTGTACCAGGCCGTCGCATCTCCTTGGCGGGCGTTGCTCCATAATTACCCTGCATCTGTTTTAGAAATAAAATAATTCTTTATTCTTTATTGTATGGATATGGAAGTGTCGCCGATGGATTCCTTGGGGTTTTCTGATGAAAATCATTACAAATGTCGTGTAAATCGAACAACTTTTACATAGGGAATACAAATAGCTTGTGTCAAAGTAGTCCGATTTGCATGATATTTGGTATGATTTTCATCAGAAAAACATAAGGTATCCATTTGTGTCACTTCCCTTCCGATACGATGAAGAAAAGAATTTCTTAATACGCTATAATTGATATTTCACCCTCGACTGCGGAGGATCGACTTCGTACTTTTCCCCGAAAAAAACCATAAAATTCTATGGGCACTGTGGGGTGTCCTCGCCACGGGGTGACGGGCGCAGCACCAGAATCAGCCTGTACCTACCTTTTTAAGAAATAAAACAATTCGTTATTCCTTATCGTATGGATATGGAAGTGTCGCCGATGGATTCCTTGGGGTTTTCCGATGAAAATCATGCCATGTGTCGTGGAAATCGGAAAACTCTTACATAAGGAACACAAATGGCTTGTGTCAAAGTAGTGCGATTTGTATGACATTTGGTATGATTTTCATCAGAAAAACATAAGGAATCCATTGGCGTCACTTCCCTTCCGATACGATGAAGAAAAGAATTTCTTAATACGCTATAATTGATATTTCACCCTCGACTGCGGAGGGTCGACTTCAATTCGCTACGTTCGGCCCAGGATTCGTACCTTTTTCCGTAAAAAGCCATAAAATTCGGTGAGGCACTGCGGGCGGGTTGTCCTCGCCACGGGGTACCAGGCCGCATCCTTCGACGGGCGTAGCTTCAGAATCACCTTGTATCATTTGTGCAGTGTGTGACCCGACTACTCTCCAGGTGGAATCAGACTGCTCCTGGCACCGCGAACTAGCTCGGCTCGTCTAGCTCGTCAAGTCGGCCTGGCGAGCCCGGGCGAGCGGAGCCATGACCGATCAGACGGCTCGTGGATCGCGGCTTGTTTCGTATGACAAGTATGACGGGGTAGCGAGGTAAGATGGGGCATCTCCCTAAACCCTAATTAAAAGACGCTAGGCACGTGACAAATACATCATTAGGAAGCCACTGTGTTATAATAGTGTGGTCGCTGGCGAAAGCGAGTGGGGGAGGACGGTTTTTTCCCATCTGTTTTGTAAAGTTTAATCACTTAGACGCCTGACCTCAGATAGTCCAAAGTGTGTAAAAAATGTTAAATCATTAACTTATAGTTGTATTTGGAGTAATAAAGACTTAATTAATAGCAATAATCACCACTTCATTTGTATTTGTCCTTAGCTTCCCCATCATGTCTCTACTTTTCTTACCTACCTAAGTAGCATTTCTGGCGGAAAAGAATTGTCCAGCCTTTGGGCCTGCCATTCCTGGCGTAGACCTTTGGCAGGTAGGTATCTATTTCAACAGGCAGTGCCACCCGTGACGCCAGTAAGACCGTCCCCGGTCCGTGCTATACCAGACAGTTTTCTTCCAGTGAAAATCAGTAAATTTGCAAGCGCGATATCTTAAAAACCAGTGAAAATAAAGTGTATACATTAAAGCTTATTGAATTTGTCTTGGAACGCACTATCAATTCAGGTGTTCAAAAAAAATAGTTCCATTTGAAAAACCGAACTTGACCATCGTATCTTTTAAAATAATAATCAATAAAAAAAATCGTTCGCGCTAATTAATTGGCCCCCTCGAACCATGCAATTCCCTATTTTTTTTATATTTTTATCTCCAATAGTTTAGGAGAAAACCGGCTGTCCAGTCTTAGGTGGGACACCCTGTACATGACTCCAATCACAAAATATATGTTGCGTGTCGGAATGTTGCGGTTCAAACCGAAGAAATTCGTGGTGACGAACTTCATGAGGCGGAAGTTGTTCACGATGGCGACATCTTTTTAAAGGTGTTTTACAATGCTAATGGCGAGGCGCCGGTTAACCACTACGCGAACGAACAATATTGGTTAAATAGGCATGCGCGGCAAAAAAACATTCTTTTTAGATGTTAGTGATGATGAGGATGATGAATACTATAGTAATATATATCAACCGAATAGTTTCATGGAACCAAAAAGTGTGGTTTGGCGGAAATGTTATAATGCGAAAATAATTGACTTTAACGCTGTTTTTGCGAATGCAGTATCTGGGCTTCAGGCTTGCGATGTTGCAGTTCAGACTGTCCCCGACCAAGGTGTGGGTGATTCATTTTATACTGATGAGGATCTATTTAATGAAATCGTCGACAATGCTATTATTACCGACGAAGATATCGCCCTATTTGCTGACGATGTTGTCGAGTGCGATAATTAAGTTGAATAAATTACTACATCTTAAAAATCTTAATATTAATATGTCAGGTTTACTTACTGTTGCGTCGCAAGGTAGAAGACGGTTGAGACCCACTGGCGAGAGGGTTTATACCTCCCCATCGGACGCGCTGGAAAGCGCAGGCAATTTTTTGTAGCCATGCTGGGCGAGTCAGCCTGCGACGTCACGAGCGGTTCCGGCCTTCTTGGGAAAAACCCACGGTTTGGCTAAGACGCTTTCCCGCGTTTTCTACGAAACACGCGGGAACTTCAGAACGTCGTGACCAATCGCGAGCGTTAAAGGATCACACCCCCATACTCCTTACTTCCGTTTCTTAACCGACCAGCACATCCATTTTTATTTCCGAGCCACTTACTCCCAGACTACCGAACAGTCAACACCACCGATCACCGAACCGTCAATACCTTACTTTATTTTCTCTTACATCATTACAGTTTTATTTCAATAAATTTAACAAATTATTAACGTGCAGTTTTACTTAAAGTGAGTCATCAAAACGTGGCCTTATTTCATTAATTTGAAATAAGGAAAATCAAGCGCCAGGCGGCCTTACAACCCGCCGTCTTAACGGCACTTCAACACTTACCTATCTTCCACCGTCCCTGTGAAATAACATATCAAGTATTTGCATGTATCGCGATTATGGGAGAGAAAAGGGCGTGTGAAAGAGCGTGAAAACATTTTCGTTGACAGATATTTATACGCGACGTTACATTCTTTCGTGAGGCGGTTGCGCTATTTAAGTTAATTAATCTTGAATAGCTATCGCGGTAGCGCGTTAAATTACATTTTCGTCGGCGGATGTTTATACGAGCGCTACGTTGCATTTTTTCACGGCGATCGTGAGGCGGTTGCGCTATTTAGGTTAATTAATCTCGATTAGTCATCAGTATCGAATTACAGCATCCGCGTTACATCCTTTCGCCCCATATCTTTCGCACCTGCACCTCACCACTGTCAAAGGTTGCGCGGCGGCGGACGCCATTTTGAAAATTTTGAAATCCTTGTGACGTCACCCCCTCACCCACGAACGCGGTACGCCCTCCCCGCCTTGCCCCCGTACCCATCACGCGGAAGAGTGCGGTACCCCCTCCCCACCTCGCCCCCGCGCCTGCGGCCGGTACCCCCCGCACCGCCTCACCCCCTCGCCAGCATTTGGTCCAGAACTCCCTTAGCTTACCTATTTAATGCAAACATTGTTAAATCATATTGGATACAAAGTTGGTGACATGCATTTTATTTGCCGATATTGTCACAATAAAATTCGCAAAGATTCCATACCACCAAAATGTATTTTAAATAAGCTTGCTGTACGTTCAGTTCCAGAAATAGCAGTGTTGAACGATTACGAACGAATTCTCATTCAAAGAGCTAAACCGTTTCAAACGGTTGTGAGAATGGATACAGTAATGCGAAAAATTATGCCACATAAACATATGTTTCCAAAAGTAAGGGGGAGAACATTTCACCTTCCTTTGCCGTTACAAGAAAATTTTAAAAAAATCTGTCCTTCGACTGAACCTTTAAATCAAAATCACGAACTATACATATTAGTGCGAGGCGTTCCAACAAAATCTAAAATAGTTTGGGAAAAGTTAGTTGACTTGAAGAAAGTATGGAATGCCTTAGTATGATTGAAAGCCAATAATCCTCTATACTCAGAAATTGTTTTACCACAATCGCACGATTTATTGCTGAGTGCCAAATTACCAGATACAGAATTTCAAGAAGAAGTTGTTGCTAATGATGATAATAACGAATCTATCGAGGACGTTGAAGGTGAAACACTTAATATCGATGAAAACCACAAACGTGCATTATTGATGCAAATGTCACAATCTGATTCGTATTATGATCAGTTTACGATTAATCCAATGTATGACAAAAGGGTTAATGAATCTGCTACCGCACTCTATCAAATGCTTAAAGTTTATGACATTCCGTTGGGTCATCGTGCTGAACACTTAGATGTGAAATGTTTCCCAGATTTATATCCTTATGGGGTGAACGGACAGCATGAAGAAAGATTGGTTCATTTGACTGATCATGAATTCATTAAGTCCAAACTGATGTCCAAGCATTCGCAATTCAGATTGAACATGCAATATATTTTTCATTTATTACACGATACCAATATGCGGCAATTGAACGCTGGAATTTTTCACAAAATGAACGTCGTAAATCCACGTGAAAAATACACAGCTGCTGGTTTTCTTGAGCAACTCTCTAAAGATCAGCTACAAACGAATTTGAACACTATATTTTCCAGATTACGTAATACAGCACAGTATTGGCGAAAACCGAGAAACGATTTGAACTGTATGATACACCATTATGGACCAGCTACATGGTTCCTCACGCTTAGTCCAAGTGAGTGGCTATGGACAGATTTAATAGAATATCTTTGTGGAGTAAACGGCCCATCGGTGGCTAAAATGTCCCCGAACGAACTCATTGCTTCTGATCCCGTTTCAACTTCTCGATTTATAGATAATGCATTCCACGCTATGCTGTATTTCATTTGTTCGCCCGACAATCCGATTGGCAAGGTCACTCATTACTTTTGGCGCAGAGAATATCAAAGCAGGGGATCACAACATTTTCATCTTTTAATTTGGATTGAAGATGCTCCTATAATCGATAACTCTTCGAAGGAAGATGTAGCACGATTCATTAGGAAATACGTCACTTGCAGATTGCCATCACCGCATGTGTCGCCAGAATTATATAGTCGTGTAATTGCACATCAAATACATAAATGCAATAGCTATTGTCTACGCAACAAAAAAACTAAAAATTCCTTCCGTAAAGTATGTAGATTTTCATTTCCACGTCCAGTTACAGATACTTTGATAATAAGGGATGTAGCTGTTTCTATAGGTGCTAGAAAACAATTGAAAGCAAAAGGTAGACTCTATGATCTTCCACGTTCAACACAGGAAGCCCGTATGAATGATTTTAATGCTGCCGTTCTCATGGTTTGGAGAGGTAACATGGATATACAATATATTGGTGAAAAGACAGGGTTGGTAACATGTTACTGTACTAAGTACGTGTCAAAGCCGGAAAAAAGTTACGCTACGGACACTATGGCAGCAATAAATTCTACTAATGCGCATGCTAAATCATAGAGAATGTGGAGCGCCTGAATGCGCTGATACTCTTTTAGGATTATTATTGCATGGCACTGACTCCAATACTACTATTAGATGGTTAGATGTAAATATACTGAAAAGTAAGAAATTGAAAACTCGTAAAGAGATTGAGGAGCTGGAGGGTGAATCCACAGACATATTTTGTCCATCCCTCATAAATGATCACTATCCTAACAGACCTAAGGAATTAGAATCTATGCATCTGTACGATTTTGCTATGTGGTATGACGTTACTAAAAATAAACCGTCTGAAAAAACTGAATATTATGAAATTCGTGCTTCTTTGTTTTTGAAAAAAAGGAGCAGAAGCTATCTTATCAATCATTATAAGTAGAATGTTCAAATCCAATCTGAGAATTATTATTTCTCATTATTATTATTATTCAAACCTTGGAGAAAAACCGACGAATTGAAAAATGGTTTTAACACATATGCGGAGGCTTTTTTGTCGCTAGAATCACAATTGACAGAAACAGTTCAATATCACGATCGAATAACGGATATTCAAGAAGCGCGTGATCATATAAAGGAAGAAATTGAAAAGAACGTGTTGAATACTGTAGAACAAGAAGAAAATGATCAAGGCGATCACCCAATAGACTGTGTCCCCGTTGAGACTGTTGGTGCCATGAAAGATTTTAAAGACGCGGGAAACATATTTGACTGTGGTGATCTTCAAGAAATGATTTCGGAATTGAATCATGATCAGAAGCGGATATTTGATGCAGTTACTAAGTCCTTGACGTCTAACGATAACATTCTCAGACTTTATGTGAGTGGAGAAGGTGGCACTGGGAAAAGTTTTTTAATAAAAACTATGAGACACTGGATCAAGCAGATTATCGGTAAAGACGCAGCAGTAACTGCTCCTACTGGAATCGCAGCTTTTAATATTGAAGGTCTTACCATACACCGATTATTTCAATTACCTATAGAACATGGGCATACAGCCCAGTATAGGCAACTTAGCGATGCAGTCCTTCAAATTGTACGGGATCAACTCAAAAATGTTGCTTTAGTAATCATCGATGAAATATCGATGGTTTCTAACGTAACTTTCCTGTACATACATCTACGACTTACAGAAATATTTGATACTGCAGATTCCGATAATGCTTGGTTCGGAAAAAAGCCTATGCTGCTATTTGGTGACTTACTACAACTTCCTCCTGTTCACGAAGAACCTGCTTTTATACAATTATCCAATAAGAGTATAGAGAAAAATGTTGGAGGGTTAGGTTCTTATAATTTATGGTCTGCCTTGTTTAGCTATGACGAATTGACAATAAACATGCGACAGAAGGGTGATAATATTTACAAAGACATCTTGTCGAGAATTCGCACCGAAGTAGTGACCGATTCGGATACAAAACTTTTAGAATCGAGGAAATTAAATTTCAAAGCGACAAATTGTTGTAATTATTATTATTATTATTATTATTATTATTGACGGGTACAAACCCTTTAGTGTACATAGTATAACAGATAAATATAATGTATACAATGAAATAAACAGTCACACGCTACAATAACATAAAACACTACATCACAGTTGACAGATTATACGGAGAGTCGGCTAAGCAGCTGATTACGAAACGAATCAAGTGATGGATTAAATATATCCAAATCGGCAAATCGCTGATTTACCTCCTCCATGGCACGGTTTATGGGATCGGCCGTATAGTGGTAGTAATCAGGAACCTTCGACTTGAAAAGGGGTCTTAGACGCAATGACCGTTCCGGGGCGTGAAAATGTATTGTTGCTAAGAGATCGCGACAGTTTATCCGGCCATAAATAATTCTGTGCAGAAACAGTAGGTCGGCACAGACCCGACGGTTACTAAGAGAGATGATCCTTGTACTGTACAGGGCAGGACCATAGTCATGGTCATAGAACCGCATAGGGTTACCAATTGCTCTCATAGCCATCCGGAGGAACTTATGCTGGACCCTTTCAAGTAGACTAACATATAACTTGTGCTTTGGGTTCCATAATACAGACGCATATTCTACAAGTGGTCTAACGAGTGCCACATATAAAAGCTTCAGTGATTTCAATTGCCTGAAATGCCTTGTGAAGCGGGTAATAAACCCTAAGGTTTTCATCGCTTTGCAGGTAATATTCCGGTAATGGTTCCGAAAGTCTAGCCTAGTCGTAAATGTAACTCCAAGGTCGCGGACTTCCGCTACATCACTCAATGGGGTGTTGCATAGTCTATATGTCGTTAAGATGCCACTACTAGCTCTATGGGATCTCATTACTACACATTTCTCCGTATTTAGCCGCATTTTATTAGCGGTACACCACTGCTCAAATCTAATAAGGTCATCCTGCAACTTACTAGAGTCAAGATCACAGCGAATGGTACGGAATATCTTCAAATCATCGGCATACATAAGAAATTTACAGTCTCGGAATACAACGTTCAGGTCATTAATAAAAAGCAGGAATAGAAGGGGACCAAGGTGCGATCCCTGAGGGACGCCCGAGTACACCTTAACAGGAGCTGATAGTTGGTCGAACACCTTAATTACTTGCAACCGGTCCTTCAAATAGCTACCGATCCAGTACAGGAACGACCTCCTTAAACCAATCAAAGATAGCTTCTGTAATAAAATATCGTGGTCGACAGTATCGAAGGCCTTCCAGAAGTCCGTGTATACAGTGTCTACTTGCAGACCAGCGTCAAGGGCCGCTGAGACAAAGCAGTGGTATACCGCTAGGTTTGTTACCGTCGATCGATCGGGGACGAATCCATGTTGTTCATCCCAGATGACATTCATGAGAAGAGGTGTTACGCACTCGGTTACAATTTCTTCCAAGAGTTTTGGCAGGACTGATAGCTTACAAATCGGCCTATAGTTTTTCACATCCGAGTGGTCACCCGCCTTAAATATTGGGGTAACGAGACTAGTCTTCCAAGCTGTAGGAAAAACCCCATTTGTTAGGGAGGAATTAAAGATGTGCCAGAGGAGCCTGGAGAGTATGAAGCGGCATTCCTTCAAAAACAACGACGGGATACCGTTAAAGCCCGGGCTTTTAGCCGTGTCGAGTGATTCTAGCTTAGAATATATATCCCCTATGGAGACAGATAGCGAGTGAATATTTACACCAGCTCCAGGGGACAGACCAGGATTCAAGGCAGGCAACACACCGAAGGGATGGGTATAAACAGATTCAAAGAAATTCGCAAAAAGGTCAGCAGCAGACGAATGGGTCAAGCTAGAGGTTTGATCGAGATGCACGTTACTAGGAATACCATGCCCACTCCGTTTAGTGTTTACAAATTTCCAGAAGTTCGAGACATTACTAGAGACCGCGCACTCGACACCGTCAATATAAATACGGTGATCCCGATGTAATGCTGCCTTACACTGCGATCGGAGGTGGGAAAAGTTTATATAGTCGCTATGTGCACCTGACCTTTTAAAAGCTTTATGCGCCCGCCCTTTTCTTATTACGAATCAGGGACCTCAATCGCGGGGAAAACCACTGAGGAAAGGTGGTGTGAATAACAGTCCGGACCGGAATGTAGGCATTAATTGCTTGGTTAATATGTCCATACAGATGCTCAAGGGCAATGCATGGCTCGATATTACCAGTCACCATATCCCAATCCACTGAGTTGAAATACTCCAAAATACTGGCATAATCGCCACGTTTGAAGTCCCGATAAGTGAAGTTCTCCCTCCTGGAGTCCGCCTCTAATCCCAGATCGATAAACTCCAAGTAGAGGGGCGGATGATAGGCATCAGGTGTAATTAAAGCGTCAACGACGCGGTCCACAGTAACCCTCGAGTTACTAACAAAAATAAGATCGAGCATACCATCGTAAACATTAAACACCGTATTCGCTTGAATCAAGTTGCAGTAGCCAACGCATCCACGGAGGAGATCAACCGCCGCTGATTCGTTCATTGACATTCCTGGCTTCCTAAAGCATGACTGACCCGAATCACTGTACCAGACAGCATGCGGGAGGTTATAATCACCATAAAGCAAAAATGCGTCGTCGCAGTACTTAAGATATAACTCCGTGATACTATCTACGTGTTTCCCATAGAGGGTAGTCCGGGACGCTGGCGGCAAATAAATAGCCCCCAATAATAAGTTATTATTATGGAGGTGAACTCTAACAAATAGTTGTTCGATATCCGCACAGCAGGCATTAATAGGACTTGATGGTAACGATTTTTTGACCGCGATAAGGACTCCGCCTCCTCTAGCGGAACAGCTAGTACTAAGGGTTCTATCACATCTGTACACTGCATAATCACCTAAGCCTAGCTCTACAGAGGAGATAGCAGAATTAAGCCAGGTCTCAACTAGAATAATTATGTCGTATGAAACAGCTGATGAGAGAATCGAGTTCGTTAAAGAGTCAAGTTTAGTGCGAAGACCACGGACATTTTGGAAGTACACTAAAGGGCGCTGAATCAGTTTTTCTGCGTGTATTCACGACTACGATTCCCCGGCACTATCTTCGACACGCCTCTAATGTACCTAATGTTCATGTGGGTCTCTCCACGTTCATGGAGGTCCCGCAACGTTCCCCTGAGCTGCGCAAGGGTCCCGCGTTGGACCATGGTTTTGTCGTCCGATATCTTGAAAGGTCCTTTGTACAGATGCTTGTTTTGGAGGATCCTCCTCACCTCAGCTGCAGAGTCGAGGCGAACACATAAGGGTCTACTGGATGATGAGCCTGATTTGCCAAGACGACGCGCGGCAAACTCCTGGGTACCAAGGGGGCAGATTGTTGTAAGTGCCGCCCGTACACGATCTATATCGGCCGCCATTGCACGCTCCACCGTGGTTTCTTGCGGCTCAGGAACACCAAATATTATGAGATTCTTGGCACGCGCCTCCCTGTCCTTTAATTCAGCTACGATGTCGTCCATAGCTGGAGAGCCCGGCTGCCCTGAAGAATTGGCGGAAGTTTCCTCGAGGATCCTGACGCGCTCGGACAGCGCGCTCATCTCTGTCTTCATCTCCGTCCTCAAGTCCGCTATTTCCATTCTAAAGGCGAGTATTTCATCTCGGAAAACGGGGAGCTCCTTGTGAATCAGTTCCAACACAAGCTCCCTAATTTCGTCGACCGTAGGTAATGCCGAGAGAGACTGCAATGTGGCAGTTGGTATTGCCGCGAGTGATTGAACCGGTGAAGCTTGGCCAACGGTAATCTGGGACCTATTAGATTTCAACCGACAATTCAAAAGCTGGCCATCAAACCACGGATGACCCGTACGGCCCAGACAAGTGGGTCCTGGGTGGCTAACTGCTCCACAACCAGGGCAAGTGACCGGGTTAGCAACCGCGGCACCACACCCCTTGCACTTCTTTGAACTCATCACTGCAGAATCACTCAAATGATGGGCCGGAACACCGCTTGGAGATCGAGATCGACGATCAACTAGAGCAAATACGATAGACAGGACCCAACACAGTAGCTTGGCACCTAACAGTTAGACTATCTGCCCAGAACACGGACACAAGAGCCACCAAAAATCCCAGAAAAGATGCGAAAACGGCAAGAGGCAACGGTCGCGGGGAATAGTATGTGTCACATAGACGGACACGTGCTAACGTTCGCGCAATCAAAACAATCAACTTGTCAACTCGACGGCTTAGCGCAGACTTGACCGATTAAACGAATTATGTGATTACATGCTTAATGTGGGATCTAATACGGTGTGTTTACTTCCCACATGTGTTCAGTGCGATGTTTTGAACGCTGCAATGCTGAGTCGATTTCCATCGGAAGAAATCCATTTGATTGCTCATGATACACTGAATTCTGCACCGTACTTGAAAAAAAGGTGTCAAAGGTACTAAACAATAATGACGATGATAGCTCCCGAACGGCGGGACTTGCAAGGGTCGTAATTGTTAAAGTAGGAGTGCAAATCATGATTAGAAGAAATATTGATGTTACGCTAGGTCTTGTCAACGGTACCATTGCTAAACTTGTTTCAGTTATACGAGGTGTTGATAATGACGTTGAAAAATTAAATATTATATTACCCACGGGGCAAGAACATATAATAGAACGTGTATGTGTTAAATTTGAAGTAATGGATAGAGCGTTCGTTATTAGAAAACAATTTCCGATTTGCTTCAGCTATGGTATAACTATTCACAAAAGTCAGGGACTAAGCTTGCAGAATGCTGTCGTAGAAGCAGATAATTCAATATTTACTTGCGGACAAATTTACGTTGGTCTTTCACGAGTGACCACATTACAAGGACGCATCTTATCAATTATGATCCATCTTCCGTAAAGGCACAAGAATCGGCTATAATAGAGTACAATAGATTGCGAAAAAAATATTGTTGCAGACAGAGTGAGGAAGGGGGGTCGCCGCCGTTCCGAGCGAGGCGACGAATGTCTCTAGCGCTCGATCGCGGGCCGATACGAATCGGCTAATGTTTACAAAGGAGCTGAGTGGGCCATCTCTGGGTGTCCTCACCTAATTGCGGTGGCTCACTCAGCTGCGAATTACGTCACCTGAAGTCACGTGACTTCCCGGAATCCTCGTCAGGATTCCGGGAGACGAGATTTCCGCCTTCTTCTCTTTCCGAGTGCCGAGCAAGGAGCACGTTTCGCGATCGCGCAAGGGCTTTAAAAATCGGGCAGTTTGAAATTGACTAGAGTGACCAGATCGCTGGTACTGTGGACAAGCGTTCAGCTTACACGAACACAATCTTTCAAAAGAACGAGAAACTGTTGTAAATAGTTGTATATAAAGTGAAGTGTTTATTAAACGGTACATGTTTCGTTCAAAAATTCCAAGAACAGTCTTTGTGCGCTTCTGTACAGTTTTTCTTTAAAATAATTCGCAACAAATATAGACCTGATCTTATGACTATTTCAATTTCTAAAAAACGCATCCTCAAAGTTTGTGATGCTGTTTGGGCGGTACCTAATTATAATGTATCCGAATGTCAGAATACTAATGATCACATCGTGGATATCACTCAATACTACGTAAGAGGTCTCCCGAATTCTGATGGTGTGTCTTGTTATGCGAATGCCACAATCCAATGCATGTTATATTGTTCATCCATAAGAGAAAACTTATTAACGACTGAAAAAGCTGATCATATTATAAAAATCTTTATGGACCAATATAAATCGGATCAAAATCCAAACATAATATCACTACGGCAATTCGCAGGAGAAAAATACGCTTACAATCAGCTGCATGATGCAGCTGAGTTTATTACCTCTCTTTGTGATCATGAGATTCTTATTAAGAATGCAGTACAACACGAAATAACAACGGTATTAAGATGTTTAGCGTGTAATTACACAAGTGCTACTATTAGTACAAATTGTGTGGTACATCTTGCACTGCCCAAGATGGTAAAAAAAATCATTTGAATTTCAAGATATAATAAAACACAATTTCACAGGATGGAAAAATCTGAAAGATCCGTGCAATAATTGTGATAATGCAAATTCAAACACAATGAAGAAAGTCGATATAACTGCTTCCAAACAAATTCTTATTGCAAAATTACATTTGTTCGATCACGATAGTAATGGAACAACGAAAGTAGAAAATTTCTACATCAAAGCAATACCTACTACTAAAATACAAATGGTAGATCACTGTTACAAACTTAAGGCAGCGATTTTCCACCACGGTAAAAGTATTTCCGATGGTCATTACACGAGTATGGTAAGGGGTAAGGGCACAACGTGGGTATCCGTTGATGATTTTCGAGTAGAAAAACAAGCTTGGCCACGAAATGCTAAAAATGCATACATATTTTTCTTCGAAAGGTGTTAATTGTGGTTGTTAATACAGTTCAATGTTAAATACGTTCAGCGCCATAAGCTGCTTCGCGCACCATGACTGTACACAAAGTACTATACATAGAATTCATATAGATCGGCAATGCAGTGCACATGGTTTCTTTTCGTAGATGTTAAACTTACGTAGAAGTTATCCTTAATCAAAAAATAAGTAAAGTAAACTCGCTGAGCTGCTTTGCGCTATTCCGAGTATTCCGAGTAAGCTTTACTGGCTGCATACGCGCCTTATGTTCTAACATCACTCGATAGGCTGCAGTGCGCCGTAAACACGTGGACGTGTGACGAAGATAGATCAGAATTTATCATTTATTGGGATTTTCTTACTTTTTCCTTATTTTTAGGACCCGTGACAGTGATATAATAATAATATAGAAGATCCCCAGTGCATGTATTATATGTTTCTGAGGTAGAATTTAGCTGGCTATAAGGTACGTGTGTTATTTTATGATTTTGTAAATAATGTTTCGGGCAGTGTTCATATGTATGATTATTATAGTCAGACGAGAAGGGGTATGACAGGGTAATGAAAGTGACAGTTACCCATCATGCCCCTCACAAACCTAGATATAAAAATCAAAGTTTCTTATTGTTCCAGGATGGTTTGAAATTGCATACGTAAGACGGACCGAGGAAAATGATACTTCTTTTCTAATAATTAGACCAAAATAATTGATTCTCGTGCCAATCACAGAGCAAAAGACGCATATATCAAGAAAACGTGGAAACACCGCAATTATAACATCCTCATTTCATCAGGATCACATACAGATTTTGCACAAATTAAAATTTACCTTAAGAAGTTATACCCTTTTTTGACCAAACATGGCGGAAAAATCGACGAAGAATTTATTAAATGTCCACATGTACAAATTCAACCGAACAATCGGGAGAAAGGACTTTTTCTGAAATTTTCTATTAAAACCTGTATAGAGATTAGGCTGGTGCATAGTTAAACTGAAAGACTTGTTACCAAAGAATGATTCAAACAAAAAAAAAATGATAACTTGATTATGAAAACCTGTTTTATTCATCATCAAACCTTAACTACCCCATCTTGTCCCACCTTCCCCTACAAGCTCAACCTAACAGTCGGGATTGCGGAGTTGTTGCGAGTGCATTTGCTGTTTCGTTATTATTCATCAATAAATTACCAGACAAAGTAACGTACAATCATGCGTTAATGCGTCAACATTTGATCCAAATGTTTCGATCTAATCGTCTGGAAGATTTTCCATGCATTCAGGATAAATAAACAATTAATACGTGTGTATGAATATGAATTTCCAAATAATAGTACAATTAATCTTTGAAAAAAAAAGTGAGATCCCCTCAAAAACTTCAAAAAAGTAAAAAAATTACGCCAAGTACATCAAATCAAGTAAATCACAAAACATAGAAGATAATAATAATTACAAAATTAAAAAAAGATGTGAAATCAAAATGAGCTGCCAGTACATAAAGATGCTGTCCAACTACGCTTTAGATGATACAACTACATATGCACAGCTAAAATTCCATTACTCATAATGGCTATTTATACAAAGAAAACATGTAAATCAGAAAACATAGAAGATAATAATAATTACAAAATTAAAAAAAGATGTGAAATCAAAATGAGCTGCCAGTACATAAAGATGCTTTCCAACTGCGCTTTAGATGACACAGCTACATATGCACAGCTAAAATTCCATTACTCATAATGGCTATTTATACAAAGAAAAAATGTATTAAATAATATTAAGCAGATATATTTTTATACAAATAAATATTTTAATACGAATAAATATTTTATTCAAAATACTTGGCGCTGCGAAACCGAAAAAATGTTAATTGTCTTACAATTAGTATTAATAATTTACAATTACTCCCTTACAATCTAAAATACATAAACATATACATACATATATTGGAAACGCAGTCAGATTTATTCTACATATATTTAATTCTAATATAATACGTTGCATATGCACACGCACACATACAGTTGCGAACGCACCCACAAGAAAGAAAAAGATTGATGCAATTTATACATGTTTATTCAGTTTAGCAACACCAATTCGGGGCGCAGCGCCAAGTATTTTGAATAAAATATTTATTCGTATTAAAATATTTATTGGTATAAAAATATATCTGCTTAATATTATTTAATACATTTTTTCTTTGTATAAATAGCCATTATGAGTAATGGAATTTTAGCTGTGCATATGTAGCTGTGTCATCTAAAGCGCAGTTGGAAAGCATCTTTATGTACTGGCAGCTCATTTTGATTTCACATCTTTTTTTAATTTTGTAATTATTATTATCTTCTATGTTTTCTGATTTACTTGATTTGAAGTACTTGGCGTAATTTTTTTACGTTATTGAAGTTTTTGAGGGGATAAATGTTAATGTTCGCAGGAGCATGCATGATCGCCTGGGGTGTGTGCTGTGCGGAGATGGAGCTGAAGTAAGTATGGCATGTATTCTGTTTATTCATACGTTACGTTTAATTTTATACTAAGGTTCTATTTTTTTTCAGCGCTAACACAATACGGAATGTGGTGATTCTACAGCAAAAAGAAGTCGAAAATAAAGGAAATTTTCTGATATCGCACCTAATAGGTACCACTGGTTACGGGATGTATTGTATATGGATTTATAAATGTAAATATTGAATGTTCTTCCTCAAATTTATATGCGCGATATTTATATTATTTTGTAACAATTGTAATCACCAATCCTGTATATTATTAAATAAAGAATAAATCCTTCTTGAAATTAGTAGAATTAATTATTTCATAAACTGTAGAATCTACTAGCTTGTTACGTGGGAGTAGGGATACACCTACAGCAATAACGCTACATTTGTGTTGGTGTGTAGGGACGGCCATGTGACGTCACGCGTAGGGAATTGTTTGCCAATTCTGACCCTCAGATGGCGTTGATATACGTGTCAGGCGAACGGCAGGATCTGATGCGAATCTGCTGCTCATCTGACGTCAGGCCCTGATGTCAGGCTCTGAACCTCAGACCGCAGCCTAATGCGGACACAGATGACTACGGATCTGACGTCAGGCTCTGCGCTCTCACGGCAGACCCTGCTGCCAATCTGATGTCAGATTGGCGTCAGATGGTTATCAGGGATGCTTTTGGTGTTGATCCTATAAACAAAAAATTTAATGATGGAGCCAGTGTTTGTTTCTATATCCTTCCCATAAATAGTTCTGTGGGCGATATTCTCAGTCGTTGCTTATTCTTAAGATCGTCTTAAGCATACTGCATCCTTTACTAACCTCGTAGACTAATAGAGGATGCAGCATGCTTAAGACGAACTTATGAATAAGCAACGACTGAGAATTACCGCCCTACATCTACTCATACTGTGCAGAAGCAATACCTGTGGCAGGTGGTAAATTGTGTATAGGTATTGCTGTCCGTACCAAGAACATGTTCGAGGACTTATCATTCGCAGTAAAGTGTTGGATTCTGAACAAGTTGAAGCCACACGTCAAAACGTTTTCTGTCTTTATCTGGATTTGGAAATCGATGCCGGGTTGAATGTGTATCTGAACATCCAGGCACAGCACATAAATGCCAGGTACGACGACCCATCTGGTATCTGTGACCAATAATTAACGCGGCGTCAATAATTGCAGGGTTCAATTACTTATTTTGTTAATTGTTTATTTCTTACCTCTCAATATGATGCTTTCCTGCACTCTCCTGTGCTGATTATGTTCTATTCCCGCCACAAAATAATCTCATCAGCGCCATCCATTACCAAATATTTTCAACTTTATTGATCCCAGCGCCTCTGGTGGATTGTGCCGCCCACTGAATTTTGCCAACAGAAATATATGGGAAGTGCCCACCCCTGGCTCGTACCACGAGTCTATTGCTTGGATCCGAAGACCTCTTCTACAGGGTGTCCGCGGGAAGACTGGACAGCCGGTTTTCTCCTAAACTATAGGAGATAAAAATATAAAAAAATAGGGAATTGCATGGTTCGAGGGGGCTAATTTATTAGCGCGAACGAATTTTGTTTTCGATTATTATTTTAAAAAATACGATGGTCAAGTTCGGTTTTTCAAATGGAACTACGTTTTCTGAAGACCTGAGTTGATAGTGCGTTCCAAGACAAATTCAATAAGCTTTAATGTATACACTTTATTTTCACTGGTTTTTAAGATATTGCGCTTGCAAATTTACTGATTTTCACTGGAAGAAAACTGTCTGGTATAGCACGGACCGGGGACGGTCTTACTGGCGTCACGGGTAGCACTGCCTGTTGAAATAGATACCTACCTGCCAAAGGTCTGCGCCAGGAATGGCAGGCCTAAAGGGTGGACAATTCTTTTCCGCCAGAAATGCTACTTAGGTAGGTAAGGAAAGTAGAGACATGATGGGGAAGCTAAGGAAAAATGCAAATAAAGTGGTGATTGTTGCTATTAATTAAGTCTTTATCACTCCAAATACAACTATAAGTTAATGATTTAACATTTTTTACACACTTTGGACTATCTGAGGTCAGGCGTCCAAGTGATTAAACTTTACAAAACAGATGGGAAAAAACCGTCCTCCCCTACTCGCTTTCGCCAGCGACCACACTATTATAACACAGTGGCTTCCTAGTGATGTATTTGACACCTGCCTAGCATCTTTTAATTAGGGTTTGGGGAGATGCCCCATCTTAACTCGCTACCCCGTCATACTTGTCATACGAAACAAGCCGCGATCCACGGAGCCTTTTGATCGGTCATGGCTCCACTCGCCCGGGCTCGCCAAGCCGACTTGACGAGCTAGACGAGCCGAGCTAGTTCGCGGTGCCAGGAGCCGTCTGATTCCACCCGGAGAGTAGTCGGGTCACACACTGCACAAATGATACAGGGTGATTCTGGAGCTACGCCCGTCGAAGGATGCGGCCTGGTACCCCGTGGCCAGGACAACCCGCCCGTAGTGCCTCACCGAATTTTATGGCTTTTTACGGAAAAAGGTACGAATCCTGGGCCGAACGTAGCGAATTGAGGTCGAGTCCCCGCAGTCGAGTGTGAAATATCAATTATTGCGTATTAAGAATTTCTTTTCTTCATCGTATCATAAGGGAAGTGACACCAATGGATTCCTTATGTTTTTCTGATGAAAATCGGACTACTTTGACACAAGCTATTTGTATTTCTTAAGTAAAAGTTGTCCGATTTACACGACATTTGTAATGATTTTCATCAGAAAACCCCAAGGAATCCATCGGCGACACTTCCATATCCATACGATAAAGAATAAAGAATTATTTTATTTCTTAAACAGATGCCGGGTAATTCACACTCGACTGCGGGGACTCGACCTCAATTCGCTACGTTCGGCCCAGGATTCGTACCTTTTTCCGTAAAAAGCCATAAAATTCGGTGAGGCACTGCGGGCGGGTTGTCCTGGCCACGTGGTACCAGGCCGCATCCTTTGACGGGCGTAGCTCCAGAATCATCCTGTATCATTTGTGCAGTGTGTGACCCGACTACTCTCCAGGTGGAATCAGACGGCTCCTAACACCGCGAACTAGCTCGGCTCGTCTAGCTCGTCAAGTCGGTTTAGCGAGCCCGGGCGAGTGGAGCCATGACCGATCAGAAGGCTCGTGGATCGCGGCTTGTTTCGTATGACAAGTATGACGGGGTAGCGAGCTAAGATGGGGCATCTCCCTAAACCCTAATTAAAAGATGCTAGGCAGGTGACAAATACATCACTAGGAAGCCACTGTGTTATAATAGTGTGGTCGCTGGCGAAAGCGAGTAGGGGAGGACGGTTTTTTTCCATCTGTTTTGTAAAGTTTAATCACTTGGACGCCTGACCCCAGATAGTCAAAAGTGTGTAAAAAATGTTAAATCATTAACTTATAGTTGTATTTAGAGTGATTAAGACTTAATTAATAGCAACAATCACCACTTTATTTGCATTTTTCCTTAGCTTCCCCATCATGTCTCTACTTTCCTTACCTACCTGAGTAGCATTTCTGGCGGAAAATAATTGTCCAGCCTTTGGGCCTACCATTCCTGGCGCAGACCTTTGGCAGGTAGGTATCTATTTCAACAGGCAGTGCTACCCGTGACGCCAGTAAGACCGTCCCCGGTCCGTGCTATACCAGACAGTTTTCTTCCAGTGAAAATCAGTAAATTTGCAAGCGCAATATCTTAAAAACCAGTGAAAATAAAGTGTATATATTAAAGCTTATTGAATTTGTCTTGGAACGCACTATCAACTCAGGTCTTCAGAAAACGTAGTTCCATTTGAAACACCGAACTTGACCATCGTGTTTTTTAAAATAATAATCGAAAACAAAATTCGTTCGCGCTAATAAATTAGCCCCCTCGAACCATGCAATTCCCTATTTTTTTATATTTTTATCTCCTATAGTTTAGGAGAAAACCGGCTGTCCAGTCTTCCCGCGGACACCCTGTAGAAGAGGTCTTCGGATCCAAGCAATAGACTCGTGGTACGAGCCATGGGTGGGCACTTCCCATATATTTCTGTTGGCAAAATTTAGTGGGTGGCACAATCCACCAGAGGCGCTGGGATCAATAAAGTTGAAAATATTTGGTAATGGATGGCGCTGATGAGATTATTTTGTGGCGGGAATAGAACATAATCAGCACAGGAGAGTGCAGGAAAGCATCATATTGAGAGGTAAGAAATAAACAATTAACAAAATAAGCAATTGAACCCTGCAATTATTGACGCCGCGTTAATTATTGGTCACAGATACCAGATGGGTCGTCGTACCTGGCATTTATGTGCTGTGCCTGGATGTTCAGATACACATTCAACCCGGCATCGATTTCCAAATCCAGATAAAGACAGAAAACGTTTTGACGTGTGGCTTCAACTTGTTCAGAATCCAACACTTTACTGCGAATGATAAGTCCTCGAACATGTTCTTGGTACGGACAGCAATACCTATACACAATTTACCACCTGCCACAGGTATTGCTTCTGCACAGTATGAGTAGATGTAGGGCGGTAATTCTCAGTCGTTGCTTATTCATAAGTTCGTCTTAAGCATGCTGCATCCTCTATTAGTCTACGAGGTTAGTAAAGGATGCAGTATGCTTAAGACGATCTTAAGAATAAGCAACGACTGAGAATATCGCTCACAGAACTATTTATGGGAAGGATATAGAAACAAACACTGGCTCCATCATTAAATTTTTTGTTTATAGGATCAACACCAAAAGCATCCCTGATAACCATCTGACGCCAATCTGACATCAGATTGGCAGCAGGGTCTGCCGTGAGAGCGCAGAGCCTGACGTCAGATCCGTAGTCATCTGTGTCCGCATTAGGCTGCGGTCTGAGGTTCAGAGCCTGACATCAGGGCCTGACGTCAGATGAGCAGCAGATTCGCATCAGATCCTGCCGTTCGCCTGACACGTATAACAACGCCATCTGAGGGTCAGAATTGGCAAACAATTCCCTACGCGTGACGTCACATGGCCGTCCCTACACACCAACACAAATGTAGCGTTATTGCTGTAGGTGTATCCCTACTCCCACGTAATAAGCTAGTAGATTCTACAGTTTATTAAATAATTAATTCTACTAATTTCAAGAAGGATTTATTCTTTATTTAATATTATACAGGATTGGTGATTACAATTGTTACAAAATAATATAAATATCGCGCATATAAATTTGAGGAAGAACATTCAAGTAGGAAACGCGACGGCGAACGTCTTCGCAAGATGGGTGAAGAGGTGCGTGCCGAGTTAGACAATATGCGTGCGCTTTTAGAGCAATTACAGGATCAGGCAAGTGATCAGCCCGTCGCAAGGCCGACGGGTTCGCGTGAGGGGCGTACGGACTCGTACCGCATTCCGAAAATTCCGAGTTTTTTTAAAACAGACCCCGCGTTGTGGTTCCTCCAGGTGGTGGCATCATGTCGCAACGCGTGTATTGTGAAGGACAGCACGAAGGCTGACGTCGTAATTGCAGCGCTCGACTTTGAGGTTATCGCGTGTATTAAAGATATAATATCTGATTCTGAAGCAGTAGATAGGTTTGCGCGAATCAAGGAGCGCATTATAGCGACCTATTCTAGCTCCGCGGAGAGTCGTCTCAGACAACTTCTCAAGGGAGAAGTATTGACGGACGGGAAACCGTCACAAATATTGTGTCGTCTGCGCAACATTAATGATAGTGGCTGTGACAACGCGGTAGTCAGATCGATCTTCATGGATCAGTTGCCTGCGGAGTGCAGGGGGATACTGGCGGCAGCCAACGTCGCCAATTTGCAGAAGTTGGCCGAGCTAGCCGACCAAGTACTTGAGGCCATTGGGTCTTCGATGGGTCGCGCCGCGTTCGCGGTTAGCAAACCAGACGTAGAAAGTCGCGGGACGATTGCAATAGAAAAAGTCGCCGCAGACTTGTCCGCGCTAAATAAGAAAGTCGATAGGTTGGCCGCGCAGATTGGTAAACTGACCCCGTGATTGCGTTCAAAAGGCAGACCGAAGCGCGAACGTTCGGCTAGCGCTAAACGTGAGCCAACGCTGTGCTGGGTGCACAAACGGTTTGGTGAAATGGCACACCGTTGTGCCGACGAGGCGTCGTGCACGTTCAAAAAGCAGGCAAACTAGTACGACCTTCGCTCGCGGCGACGGGCGTCGAAGGTCGGGCCATGGGTAACCGTCTGCAGGTATTGGACCGATATTCCGGTCGGCACTTCCTTATCGACTCCGGGGCAGATATCTCGCTTCTGCCCGCTGACGGTAGGGGTAAACAAAAGCCCACAAGTTTTAAACTTTACGCGGCTAATGACACGTTAGTCAACACTTTTGGTGAGAGGCTCTGCGTTTTGAATCTGAGGCTTCGCCTCGAGATTTCATGGAACTTTTGCGTGGCTGCGGTTCCGTACCCAATTATTGGGGCGGATATCCTTGCACATTATGGCCTTGTCGTAGATTTAAAGAGGCGTCGATTAATAGATACACTTACCAAGGTACATACCTTGGGAGTGTCCAAGCCTTCTGCTGTTCCCGCGATCAGCACAGTAAAGAATCCGGGAGATGGTCGTTACATTCGGATATTTCCCGGAAATCACCACATTGCCGCAATCGGCTCCGTGGGATTCGTGTGACGTGAGACATTACATATCCACTAAAGGTCCTCCTGTTGCACAGCGTCCGAGGCGTCTCGCGTCTGATAAGCTGTCTGCAGCAAAGAAGGAGTTCAGGGCAATGTGCAAGGCCGGCATTTGCCGCCCTTCCAGTAGCCCTTGGGCAAGCCCGATTCACTTTGTGATGAAACCTGACGGGACTTGGAGGATCGTGGGCGACTATCGCCATTTGAACGCCGCTACGGTACCCGACAAATACCCGGTTCCGCATTTATATGATTTCACTGCGGATCTGCATGGAAAAACAGTGTTTTCCGCCTTGGATTTGCACAGAGCCTTCCACCAAATTCCTGTCGCTTCGGAGGACGTTGAAAAAACAGCCGTAATTACTCCCTTCGGTCTGTACGAATTTTTAGTAATGACATTTGGCCTGCGGAATGCCGGACAGACATTTCAGCGTTATATTCATCGGGCCCTGGCTGACCTCGATTTCGTATTTGCATTTTTGGACGATATCCTCATTGCTTCCTCGTCCGCTGAGGAGCACGAGAGACACCTCCGTATCGTGTTCGAGCGGTTGAAACAGTTTCACCTGCGCCTGAACGCGGACAAGTGTAAATTTGGACACCCCGAAATTCAGTTCCTGGGCCACATCGTTAACCGCGACGGAATTCAGCCCACGTCGGATAAAGTCGAGGCCATTCGGAAATTTCCTAAACCACGCACCGTGGCAGAGTTGCGTCGTTTTTTGGGCACCGTAAATTTTTATCGTAGGAGCATTCCCCACGCGGCCGAAGCACAAGCTCCGCTAAATGCATATATGCGCGAGTCTAAAAAGAATGACAAGCGTGAAATTCTGTGGTCTCCGGAGGCCGAGAAGGCTTTCGAAGCCATTAAGGAGCAGATAGCGCGTGCCGCGTTGTTGGCCCATCCGTGCAATGACCGAACAGATGATTGAAGGGTCGTGGAGACCTTTGTCGTTCTTTTCGAGAAAATTTACATCTGCTCAATTAAGGTATAGCGCGTATGACAGAGAGCTGACCGCGATTTTTGAGTCGATTAAATACTTTAAATATTTCTTGGAGGCTCGCGAGTTTGTGGTCGCGACCGATCACAAGCCTTTAATATATGCGTTCATGCAACGCGCGGATAAAGCGTCACCGCGTCAGTCCCGACAGCTCTCGTTCATTGCGCAATTCACCACGAGTATAGAGTACATTCCGGGGGTGGAAAACGTGGTGGCGGATCCACTGTCGAGGATAGAGGCAATACGTCTGCCAGTAGAGATCGAGCTAAACGAGCTCGCTGAGTTGCAGAATAGTGACTCGGAATTGAAACAGCTGCGCGAGGCTGCTGACTTTTCCAGCTCCTGGAAGCAACTACAGTGGGGACCAACTCACACCACTTTGGTGTGTCATATTTCGGACGAGGTCATTCGCCCGTATATCCCCCTTGCACTGCGCAGACGAGTTTTTGACCTTTTTCATGGCGTGGCTCATCCGGGTTCCAAGGTGACCGACCGGCTGATTCGTCAGCGGTACATCTGGCCCAGTTTGCACAAAGACGTTAACGCTTGGTGCAAAAATTGTACTGAGTGTCAACAATCGAAGGTGTCTCGTCACGTAAAACATCTCCCGGCACAATTTGTTGCTCCGGATAATCGATTTGAGCATGGGCATGTGGACATCGTTGGGCCACTGCACGAAGACAACGGGTTCAGGTACATTTTGACCATGATTGACCGATTCTCCCGTTGGCCTGAGGCCGTACCAGTGAGGGACATCGAAGCCAGAACGGTAGCTAGAAGCTTGTATGACACATGGATAGCTCGATTTGGAGCCCCAAAAATAGTGACTACTGATCAAGGATCACAATTCGAAAGTCAGCTGTTTAATGCGCTCCTGTCTCTCATTGGTTGCCGCCGAATTCGGACAACAGCTTATCATCCAGCCTCTAACGGGTTAGTCGAGCGCTGGCACAGGTCAGTTAAAGCAGCGATCATGTGTCACACCGACAGCGGTGAATGGACACGAACCCTGTCTACTGTATTACTGGGTCTGCGTACCCAGGTGCGTCTCGACACGAATGCGTCACCGTCCGAATATGTGTATGGTACCACCTTGAGAATTCCGGGTGAGTTTTTCCTCCCTGACACCTGCGAGGCGGAAACGCAACCGTTTTTACAGGATTTCCGCGAATACATGCGACAAGTTCGTCCGGTCCCGGTCGCCCACAAATATAAGAAACGCGCGTTCTTTTATAAAGACCTTGCGTCGTGTACACATGTATTTCTGCGCACTGGAGCGGTCAGAAAACCGCTTGAGCGTCCGTACACCGGTCCGCACAAAGTGGTTGGGCGTGAGTCCGAACGTGTATATCAAATTGAGGTAAACGGTGAGACCCGCAGTGTGTCAACCGAGAACCTGAAACCAGCGTATTCCGTCCAGGAAGAGACCGATAGTGTGCCTGGGGCCAGTGACGGCGCGTCCGTCCAACGTCCCGCGCTTAGGACGTACGCGCGCAAACATGTAACGTTCAAGCCAAAATGATCTCAACTTGCACAATAGGTAACATTACCAAAGATGTAAAAACCAAAGCCATGTATATAGTAGTGATAAGAACATATGTATATATATATATTTTTACTGTAAGTAACTGTAGATAGTAGCATGTAAGATATCGTTAACACTCGGGGGGGAGTATTGTAGGGACTGTGTTCTCTCTCTCTCTCTCTCGTGGATGTCCGTCGACCGCCGAAGACTCACGACGAGTGACGAACGAGCTCGGGCTCTCTCGCCTGGGAACAGGAAAGCGGTCGGCACTCGATTACGGACTCTCGCACTGGCGAGACATATAGATAGAGTGTTGGACAAAGGATACACGCCACGCCATGTGCGTGCCTTTGTACAGTATAATAAATATACATTGATCCGTCCAAGAGAGAGTGTTATTAACCTGCGACGACGTATATCAGCAGCTCAGTGGGCTGCTATCTAAGCACATGGTGCAAGCAAGGAACGTGCCGTATAGAACAGCAATTCCTACAGCCTAGCAGACTGCAGAATCTGCTGTCCATCTGCTGCCGATCTAACATCAGGATCTGACATCAGAATCTGCACCTCAGAACGCAGCTAAATGCGGACACATACGACTACGGTTCTGATGTCAGATTCTGCTGCCCAGATCTGGCTATCAGGGGTTTCATTGCCATTTTCTTATATAAATCATACAATATAGCCCAAATAAACAAATCCCTTACCTTAGCGGATATTATGTGGAAAGCATTGTATTCTTTGCAAATATTGTCCCAAGCTTCTTCCTTCTCGCTTAGACTACTCGAATAATTTTTCTTCCGTTCTATAACGCTGCTGTATTGCTTCAGTATCTCCACAAATAAATGTTTCTCCACGTCGCTATAATGTTTTTCAAGTTCTTCGTTGCCATTTTTTGGTTCAGAAAAAGCACGTGGATGCCCGTGGCAATAACAGACGCGTAAAGAGGAATAACTGGGAATACCCGCGCAAATACAGCAAGCCGCATTTTCAAAACCATTCCTCATTGGATAATGCTGCTCGGCTACACTGGAAAGTTTCCGACGCTTGCCGAACGTAATATAAGATTTACTTAAGCATTTACTTGGCTAAACAAGCCTTAAGCAACGTCTTCTTCACTAAGCAAATCTTAAGTTCGGACTCAAAATACATGAAATCTTAAGCTCGTCTTATTCGAATAAGGCGGACTTGGTTAAGACATGCTTAAGCGCAAGCTTAAGCAACGACTGAGAATACCGCCCTGTGGGTCCGTGCCCGTGGAGCGCTGAAGCACTCAGCTCGCGAGTAGGTATGCGCGGGAATTTCAATATACGTATGAAAATAAATAAAACACTTCTGAATAAATGCTATGTTTGGGTTGGAATTCTTAGCTCGACGTTGACTGTTTTGCTAACAAGTTTGATCTGCCTTGTGACGAAACGTCACGAAGCGAGCGTAGCCGACCCGAGCCGAGGCCCAACGGCCCACGGTGCCCCCCTCTCCAACACGATCCGCGCTCGGTACACTTAGTACACTACGCGCCACTAGTTCGCGTCCGCTTCTCGCAAGTGAAATTCACCGCGCATTAGGATATAAGACCCACGGCGACCGGAGACGATCATCCGAATGGGGATTAAGGAGCCCCCTTACCACACCAATCGAAGGACTGGAAATTGCCCGGATTCGAGCTGTGTGGACGCTACTAACGTGACTCCCCCGTAACCAAACCACTTCGGTGGAGTGTCTGGATGTTGCCCAGGCTCCCCGAAACGGTTCAGTACCTCCGTACCGCCAACAGAGAGCGACTGGACGTTGCCCGGATTCTCTAAAGGCGCCTCCGACCTTTCCGTACCGAGATCGAGGGGACTGGACGCTGCCCGGACCTTGACCGACCGTACCTCCGTACCTCCGTACCTTCGTACCTCCGTACCTCCGTACCTCCGTACCGCCGACAGAGAGCGACTGGACATTGCCCGGGCTCTCTGAAGGCGCCTCCGACCTTTCCGTACCGAGATCGAGGGGACTGGACTCTGCCCGGACCTCGACCGACCGTACCTCCGAACCGCTGACAGAGAAGCGACTGGACGTTGCCCGGCTCTCTGGAAGCACCTCTCTTAACCTCGTCGTAACAGAGTCAATAGGCAAACGGACACGTTCCGAGCCTCGACCGACGGCGACTCTTCGGCACCAAGCCCGCGATCCCTTCCGGCCAATAACCGCGCACTCATAGTTCATAGCACAATATAATAATCACCTAGGAATAAGGATTGTAAATACTAAATAAATACCTCTAAAGGTGGGATCTCCTACCCGCGATTGGTCGCTGCGATTGGTCGCAGCGATTTGACCCAACGACTGGCCCTAAGCTGAATCTCCTTGCCTGCGACCAGGGGTGTGCTCGGGACGGGCCGGAAACTTTCGGGTGAGATCGGACGGGGTCCCGAGACTCGATTCGGGCTACAAGCATAGTCGCCATGAGGGGGCAATTTGATTTCAGGTCGGCTCGGTAAAACTCGGACGCGATCGGACGATATCGTTACCAGTAATAATAGATCAAAATTATTACCCGAGAACATAGAAAAATTATGTTTCTTACACGTTAATTTGAAATAACAAAATATTCGCCTTTCTGTATATTGTTGTTACTATTGTAACGTACCGCTACGACCGCCATAAATTTTTCCTTTGTTGTACACAAATTGTTAATTATGTTTACCTTATATCTAAGAGAACGCGTTCGAACAGCGCGCGAGTGAATCCAGTAACGCGCAACGCACGCGCATAACCCCCTTTCAAACAACTGAACTCAGTGCCGCGAGTGAACAGAGCGCGCGTGCGTAGACAGCACGATCAACCGGACGCCGAATAAACCGAGCGTAGTACGCGAGTGGCGCGAACCGGACGTTAATTATAATTGGTGCGCGAGATCGCGCAGCAAGTGATTGGCGCGGGCCAAGCACCAACAACGAGTATAAATACAGGCTCGCCAGCAGCAGAGAAATAGACGAGGTTCTGCCACCGAACCACGAAGAATAGACGACGACCAGGTTCTGCCACCGAACCAGCACACAAGAAGTTTATCTTTAAAACCCAAACTCCAAAAGACTTCCTCTCGAGGTAGCTTTAGTTAGCTCCTCAATTTCCTACCGAGGTAGCTTTAATTAGCTCCTCAATCTCAAAACCGAGGTAGCTTTAATTAGCTCCTCAATCTCAAAACCGAGGTAGCTTTAGTTAGCTCCTCAACTTCCTACCGAGGTAGCTTTAGTTAGCTCCTCAACTTCCTCGAGGTAGCTTTAGTTAGCTCCTCAACTTCCTATCGAGGTAGCTTTAATTAGCTCCTCAATCTCAAACCGAGGTAGCTTTAATTAGCTCCTCAACTTCCTACCGAGGTAGCTTTAATTAGCTCCTCAATTACACATCCAGGGCATACTTACCGTTCCCTACACCACATACTCCAAAGCGTGGGCCAGCTAATAGGCACCAGAAGCCATTACCAAATCCGAAGGAAGGAAGCCAAATTCAACTACCATCTGAGACCGCTTACACTAGCACTCAGCTACCATCCTAGAAAGCGTGGGCAAGCTGATAGGCAACTGGAAGCCACCACGATACAGAGAGAAGGAATCCTCTCGATATCTAAACTCAGCATCACTAAATCGACCTAGCGTCAAAACCTGTATTACACATTATCCAGACTACGCGTCTAAAACTTTATGTTCAATTACGATCTAGAATCGTATCTTTAGTATAATTAACGCAATACTCTTAATTACCGACACAGGGTCGAAACCCCAACCGAGCGATATTCTTTGTTACCGACCGATACGTCGTTACGCGATTACTTTATAAAAGAATCTAATTGTTTTATCGGCCGAGCGACCAAAGGTCAATAACCATTAATTTGAATAAACATTTGTTATTTGTTTGCTAAAGAAGGACTCTCGTATCTTGAAATTCATTTCTTAATCGCACGCCACCCGAACCAATCCCACAAATTCACAGGTAAACCGCTCTACTTGTGAAACTCCTGTAAGAACGACAACGTCTCGTTCGAGAACGTTACAGGTAGTTAATTTTTGGTGACAGCGGTGGGATATAATTTGCTTAGAAACCGCGAACGCGTGGCAAAGGAGATAAACTCTCCTAGCGAAGAACAAGACTCCTTCTTTCTTACTACGTCAGGCGCGTTAAAAGAAGCAAAATCATGGCTACTACAGGGTCAAATACCCCTCAGGTAGACGCAGTCATAGAAGAACTGCAACGTTTACAATTAAGTCAGGAAAACGGGCGCCAACCTCATACTAGAATTCGCGATGCCGCGGACACGGTTCCGGTCTTTGACGGGCGTAATATTACAATACACCAATTCTCGAAATGCTGTAGGAACGCGAAAGGTATGATCGCACCAAACGCCGAATACGGTTTAGTACAATTAATCAAATGTAAACTATCCGGACAAGCCTCTCGAGTCATACTAAACGGCGATTATAATACGATAGAAGAAATAATTAAGGTCCTAAGCTCTCGTTTCGCTCCATTACATTCTTCAATACAATTATATGGAGAAATGTCGAAAATAGCTCAGTTACCGAATGAAGCCACTGTAGATTATAGCAGTCGAGTCTCCGGGATCCTCCTACAATTGAAATACTGTAATGAAATAGAGGTTCCCTTACACGTAGCGCAATACAACCAATCCGCAGAAACAAATTCCATTAAAGCCTTCTTAACAGGATTAAAACCTGAAATCTACGCACGAATGCGAACTGTCGAATTCACTGACCTCGATACCGCCATTAGTGTCGCTATCAAAGCCGAGGCAGAGTGTCAGGAAAACATAATGAGAAATAAATTCGCAGAAGGATTATCACACTCCGCGCAGTGCACCAATTGTTTCGGGTACGGGCATTTAGCCGCAGAATGTAGCAGTAAATTCCCGGCAGGACAAATAGCTCAAATGAGCTGGAAATCAAAATATTGCAATCATTGTAGGAAAGTAGGGCACACGGTTCAGGAATGCCGGAATGTAAACACCGCGCCGCGATCAACACAGAATAATTCTCGGTCACCAACGACGTCGCGTAATTCCGCGACTCGTCAATCACAACAAGTCGAATGTAGATACTGCAAGAACAAGGGACATACGATTCAGGAATGCAGAAAGAAAATGTATAACGACAAACGAAGATCCGCGGAATCACCAAATCCCGAACAACAAACGCCGAATTCCCCTCAGAATCCTGTACGCAGTCAAGCCGTACTTAAATTACGAATATCTGAAACATGGAGAGCCCCCAGTTTAGAGTTATCTAGTCCAGAATTTAAGCAAAATAGGGTAATAATGATGATCGATACCGGAGCTGACTTGAGCGTAATAAAAGAAGAAGCCGTTTCGCCAGGCACACAGATTTTTACCGACATCACCTACAATCTATCGGGAATAACAGAAGGTTCATTAGACACTATAGGATACATTAAAACCAGAATATTAAATACAATAGCTGAAATTCATGTAGTGAAAAATCTACCAACCGCACAAGACGGAATTTTAGGATCAGATTTTTTCCACAACAGCGGAGCTGTTATAGATTACTCCAGGCTAGGGATCACGATAGGAAACGAACTACTTCCGTTTAAAAATGTGGAAATAAAAATTCCTGCCCGAATGAGATATCAAATACCTATCAAGATTTTGAATCAAGGTCTAAAAACGGGATATGTGCCGAAACTAAACGTGCACCCCAAAATCTTAATGGGTAATGCTATAGTAACAAACGACGATGGAATAGGATACCTCTATGCCATTAACACATCTTCTAAAGACATAAAAATCGAAATACCGTCCGTAGAGATAGAACAGTACGAGGAAGTAAAATTTGAAGGGGAAGCAGCATCCCCAGACCATATTAAGCAAGTACTCGAACTACTTCGTCTTAACCACCTAAATCCCGAAGAAAGAGCTAACATCGAAAATTTAATAAAACAATACGCAGATAGATTCCACCTACCTGATAGCGAATTGGAAGCAACAAACGCTGTGTCTCACAGAATAATTACCATGAACGAGGCACCAGTAAATGTAAAGCAATATCGATATCCCCAAGTCCATAAGGAAGAAATCAATCGACAAATTAACGAACTCATACAAAACAAAATAATCGAACATTCAACCTCTCCGTACAACTCACCATTGTTTATAGTAACTAAGAAGGAGGATAGCCAAGGTAATAAACGCTGGAGAATCGTAATAGACTTCCGTCAATTAAATGAAAGGACAATAGGCGACGCGTACCCTTTACCTAATATAGTCGAAATATTAGACCAACTAGGCAGTGCGAAATATTTCTCAGTATTTGATTTAGCATCAGGATTCCATCAGATACCTATGCATCCTGAAGACAAACACAAAACCGCCTTTTCAACACCCTATGGCCATTACGAATTCAACCGAATGCCTTTCGGTCTCAAGAACGCCCCCGCTACATTCCAAAGATTGATGGACCAAGTACTAACCGGATTACAAGGAATAGAATTATTCGTGTACCTCGACGACATAGTAATCTACGCTAGCTCACTTCAAGAACACGCTACAAAATTCATAAGATTAATGAAACGACTAAGGGAAGCCAACCTATGTCTGCAACCAGACAAATGCGAATTTCTAAAAAGAGAAGTATGCTATTTAGGCCATATTATTAGCGAAGAAGGGGTTAGACCAGACCCCAAGAAATTAGAAGCAGTTAAACTATTCCCACAACCTAAGACGGCGAAGAATATAAGACAATTTTTAGGATTAGCCGGATACTACCGGAGATTTATCAAAAACTTTTCAAAAATTGCAAAGCCATTATCAGACTTAACAAGAAAGGACCGTCAATTCGAGTGGACAGCAAAACAACAAGTCGCGTTTGAAACACTACGGGACGCATTATGCGAAGAACCAATACTACAATATCCAGATTTCGATAAACCTTTTATAATCACGACAGACGCCTCTGGTTATGCAGTAGGCGCGGTTCTAAGTCAGGGAGAAATCGGGAAAGATTTACCGATAGCATACGCCTCACGAATATTAAATGATGCAGAAACACGGTACGCTCCAACAGAACGAGAATTACTCGCTTTAATATACGCTGTTCAGCATTTCCGAACCTACATATACGGAAGATGTTTTTCTTTAGTAATGGACCATAAGCCACTTGAATGGCTCCACACGCTAGCAAATCCTACCTCAAGACTCATGCGCTGGAAAATAAAACTAGCTGAATATGACTACAAAATAATATACAAGCCCGGGAGATATAACACTAACGCAGATGCCCTCTCGCGGAATCCAGTAACTGTACTCCCGCTACAAGTAAAAGGGAAACGATCACACTCCCAAACCACCACGAGTCCGGGATCCCCAAATCCAAGCCCAATGAAACAACCAAGGGGAGATGGATCATCCTCCTCGTCATCATCCGAATTCAATCCTGACCAAATACAAATGAGAAGGAAATTAAAAAGAAAACATAAGACAACTACCACATCATCAAGCAGACCGGCGGAGAAAAAGAGAGGAATCACGCAAAAAGGGGATTCAGAAAAAATGGAGGTATCCACTGACAGTTTCGAAGTAGACAAAGATATTCAGGTATCAGTAAAGGTTCACCCCTCCCCTGGACAAATCGGTCTTCCACCGTCAAACCCCAGACCAACCACCCTTAACCGTCCTCAAAGCCCACAACGAATGAAGATAGAAGTAACAGAAAAAGATCAGGATCAAATCATGGAAATAACTGAAAACGAAGAAGTTCCAAGGACTCATACTTATAGAAACCCCCCTAAAATAAACTCCAGTGATAGTAGTAGCAGCAGGAAAAATAGCCCACCGATAAGAGGTAGAAAATACTGTACAAGGGAATCCAGTGAAACACTAACGGGGCCAATATCTCCAGTAACAATACGAAAAGATTCGAATAATAACTTTAAAACATTTACCGGACCACCCCGACAGCAAGTATCATCGCGACAACAGAGACTACCACAACAGCAAAAACCACCACGAGCATTACCAAGAATAACCAACCAAGAAGTGTGTCAAAGCAGAGTCAAGGAAATTGCAGACCATCTATGGATGAGAAGGGAAACTGCAGGCACATTTATCACTACACATGGCAAACCAATGGGCAAGGAAAGCACGGAATTTATGAATAAGGAACAACTTAAAATTACCTTACCCCTGCCACTCCAGGCAGGAAATATAATAGAATTTCCCCAAACAGGACGGACCATCTTAGGGATGGTAATGCCAGATCCTCCAAACGAAGAAGCCTACCATACTATAATCAGGAACCTATATAATAAATTAACACAGAAAAATATTAGCAAAATCTCATTACCAAAAACGGAAACTAATATATCATGGGAAAAATTAAAACAAATGATCACACTAAGGTTCTTACAAACAAACATCAGCATCACAATCTGTAATGGCACCGTACAAATGCCATCAGAACAAGACCGTTTAATAATAATCAAGGAAAACCACGAGTCACCAGTAGGAGGACACAAAGGGGTAACCAAAACCTACAACAGAATCAGAAACTTATACCATTGGCCAAACATGAAAAAAGATGTGAGGCAGCACATTAAAACATGCATAAGTTGTCAAAAGAAAAAACTAGTGCGAATTAAAACTAAAGAACCAATGATAATAACAGATACGCCACTAGATGCCTTTGACAAAATATCCATGGATATCGTGGGACCATTGCCACCCACAAAGTCAGGGAAATCGTATATACTTACCATACAGGACAATTTAACAAAATTTTCATTAGCAATACCATTAGTCTCGTTCACAAGCGAAGAAATAGCTCAAGCATTCACCACACATTTCATTTGTCAATACGGATGCCCAAAAGCCATTCTGACGGATCAAGGAACTTCATTCATCAGCTCGCTCATGCAAAAGTTCGCAAAAGCTCTTAACATTAAGCAGTACAAAACCTCAGCGTTCCATCCTCAGTCAAACGGTTCCCTGGAAAGAAGCCATCACGTGTTAGTCGAATATTTAAAACACTACATAACTAAAGAAAAACAATGGGACCAGTGGCTACCACAAGCTATGTTCTCTTATAACACAAGCATACATGAAGGTACTAAATACACTCCCTACGAATTAATATACGGTAAAAAGGCCAGACAACCATCAAGCTTAATACCAAACGACCCGTTACCCACATATCCGGACTTCGTGGATAGGTTAGTTACAAAATTATTTAATATCCGCGAAATGGGAAGACACAATCTGACGAACTCAAAACATATACAAAAGCACTACTACGACCGGAAAGTATCCTCAGTTAATTACCACAGAGGCGAACAAGTATTAATATTAAAACCAAAAAGGGATAAATTCAGCGACGAATATGATGGGCCATATACAATCATAGAAATCTTGAAAAACAACAATGTAAAGATAGCTGTGAGCCCCCGCCGAACTAAGGTTGTCCACCAGGACAGAATAAAAAGGGCCTACACGCCACCAGACTGTGGCGCCCCTAGGGACATTAGGGCAAACCTCTAACAACTTCGCAGCGCTAAATTTGAAAGTGGTGGGGGCTATACAAAGAACCATTCTGAAAAGTGACGCCAAGCCCAAAGCCACGCGAAAATTCTTTCTCCACAAAAAGCAAGTGAAAAAGGGAAGCAGGAAAGACGAAAGAAAACCTGACACAAAGAAAACTAAGGTAGGAACAGCACAAAACACATATTAATTAAAAGAATAAAATTATAAGCAAATAAAATCGAGTCATTAAAAAATGTGGTGTGCCTGTACAGACCATGCCCAACAAATCGCCAGAAGAAAACTGGGTTCACCGCCCTCGTGAAAGGGAGGAGGACCCGTACATAATGCTTTTGGAAATGGTCTGCCTTAAAGCCAAATGGGAAGGGTACCAAACGGACCTCAGCGATTTGTACCGGCGAAAAATCTGTCACCCCTGCTACAGGAAACTCAGGGCGGAGGACACTAAATACTACACATGTGCAAGTCTCCACATCCTCACGCTACGCAGGCATTTAGTTAATTTTAAATATTGTTTAAACTGCACCGAGGAAATTTATACGTGGGGAACTGCGGCCCAGTGTAAGGAATGCATAGAAGCATTTATGCATTTAACCGAGAACAATAGAGAAGCCCTCGAATTAGGGGTAGCTTTAAACATATTGGAGGCCCATGAACGGGCCCAACCACGGCCCCAATAAAAATTCTTTTACTTTTTCCACCATATTAATTCTCAATACTTATTTCAAACCTACCTTGTATCCCTATCAACCAAGCGAGAACGAGGGTCCTGCACCAAGGACATACCGACCCGCGACGTAAACAAACCGCGCATTCCTGAACAATAGAAAATAGAGTCACGTAGTAAATAGAGTAGGATAGAAACTTTTCGTGGAATCTTATAAGTAAGTAATAAAAGACTGTAAATAGAGGAAGACAAGAAATATTAGGGGAATATGTAGTCAATAATGGGGATAATACAACGTCAGGAGAACAAAATATATTTAAAGGACATCATACAGCAGGGCTTCATTCAGTCTCGAGCATACATAGTAAACTCTGAGCAAACAGCATTTCTCATCATGCCAAAACGATCGGGAAAGAAAGTTAAAAATATAAGAACATCGTTTAATTCAACATCGACGAACTCTACCCCGTCGATACCATCGACACCGTCGACACCGTCAACTCCGTCAACTCCGTCAAACTCGATGTCGCCGCGTTCCAAATCACCATGGAAATTGCGCAGAATAACAGTTCCAGAAGTGGATTGGCAACCGTATACGAAGCTCACCCATTCCGATCCACGGCGGCGCGCGTGGAAATATATCTTTCTATTCGGCACGGGGAACGCACCACCCCCGACAACAGGGACAACGATCAACCCTAGCGAAAACGTAAGAATATTAAAACAAATCGAAGAAGAAGTCGAGCGCCAGACTTCTTTCTAAATATACATCTCTCGGGACGAGAGAAAAACCGGGCGGTGAGATGTAACGTACCGCTACGACCGCCATAAATTTTTCCTTTGTTGTACACAAATTGTTAATTATGTTTACCTTATATCTAAGAGAACGCGTTCGAACAGCGCGCGAGTGAATCCAGTAACGCGCAACGCACGCGCATAACCCCCTTTCAAACAACTGAACTCAGTGCCGCGAGTGAACAGAGCGCGCGTGCGTAGACAGCACGATCAACCGGACGCCGAATAAACCGAGCGTAGTACGCGAGTGGCGCGAACCGGACGTTAATTATAATTGGTGCGCGAGATCGCGCAGCAAGTGATTGGCGCGGGCCAAGCACCAACAACGAGTATAAATACAGGCTCGCCAGCAGCAGAGAAATAGACGAGGTTCTGCCACCGAACCACGAAGAATAGACGACGACCAGGTTCTGCCACCGAACCAGCACACAAGAAGTTTATCTTTAAAACCCAAACTCCAAAAGACTTCCTCTCGAGGTAGCTTTAGTTAGCTCCTCAATTTCCTACCGAGGTAGCTTTAATTAGCTCCTCAATCTCAAAACCGAGGTAGCTTTAATTAGCTCCTCAATCTCAAAACCGAGGTAGCTTTAGTTAGCTCCTCAACTTCCTACCGAGGTAGCTGTAGTTAGCTCCTCAACTTCCTCGAGGTAGCTTTAGTTAGCTCCTCAACTTCCTATCGAGGTAGCTTTAATTAGCTCCTCAATCTCAAACCGAGGTAGCTTTAATTAGCTCCTCAACTTCCTACCGAGGTAGCTTTAATTAGCTCCTCAATTACACATCCAGGGCATACTTACCGTTCCCTACACCACATACTCCAAAGCGTGGGCCAGCTAATAGGCACCAGAAGCCATTACCAAATCCGAAGGAAGGAAGCCAAATTCAACTACCATCTGAGACCGCTTACACTAGCACTCAGCTACCATCCTAGAAAGCGTGGGCAAGCTGATAGGCAACTGGAAGCCACCACGATACAGAGAGAAGGAATCCTCTCGATATCTAAACTCAGCATCACTAAATCGACCTAGCGTCAAAACCTGTATTACACATTATCCAGACTACGCGTCTAAAACTTTATGTTCAATTACGATCTAGAATCGTATCTTTAGTATAATTAACGCAATACTCTTAATTACCGACACAGGGTCGAAACCCCAACCGAGCGATATTCTTTGTTACCGACCGATACGTCGTTACGCGATTACTTTATAAAAGAATCTAATTGTTTTATCGGCCGAGCGACCAAAGGTCAATAACCATTAATTTGAATAAACATTTGTTATTTGTTTGCTAAAGAAGGACTCTCGTATCTTGAAATTCATTTCTTAATCGCACGCCACCCGAACCAATCCCACAAATTCACAGGTAAACCGCTCTACTTGTGAAACTCCTGTAAGAACGACAACGTCTCGTTCGAGAACGTTACAGGTAGTTAATTTTTGGTGACAGCGGTGGGATATAATTTGCTTAGAAACCGCGAACGCGTGGCAAAGGAGATAAACTCTCCTAGCGAAGAACAAGACTCCTTCTTTCTTACTACGTCAGGCGCGTTAAAAGAAGCAAAATCATGGCTACTACAGGGTCAAATACCCCTCAGGTAGACGCAGTCATAGAAGAACTGCAACGTTTACAATTAAGTCAGGAAAACGGGCGCCAACCTCATACTAGAATTCGCGATGCCGCGGACACGGTTCCGGTCTTTGACGGGCGTAATATTACAATACACCAATTCTCGAAATGCTGTAGGAACGCGAAAGGTATGATCGCACCAAACGCCGAATACGGTTTAGTACAATTAATCAAATGTAAACTATCCGGACAAGCCTCTCGAGTCATACTAAACGGCGATTATAATACGATAGAAGAAATAATTAAGGTCCTAAGCTCTCGTTTCGCTCCATTACATTCTTCAATACAATTATATGGAGAAATGTCGAAAATAGCTCAGTTACCGAATGAAGCCACTGTAGATTATAGCAGTCGAGTCTCCGGGATCCTCCTACAATTGAAATACTGTAATGAAATAGAGGTTCCCTTACACGTAGCGCAATACAACCAATCCGCAGAAACAAATTCCATTAAAGCCTTCTTAACAGGATTAAAACCTGAAATCTACGCACGAATGCGAACTGTCGAATTCACTGACCTCGATACCGCCATTAGTGTCGCTATCAAAGCCGAGGCAGAGTGTCAGGAAAACATAATGAGAAATAAATTCGCAGAAGGATTATCACACTCCGCGCAGTGCACCAATTGTTTCGGGTACGGGCATTTAGCCGCAGAATGTAGCAGTAAATTCCCGGCAGGACAAATAGCTCAAATGAGCTGGAAATCAAAATATTGCAATCATTGTAGGAAAGTAGGGCACACGGTTCAGGAATGCCGGAATGTAAACACCGCGCCGCGATCAACACAGAATAATTCTCGGTCACCAACGACGTCGCGTAATTCCGCGACTCGTCAATCACAACAAGTCGAATGTAGATACTGCAAGAACAAGGGACATACGATTCAGGAATGCAGAAAGAAAATGTATAACGACAAACGAAGATCCGCGGAATCACCAAATCCCGAACAACAAACGCCGAATTCCCCTCAGAATCCTGTACGCAGTCAAGCCGTACTTAAATTACGAATATCTGAAACATGGAGAGCCCCCAGTTTAGAGTTATCTAGTCCAGAATTTAAGCAAAATAGGGTAATAATGATGATCGATACCGGAGCTGACTTGAGCGTAATAAAAGAAGAAGCCGTTTCGCCAGGCACACAGATTTTTACCGACATCACCTACAATCTATCGGGAATAACAGAAGGTTCATTAGACACTATAGGATACATTAAAACCAGAATATTAAATACAATAGCTGAAATTCATGTAGTGAAAAATCTACCAACCGCACAAGACGGAATTTTAGGATCAGATTTTTTCCACAACAGCGGAGCTGTTATAGATTACTCCAGGCTAGGGATCACGATAGGAAACGAACTACTTCCGTTTAAAAATGTGGAAATAAAAATTCCTGCCCGAATGAGATATCAAATACCTATCAAGATTTTGAATCAAGGTCTAAAAACGGGATATGTGCCGAAACTAAACGTGCACCCCAAAATCTTAATGGGTAATGCTATAGTAACAAACGACGATGGAATAGGATACCTCTATGCCATTAACACATCTTCTAAAGACATAAAAATCGAAATACCGTCCGTAGAGATAGAACAGTACGAGGAAGTAAAATTTGAAGGGGAAGCAGCATCCCCAGACCATATTAAGCAAGTACTCGAACTACTTCGTCTTAACCACCTAAATCCCGAAGAAAGAGCTAACATCGAAAATTTAATAAAACAATACGCAGATAGATTCCACCTACCTGATAGCGAATTGGAAGCAACAAACGCTGTGTCTCACAGAATAATTACCATGAACGAGGCACCAGTAAATGTAAAGCAATATCGATATCCCCAAGTCCATAAGGAAGAAATCAATCGACAAATTAACGAACTCATACAAAACAAAATAATCGAACATTCAACCTCTCCGTACAACTCACCATTGTTTATAGTAACTAAGAAGGAGGATAGCCAAGGTAATAAACGCTGGAGAATCGTAATAGACTTCCGTCAATTAAATGAAAGGACAATAGGCGACGCGTACCCTTTACCTAATATAGTCGAAATATTAGACCAACTAGGCAGTGCGAAATATTTCTCAGTATTTGATTTAGCATCAGGATTCCATCAGATACCTATGCATCCTGAAGACAAACACAAAACCGCCTTTTCAACACCCTATGGCCATTACGAATTCAACCGAATGCCTTTCGGTCTCAAGAACGCCCCCGCTACATTCCAAAGATTGATGGACCAAGTACTAACCGGATTACAAGGAATAGAATTATTCGTGTACCTCGACGACATAGTAATCTACGCTAGCTCACTTCAAGAACACGCTACAAAATTCATAAGATTAATGAAACGACTAAGGGAAGCCAACCTATGTCTGCAACCAGACAAATGCGAATTTCTAAAAAGAGAAGTATGCTATTTAGGCCATATTATTAGCGAAGAAGGGGTTAGACCAGACCCCAAGAAATTAGAAGCAGTTAAACTATTCCCACAACCTAAGACGGCGAAGAATATAAGACAATTTTTAGGATTAGCCGGATACTACCGGAGATTTATCAAAAACTTTTCAAAAATTGCAAAGCCATTATCAGACTTAACAAGAAAGGACCGTCAATTCGAGTGGACAGCAAAACAACAAGTCGCGTTTGAAACACTACGGGACGCATTATGCGAAGAACCAATACTACAATATCCAGATTTCGATAAACCTTTTATAATCACGACAGACGCCTCTGGTTATGCAGTAGGCGCGGTTCTAAGTCAGGGAGAAATCGGGAAAGATTTACCGATAGCATACGCCTCACGAATATTAAATGATGCAGAAACACGGTACGCTCCAACAGAACGAGAATTACTCGCTTTAATATACGCTGTTCAGCATTTCCGAACCTACATATACGGAAGATGTTTTTCTTTAGTAATGGACCATAAGCCACTTGAATGGCTCCACACGCTAGCAAATCCTACCTCAAGACTCATGCGCTGGAAAATAAAACTAGCTGAATATGACTACAAAATAATATACAAGCCCGGGAGATATAACACTAACGCAGATGCCCTCTCGCGGAATCCAGTAACTGTACTCCCGCTACAAGTAAAAGGGAAACGATCACACTCCCAAACCACCACGAGTCCGGGATCCCCAAATCCAAGCCCAATGAAACAACCAAGGGGAGATGGATCATCCTCCTCGTCATCATCCGAATTCAATCCTGACCAAATACAAATGAGAAGGAAATTAAAAAGAAAACATAAGACAACTACCACATCATCAAGCAGACCGGCGGAGAAAAAGAGAGGAATCACGCAAAAAGGGGATTCAGAAAAAATGGAGGTATCCACTGACAGTTTCGAAGTAGACAAAGATATTCAGGTATCAGTAAAGGTTCACCCCTCCCCTGGACAAATCGGTCTTCCACCGTCAAACCCCAGACCAACCACCCTTAACCGTCCTCAAAGCCCACAACGAATGAAGATAGAAGTAACAGAAAAAGATCAGGATCAAATCATGGAAATAACTGAAAACGAAGAAGTTCCAAGGACTCATACTTATAGAAACCCCCCTAAAATAAACTCCAGTGATAGTAGTAGCAGCAGGAAAAATAGCCCACCGATAAGAGGTAGAAAATACTGTACAAGGGAATCCAGTGAAACACTAACGGGGCCAATATCTCCAGTAACAATACGAAAAGATTCGAATAATAACTTTAAAACATTTACCGGACCACCCCGACAGCAAGTATCATCGCGACAACAGAGACTACCACAACAGCAAAAACCACCACGAGCATTACCAAGAATAACCAACCAAGAAGTGTGTCAAAGCAGAGTCAAGGAAATTGCAGACCATCTATGGATGAGAAGGGAAACTGCAGGCACATTTATCACTACACATGGCAAACCAATGGGCAAGGAAAGCACGGAATTTATGAATAAGGAACAACTTAAAATTACCTTACCCCTGCCACTCCAGGCAGGAAATATAATAGAATTTCCCCAAACAGGACGGACCATCTTAGGGATGGTAATGCCAGATCCTCCAAACGAAGAAGCCTACCATACTATAATCAGGAACCTATATAATAAATTAACACAGAAAAATATTAGCAAAATCTCATTACCAAAAACGGAAACTAATATATCATGGGAAAAATTAAAACAAATGATCACACTAAGGTTCTTACAAACAAACATCAGCATCACAATCTGTAATGGCACCGTACAAATGCCATCAGAACAAGACCGTTTAATAATAATCAAGGAAAACCACGAGTCACCAGTAGGAGGACACAAAGGGGTAACCAAAACCTACAACAGAATCAGAAACTTATACCATTGGCCAAACATGAAAAAAGATGTGAGGCAGCACATTAAAACATGCATAAGTTGTCAAAAGAAAAAACTAGTGCGAATTAAAACTAAAGAACCAATGATAATAACAGATACGCCACTAGATGCCTTTGACAAAATATCCATGGATATCGTGGGACCATTGCCACCCACAAAGTCAGGGAAATCGTATATACTTACCATACAGGACAATTTAACAAAATTTTCATTAGCAATACCATTAGTCTCGTTCACAAGCGAAGAAATAGCTCAAGCATTCACCACACATTTCATTTGTCAATACGGATGCCCAAAAGCCATTCTGACGGATCAAGGAACTTCATTCATCAGCTCGCTCATGCAAAAGTTCGCAAAAGCTCTTAACATTAAGCAGTACAAAACCTCAGCGTTCCATCCTCAGTCAAACGGTTCCCTGGAAAGAAGCCATCACGTGTTAGTCGAATATTTAAAACACTACATAACTAAAGAAAAACAATGGGACCAGTGGCTACCACAAGCTATGTTCTCTTATAACACAAGCATACATGAAGGTACTAAATACACTCCCTACGAATTAATATACGGTAAAAAGGCCAGACAACCATCAAGCTTAATACCAAACGACCCGTTACCCACATATCCGGACTTCGTGGATAGGTTAGTTACAAAATTATTTAATATCCGCGAAATGGGAAGACACAATCTGACGAACTCAAAACATATACAAAAGCACTACTACGGCCGGAAAGTATCCTCAGTTAATTACCACAGAGGCGAACAAGTATTAATATTAAAACCAAAAAGGGATAAATTCAGCGACGAATATGATGGGCCATATACAATCATAGAAATCTTGAAAAACAACAATGTAAAGATAGCTGTGAGCCCCCGCCGAACTAAGGTTGTCCACCAGGACAGAATAAAAAGGGCCTACACGCCACCAGACTGTGGCGCCCCTAGGGACATTAGGGCAAACCTCTAACAACTTCGCAGCGCTAAATTTGAAAGTGGTGGGGGCTATACAAAGAACCATTCTGAAAAGTGACGCCAAGCCCAAAGCCACGCGAAAATTCTTTCTCCACAAAAAGCAAGTGAAAAAGGGAAGCAGGAAAGACGAAAGAAAACCTGACACAAAGAAAACTAAGGTAGGAACAGCACAAAACACATATTAATTAAAAGAATAAAATTATAAGCAAATAAAATCGAGTCATTAAAAAATGTGGTGTGCCTGTACAGACCATGCCCAACAAATCGCCAGAAGAAAACTGGGTTCACCGCCCTCGTGAAAGGGAGGAGGACCCGTACATAATGCTTTTGGAAATGGTCTGCCTTAAAGCCAAATGGGAAGGGTACCAAACGGACCTCAGCGATTTGTACCGGCGAAAAATCTGTCACCCCTGCTACAGGAAACTCAGGGCGGAGGACACTAAATACTACACATGTGCAAGTCTCCACATCCTCACGCTACGCAGGCATTTAGTTAATTTTAAATATTGTTTAAACTGCACCGAGGAAATTTATACGTGGGGAACTGCGGCCCAGTGTAAGGAATGCATAGAAGCATTTATGCATTTAACCGAGAACAATAGAGAAGCCCTCGAATTAGGGGTAGCTTTAAACATATTGGAGGCCCATGAACGGGCCCAACCACGGCCCCAATAAAAATTCTTTTACTTTTTCCACCATATTAATTCTCAATACTTATTTCAAACCTACCTTGTATCCCTATCAACCAAGCGAGAACGAGGGTCCTGCACCAAGGACATACCGACCCGCGACGTAAACAAACCGCGCATTCCTGAACAATAGAAAATAGAGTCACGTAGTAAATAGAGTAGGATAGAAACTTTTCGTGGAATCTTATAAGTAAGTAATAAAAGACTGTAAATAGAGGAAGACAAGAAATATTAGGGGAATATGTAGTCAATAATGGGGATAATACAACGTCAGGAGAACAAAATATATTTAAAGGACATCATACAGCAGGGCTTCATTCAGTCTCGAGCATACATAGTAAACTCTGAGCAAACAGCATTTCTCATCATGCCAAAACGATCGGGAAAGAAAGTTAAAAATATAAGAACATCGTTTAATTCAACATCGACGAACTCTACCCCGTCGATACCATCGACACCGTCGACACCGTCAACTCCGTCAACTCCGTCAAACTCGATGTCGCCGCGTTCCAAATCACCATGGAAATTGCGCAGAATAACAGTTCCAGAAGTGGACTGGCAACCGTATACGAAGCTCACCCATTCCGATCCACGGCGGCGCGCGTGGAAATATATCTTTCTATTCGGCACGGGGAACGCACCACCCCCGACAACAGGGACAACGATCAACCCTAGCGAAAACGTAAGAATATTAAAACAAATCGAAGAAGAAGTCGAGCGCCAGACTTCTTTCTAAATATACATCTCTCGGGACGAGAGAAAAACCGGGCGGTGAGATGTAACGTACCGCTACGACCGCCATAAATTTTTCCTTTGTTGTACACAAATTGTTAATTATGTTTACCTTATATCTAAGAGAACGCGTTCGAACAGCGCGCGAGTGAATCCAGTAACGCGCAACGCACGCGCATAACCCCCTTTCAAACAACTGAACTCAGTGCCGCGAGTGAACAGAGCGCGCGTGCGTAGACAGCACGATCAACCGGACGCCGAATAAACCGAGCGTAGTACGCGAGTGGCGCGAACCGGACGTTAATTATAATTGGTGCGCGAGATCGCGCAGCAAGTGATTGGCGCGGGCCAAGCACCAACAACGAGTATAAATACAGGCTCGCCAGCAGCAGAGAAATAGACGAGGTTCTGCCACCGAACCACGAAGAATAGACGACGACCAGGTTCTGCCACCGAACCAGCACACAAGAAGTTTATCTTTAAAACCCAAACTCCAAAAGACTTCCTCTCGAGGTAGCTTTAGTTAGCTCCTCAATTTCCTACCGAGGTAGCTTTAATTAGCTCCTCAATCTCAAAACCGAGGTAGCTTTAATTAGCTCCTCAATCTCAAAACCGAGGTAGCTTTAGTTAGCTCCTCAACTTCCTACCGAGGTAGCTTTAGTTAGCTCCTCAACTTCCTCGAGGTAGCTTTAGTTAGCTCCTCAACTTCCTATCGAGGTAGCTTTAATTAGCTCCTCAATATCAAACCGAGGTAGCTTTAATTAGCTCCTCAACTTCCTACCGAGGTAGCTTTAATTAGCTCCTCAATTACACATCCAGGGCATACTTACCGTTCCCTACACCACATACTCCAAAGCGTGGGCCAGCTAATAGGCACCAGAAGCCATTACCAAATCCGAAGGAAGGAAGCCAAATTCAACTACCATCTGAGACCGCTTACACTAGCACTCAGCTACCATCCTAGAAAGCGTGGGCAAGCTGATAGGCAACTGGAAGCCACCACGATACAGAGAGAAGGAATCCTCTCGATATCTAAACTCAGCATCACTAAATCGACCTAGCGTCAAAACCTGTATTACACATTATCCAGACTACGCGTCTAAAACTTTATGTTCAATTACGATCTAGAATCGTATCTTTAGTATAATTAACGCAATACTCTTAATTACCGACACAGGGTCGAAACCCCAACCGAGCGATATTCTTTGTTACCGACCGATACGTCGTTACGCGATTACTTTATAAAAGAATCTAATTGTTTTATCGGCCGAGCGACCAAAGGTCAATAACCATTAATTTGAATAAACATTTGTTATTTGTTTGCTAAAGAAGGACTCTCGTATCTTGAAATTCATTTCTTAATCGCACGCCACCCGAACCAATCCCACAAATTCACAGGTAAACCGCTCTACTTGTGAAACTCCTGTAAGAACGACAACGTCTCGTTCGAGAACGTTACACTATGAAACATCAAGGAAATATTCCTTTCTGTATGCTTATAGTTGTTCGTACGTTTTATATTTTAAATCCGAACCTATCCCGAAAAAGATAATACCCTATATATCCCCTTTACATAAAGTACTAAGTATAAAGTATATTTTATTAAGAGTTTAAAATATTGTCGATATAAAAATAGTCTTCTTCCCAAGTTCTGAACATGGTATTTATTTAAGTACGTATATGGACATAAATAAATACCATGTTCAGAACTTGGAAAGAAGACTATTTTTATATCGACAATATTTTCAAATCTTAATAAAATATACTTCATACTTAGTACTTTATGTAAAGGGGATATATAGGGTATTATCTTTTTCGGGATAGGTTCAGATTTAAAATAGAAAACGTACGAACAACTATAAGTATACAGAAAGGAATATTTCCTGGATGTTTCATAGTAACAACAATATACAGGAAGGCGAATATTTTAAAAATGGGCGGAACCTTTGAAGTCTTTACTTGACCTTGTCATTTAAATTGGTTGTCTATTCTTTGCTTGTAGCCCGAATCGAGTCTCGGGATCCCGAAACCATCGGGATCTCGAGCAATACGAAAGTATCGGGACCCCGCCCGAAATTTTCCGACCGTCGGTCGGGGCCAGGAACCCGAGCCTCGGGACGATCCGCACACTCCTACCTGCGGCCAAGTCCACTGCCACAGTGGGGCAGAATCCCAAGAAACAAGGAAACGAGTCAGAATTCAAAAGTTGTGGGAGGATAGGTGTCGATAGGAACACTGCACTTTCCATGGCATATTTATCAAATTCTTGTAGTTTTATTGGAACTATTGACGCTAATTCATGACGAATTGACGTTATTTTCTCAAATAACGTCAAACTTATATATTAACACTTTTAGTACCAATTTCCTTAATAATATTCAGCATTTTTAAATTGCAAAATACAGGATGTTGCATTTTTTCCCATTTTTGGGGATCTACCCCCACTGTGCGACATAGAATACACGTATTTAATCCATAACTGCAAAATATTCACGAATGCTTTTTCCGCAGTAGCAAGCTCTAGATTATGTTGATTAGAAAACAAACAAAAAATTTGTTCAGAAGTTCCCGGAAGTGGAACTAAAAATGATTGCTGACAATTTTTCAATCGGTTTCTTATGGAAAAGAAAAACTGTATGTAACTAATTATTTGCTATTACTTAACAGAATCGACACTACTTATTTTGGGGGTTCAAAAATTGTTTTCTTTTATATCACCAAAAATTAAAAGACACGATTTAAAATTCTGCACGAAAAATATATACAATCACAGACACGTGTTTACACACAGATCAGAAGTAGGCGTCATGATATTTTAACCGTTTTTAGTGTGTTCATTTTAGTAGTCTACAGGTAACATAAAAATACATATCTTTTGAATTCTGACTTCTTTCCTTATTTCTTGCGATTCTGTCACACTGTGGCAATGGGTCGCAGTGCGACTGGTCGCTAGACTCCCTCCGGGAGGAGTATAGCGACCGGTGGTCGTAGTGCCCAGCCTGCGACTGGGTATAATGGGAAACAGATGCTCATCGCATTGTGTTGCCTCTCGAGTAGCCTAGGCTGGTACTAAAACAGACTCGCGTCAGGCTCCTACGTCTGGCGCATACCCGACGATCGCAGTCGCATGTAGGAGAACGGATACATGCTTTCCCATTGCACCAGTATACTGCGACCAATCGCTGCGACCAATCGCAGCGACCAATCGCGGGTAGGAGATCCCACCTTAAGCAAATCAAGGCTCGAACCGATCTGAACCCTGCGACTCGGCTGAGTTATTCGACGAGTCTTCCCGATCCCGCGTGACGCCCACGCAGAGTGGCCGTCACAGCCTTCTTACAAATTAACTCCTCCCTTGTCTACTCCTCTAATTTCAGCGTGTTCTTCCTACTCCCTCCTCGGATCCCTTCCTCCAATCAAGACGGTGTTGTCCCTGAAGCTTCATCAGAGGGTTGTCCTTCAGCCACCTCTCTGTCCTCTCCGCGCTTTCCGATTACATAGTTTACATAGGCTACGTACAGTACATACATATCTAACAGGTAGGTAAGCGCAACCCCCAGGGTCAAGACGATGTAGCCCGCGCAAAGTTTATGACTTTATAACTTTCAGCCTCTCCCAAGCTGAGTTTTTACCCTAACAGGACATCCGCAATTATTGAAAGGGAGAACAGAGTTTTAAGTGGTTTTACGAGACGAGCAGCTGCCCGCTCGACGAAATTTGGCACGCAGATGTGCAAGGAAAAGTTAAGCCATTTACTATCCTCGCCTGGCCTAACTGTAGATTTGAAAATTACTGAATGCAATCCCAGGCTCTCGTATGCCTTCTGAGTTCACGTATCAGCTACTAATATTCTACGAGCACGTTTGATTAACTGGCAAGGAAAACCCTCGAAAAGTACAACGCGCTATACGTGTTTATGAGTCCTGACAATAAACTCCGCCTTATCCCCCGTTTCAATCTTGCTTAAGGGGGTAGACACGGCACGTGACCTGGCCGATTCGGCAGGTCGGTATTACAGCAGGTTTTTTCTGCACAGAAATGGTAATACCGATAGATCGCCGATTGCCCGGTAAACGCAAGAGGGAGTTGTTTGCTATTTCCGTATTTTATTCTGAATCAGGAAAGAAATTCTCAGCTGTTGCGTTGTACTTATAAAAATTTAAACGGAAGTCGGCTGGTACTGCAAACGTAGAAAATTCATTGTACATTTTAATTACTTGAAATGTGCTTATGCTACAATATTCTACGTTAGCAGTAAGGAATTATAAGTGAAAAGGGAAAATAGATGAGGGGATGTCCTCAGAAAATGAAGTTTGTTAGGTTAAACATTTATTTACTAGCAAAGCACCGAAACAGAACATGAAATACACTTATTACACGTCCTATGCAGAAAGCAGTTATGAACAAACATTATATATAAAATTGTAAGGAATCGATTGACGTCACTTTTGCAAAGATCTGATTAGAAATTGCAGAACTTCAGATTCGTCACTGCTTAGCGTGCAACATTGTATAGTCCCGCTGGTTTCTAGCGTCGAAGCCCACGAAACTCAGCGAGACACATGATTGTTGCCGAGCATCGCGTTTGACGACTGTAGCTAGAGAATCACCCCGTATAAATGCTAAGAAACGATAGTATGAAGCGGCGTGCGTTTCAACTGCACATTTACAATATCGTAGATTCTAGGGCCTAGAATATTAGCTCCGTAATACGATGTTCTTCACCACAGCACTGCATTACTGATGAAAATGATGCCAAACATGCAGCAATTCGGCCTATTTTTAGTGAACGTAGTGTGTGTGTGTCCTAATCATGTATTCATAAGAAAAAATAGACCGAATTGCTTCGCAACTCGACTTATTTTCGTGGACATAAACTCACCAATCCATCGGTGGTAACACTCTTATCAAAGTGTAATGAGAAATATGAACATATTCATATTCAGTACTGTATGACTCAAGTCGCCGTCGACCGAGGGCTCTAATAAATGTGCATTTATTTGGGAAACCAAAGCCGCGTCACTCGTGACACCTACTCGCGAACAGATATATGTATGTACGAGAAGAAGAAATGCAATTTCTCGATGACTTGAATTAACATTTCAATAGGTAAATGCATGAAGCTCTGGGATCAGGAATTCCCAACCAAGTGATGCATATGTAAGAACTGGCGAAATTCAACAATAGTTTGTCGTCTAAATTTCACAATTAAAGTATTTATTTGACGCGAATATACATATGTAAAGTTTGTCAGCAAAGTTTTTCTCGATTTGAGTTCTATAGAAGGCTGACTTTCCTTCGCCATGCAAAGTCCTCTCTGGTCCTTCATGCTGGCAATCATGCAACTCGCACAGTTTCGTGGGTTTCGACGCTCGAATTCAGCGAGGCCATACAATGTTACGCACTAACCAGTGACAAATCGTCTGTTCTGCATTTTTAATCAGATCTTTGCGAAAGTGACGTGAATCGATTCGTCACGTTTCTCGATCAAATTGGCCCAAAAATGATATTATTCGGACCATAATTAAGGAAATTACGTGAAAATTTGTTTGCAGAATTGGAAGCCCGTTTCGTTAAAAATAGTCTGATTTAAATTATTTTCTGTCAATTTAATCGGTTGAATGCCAGGAATCCATTTGTGTCACTTTCATATCGATACGATGAAAAAAAAACAAATTCTGTTTCTATATAATCGATGACACATCGCCGAGCAACGGTGATCTCGTGCGGCTCGGGCAACAAAGGTTCTCGTCGGTTATTAGAGCATCTACGATCGTTACGGGCTCGGTTTGGTGTACACGATACGGACTTTTCGCTATCCCCACCACTTCTATCTCACTCTTGTCCGCCGAAGGCGAGCGCGAGATGGAAAGAGAGCGAGTGAAGGCACTGAAAGCGAGCGGGGACAGTACGAGATAGACGACGCGTTGATATTTTGTCTCGCTCCGTTTCTCGGACGCCTGACACTCCGTCCTTTGTGTGCGCGACGGGCTTGCGCGATGGTCGCAAGCGCTTACGGTGAGCACGGGACCCGCTTCGCAAAATATTGACGCAGGCCGGGCATAAGCCTTTTTTGCGCCCTAGGCGAACTTGTCAAATTGCGCCCTTTATTATATTACATTTACTTGAGATTATTTATGACTTTACTCTGTAAAATTAGGCAACTGCTAGGGCGTAAGGTTGACAAGAGGCGCAAAATGGCCTTTTCATTGTTGGCATTGTTGAAAATAAATTTTTAAATGAAATACTACAAATTATATTACAACGGTTTTAAACTACGAGTAAAAGTTTAGAGTGAGGTCATGAAGAAGCTGAATTAAATGTTTTATAATAAATGGCGGAATTTGGCAAGCTCGGTTATGTCGCAAAAAAGACTCGTGCCGTGCCTGGCTATTTGACCGTGGCGCGCATGCGTCGAACAGTCACGATTCCATCTGAGCGCTCGCGCCCGTCGCGCACGCAAAGCGTTCCATCCCGCTCCCCCTTCGGCCAGAAAGAAGTGAGAAACTCAGCCTCGGAATTAGGGCTCCGTTCATAATACGGGCTCAACGCCGCTCCCGACCAGCGAGCGGCTAACGAGACTTTACATTCAGATATATTGGCCGGTGCGTTTCGTAACGCGTATTCTCCCACCATATGTACCGCTTGCCTGCCTCGGTGCTCCTGTTTGCAACGTTTTCTGACTCGCTCTCGTTCCATCTCATTCTCGCCTTCGCAGAACAAGAGTGAGCCAGAAGTGATGGGCCAAGCTTCTGGTGTGTATCGGCCAAACCGAGCTGTCAGCATAGAAATACACATCAGAATAGGTGTGCCTTAGCTCCGAAAAAATTGAGGAGCTTTATTGGTCTGAACATTGATTCTTTCTCGATAGCTTCATCTCGTATTGGTCATAACAGCCACACGGTTACGTTCAGACGGAGCCGAGCAGCATTCCCGTTACCCCACCATACTCCTCGATCGCTGTTCGCGAAAACGAATTGACCGGCCAATATATCTGAATACGACCTTAGGATAAAGATATAATGAAAGATGAAAAATTATTCGAAGCCCAAGATGAAAGGCCTTCGAATAAACAGAGGAAACTAATAAATACCCGAAGCTAAATAGAATTTTAGATTTAGGGTACACACACCCTACCCCAAACCTCGTGTCGATCAGTCACTGGGGCCATTCGGAAGTATTTTCTTTTATTTAAATAATGCCCATCTCTGCATAGGACCGCAATGAATTACAAAAAAAAGTCAGGGAGTCAACTGTTGACTGATTTGGAGACTTTTCCTTGTTGTATGTTATATACAATAGTCGGAAGAATAATAATAAGAGCAATAATTGCAAATAATTGCTGTAACTTTCACATTCTGAAAATATGATATCAGTAAATCAATATTTCCAGTATTAGTAAAATAGTTCCAGTCTCTTTTTTATTTTAAATAATGTAGCCATATAATTATAACATAAATTCGACAGCGATTTCAAGTGATGTATGTGTTACAATAAAAGCGTTAATTTAGTAAATGTACACAGTTCCCAACAGTTATATGCCTAAAATGCATATAACCTAACCTACAATCGTCCGAAAATTCATACATTGACTGCATCACGCTTTTACTGTGGCTTGTGTATCCAGCTAACGCTTCAGTTTTGCTATGATTCCACGTCGGCAGTCCTCCCGAGTAGGCGCCATCTCGTGTCCACTAGCTGAACTAAATTTGTCACGTGACTTGCTCTGTATTATCGCTAATATGGCGGAACTCGTATTTGGGACTGAAGTCACGATTTTCCACTATTCATCCTTATATGAGCAAATTTGGAGCTGGTTTAGGACTCATTCGAAAGAGGAAGGTTCAATGCAGAGCGCTCTTCTCACCGTTTCAGTCACAAAGCTCTTTTAGTGACCTAAAAATACTTGGATTCTGCGGGTATATTTTGTCGACTTTTGCTCTACTTTGGACATTCATATTATTAGATATCAACACAATCTCGTTGAATCATGAGAAGAGCGCTCTGCATTGAACCTTCCTCTTTCGAATGAGTCCTAACCCAGCCCAAAATCTGCTCATATAAGGACGAATCATGGAAAATCCCAACCCCCTGTTTCGGGCCAGATTGTGTCGGTATACAGCGCGCTGCATTACCTGTGTCTACCCCCTTAAGATCTTCCAGATGTGCCGTTCGCTTCAAATCTAATTATAATACATCTATCTTTCAATACAAAAGATTTTGAATTACGCTCTACATCTAACCTCGATATCTCTATGTCTTATAGCTAACTTCACGCAATGAACCCAGCGGAAACCACAACAGTATACATTTTTGTGGCTACGTTCAAGCTATAGCGTGACACTTGTTGCGCGATTTTGTGGGACATTCCAATAAAGCGCCGGTTCTTGCTCATGGAGCGCTAACGCACTCAGCTCGCGAAATAGTGCGGGAATTTTAAAAGATTTAACAAGGTAAAATTTGAACTATGTGTTGTCACGTCCCGCGACGTGGAGTCTACTATTATCTAACCCTTTAAATCGAATATATTTACTATTTCATACTCTGAGGTATTGTAACCACCTCATATGAATATTATACAAATATTGTGCAACAAATAGCCGACAAGGCATTATCATTATAAACAGCGATAAGAAGAGATCGAGCGAAGAAAACACGGACGGCAGCGAGCAGGACAGCCAGATCGAGGAGGTGGCGGACAGCCAGCTGTATACCAGGTAGCTGACCACACAAACACCAAGAAGGCCCAGTGAACACCAGCTGATGTCCAGCGTGGTACACAGGCCCCTTTATCAACCAGCGGAGACGACACTACCTTCGCGGAGCTGTGCCCCTGGTCCTCGTTAGAAGATTGCCCTCCCGTTATTTCCCGTAAACCAATCTCCGAAATAATATGCTTAACTTCAACCCCTAGAAAATAAGCTATACGAAACCGATCGTATAAGAAATATTGTAAACGCATAACATATAAATCAAATGCGCATTTATGTAAGAATCTTGCTATCGTCGCTGCTGGGAATCAGTTAAATGGAACGTGCCTAAGTAGTAAACAAAACTCCCAGAATAAAACGATGGGAAGATTCTTCCTGGACGATTCCAGGTAGAGGCTGTGGGATGGGGTCTCCCACCTATGATTTGTCATGTGACAAATCTTAGAGAAGGAGTGACCAATTGCCCTATAAAAAGTGATTGGACCACCCGCGGAGCTCATTACCATGTTCAATTATTAAGTTAATTATTATAATTACCATTATTCAATTATCATTTTAATTTTCATCAGTACACTACAAGGTTCTTTAATAATAATAAGACTTACAAAAGTTGAAGTGTAGACATTGCAACGGTAAATAAAATTGATTTTTGTTATATTAAATCAGTGAGTGAAGTGTTTCCACCGTTAATTCCACATCCAACAAATCGAGCGTTCGTCTTTTGGAATAGTGAATAAAATAATGAAAATGCCCATTGACAGGTCACGGATTGCGCTGGTTAATGGTATTACCTATGAGCAGAACGTTGCCCGCGGTTTTACCAGAAATTAAGCGTAGATCGTGAACGGCGCGATTAGTTTAAATATTAACGGTTTTCGAAATCATTATGTGTGAACAAGGAAAGATTCACCCTTGCCTCCGTCCCATGGTGCCGCTGAAGAGCAGAACGTTGCCCGCAGTAGCGCCTGGCGCGGAAGGTGAAGAGTGATTTATCGGTCGATTAACATATATTATTATCAATTCTAAAAGACGAATGCCGCGAAACCATCGTGCGAGAAGACGAGTTCAGGTTCGACGATTAGCGGCCAGATACATTAGTGCCCCAGCAGAACAATTTAATTTGCTAGGAGTGCCCGGCACCCCTTGTGAAAGGGAGGAATCATCCCCAGCCAGCCACGGAATAGTGGTGGTGTGTGGGGATTGGGCCCCGCCAAGGCAAAATCCCGCATCCGAAATCAACGGGATACCAACAGGACCCATTGAGTGGAGGTTGATTTCAATTGACCTGCCAGCATCGCGGGTGAATTAAAGTAATTAATAAATTAAAACCGTTATAATGTATAATCAGTTGTACTCAACTATCCCAGAGCGTTAGTCCCTGGACCAGCTCGAAAGCGGATCAAAAACAGTAATTTCCTTTAAATCGCGGCCCCAAATAAAAGGTAGGGACGTAACAGTGTATATTGTGCAAATTGTGTATATTGAATGCAAATTTATTTTATCTCGTCCGCTTTGGCTAATCTTTAACCGATCTCTGACCGATGGACACTTCCCTTTAACCTGGAAATCAAGTACTATCACTCCGATCTATAAGGCCGGCGTGAGGTCCGACATCTCGAATTACAGGCCTATCTCGATGCTCAATGTCATGGGCAAGCTGTTCGAAGCTATTGTCACCAAGAAGCTCAGCGTTCTAACTAAGAACGTCTTATCCTTCGAGCAGCATGGTTTTTAATCGGGCAGGTCTACCGTCACCAACCTGGCTGTATTCTGTAACTTCGTGTCCAGGGGATTGGATAGGAAGCTGCAGGTGGATGTCATCTACACCGACTTCAAGAAAGCCTTTGATAGGGTTGACCACTTTTTACTTATCGATAAACTCTCCGGTATCGGGTTTAGAGGTCGCCTGTTAAGATGGCTCTTTTCGTATTTATCTGGGCGTGTCCAGCTAAATACGTGTCTTCTCTCTCGGAAGATTTTTGCCACATCTGGAGTTCCACAGGGACCCCATCTGGGACCTTTACTGTTTTTATTATTCATTGATGACATTCGCCAGATCCTTCAAAATAGTGAGTTTCTGTTGTTCGCCGACGACCTTAAAATCTACAAGTGCATTTCGAGCATCTCAGACTCCTTAAGCCTTCAGTCGGACCTGGACAGGCTCTCTGAGTGGTGTTTGTTGAACCACATGGAGCTAAATATTAGCAAATGTCACGTTCTGAGGCTATCCCGTTACAAAAATCCGTTGCTTCTTCCCTACGAAATCGCTGGGATTCAGCTATCAAGCGTGGACGTTACTCGCGACCTCGGAGTCCTCATTGACTCATCGTTCTCTTTCACACAGCACATCCAACACATCGAGACAGCCTCAAATACAGTCCTACGGTTCCTGACCAGAAGCTGCGCGGATTTCGCGAACCCTACCACGCTGCGTTACTTGTACAACACCCTAGTACGGCCTCATCTAGAGTACGCGTCAGTTATCTGGGCACCGCGCTGTGACAAATATAAAGTTCAGCATGAGAGGGTTCAGCATAGATTCTTGCGTTTTCTAGCATACAAGACTGGCCAGCCTCTTGCCGGTTTTGATCATGACTATGCTCCGATCATGGGCAGAATGGGTATCCGAACTCTGGAGCACAGAAGGAGGGTCACGGACTTATCCCTTTTATACAGGATTCTGAACGGGTTGGTTCACAACCCCAGTGTCGTGGCACTAATCAAATAATAATAATAATAATCAATAAATAATTATTAATAAATAATATTGTTACAAAAAGTAAACTGTTTGCAAGTCCGTTGACAAGATTGATCTGGCTTCTTACAAATGAACTCCTCGCTTGTCACCTCCGAGCGCCCTACTCCTCCAATTTCGGCGCGTTCTTCCGACTCCTTCCCTGGATCCTTTCGTCCAATCAAGGTGGTGTTGTCCCTCAAGCTTCGTAAGTGGGTTGTCCTTCAGTCATCTCTCCGTCCTTGGCCCTTCCTTCGCGCTTCCCTCCACTCTCGGCTGGTGGTCGAGGCACGCTTTCCGATTACATACTTTTACATAGGCTGCGTACAGTACATAGATTTCTGACGGGTAGGTAAGCGTAACCCTCGGGGTCAAGACAACGTCGCCGGCGCAAAGATTATGGCTTTATGACTTTCAGCCTCTCCCGAGCTGAGTTTTTACCCTAACAAAACATCGGCAATTATTGAAAGGGAGGACAGAGTTTTAAATGATTTTACGAGACGAGCTGCTGCCCGCTCGACGAAATTCGGCACGCAGATGTGGGAGGAAAAACCATCAAAGGGCACAACGCGCTCTACGTGTTTATGAATCCTGACAATAAACTCTTCCTCGTCCCCCGTTTCAAATTTGCTTAAGACCTTCCAGATGTGTCGTTCCCTTCAAATCTATATATAATATTTCTATCTTTCAATACAAAAGGATTTTGAATTACGCTCTACATCTAACTTTGATATCCCTATGTCTTATGGCTAACTTCATATAATATACGGATTCACACCAGCGGATACACACTCGTATTTACTTGTATCGATTCATCCTTAATAGTAGTAGGGATGCCGAACTTTTCCATAGAATCGATTATTCGATTCAATTCAGATCGTTGTGCAAAAAATCGATTTGTAAAAAAATCGATCCATTGAGCTCGATTCATTATAATAAAAAAATATAAATGGTAGTTTTGAACACCCTAAGGCCGGTATTCTCAGTCGCTACTTATTCTTAAGCAAATGCTTAAGCATTCGGCATCCTTTACTAGCTACTAGGTTAGTAGAGGATGCCGCATGCTTAAGCATTTGCTTCAGAATAAGTAGCGACGGAGAATACCGACCTAAATTGCAAAATGAATGCAGTCAAAGGTTTTTTATGTCACAGTGCGAACATGACTATAGATTTTTATTTTCTTTTAGTTTAGTTTCTTGTAATCCTAACAGATGGCACATCAAGACACAGTCTGTGGCTGTTACTGATCAGTGATCCCACTAACGAAGAGTGAAGGAGCGGATGAACACGATGTTGGTAATATTCTTAATGTATTTCAGGTACAACAGTCTTAGGTCTATAATATGAAAATGAAAGCGTCCCACATAGCACAGACGTCATAAAGACGTCAATTGTACGTCCGTTTTAGGTCTGAACGGCTTTAGGACGTCTTTTAGGCGTCTTTATACGTCTGTGTGCTATCCTGGACGTTTTGGGTCGTTAAGGCGAAGGTGACCAATAGTGGTGGCGAATTATCGATATACTATAAATTCCTATTCGTCGTTACATTTCCCCTCGGATATCGATTTCTGTTGAGGTTAAAAGAAAGAACCACGTGCTTGTGATAAGCTGAACAAAGAAAATTTTATTGAAAGCTGTACGACGTCTAAGTAGCTCGGTTTCTCGCCAACGACTAACCGCACAGCTACTGCGCACCGCGACGCGACACCGCCATGAACCAGGGAGATGGTCGAGTGCGCCATCTATCCTCAACAATTTCTTACTTATCAAGCGTTTAACACCTTTGCGCTGGCTTTACACATTTAGGAGAAGGGATAAAAGTGGAGTTCAAATGTTCAGACATCTGCTTCCAAGGAAGTATTGATTAATTTAAAATCTTGAAGTATATTTATTAAAAGAATCTCTAATTCTATTCAAACTCCTCGGACTTTTGCTAACATCACTTTCGCTTCCCTTTCCTATTACATTTGTGTGGTCTGATTCAAATTTCGCACTTCCACAGTTTGCGCTACACGCCGCTAGAGATCCGCGATCTCTATAGTTGCGATACGATCTTCGAATCGATCCCTGTCTTGAGAATCGATTTAAAAAATCGAAAATCGCGACAAAAAAGAACGATCTTTGAAAGATCGATTTTAAATCGGCATCCCTAAATAGTAGTTGTTACGTATTTCTGGTGGGAATGTCTATAGGACGACGTGGGCCCGTGCCCGTGGAGCGCTGAAGCACTCTGCTCGCGAGTACGTTTGCGCGGGAATTTCAGAGTTAGGTGAGAAATTAAAAGAAACACTTTTATTTAACTCCTACGTTGAGATTTATTTCTATCTTGATGTTAACTCTGTTGCTAACAAGTTAGATCTGACTTCTTACAATTTGACTCCTCGCTTGTCGCCTCCGGGCGCCCTACTCCTCTAATTTTGGCGCGTTCTTCTGACTCCCTCTTCGGATCTCTTCATCCAATCAAGACGGTGTTATCCTTGAAGCTTCGTCAGAGGGTTGTCCTTCAGCCACCTCTCCGTCCTTGGCCCTTTCCTTCGCGTTTTCCCTCCACTTTCGGCTGGTGGTCAAGGCACGCTTTCCGAGTACATAGCTTACATAGGCTATGTACTGTACATACATATCTAGCAGGTAGGTACGCGCAACCCCCAGGGTCAAGACGACGTCGCCCGCGCACGGTTTACGACTTTCAGCTGTTCTCGAGCTGAGTTTTTACCCTAACAGGACATCGGCAGTTATTGAAAGGAGGGACAGAGTTTTAAATGGTTTTACGAGACGAGCAGCTGCTCGCTCGACGAAATTTGGCACGCAGATGTGGAAGGAAAAGTTAAGCTATTTACTATCCTCGCCTGGCCTAACTGTAGTTTTGGAAATTACTAAATGCAACCCCAGGTTCTCGTACGCTTTCTGAGTTCAGGTATTAGCTATTAATATTCCACGAGCGCGTTTGAAAAAAACTGGGAGGGAAAACCCTCGGAAAGCACAGCGCGCTCTTCGTGTTTATGAGTCCTGACAATAAACTCTTCCTTGTCCCCCGTTTCAAACTTGCTTAAGACCTTCCAGATGTGCCGTTCGCTTCGAATCCAATTATCATATGTCTATCTCATAATTTCAAAGGTTGTTAAATTTCGCTCCGGATTTAACAATCGATTATATACATTTCCGCGGCTACGTTCAAGCGATAGCGTAACATAGTAGTTTTCATTTATATTTGCATGTGTAGGTATTTGTCTACTGACTAGGCACTGTGGATGCCGAAAAGGAATGGAGAGACTTTTTGGTGTAACAAAATAGGTGTATATTATAAACTCTACAAAACTGTACAGAACACGTGTTAATCGCCAAAGCTGCGGTCGCTGAGAGATGCGCAAAATGCTCCGCTATTGCACATACTAGAGAGGCGATAAATTATACCAGCGACTGTCGCGCTAGTTGATTTCTCGAGGAACTAGGGTTTGTTTCCGCTGTCTGCGTCGACCCTCTACGTTTGGTTGGTCGGCAGTGTGGCGTCGCACATCGGGGCAGGGTGGCGAGGAAACTACCTGCGGTTGCAGTAGGATCGGAGTGGGGTCCCCTACGCACGTCTGAGCCAATCAACGCCAAGAGGAAAATTCACCGACGCCAGCGCCAAGCTAAGCCAACTAGCCAAGCTAAGTGAGGCCGCAGCCAACCAGCGTCGTCGACGAGTCCCCGGCACCGCTGGTTGGCTGCGGCCTTACTTGGCTACACTCCACTCGACTTGGCTTGGCGCTGGTGTCGGTGAATTTTCCTCTTGGCGTTGATTGGCTCAGACGTGCGTAGGGGACAGTGAACGGAGGAAATGCTATGATCCCCTGAGGAATTAGCGGTGGGAGAACGTCGAGCCAATCAACGCCAAGATGGGAAAGGTAACGGCGCCACCGTCGAGCCAAGCCAGCCAAGGCAAGTAACGCCGTAGCCAACCAGCGTCGACAACAGAGTCTCGACGGCGGCGCCGTTACCTTTCCCATCTTGGCGTTGATTGGCTCGACGTTCTCCCACCGCTAATTCCTCAGGGGATCATAGCATCAGGGGGGGGCAAGCAGTCATTGTTTGCCTGAAGCAGGGGTGGGCACTTCCCACATATTTCTGTTGGCAAAATTTAGTGGGCGGCACAATCCAGCAGAGGCGCTGGGATCAATAAAGTTGAAAATATTTGGTAACAGCTGGCGCTGATGAGATTATTTTGTGGCGGGAATAGAACATAATCAGCACAGGAGAGTGCAGGAAAGCATCATATTAAGAGGTAAGAAATAAACTATTAACAAAATAAGTAATTGAACCCTCCAATTATTGACGCCGCGTTAATTATTGGTCACAGATACCAGATGGGTCGTCGTACCTGGCATTTATGTGTTGTGCCTGGATGTTCAGATACACATTCAACCCGACATCAATTTCCAAATCCAGATAAAGACAGAAAACGTTTTGACGTGTGGCTTCAACTTGTTCAGAATCCAAATTTACTTGAACTGGATCCCAAACAGGTATTTACCAATTATAGCGTGTGTCATCAACACTTTACTGCGAATGATAAGTCCTCGAACATGTTCTTGGTACGGACAGCAATACCTATACACAATTTACCACCTGCCACAGGTATTGCTTCTGTACAGTATGAGTAGATGTAGGGCGGTAATTATCAGTCGTTGCTTATTCTTAAGGATGCAGTATGCTTAAGACGATCTTAAGAATAAGCAACGACTGAGAATACCGCCCACAGAACTATTTTTGGGAAGGATATAGAAACAAACAATGGCTACATTATTAAATTTTTTGTTCATAGGATCAACACCAAAAGCATCAACCTCAGCGTCAACAGCATCAGCGTCAGTGTCAACATCAATATTACAAATTAGGAATTGCCTTTGCCAGTGCAAGCTGGTCAATGTAAGTAAAATTCAGTACAAAGGTTTACATATTTCAGCTTCCATCGCCAAACAGTTAATTATTGTATTTCTTCAATTTTACAATACACGATGTCGACTGCTGAGTGCACATTGTATATCCACTTTTTGTTAAATTTGAGTTTTTATATGCAACAAATAGTTCTTGACATGTTTAAACCTATTTTTCTCAAAAACACTAAAGGTGGCCATATAATATTTGTGCACTAATAAATTATGCTCAGTAATATTTTACGAAATGTCACTAATACCATATGTAGATTGCGACGAATCTAGACTATAATAAAGACTATAAATCAAAATGATAATTGCATTTCAGTAATTTATTTCCTATTTGTAATAAAATTGCCTAACAGGGGAACATATGGAACCCGCACACGTCGATTTTAATGGGGCTTTTATATGAAGCAGTTCTCAGAAAAATATTTTGAGAATAACTTCTTACAAAAATCACATTAAAATCGGCGTGTGCGGGTTCCATATGTTCTCTTGTAACCAATACCATAATTTCAGGATTCAATTTTGCCGCTTTTCATGATTTAGTGGGCGGCACAATCCACCAGAGGGTACTGATTTTGCCAACAGAAATATATGGGAAGTGCCCACCCCTGGCCTGAAGTTCCCGTTTAGTACGCACTCTATTGGTAGGAGGCGCTAGGTACATCACACACACATACCTAGGTGTATCAGTGAGCGCGACACACAACCTTTCAACGTTGGTGAAATGTTACCATGACGACCGTCGTCACTTTAAATTGTTTGGCGGCATTTTGCGCAATTCGACTGAATTTGGCGCAAACACGAGGGCGTATAATCCACGTGGATCAGGCATCATATTATAAGATAAGTAATTTTTGTAATATAGCGTCTTCGAGATAGTGTAAGTTTTTTTATTAATTGCATTAATTTAAGTTTCAGATTATGTCCGGGCCTAAGAAGTGCGAAGTGAAAGGTTGCGAATCGGGAAATAAGCTACTGAGAGCATTTCCCGATATTGTTAAAGACCGAGAGAGGTGCTTAAAATGGATTGCTGCTTGCGGCAATCCATTGTTAATGCACCAATCTCTTCGCAACAGGAAGATCTGCGATGCACACTTCTTAGGCATCTACAAATTACAAAGGAATCTTTGTAACACTGCTATTCCAACGCTTCAACTTCCAGGTATGTTTAATATATAGGGTGTACGTTTCTTAAATCGTGCTGAAAATATTATAAGGGGTGATTCTAGAGGTGAAAATAAGACGAAAATCAAGAATAACGATTTCGCGTTTGGGCCTTCATTTTGCAGTAATAATGGTTTGAAATTAAATTTCTATCTCCTGAACTAATAGTCGGAGGACACTGCGCTTTTATAGTTACATTATCGACTAGCAATAGAACAAAAAAGTATGGATACATTTTTCTGTATCTCTTAGGGTTTAACATTTATAAAGTTTATAATATTCGAGATTCCTTCCTTACTGACATCTCGGATTTTAAAAGCTTTATAAATGTTAAACCCTAAGAGATACAGAAAAATGTATCCATACTTTTTTGTTCTATTGCTAGTCGACAATGTAACTACAAAAGCCCAGACTCCTCCGACTACTAGTTTAGGAGACAGAAATTTAAATTCACCTCTAGAATCAGTTGCATGGTTTACATATAATTTACTTTACTAAAAACTATTTTAATATTTTGTAGCACCAATTGATGTAAGCTGCTTGCCACAGCATGCAGTTGACCATCAGGAGGTACCGGAAGTAAGGGAACCGTTGGATGTACATATTGGTAAGGAAATACAAATATATACTTCCTGATAACCAGATGTCTGCAATCTGACGTCAGATTGGCAACAGGGTCTGCCGTGAGAGCGCAGAGCCTGACGTCAGATTGTAGGGATCGAGGTACCTTTACCAATCCCCGTTGATTGCCTTCGGCGTTGATTAAATGTTCAGACAAATGCAGGTAAGATTCAGAGGGTAATTCTCACTTTATTGTGAAGAGACTGCAAGGGTTAATCCCTCAACCACCAAGTGGTTATACCAAAAAATGGATTGCACCAACACGTGCATAGATCCACGATCTATTCGGAAATATTTCAGGAGCGATAACTCCACTCGCTTACGCGATTGAACAGGCAGTGATCGCATGGCGACGCAACGCATGCCCGCAGCAGCCAGCTCCCCACTCCCAGGACAGTCCCCTGTGGAGAGGGTACGGCTCCCTACACACTCCCCCCCGAGTGCAGATGCAATCCTGCACGACTTAGTCTAATTAAATTTATATAAAATATAATATTTACAAGATATTTACAAATATATACAATATGTACAAACGCATCGTTGCTGCGAGGATGGCAGTGTGTTTGAGATCATGAAAAGTGGTTCTGTTCAAGGTGCGAAAGTGATTTTTTTCTTTCGCTCGTATGTTCGAAGTGTCGGACGTGACGGTACGTCGGCTGACGCGGGTGCCTGATTTGACGGTCTTGCAGACGCAAGTGGAATTTCATCCATATCTTCGGATAGGAAATACGCTGGTTTCAGTAAATCAGTTGACACATGACGTGTTGCGCCGTTGACTATTATTCCGTAAACCGCGTCCGATATGCGTTTTTCGACTTTGTATGGACCGGAATATGGCCGTTCCAAAGCCTTTTTTGCTACATTTCTCAAAAATACATGAGTGCATGTTTTTAAATCTTTGAAAAAGAATGCGCGCTTTTTGTAATTATGCGTTACGGGCACTGGTCGAACAATACGCATGTACTCCCTAAACTCTTCGATGAAGATGTTCGGATTTGGCATTAAATCATCCGGCAGAAAAAATTCTCCCGGCAATCGCAATGTTGTGCCGAATAGGAATTCCGCCGGTGATGCACCGGTGTCCGCACGTACATGTGAACGCAGTCCTAAGAGAACAGTAGACAATACCTGAGTCCAATTTTTATCATTGTAACACATGATTGCTGACTTTAAAACTCTGTGCCAACGCTCAACAATCCCGTTGGAAGCGGGATGGTAAGGAGTGGTGCGAATTCTTTCGCTACCTATCAAATTTAGCAAGGCACTAAACAGGCGGGACTCGAATTGGGCTCCTTGATCAGTTGTAATCAAACGAGGTGCACCATATCTAGAGATCCAAACATCGTAAAATGTTCTAGCTATTGTTTTTGCGGAGGTCTCCACTAAAGGAACGGCCTCTATCCAACGTGAGAAACGGTCAATCATTGTTAGACAATAACTGTATCCGTTACTGATTGGTAGCGGACCAATTATATCAATATGAATTTGATCGAAACGACCGTCTGGCGCTACGAAATGTTCGGGAACGCGTCGAACGTGACGCGATATTTTTGATTGTTGACACGAAATACATGCTTTGCACCATCGAGTAATATCTCGATGCATGTCGGGCCATACATATCGCTGCCTTATGGTGCGATCAGTTATTTTTGCGCTCGGATGAGCGGGCTTATGGAACATTTCAAATACTTTTTCTCTAAGAGACGCTGGAACATATGGACGAATGGCTTCTCCAGATAGCTCGCAACTGACTGAAGTATGGGTCGGACCCCATTGCAGGTTAATTAGTTTCAATTGAGGATTTGGTGTGATTCGCAATTGCGCTAATTCGCTATCGTTAGCTTGACTTTCTGACAACTCTTTTAAACTGATTTCGAGAGGAAGTCTCAATGAATCTATTCTGGATAACGGATCGGCGACCACGTTATCCAAACCCGGCACATATTCTATTACTGTGGTAAATTGTGCGATATATGACAGCTGACGAGTCTGTCGTGGGGAAGTTTTGTCCGAACGCTGTATGAAAGCATACATTAACGGTTTGTGGTCCGTCAGTATTTTGAAAACTCTACCCTCAACAAAATATCTAAAATATTTTATCGCCTCAAAAATCGCGGTAAGTTCGCGATCATAGGCACTGTATTTCGTCTGTGCTGGCGAAAATTTTTGAGAGAAAAAAGCTAAAGGCTCCCAAACATCTGAGACTGCCTTCTGTTCCAAAACTGCGCCCATTGCAGTATCCGACGCGTCAGTAATGATACGCGTTTCCGCATTAATACGAGGGTGTACTAACAAGGTAGCGTTCGCAAGAGTTGCTTTTATTTTGTTAAATGCGTTTTCCGCTTCGGTTGACCAAAGTATTGGTCGTTTGTCATTTTTCTTTGAATCTTTAAGGTAATTATTTAAAGGGGCTTGCAATTCCGCTGCATGCGATATGTTCAAACGATAAAAATTCACCATTCCTAAAAATCGTCTCAGTTCCACAATTGTTTTAGGTTTTGGAAATGCATTAATGACCTCTACCTTTTTAGCAGTAGGTCGAATACCCTTGTTATTTATCTGATATCCGAGAAATTCTATGTCGGAGACACCCAAAACACATTTATTTAAATTTAGACGAAGGTGGGCCTTTTTTAGACGATGGAAGACCGTCCGAAGATGCTCAGAATGCTCTTCCTCGGACGATGAAGCAACCAATATGTCGTCCATATATGTAAATACATAATCTAAGTCTCCCAACATACGATCTACATACCGTTGAAAAGATTGCCCTGCATTCCTTAACCCGTATGTCATATAGACGAATTCAAACAAACCGAATGGCGTGGTTATTGCAGTTTTTTCAATATCCTCTGGCGCCATTGGGATTTGGTTGTAAGCACGGTATAAATCTAATGATGAAAAAATTGTTTTGCCCGATAAATTAGTTGCACAATCATGCAGATGCGGAGTAGGATACCTGTCGGGAACTGTTACTGCATTTACCCGACGAAAGTCCCCAGCGATTCTCCAAGTACCGTCTTTTTTTAGAATCATGTGAATTGGGCTAGCCCACGGGCTAGACGACCTTCTACATATACCTGCGGCTATTAGTGCTTTTATTTCTGCTTTTGCAGCTTTTAATTTATCGGGGTTCAAACGCCTCGGGCGTTCAAAAACCGGAGGCCCTTTTGTGATTATATGATGATGCACATCGCATGCGAACGGATAATATATTTGAGTAGTTTTGGTGATTTCTGGATATTCCAATAATATATGCGAATACTTCGAGGCATTGTCGACTGAATTCGCGGAAATGAAATCAACAGTTTTTAATATAGGTTTTATGTACATCCCTGTCAAGGGATCGAGTAGGCGACGCCTACGCAGATCGACCAGTAGCCCGTAATGCGATAATATGTCAGCACCCAATATTGCATATGGAACTGCCGCTATTGTAAAGTTCCACTTAATTTCGCGGCGCAAACCTATATCTAAAGTGCGGCTCGACTCGCCATATGTATCGATGAGAGAACTATTTGCAGCAAACAATTTAAAGGTACTGGGTTTACCGTGAATCGTTGGAATAGCAGGAAGCAGCGATATATCCGCTCCTGTATCTATTAAAAATGTTTGACCGGATAAACGATCGCGAATATGGAGACGTTTTGAAACATATTGATCCTCCATTTTCGTCTCCGCAATGGAGGATCGGCTTAATTTCCCTGTTGCCAAGTTTTATACTTTGGACACGACGGCTTACAAGATTTGGGATTGTTCGGATACTTTGTGTGCGCGAAGCATAATTTCTCGCGCGCACGCTCGACTGAACGATTGTTGTGCGACTTGTTTCGCGAAACAGAACGATCGTTACGCGATCCATTTCTGTGCTCTACCCGCTTGAGTCGCAATGATATAGAATCTAGACGATCTGACAGACGCTTTATCTGGTTAGCTAAGTTGTCTGAAGACGAAATGGATTCATCAGAGGAAACTGCTGATGACGCTATTACAACATCGGGAGTCGTGAGATTCTCCGCGATTTTATCGGCCATCTCCGCTAATTTATTTAGATCGCTTGAACCTCCGACAGCTAAAATTGCCCGTGAATTTACTGGTAATTGTTCGAGAAAGATGGTTCGGATGACCGAATCATCACATCTTCCATCATTTAAACCACGCAAACGATTCAGTACCAGCGAAGGTTTTCCGTCGGTGAGAACCTGTCCTTTCAACAATTTTCGGAGATTAGATTCTTCTGATTCTGCAAAGGTAGCAATAATACGACGCTTAATCTGCGTATATAAATCCTCCGGACGAGGATTTTGCTTGATTAAATCTTGAATTACCGACACTGTCTCTAAATCAAGCGCAGCTATGACTATGTCCGCTTTTGTTAATTCAACAGTTATTTGCGCTGTACGCAATGTCGATTCTACTTGATAAAACCACAATTCAGGCTTTGAGCGAAAGAATTGTGGGATCTTAGGTACGCGATAATGGTCGATTCGCAGTTGATCATTTGTCGCAATAGACGACTTGATAGACTGTTGTTCGTCGTTGAGAGACATTTTGCAATGACTTAATACTAATGCTATAATATAATACAATATGCTATAATGCAAGCATATAACTAATGTTATAAATATAGATGTGAATATTAGCATAAGATAGTGCCTGTAACTAACCAGTTAAGCTAATATAATATACGAGTACATCCCCATTGTTGTGGGGCCGAACTCTCGAAACGAACGATCTAACAACGCTGTCTGCCCTTGAAAGAAGAATCAACAACGCCTGGGGAAGAACATGCAAAAGAATCGGCACGCGTCGATGTCAACAAAAAAACGCTGTTGCCAAACGTCCAAGCCACGCAAGAAGCTCGTCGAATTCTCGGAAATATCGTGAGATCCGGCAACGCCGAAATTTCTATGCCGTTGAACGAACACGTGGGTAAGAATTTCGCGAAACAAGGAATTTAACACGCGAGAACAGAACCACAAATTACTCATTGATTACAAAAATTGAAGTCAATGCCATCTCGCTTACCGCGCGCTGCAAGTAGAATCTTGTAGTTTCGCCCAAGAACTGCGATCGGACCATGGAAGATTCTCCCGATGATGTCTCGTCTCCCTTGCCCTTGAAAAGGATCTCGAAGACTGGGTCGTTGCAAACGATGTCTCAGCAACTTCCGAAATGGGATGTTGTCTCTGGAACCTCTCGATAAGACGTTGTCTCTGCAGTCTCGGGATAAAACGTTGTCTCTGCAACCTCAGGATAACACGTTGTCTCTGCGACCTCAGGATAACACGTTGTCTCTGCAACCTCAGGATAAAACGTTGTCTCTGCTACCTCCTCGTTGTATCAATTGTTTCGTCTGACCTCTCAAACGCCGTTGAAAAACAATGGCAAATTTGACGATCACGTCGGGGTCACCAATGTAGGGATCGAGGTACCTTTACCAATCCCCGTTGATTGCCTTCGGCGTTGATTAAATGTTCAGACAAATGCAGGTAAGATTCAGAGGGTAATTCTCACTTTATTGTGAAGAGACTGCAAGGGTTAATCCCTCAACCACCAAGTGGTTATACCAAAAAATGGATTGCACCAACACGTGCATAGATCCACGATCTATTCGGAAATATTTCAGGAGCGATAACTCCACTCGCTTACGCGATTGAACAGGCAGTGATCGCATGGCGACGCAACGCATGCCCGCAGCAGCCAGCTCCCCACTCCCAGGACAGTCCCCTGTGGAGAGGGTACGGCTCCCTACAAGATCCGTAGTCATCTGTGTCCGCATTAGGATACGGTCTGCGGTACAGAGCCTGACATCAGGACCCTGACGTCAGATGGGCAGCAGATTCCCAGCAGATCCTGCCATTCGTCAGATGGCGCTGTTATACGTGTCAGGCGAACGGCAGGATCTGCTGCGAATCAAAAACCATACAATTTTCTTAAAAAGTATGTCAATAGCTATCGTCCAACAAAGACGATATTGAAAATTTTGAAAAATAAAAAAATGGTGAGAGATCAAAGGTAAAGTTAAATTTTTCTATGAGAAAAATCCATCTTTTTTTTTATAAATAATAAACGGGGAAGCGGAATAAAAAAAGCCTTCGTTGGACGATGTGGAATCTTATTATGATTCTGCATGCAAAATTGGAAGTGAATTGGTGAAACGTAGCGCGAGTTTTTAGGGCCACCGTTTAGCCGTCTAAAATCGAACGACTTTCGGATATGTATGCATAACTTCCTAAAAGCAATAGTTTTCTAACTAAAACTTTTTTTTGAATAGTTCATAATACTATGTAAAGATAGTGAAAAACGGGAAATCTGCATCAAACCGTTGACTTGTAAAAAAATCCACAAAATGTATACATTTTCCGAGGGTTCAAACGGGTATACCCCCTTAAGGTTGTTTTATCCCAAATCCAGTTCCTTTAAAAACTTCCTTAAACTTCTACTTTTCTATTGTGTTTTTTTTGCATGCATAAATTGTTTTATTTTTGACTATTTAGCATCTGTGCTGAAATTGTTCAGGACAAATAGGAGGTCCAGCCTTTCACCAGAAGAGGTGCGGCAGTATAACGTAATTGTCTCCTTGATGACATCAAGGAGACAAATGCGTAACCGCCATACAGAACGTTTGGCACATTGCCAAATGTTGTTGAACCGTGGCTTTGCGGAAAGCATTGAAAGTTTGCCATCAACCTTGCGAGACTTTTTTGCATTACAAGTCCGTAACATGGGACGACCTAAGTTCAAAAGAAATTATAGTTTAGATGATAAAATTTTTGCGCTTTCATTGCTGAAGCAAAGTCCAAAGCCTTATCGATACCTTTCCAATATTTTCCTCTTACCAAGTACAGAGACCTTAAGAAAACTGGTCACTAAAATCATTGTATCTCCCGGTATTAGTAAGTCTGTCTTCAACAGCATCGAAAATATACTCGACAATTTCGAGGATTCGCGGTACAGATATTGCATCTTATTATTTGACGAAATGAAGCTTAGTCCCGGGCTTCATTATAATGTCAAATCCGATACTGTAGAGGGACTAGTAGATTTCGGGTTTTCGCGTAGTAGAGACATTGCAGACCATGTTCAGGTCTTTATGTTAAGAGGGATATTTGGAGATAAACCGTGGAAGCAAACAGTGTCGTACTCCTTTTGTAGGGGCACCGCTTCATGGGAGTCGATAGCGCGTACATTTAAGGCCATAGTACGGGAATGCACTCTTATACGCTTAAGAGTTGTTGCTTCGGTTTGCGATCAAGGGTCAACAAATGTACGCGCGATTAAGCGATTAAGCAATTACTTTTCGACACGAAAAGCAATTGCGCGTCGGCTGAAGAGGGGTTCATCATGGTAGATGAACAAAAGATAGTACCACTGTTTGATCCGCCTCATTTATTAAAGTGCATTAGAAATAATTTGTTAACAAAGGATCTTCGTTATACTCTTGACGGTGTAGAAAGAATAGCAAAATGGTCCCACTTTGAAGATACTTATTTCATTGATCGGTGTAGAGGTGATTTTAGAACTTTAGTTAATATTACGGAACAGCATGTCGTTCCAAGTAGAATTAAGAAGATGCGTGTCAAATATTGTACACAAGTCTTCTCGCGTAAAGTAGCATCTCTTATGGAACTTATGAGCACTACTGAGGCGGAAAGTGCTTGTAAATCCAGAAAGATGTCAGCTTCGGGAATAGATACGGCGATATTATTTCTAAATTTAAATTCACTTTTCGACAGTGTCAATAGTATGACCATTTTGGATAATGAAAGTAACGCCGTAGATATTTGGAATAAGTGTATAAACTTATTCCAAAGTATGCGATTTATCAAACGCAAAGCGGGAGATAAAGAGTATACTCCGGCGTTGCAGAATTGGATACATACCCTGAAAGGGTTCAAAATTCTAAAATCATATTTGCTGGATCTTGGGTTTGCAGGATTCAGAACCAGAGATTTTAACCAAGATCCTTTGGAAATTTTTTTCGGGCTAGTAAGGCAACATGGTGGAAGAAATACAAATCCGACTTGTTCAGTATTTACCGGATACTACAAGTCATTGCTGATAAATTCATTGCTTTCCAACTCAGGAAGACAAAACTGCGAGGCAGATTGTAGTCAAAATTTGTTAAATGTTAAAGAAATTTTCGAATTTTCCTCTCGTACTCAAAATTCTCAACTTTTTAATAATGCAATACCAGTAGTAGCTGTAAAATCAATAGAGTCAATTTCGCAAAATTATGATGCTACTACTGTCAATTTAGATTACTTAGAACCATTTATTCAAGCTTGTGCTACGTGTTGCCAAGCTTTTTTAGCACAAAAAAATTTAATAGTACAGTTTATGCGAGAGGTTTATGTTTTAACTAAATATTGTTTTGATAACTTCGCGGAACATTCTAATCTAAAAATTTTAATTCAAACTTGTATAAGCCTTTCAGTTGATGTCGACCTGAGCGATTGCCCTTTAGGGCATCTCAAAGTGTATTTGACCGACAACTATGTCGATCATGTATTAAAGAAATGTATTTCTTCCACAAATAGGCTACTAAATTGTTCCGAAGAACCTATGCTTCCAATGTCTGGTTTGTCATTATGTGCTTTGACGTATGGCAGATCACATTGAAAGCAAAGGTTCTAATTGTGCTTTTGTATAGGTATCCGAATCTACTTTTATGTTTTTGCATGTATGCGATTGCAGTATGAGTGTGTAATGCGTTTTTTATTATGTATATATGTTTGGCTGTCGGACTGTTGCATGTGTTTAATTTTTTAGATTGTCTGTGCGTTTAATTTTTTATAATGCGTGTGCGTTTAATTTTTTATAATGCGTGTGCGTTTCATTTTTTATATTGCATGGGTGTTTGACTTTTTATATTGCATGAGTGTTTGATTTTTTATATTGCATGTAGGAGTGGAAATGAGTGTTTGACTTTTTATATTGCATGTAGGAGTGGAAATGAGTGTTTGACTTTTTATACTGCATGTAGGAGTGGAAATGAGTGATTTGTATGTGCATGGGGTTAGCGGTTTTAGTCGGTATAAATCCGACACTGCCTAGCAGTGCGGATCCTACTAGGCGTATTTTGAAGATTCCCGCTGTTTTCCCTCGTAAAAACAAAAAAAAGGAAAAAAAATTTTTTGTAAACAATTTAATTATTTTGCAGATTCTATTGATGACAACGAATTGAAGCAATTTGGGAAATAAAGTTAAATATTTTAGGAGTGGTATAAATTTTGTAATATTATTTTTGAATTTAATATAACTATTGTTATTGTAATAATTGTAATGACTAAGGTCGGGGCCAGATTTATTGGCCGGTCGATTCGTTTTCGCGAACAGCGATCGAGGAGAAATCAGCCACCACCATCTGACGATCGTGGATTTGTCAGTTGGAGTTGCGTGGCCCTCGCAGGGCATGGTGGGGTAACAGGAACGCTGCTCGGCTCCACCTGAACCTAGCCGTTTGGCTGTTATTTGTCCTTAGCGTAATAGTTGTGTGTGTTACGAAGCTATGCGTAGACCAATACGAGATGAAGCTATCGAGAAAGTATCAATGTTCTAACCAATAAAGCTCCTGAATTTTTTCGTAGCTAACGCACACCTATTCTGATGTGTGTATTTCTACGCTGACAGCTCGGTTTGGTCTACACCCCAGAAGCTTGGCACTATCCCCACCATTTCTGGCTCACTCTTGTTCTGCGAAGGCGAGAGCGAGATGGAACGAGAGCGAGTCAGAAAACGTTGAGAAAAGGAGCACCGAAGTAGGCAAAATGTGTGGTGGGAGAATACCCCTCACGAAACTCACCGGCCAATATATATGGCCCCGACCTTAATATTATTAATAAAGAATTTGTATATCATTTAACATATATTTATGTATCTAATTATCCTTTTACTTTTAATTATATTTATATTTTCAAAAGCTAAATCGGAGGAAGTACGGACGTGATTCAATGGACCCTGTTATTTCTAAAATAAAATTTAAAAGATTAAATTTTGGAATGACCAGAAATCCTTTGAATGGCGTCCTCACTTTCCCTGGTTTACCTTTTCAAAAATTGAATATATTTTCTTTTCCTAAGAAAAGAAGAAGTATTCAATTTCAATGTTTATCCATCTATCTGCTGCATACGTGTCGCTGGCGCGACGATCCGTGGACAGATTTTAAAGTAAGCGGTGCGTTACACGTATACACATACGCATACGTCCCGATTCACACCAATTCACACATTCACAGTTTAGTACGTACCTTATTGGTAGGAGGCGCTACGAACTTTGCTTCAACGTTCGTAAGAGGGCAGCTTGGCCCCCCTGCATAGCATTTCCTCCATTCACTGGTAGGGGACCCCACTCCGATCCTACTGCAACAGCAGGTAGTTTCCTCGCCACCCTGCTCCGCCACCCTGCATCGGGGTCCGGAGGAACCGATTGCGGAGCGGCCACACATGTACATGTATAAGCTAACAAACAAGGACTGTTCTATTATTTCATATTATTTGCAGCATTAAGAACGTTATTAGGAGCAGAAAAAGGTAAACACCATTCATTTCTTAATACGCGAAGCTTGTAATTAATCTTTTAATTATATAGATTTAAACATAAATAAAAAATTAACCTTATTTACAGTTGATTCAGTAATATAAAACAAAAAATCACAAGGCAAAAAGCCAGATTTTGTACTGTTTTATACAATATGTAACTAATGTAATAAAACGTACACTTACGAATAATATTAATTATAGGTAGCCATGATTGCCGATATGTTACTAAAAAATTGGACTTCCATACAATACTTTGTTCGTAACCATACCTTGGTTCAAAACAAAATTAAAAGTTTCAAATACATTAGTGTCGGCTTTTTCACGACAGTTATGGCCTATAGTAGTTCGAGCATTACGGTTTTTGCAGCACAGAATGAATTAGATATGAAAGAATTTATGGCAAAACCCATTACTAACATTAAGGAATTAAAGAAAAAAAATGATATGAGAAAAAGAATGGAATTATTAGTAATGAAAACTCAAGCAGACTTTTGTAAAGCTTTAGAAGCTTTAGAAGATCCCAGTTACTGTTTCAAAGTTGATCGATGGATCAGAGAAGAAGGCGGTGGAGGAATTACTTGTGTTTTACAAGACGGAGTTGTTTTTGAAAAAGCTGGTGTTAATGTGTCTGTTGTTACCGGTACATTACCACCAGGTGCAGTGCAACAAATGAGAGCACGTGGAAAAAAGATGCAAGAAGGATCTGTGCCATTCTTTGCCGCTGGTGTAAGTGCTGTAATTCACCCGCGCAATCCTATGGTTCCCACGATACATTTTAATTATCGTTACTTTGAAGTTGAAAATGAGGATGGCTCAACTCAGTGGTGGTTTGGAGGCGGAACAGATTTAACACCTTATTATTTAGACGAAGATGATGTAAAACATTTTCATAGTACTCTGAAAACTGCGTGCGATAGGTACGATCGCTCTTACTATACAAAATACAAAAAATGGTGTGATAATTATTTTCTTATTGCGCATAGAGGAGAACGTAGAGGTGTAGGTGGTATATTCTTTGATGACCTTGATACACCAAACCAAAATGAAGCATTTCAATTTATAGAGTCTTGTGCAGATGCTGTCATTCCTTCTTACATTCCATTAGTTGAAAAGCACAAAAATGATGCATACGGGTATGCTGAAAGGCAGTGGCAGCTATTACGTAGAGGACGATACGTTGAGTTTAATTTAATATACGATCGTGGTACGAAATTTGGTCTTTATACTCCTGGTGCACGATACGAAAGTATATTAATGTCTTTACCATTGTCCGCAAGGTGGCAATACATGCATGAACCAGAATCTGGTTCAAAAGAAGCAAAACTTATTAATGTGCTACAAAACCCTAAAGATTGGTTGAATTCGGAAAAATAATAATATTTATATAAAATATTGTCATCTTAATGATTAATATAAATTTAAAAAATGATTAGAATCTATTGTAATATTGTAACATCGTTTATTAAATTTAGTGCATTGGTTCTTATGTCAGCACACAACTTTGTAGTAATGCCAATTTATAGAATATGGTATGTAAAATATTAAAAACTATGTATGTACATACAAATTATATTTTTAAAACATATAAATATATTTTCCAAGTACAAAAAATAAGTTCATTTATGCGCTTCAAGATTAAAAAATTAAATGTTATATAAATTATTCATCATTTTGTAGATAAAAATTTTGTTTAACTGTATTTCATATAAAACTAATTGTTATGTACTCCAAACATGTAGGTGCAATAAACATACCTAATTGTATAGTAGTTACTGATATAAAAAAGTGCCATTTACTAAACATGAATTTATTTATGCTAAAAGTAGAACTAAAAACTATTTACAATATATAAGATTTAAGAAGTATGCAATTAAATTGTAATACATATTTCATATGATCTAATTGTTAGTTTATCTGATGAGGAATATTCAGTCTTGGAAAACATACACATACTTCACAAATGAAAAGAAACCGTTAGATTATTTATGTAAATAGGCCTTTTGAGAAGATATGTAAATAATTGTAATATCGTGTGTATACTACCTATTATGAAAAAAATGTCATTGCAAAAGAATTTATTGTAGGAAAGTGGATTAGTGTAAATTAAATAAGTTAAGTTAAATACAGGGCTTCTTTTGAGTTTGAGAAATATATGCAAGAAAATAAATGCTAACTAATCTGCTTATTTAAATTATAAACACATAAGCTTTAAATGTCTCTTACATTCTGTAAATAATACATATAAATAATTAGGATAGAAAAATCTGTAATTCTAAAATTCATTTTCATCAATTATGTACATTTTATCTTGAATAAATGCGCCTACTTTAAAAACAGTTTATGAAAAAAACATTTATATATGAATTATGAACCAGAATACACAGGAAGCATTTGGCATTTAGCTAAAACCGGATGGATTAGTAGAAAATATATTTGTTTAAAAAAAAAAGACAATAATTCTCGTCATGTACAATAACTGTATTCCGCAACAAGATGACCAAGACAATAATTATTTTCTTAGATTTAATAAGAAGATTTAGTGAGTATTACCAGAGATTGTTTGCTATCCGAATGAAGTCATAATACCCAAACAAATACAATATTTATTATATACAAGCAAATCAATCAAATTAAACGCTGGTTTCTTTCTTAGATGCTTGTACATAAATATTTGTGTTGTTCAAGTATATTTTACTGACTTCTATGTGTTGTACACTATCCAAGTTTCTATTTTTGTTTTCACCTTCTGGTTCATTGCTAACTTCGAAGCTTTCTACATTACATGAGCTTGATACGAGTGATGTATCATCGGTCAAAGAATCGATAGTCTTTTCTGTAGATTCTTGTGAAATATTTGTTCGATTTAAACTAGGTAAAGTTACTTCTGTAGTGAAACAAAAATTGTATTCATTAGTACTCAGATTCGAGGCACACTCGATATTCATTGTTGAATTAACATATGCCATTGTTGTCTGTACCAAATTCTGTGTATTATCACTAGTTAAACTATTTATTCTAGAGAAGGATAATTTTGACTGGTTAAGTGATATTCGAGATAGAGGGACACGACCGCACAAATTTGAGCTTACGATACTTTGTAAATTTGTGAATGATGGTTTTGAATATTTACAATCCTTTAAATTAATAAGGGACGTGATGTCGTCGAGAGAGCTGCGATAATGATTTCTTAATGGTTTTGCAATATCTATTGGAAGACAGTACATACTGTTAGAGTGAGACAACCATTTTAAATTTGTTTTAGAGTGCCGTTCCCTTATCTCGTGAGATTCATTGATACTCTGACACCTTTCTCTCTCCGTTTCTTTTATAACCGTCTCTACAGTTTCGTCGATTTCGGATAAATTATGATCACTTTTCTCACTAGTCAACTGAGTAGTAGATTCTATTTCAGAACTATATTCTAAACTACATTGCTGTGAAACATTTCGCAAGTGTTTTTCTTCATCTGTTTTGATCTCTACATCTGAATCATGCGAAGTTGTATTTATTATCTCTAGTCTTTGACAAGAATTGTTCATTCGAGAATTTGGCGCTGCTGCGCTGACGCATATAAAGTCTTGTAATCTACAATTGTTGTTGATCTTTCTTACATTTCGAAGATTTTCTTGACCAATAACAAAACGCATCGGAACGCATCTTTCTTCCGATATACTACCGCCACTATCTGAGAGAATGTTAACGTTCTTAAGATCAGTTATTGGATTTAGTTCAACATGAATATTTGTATTATTCACTTTTGCACTAGTACTTAAAATAGTTTGATCTATGTTGCTTTCCAGTTTTGTAACAGGTCGAGGTATAGAAATACAACTGTCAGCATCGCTCGTAGCACCACCATCACCTTGTTTTCTCGGACCAAGATTATTGTTTTTCGTATGACGTCGTTGTTTCCGAAAAAACTTTCTAGCAACTCCGCTTTGACGAGGATTGTAAAACATTTCGACACAATTTGGTTCAGTAAATGTGGTAACGGAATTGTTAGATCTATATTGTTGTTGGTGTAACACGACTAAATTTACGTTTGGCGTTTTTCTATTAACAGATAAAGCCTCCTGATTGCTTATAGCATCTGTAAATTTAAAACCATTACAAGTTTGCGATCTGTTGGTACATCTTGATGAATCAATAGAATTCGAATCGGATGTTACTTGGGTAGCTTGAGAATTAGACAACGGAGGTGCCACATGTTGCACTAAAGGATGTGTTGGAATTACAGGACTTGCGTCAGAAATACTCCTTGTTCTGCAACATCGATTCTTTCGTTTTTGAAGCCAGCAACGCATTTTTAACCACTGCGATCTAACATCGTTTCGTGAAATTCCATAAAAGAAAAGTACAAAAACGCCAAGTAAACTTGAAAAAAGAGAGTATAAAATAGTAAATACAATTTCATCAAAAGATATATATTGATTTAACGGTTTCGTAGTTGCAGCTGCTGCAGAGATCCACGATAATAAATATAAAATGAACGTAACAATTTGACCTTTTAATTGTGCTAACTGAGAATGTTCTGAATCCATGATATCAGAAGAAACTGTTTGTGTACTGTGTATACTATTTCTATCTGCAGATGGATTTGTGTTTGGTTCCAATAATTCTAAATCCATATTTTCCGTAGCTTGTGTACTTTCAAACAGCTGCCCATTTATATCGACATTGTTGATCGCAAATTTAATCAGCAAATAAAATATAATTAGATATACAATTAGGATTCCAGCTGGAAGAAAGAGACCGGCGAGGCCTGGACCAGATGTGAGGAAGCAATACGAATATCCTGCATACTCTCGTAGATTTATTGCTCCGGATATACCACAAATTATCATACCTATACCCCAACCAACTAAATAAAGACCTAATAATGGTTTCGGTATTGGTTCACCCTGAAGTTCATTATTTGGAATATCTCCAAAGTTTGATTTAGAAAACTTTTTGTACATATTACTGCAAATAAATCCAAATTTTAATATCGTTACATCGTATAATTTGTATATCATTATTCTTGTAAAATTTGAAAGGTTATTACCTAGCTGACACAGCCATCCATAATAAAGCGCATAAGGACAAGTAATGAAGGATGACACCGACCCCTTGACAAATTTCGATATTCTCCGTCTGACGAATACCGATACTATAAGAGAATGATAATAATGCCATAGCACACCAGGTATTAATTACGCAATGCCTTGTTTTCTTGGGCATAGCGATTGATGTGCAACAAATAATATATGTTAGAGATGTAATAATTAAACAAGTTATTGTTACAATACTTCCAACATATATCGCAGGATTTAAATATCTGAATTTTGCTCCAGTTGTACTAAAAAAAAAAAATAGATAACGTTAAAGACTGGAAAACATACTAAACATTTTTCAACTATACCGAATTCCATTTAAGAGTAGACTCGTTCCGCGCAGGGATATACTGTTCATTGGTAGGAAACCGGCAGGTAAATCGCTACGACCAATCGCGTGTGACACAAATCGGTAGGGGCGTAGGTCTACTCTTAGGTGAAATGCAATACATACCTGCCGCTATTTCGATCAAAGTGAGAAGTATCTTGTAGAAGTCCATAATATCCCAATCTATTACAATGGAATACTATTAAATTGTTTATCACATTTCTTAAGCGACAACCGTCATTCGTCCAACCACCAGACTTATCTAATGTTTCATCCCATACCACTGGTAATAACTTCTTCCCAGCATAGTAATACAAAGGCGTTCTTAACATGATATAGACTGGCTCGCTTAAGTTCTGTATCGATACTCCAACTGAAAATAAAGTTTGAATTTTATTATATATATTTCCGCTTTCCGTACCTAATGCGCGTTCTTTATCATTTTTTGAATCACATACATAACTTGCTTCCAATGACACATGACGCAATGTCCATATTGTCATTGTTAACTGTTTTAGGAAACAACCTGCTACTACTGTAGACAGAAATCATTAACTGATGAGCAATAATGTCTTGTGAATACTGTAATACAGATGCAGGCAAGTGTATCGAAGCTTCGATCATTCTGTCTTTTATATTAATGGGAGTAGTTTTATTGTTTGTGGTGCATTGTAGGAATCTTGTTCCTGGATTACCATCAAAAGCTTCATTAGAATACCATGTACATATTAAACCAGTAAAACTATCGCGTTTTACTCGGAATTCTTCTAACGCCATATTTCTTTTATAAGATTGTATAGATGGAGTATATTCTACAATCGTTTCTACAGCCTTTATTAATCTCGTACACGATTTAAAAGAAGTTTCAGCTTTTCTTAAGATGCTCTTTGATAAATTAATTACTGTGCTAATAACATCGATTAACATGGTACCAAGTTCTTTTTCTTCAACTAGAAAATTTAAATAATTTTCTATAGTTTGTGTTATGAAATTTAGTTCAACTGGATCAGTTACTTTTATACCATGTTCTGTATAGTTTTTGAATTTTTTCGCAGTTTCTAATAAATTGATCTTTGTAAGTGAGAGATTAACCTTAGAAAATTGTTCTAAGCTTTTTGTTGTGTGTGATATATAAGGGCATAACTCTGTATTTAAATCTGCCCAATATCCTGTCACATTGCAGTGATAAGAGGCTTTTAAAGGCATTTGCATTAAGCCTGACAAGTGATTCCCTTCGCATGGCAATTCTGCTCGCCATCCCACCACTGTTCTCGGCCATGTATAAATACCTTTATTATTTCTTGTTACTGTAACACATATTTATTCATTATAAAATTACCCAACAATTCCAAATGCATATACATACGTACGATCTATCTTACCTACTAGGGGACAGTAACGAGTTTGATCAGAAATCACAATTACACTGATTGCTTTTGATCTACTACCATTTACGGAAACTAACAAACAATTCCATTGTCCATTATGCTCTTCTTTAACTGAAGCTATACTAAGAGAACTAAAAGAAATAATAATATTACCATATATAAATGTACAATAATTTTAGTTTAAATTAAATTAGATATTAGAATACCTATCTACAATGCCACTATCTGCAAGATATCTGTTATCAACTTTAATGTTGGATAAACGTTTTTCTGGATCTGTAAATGCATCTAAATTTATAATTTCGGTAGCAGTGGTATTGGGATACCACAACCAACTCAATTTTGCATTTCTATCCTTTGTAATACTAGGTGCTCTACATTTTAAAGTCAGTGAATCTCCAGCGAACACTACTTGGTTGTGAACTGGTCGAAGTTCAATTGTAGGAGGCAACCATTGGCACTGAACAGTTTCTAAATATTTTAATTTCCTTACAAATTCATCCTTAACATTTGCGGGTGATGCACATTTTGGAGCAGGACTGAAACATTGTACAGAAAAAGAAAAAAAGATTATGAAGTATACGAAAAAATTTGAAAATTTGTGTTTGATTAATACATTACTTTAATTTAATAGAACTGTTATAAATCCAGTTACTAAACCAATATAGGTTACAGTCACATATCCATGGATTATTTGACAGATCTCTAAAACATACATTCAGATTTAACAAATCTTACTTTATAAGAGTTCATATTATATTCTTTATCTAACTTACAACTGTTTTAAAGATAAGAGGCCATGAAAGGTACCTTCCTTCAAAGTTGTCAACCTATTTTCATTTAATTTCCTGCAATATATTTATGAATTAATATTTCTTTATATATACACAAATACATTTTTACTTATAGAAAAATACTTGCAGTCAGTATACATGTCACATACATGTATACAGAAACAAAGAAAATTAAAAACTCACTTACAAGCGCTCTAAAGCCAGTAAATCATGAAATAATGATGGTATTGCAATATTTATGCGGTTTCCTGACAAATCACTAATAATCAAACAAACAATGTGTAAGATATAAGAAAGCATGTACAATATATGTATGTATGTACTAGCGCACCTTGCATAATTTATACACTTACAGTCTTTTTAAATTAGGCAATTTTCTAAATGTGTAAGCACCTATGGTTGAGATTTGATTTTTACTTAAATCCCTAAAATCAAATGTGTGTACAAAAATTAATGTTCAATAGCAGATTATGTAACACTTGCAACTATACTTATCAATATGCTTACAATCTCTCTAAATTTTCAAGACCGCTAAAACAACCTTCGCCAATAGAAGTTATATTATTTTGTGATAAATCCAAACGTTTAAGATTTGTCAAATTTTTAAATATGTCAACTTCAATGGCATAAATGTTATTTCTGCTCAAATCCCTGCAACATATTACTATTGAAGACAATCAAACAACATTGATATTGAACATTGATAAGTGTTCCTTTATAGCTAAAATACTTATAGTAATCTTACAATTGTACTAATTCCACACTGACAGTATCGATATCGATGCTTTTTATATTCCGCAATTCATTGCCACATTTAACACGTAACCATTCTGCTTGCGCGCCAAGTTTACATGTACAATATTGTGGACATGTTTGAATTGTTCTTCCCCTTGTTTGTGTCAAAATTAGGAACAGGAGAGTAACTCTCATGATTAGAAAACAAAGATTCTTACCTAAATAACATTAACGACGGTTAATAGAAAGGAATGGTAAATACTTAATCGATCATATATTATATATTACTTATGCAAATAAATATATCTGATAATAACAGATACAGCAAAAAAAATTTTTTTTTCTTAAACTGTTGATATTGTTCAGCATACAACTTTCATTCATAATAATTTTACAGCGCAAGAAGGAACATATATTGCATAAAATTCCTGATAGGCATCCAATGATAAAATTATAAATGAAAAATACTTGCAATATTCACGGCCACGAAAATAATTCTATTTATCATATTATTTTAATGTAAAATTTCATATATTCCCTTGCATTACATATTCTATAGGTATCACTGCTTGCTAAATCACCAATTTAAGTAATTCACAGGGTTACAACAATACCGAAAAACAAATACCACAAGGTCTACGAACTGTCATAAACTCATGAGCACTAATGAGCATCATATACCCACACATGCTACAATATATGTATACCATGCCACACGCAACACACGCGTGCGCGCTGACTGCACTAGCAGGACATGCAGGACCGTCTTAACAAATTTGAGTGCTCTGGGCTAAAAAATTTTGGCGCCCTAGCCCCCAAGGGTGCAATTTCTTCGCAATCAGTGCAATGCAGTATATCACAACACCGGATCTCCACCAAGCCAAACACGAACAAAAACAATGCCCGTGAATGCCCCCGCCTGAAATTTTTGTCTCTAAAATTGAAGAGATAAAGCATTTCAACATATTTGATTCTTAAGCACCCCCTGCATTATAGCCCATTTAGCCCATTGGTAAAGACAACCCTGAGGACATGCCGGAACAGTATGAACAGTACTGATAATTAGTACACATAAGTAATAGGCGTTTCGTCAAAGACGAGATATGTGGTGTGTTGCGCGATTTTGTGGGACTTTCCAATAAAGCGCCGGTTCGTGCCCGTGGAGCGCTGAAGCACTCGGCTCGCGAGTTTGCGCGGGAATTTCAATGATGGAAGAAATAAATGAAACACTTCTAAATAGATTCTATGTTTGGGTTTTAATGCTTAGCTCGACGTTGACTGTTTTGCTAACAAGTTCGATCTGCTCTTTTACAAATTTACTTCTCGCTTGTAACTTCCCAGATAGCACAACGTCTGGTAAAGTCTTAAAGACGTCCAAAAGGCGTCTTAAAGACGTCTTAAAGACGTCTTGTTACAAATCATGACGTTAAGACCTAAAATGGACATAAACTAGACGTCTCTAAGACGAGGTGTGCTATCTGGGTTCCGATCGCCCTACTCCTCTAATTTCGGCGTGTTCTTCCGACTCCCTCCTCGGATCGCTTCGTCCAATCAAGACGGTGTTGTCCCTCAAGCTTCGTCAGTAGGTTGTCCTTCAGCCACCTCTCCGTCCTTGGCCCTGCCTTCGCGTTTCCCTCCACTCTAGGCTGGTGGTCGAGGCACGCTTTCCCAGTACATACCCTGATAACCAGATCTGGGGCGCAGAGCCTGACGTCAGATCCGTAATCATCTGTGTCCGCATTAGGCTGCGGTCTGAGGCAGTGATGCCAGATTCGCACCTCGCATGCAGACTAGGCCGGAGCTGCGTGTGTGCATGCGCCGAGCTCGCGGGCACAGGGTGGCGAGGAAACTACCTGCAGTGGTAGTAGGACGAGAGTGGGGTTTACTACCCACATCTGAACCAATCACGGCCAAGAGGAAAATTCACCGATGCCAGCGCCAAGCCAAGCCGAGTGGAGTGTAGCCAAGTGAGGCCGCAGCCAACCAGTGTCGCCGGGGACTCGTTGACGATGCTGGTTGGCTGCGGCCTCACTACCCACGTCTGTGACGTCACTCGATCCGCTTCGCGTTGACGCCAATTGGCTTGGCTTGGCGCTGGCGTCGGCGAATCTTCCTCTTGGCCGTGATTGGTTCAGACGTGGGTAGTAGACCCCACTCTCGTCCTACTACCCAGTCTGAACCAATCAACGCCAAGAGGAAAATTTACCGACTCCAGCGCCAAGCCAAGCCAACTAGCCGAGCTAAGTGAGGCCGCAGCCAACCAGCATCGTCAACGAGTCCCCGGCGACACTGGTTGGCTGCGGCCTCACTTGGCTACACTCCACTCGGCTTGGCTTGGCGCTGGCGTCGGTGAATTTTCCTTTTGGCCGTGATTGGTTCAGACGTGGGTAGTAGACCCCACTCTCGTCCTACTACCGCTGCAGGTAGTTTCCTCGCCACCCTGCGCGGGCACGCAGCTACGGCGTAGTGTGCATGCGGGGTGGGGGAAATTCTCGAGCGCTCCCGTCCCGAATCTGGCATCACTGGTCTGAGGTACAGAGCCTGACATCAGGGCCTGACGTCAGATGAGCAGCAGTTTCGCATCAGATCCTGCCGTTCGCCTGACATAGAGACCCTATAAGTAGAGTCACGCAAACACATCCTCGATTTTGATTGGTGCCGCCATTTTTTGTCAAAGGTGTGAAAATACAAATGGTGGTGTAGTATAGCGCCATACAACTCTTCTATACGTAAACAACGTTACTTGGAAGAAGTTCAAAAATGATATTTTAGAAAAATGCCTGGATGTTGTGTGGAAGATTGTACGCACTCGTCACAGAAAGGCTTTATTATGAAAGTGTTTACCCGTGATCCTAAAAGAAGAGCAGAATGTGCTGCTAATGTAGGACGAAACAATTGGAGTCCAACCAATTCTTCGTTTCTCTGCGAGGTTAGTTTTGGTGTCTGGTCTTCATTTTTTCAATAAAATAGAAGTACACTCCTTTATTTATTAATTTATTTCGTATATACCGCCACTATGCCGACATTTGTTTCTTCACACCTTTGATAAAACATGGCGTCAAACCGACCTAACTTAGCCGTGATTGCGTGACTCTACTTATAGCAGCGCTGGGCAGCGGTGGGGCCCCTCACGCACCAGCTTCCCCTTCCAAACTGTCTCTCGCACAGCGTGCCTTCCGTCGTCAAGGAGACCGCGCGACGCTACGAAGGCTGCCATGACGGGCTAGCCGTGCTAGCGTCTTCGCGGTTAGCGTCGCGCGGTATCCCTGACAACGCGGACGAGAGTGGGAGAACCCCGAGCTTACGCGTAAGCGATTTTGCCCAGCGCTGACTTATAGGGTCTCTAGCCTGATGTGGGGATGGAGTCACCCCCTCCTTGCGGACTGTGCAGGAGTGGGGATCGTCGAGCTCGTGCGAGCGTTTCCGTGCGGACTCGCCCCAGTCTGCTTGTACACACGGCTCAAACGATTGTGGCTGTTACGTATTTCTTGTGGGAATGTCTATAGGACGTCGTGGGCCCGTGCCCGTGGAGCGCTGAAGCACTCTGCTCGCGAGTACGTTTGCGCGGGAATTTCGATGTATGAAATGAAACACTTCTGGATAAAATGCTATGTTTGGATTTTATTCGTATTTGGGTGTTGACTGTTCTGCTAACAGGTTCGCAGTGACTTCGTACAAATTAACTCGTCGCTTGTCGCCTCCGAGCGCCCTACTCCTCTAATTTTGGCGCGTTCTTCCGACTCCCTCTTCGGATCCCTTCGTCCAATCAAGACGGTGTCGTCCTTGCAGCTTCGTTAGAGGGTTGTCCTTCAGCCACCTCTCCGTCCTTGGCCCTTCCTTCGTGTTTTCCCTCCACTTTCGGCTGGTGGTCAAGGCACGCTTTCCGAGTACATAGCTTACATAGGCTATGTACTGTACATACATATCTAACAGGTAGGTACGCGCAACCCCAAGGGTCAAGACGACGTCGCCCGCGCACGGTTTACGACTTTCAGCTGTTCTCAAGCTGGGTTTTTACCCTAACAGGACATCGGCAATTATTGAAAGGGAGGACAGAGTTTTAAATGATTTTACGAGACGAGCAGCTGCCCGCTCGACGAAATTTGGCACGCAGATGTGGAAGGAAAAACCCTCGATGGGCACAACGCGCTCTACGTGTTTATGAATACTGACAATAAACTCTTCCTTGTCCCCCGTTTCATACTTGTTTAAGACCTTCTAGATTTGCCGTTCGCTTCGAATCTAATTATCGTATGTCTATCTTTCACTACAAAAGGATTTTAAATTTCGCTCCTGATTTAACCATCGATTATATACATTTCTGGTGCTACGTTCAAGCGATAGCGTAACATGGCCGTGTTGCGACTCCCGTCTAGCGGCGCGTAATTTAAACTCCAGAAGTGTGAAGTTCGAGGCGGATCACACGAATGTAATAGGAAAGGGAGACAAGGTGAAGTTCGCACAAGCCCGAGGGGTTTGAAAATAGTTAGAGATCTTTTAATGAGAGGACTTCAAGATTAAAAACTGATCGATATCCACTTGGCAACGAGTGTTTAAATAAATGAACTTCTCCTTCCTTCCTTCTCCTAGGTGTGTAATTCCAGCGCCTTGTAGTTAAACGCTTGTTGTTATGTCAAATCAACGAATAAGAATTCAGCTAGTTAATTAAGAAATTTGCGATTGGCTCTTAGAATTCTAGACATTTTGGTAATTAACAAAAGGTGAAAAAGCGATGAACCTTTGGAAGCGTCTCTTGAGCCTGGAAAGCCATTGCGAGTAGTCGCATTAATAAAAGTTCAGTTCAGATTGAAATTGTGTTTAAAATCGTTTATTTTCCTTCATTACAGTTACAAATTTATTAAGTTCAAGTAGTTTCATTCCGTTCTTATTACTATTTTCATTATATTTATCACTCAAATAATCCGCGTTCAAGGAGCAGAGTGCCTTAGCACTCCACGGGCATCGTCCCTCGCCAAATTCCCCACGAAGGTTCCAAGGAATCCAGACGGCCACGCAACAGCCGATCGAGATTCGATTGCATTCGAGCTTACTAGGGCTGGCTTTTTTGTATCGCTAACATTCTACAGTATTTCATGAATATGGTGAGGGCACTGCCAAGCCACAGGTTCCTGTCTAGAACACTTCCAATTCATGTTGAAACACCACTGTGGCACCATGTGCCTATGATTGTCCTAATTATATAAATCTGTGTGATCGGCTCTGTTCGCGATGCTACATATAACGTAAATGACACCAAGACTAAATGTCAAATGACTTTTATTGCAATGAACCTCAAATAAAATCATAATAATTTTGAGTCAAAGTAAATAAGTCAACGGATTTATAATGGAAAACACAAATATATAAAGCGGGATGGTGGGGTAATAAGGAAAAGAATGGAAAGTCTTGTGGTATTTTATTCGTAGTAGTCTTCATAGATTAAAATCTAAGACGCTCATTATTAGTCGAAATGTGTAGAGCAAAGAAATACGCATTTATTTCAAAATCTACTATTCGTTATTTTATGTTAACAACGGGAAAATAAACATAACCGAAGCAATGTAAATTAAATTTTAAATTCCTCGCGAAATAGAAGTGTTCTAGAAGGGAACCTGTGGCTTGGCAGTGCTCTCACCATATTCATGAAATACTGTAGAATGTTAGCGATGCAAAAAAGTCAGCTCTAGTAAGCTCCCACCATAGGTACCGCTTGCCTGCCTCGGTGCTCCTGTTTGCAACGTTTTCTGACTCGCTCTCGTTCCATCTCATTCTCGCCTTCGCAGAACAAGAGTGAGCCAGAAGTGATGGGCCAAGCTTCTGGTGTGTATCGGTCAAACCGAGCTGTCAGCATAGAAATACACATCAGAATAGGTGTGCCTTAGCTCCGAAAAAATTGAGGAGCCTTATTGGTCTGAACCATGATGTAAGGACATAAGGTGTGCTCGACCGGCAGCTCAGTTCCGTCTTCTACTGCGCCTTCCCACTTTCCGCCATGTTAAAATATGGCCGCCTAGTTACATTATGGGGTTTATAATGTACTACCTAACTTCGTGTAGCGTAATACTTCATTCTACAATAAAACATATCGTGACGAAACTCGCAACAGTATGGACTGTTACGTTACCAGACTTGAATGCAACTGTCGTATTGGTTGACAATCCAATATGGACGATCTTGGGAAGGGCACGTTATTGGCTAATTTGGATGGCTGCGCACGAGCACACCTTATGTCCTTACATCATGACCACCACGTGTCGTGCTTCTTCTGTTCCTTCTACCTCAACCCTGAATACGTGTGCGGCCGTAGGACCGCCTGAAGCAAGTAGTCGATAGTTCTCCTTCCCATTTACCACTTCTGGTAACCTCAAATCCTACATTGGTGACCCCGACGTGATACGTACGGTTTGAGCAGTGTGCTCGCCGTCGTACCTCTCCTTCTATGGCTTGAGCAGTGTGCTCGCTACTCTACTACTTCTATGGCTTGAGCAGTGTGCTCGCCGATTCTTCTCCTTGGCATAGTTGAGCCGTTAACCATTGGTGAGAGCTCCGCCATATTTCTCTCTTCATCGATGGAGATGTTGTGCCTTGCTCGCCCCTTGACAATGGCTTGGGCAGATGCGCTTCGTCCCTCTACCGAGTTAATGGGTTCTGGTCCTCGCCCTCTCGGCAATGGCTGGTGGCTATGCTTCGTCCCTCTGCAAGGTGGCTTGAGCCGAATGGTTTGGCGCCATGTGGCCCACCACTCCCGCCGCTCGTTGTAAGCGTGCTTGCCTCTCTCCTCGATGTCCTTCAGCTGAGCGTGTTGGCGCCATTGGCGCACCCGTTCTTCCGCAACTCGTTGAGTGTGCCTTCTTCTCTCTCTTCTCCGGTGCCTTATTCGGGCAATCCCTACCAGTGCACGGCCAGGATCATCGATTCCTCCAAGTCCCTAGGAGTTCTCTAGGGGGGAGTGCTGTAGGGGTCCGGTAAGGTTCATCGACACGCCACCAGAGGGTTACCCGGCTCGAGAGTTTCTCGCTGGTGTTGTACCGCCCTCCGGTTGGTATATATAAGAGTTCTGTCCCAGTCCTGATACCCAGCGTGTCTAAGGCAGGGTCCCGCCAGGTAAGTGTGGGGGTTAACCACAAGAAATCCGTTTCAATCGCGTGTACCTTATTCCCCTTTATGTAATTTCGCCTCTCTTATCCCTTACTGACTATTGCGTAAGGTGATTATGGAATAATAATTACTTGTAAAGTATATGCTGTTAGTGATATGAAAATATATATATTTTTCTATTTTACACTGCGTGACGACGCCTAACGTACACGCTCAGTCCGTTACTCCTGTGTGTCTCTTGTTCTCTTATATAAAATCGCGGGAACACGAGTGGCGCTGGCGAGCGCCGCTAGGGATTTTTATTATCTAAAGCGGACGCGTCTTGTTACAGTCCTGGCGTCGACTGTCGCCACATCACCCCCCCCCCCCCCCCCGGATGACTTAGCCCTCCAAGCCTGGATGCGGGTCCGGGGTACGTCCTCAGGGGCGTGGTGCGCCGACTCCCGCCTGCTACTGGGTGGTTTTGTGGCTTCGTTCGTTCCTCTTCGGTATTGGATGGCATGATTTCCAAAAACGCTGGTTTTAGCCTTTCCGTAGATATATTGGCCGGCACGCCCTTGACGTCAATGGTGAATACATAATCAGTTACGCGTTTGATGATTTTATATGGCCCCTCGTACGGCTGCTCCAAAGGTTTCCGTACTGCATCTATTCGCACAAAAACGTGTGTGCAAGAGTATAAGTCCTTGTGTACGAAAGTTTTCCTTTTCTCGTGGTGTGCTGCCGGGGCCGATCTTACTTGACGCATATGCTCCCTAAATTTTTCTACAAAGATTTGGGGATCCGGAGCCGTCGTATCTTCGCTGATGAAGAATTCGCCGGGGACCCTCAATGTAGTTCCGTATACCATTTCGGCCGCTGTGGCCTGTAAATCTTCCTTAAAACTAATTCTTAATCCTAGTAATACTGTTGGGAGAATTCCTACCCAGTCTTCCGTGTTGTGGCAAGCGATGGCTGCCTTCAAAGATCTATGCCATCTCTCTATAATACCGTTTGCCGCTGGATGGTACGCTGTAGTCCTTATTCTTCTGCATCCGACTAGGTTGATAAGCGCTTGAAATAGTTGGGACTCGAATTGTGTACCCCTGTCTGTGGTTATTGTATCCGGTGCTCCGAAACGTGCGATCCATGTAGTGTAAAATGCTGACACCACGGTCTGGGCTGTAATATCCGGCAACGGAGCTGCTTCCGGCCATCGGGTAAAGCGGTCAATCATGGTCAAACAGTATTTTTGTCCTTGCGAAACTGGTAATGGCCCGATGATATCGATATGTATATGGTGAAATCTGTGTTCAGGTATTGGTATGTGTCCTGGTATATTTTTTGTGTGTCTACCAATCTTGCTCCGTTGACATGAGATGCAAGTTCTGGTCCATTGAGTAATATCTTTGTTTATCCCGGGCCATACGAATTTTTGCGTTATCATTTTTCTTGTGGCTCTGTTGCCCGGGTGGGATAGATTATGCGAAGTGTCGAATATTCGTCTTCGTAAGGATCTGGGAACGTATGGCCGAATCACAGTGCTCGTTATGTCGCAGTATATCGTTGTATCGGTATTGTCTACTCGGAGTGGTTTTAGCGTTAAACTAGTAGTGTTTGATTTCAGGATATCTTTCAGCTCTTCGTCGCTGGATTGGTGCTCCGCCAATTCCTGTGTGCTAACTATAACGGGCATATTCACGGCGCTTATTCTGGATAGGGCGTCTGCTACGACATTCTCCGTTCCACTTATGTGTACAATGTTTGTAGAAAACTGCCCTATGTAATCGAGCTGCCGTGCTCTTCTGGGGGGCGCATTGTCCGGCTTCTGGTTGAACGCGTACGTCAATGCTTTATGGTCCGTCCTTATGACAAGCTGTTGCCCCTCTAACATATGCTTAAAAAATTTAATACTGTGATATATTGCTGCCAATTCTCTATCATATGTACAATATCTTTGTTCCCTGGGTTCAAATTTTTTTGAATAAAAACCCAGGGGTTCCCAGTCCTTTCCGTTCCACTGTTCGAGAGCCGCTCCCGTGGCCATGTCCGAGGCATCCGTGCGAAGGGACAAAGCCGCACCCTCACTCGGGTGCACCAGCAGAGTGGCGTCGGCCAGTTGTTGCTTGCAGCGCTCGAACGCCCTTTCAGCTTCCTCGGTCCAGATAATGGGACGTTTGTCTCGCCTCCTGGCTCCTACCAAGTACGCATTCAACGGTGCCTGCGTCTCCGCTGCATGCTCAATGAAATGTCTGTAAAAATTTATAATGCCTAAAAACCTGCGCAACTCCGTAACGTCCTTTGGCTTGGTGTACGATTGAATTGCTGCCACTCGTCCCGGCAGGGGTTTCGTTCCTTCCCCGGTGATACAATACCCAAGATATTGCACTTCTTCAGCTCCGAAGACGCACTTGGATACATTTATAGTCAGACCGTACGTGCGCAGTCTGTCAAACACTATACGCAAGTGTTCCTCGTGCTCTTGCGCGTTCGCTGAGGCGATGAGGATGTCGTCAATGTAACAGTGCGCGAAGCTGAGTCCTCTTAGGACGGTGTCCATGTACCGCTGGAACGTTTGCGCTGCGTTGCACAACCCGAACGTCATCACGTTGAATTCAAACAACCCAAAGGGTGTTATTACCGCGGTCTTCTGTCTGTCCTCGGGTGCTATTGGGATCTGGTGGTATGCCCTAGTGAGATCCAGAGTGGTGAAAATTGAGCAACCGTGCAAACTGTGCGAAAAATCCTGGATGTGCGGAATTGGGTACTTGTCCGGGATGGTGATCAGGTTTACCCCCCTGTAATCACCGCAGAGTCTCCATTCGCCCGACTTCTTCTTCACCATGTGGAGCGGACTAGCCCATGGACTATTTGATGGCTGGCAGATTCCCAGCTGCATCATATACTCGAATTCGGCTCGCGCAGCCTTGAGTTTCTCAGGCGAGAGGCGTCGAGCTGGCCCATACACCGGTGGACCCTTGGTTGTAATATGGTGCTGCACCGGATGTGTGGAACCTTTACCTGTATTTGTTTTGGTTATGTCAATGTACTCTCGCAATATCGCCTGGTAGATGTTGGTGCTATCGATTGTAAGTACTGTCGGCACGTCTGAATTGACCCTGGTGATGCCCGTGCACAATCTCGTTATTCCATCCAGTAGCCTGCTATGCCTCAGATCAACCAGCAGACCGAAATGTTTGAGGAAGTCCGCCCCTATGATCGGATGTCCAACATCGGCCACAATAAAATTCCATCTGAAAGCACGCCGCAAGCCCAGGTCTACCAACCTTACTTCAGTGCCAAACGTATCTATTGACGTGCCATTGGCAGCATATAATTTAATATTGGCGGCGCCGTGCCTCGTTTTTACCATAGCTTTCGGTAATACCGAAACGTCAGCGCCGGTATCGATTAGATACCTAATATCTGTCTTTTTATCTGTTATTAATAGACGGCTCTGAGTCATATATCCGTCCTCCACAGCCGCGATGTGGGACGGCTCTATTGGTTTTCCTGCGGCCTTGCAGCTAAGTCTCCTTTCCAGCCACATGGTTGCGAACATTTCCACGCTTGTGTCCCAAATTTATTGTGGAAGTAACACAATCCGTTGCGCTGCCTAGATCCCGAATTTGAACGTGTTCTCCCTTCCGATCGCTGTGGGCGGCGGTAACCTGACCGGCTCTGCCGCTGCGAAAACCCGGATACTGCTTCGACCATGCAGTTCACTGTTCGCTGGGTTTGTATTGACAGCTCGCTCGCTTGCTTCAGCAATGCTGCGATTGCTTCTAAGGAAGTTTGAGTGGCGTCATTATTATTTGGTGCAGGGCTTACCGGTGAGACGTATGATGTCTCTGCTTTTTCCATTGCCTTATCGGCGACATGCGCTAGTTTGCTCAATTCAGTATCTTCTAATACTGACAGGAGTTCCTGAATGCGCTGCGGTAGTCTTTGCATCCACAGCGACTTCAAAAAACGATCCGCCCCGTTAGTTCCCACCAGGAGTTGCATCTCTCTCAGAAGCTCCGACGGCTTCTTGGTTCCAAGTTCGATCCCAGTTAGCAGCTTACGCAGCTGCTGCTCCTCCGAATCTGAGAACCTGCTTATTAATGCAGCTTTTAATACCTGATATTTGTCTTTCGCCGGGGGAGTTTCTAGGATGTCAGCGACAATCTTCATCGATTTTTGGTCTAAATGCCTCAGTACAGCATTGTATTTTGTGTCTTCTGACTTAATCCTGTGTAGCTGGAACTCGCATTCCAGTTGAGCAAACCACAGCTTAGGCGTCTCGTGCCAGAACGTGGATAACCTCACGTGCAGGAACTCGTTGGCCTCAATGGACCGCGTGGGGCGGTTGGGCTGCCCGTGGTTGGACGACCCGGGGTCTATTTTCTCATCTTCCGAGACGTTCACATCATCCTCGTCTCCCTTCTGTGAACTGGCTGGGGAACGTAAGGTTGGCATGCTGACCGCGATACCGCGTTTTTCTCGTCGGGGTCACCAATTTGTGGGGGTTAACCACAAGAAATCCGTTTCAATCGCGTGTACCTTATTCCCCTTTATGTAATTTCGCCTCTCTTATCCCTTACTGACTATTGCGTAAGGTGATTATGGAATAATAATTACTTGTAAAGTATATGCTGTTAGTGATATGAAAATATATATATTTTTCTATTTTACACTGCGTGACGACGCCTAACGTACACGCTCAGTCCGTTACTCCTGTGTGTCTCTTGTTCTCTTATATAAAATCGCGGGAACACGAGTGGCGCTGGCGAGCGCCGCTAGGGATTTTTATTATCTAAAGCGGACGCGTCTTGTTACAGTCCTGGCGTCGACTGTCGCCACATAAGCCTTACTGACGAGTCCTCTGGCGGGCCCGGGACGAAACGCTCCTTCCTTTCCCTATCTAGAGTGGTGGTGACCCCCTTCTCAATTCTTGGGTGATCCCACGGCAGTCGATCCAGAGTTAGATCGCTACACTGACACGTGTAACAGCGCCATCTGAGGGTCAGAATTGGCAAACAATTCCCTACGCGTGACATCACATGGCCGTCCCTACACACCAACACAAATGTAGCGTTATTGCTGTAGGTGTATCCCTACTCCCACGTAATAAGCTAGTAGATTCTACAGTTTATTAAATAATTAATTCTACTAATTTCAAGAAGGATTTATTCTTTATTTAATAATATACAGGATTGGTGATTACAATTGTTACAAAATAATATAAATAGCGCATATAAATTTGAGGAAGAACATTCAATATTTACATTTATAAATCCATATACAATACGTCCCGTAACCAGTGGTACCAATTAGGTGCGATATCAGAAAATTTCCTTTAGTTTCGACTTCTTTTTGCTGTAGAATCACCACATTCCGTATTGTGTTAGCACTGAAAGCAAATACAGTATTGTCTCCGTATGTACTCACTGGTCGGGACCGGCGAGTAACCCGTATCGTGGACAGCGACCCTAATTCCGAGTGTTCGGTTCTCGCTTCTTTCTGGCCGAAGGGGGGAGCGAGATGGAACGCTTGCGTGCGCGACGGGCGTGCGCGATGGTCGCGAGCAGTTACGCTGCCTACGGGAACCGCTTCGCAAAGTCTTGACGCAGGCCCGGCTCAAGTCTTTTTTGCGCCCCAGGCGATCCTGTCAAATTACACCCTTTATTATAATACATTTATTAGAGTTTATTGATGACCTTACTCTGAATTTTTATTCGTAGTTTAAAACAGATGCAGTACAATTTGTAATATTTCATTTTAAAGTTTATTTTCAACAATACAGGCAGTGAATACAGTCATAGATAATTTGATGTACTGTCATTAATGTTGTATTTGAAACAGTCCATCGAGGTATTGTATTTACAATAAAAGATGCAGTGATCGCAATGATCGCTGCCTGTAAGCTTGGCTGGTCCCTATAAGCAAAATTAGACGGCTGCTTAGGGCGGAAAGTCGACAAGAAGTGCAAAATGGTATTTTCATTGCCTCTATGTTGAAAATAAACTTTAAAATGAAATATTACAAATGGTACTGCATCTGTTTTAAACTACGAATAAAAATTCAGAGTAAGGTCATCAATAAACTCTAATAAATGTATTATAATAAAGGGTGTAATTTGACAACATCGCCTAGGGCGCAAAAAAGACTGAGCCGGGCCTGCGTCATGATTTTGCGAAGCGGTTCCCGTGGTCACCGTAACTGCTTGCGACCATCGCGCACGCCCGTCGCGCACGCAAAGGACGGAGTGTCACGGTGCCCGAAAGACGGACCGAGACAAAACATTAACGCGTCGTCTGTCTCGTACCGTCCTCGCTCGCTTTCAGTGGCTCTCGCTCGCTCTCGTTCCATCTCGCTCTCACCTTCGCCAGACAAGAGTGAGCCAGAAGTGGTGGGGATAGCGAGTAACCCGTATCGTGTACACCAAACCGAGTACATACGGAGACAGTACTGTAGAACCTTATAGCGAATTCGGGAGACCCGCACTGGCCGCACTGAGTGCGACTTTTAGCCAATTGGAAGCGAGAAAACTCTCACTCAGTGCGGCCAGTGCGGGTCTCCCGAAATCGCTATTAGTATAAAATTAAACGTAACGTATGAATAAACAGGATACATGCGATACTTGCTTCAGCTCCCTCTCCGCACAGCACACACCCCAGGCGATCATGCGTGCTCCTGCGAACATTAACATTTATAATAAAACATGTGTTTAATTATTATCTACTAAACAAGACGCTAAACATTCGCCCTTCGTGCATAACCATACTTTTCTGTCTTGCAGATAATGTGAAACTCGATTTTCGCGACGTAGATAATTGGAAATTATTCAATTGCATAATTACGTTTGCCTTCTGGATACGTCGAGATGATTTGTCTGGATATTAATGGATGAAATTACTTGGAATATTCTTCAATTTTGCCACCACTGACTGCCACTGCCAGTGACTGCCACCTCGAAAACGAACGCAAACTGGACGTAAAGTCTTGACCAACGCTCTTGAATCGACGCTCGGATTGCCTGCAGAGGTGTAAGATGCGAAGATTTCCGACTGCAGCGTCGCTTGCGGTAGAGTGAGGAAGTTTTGATAGTTTTCATTCGTCCGTACTCTATTCAGTGATGCTAAAGTTAATGGCCGGAGTATCGAGAATTTCCCCCACCATGCACATAAACAACTCCACGATCCGCGCGTATGTGAGCCCAGCGCTTCGGATGACTTAGGACAATTTCGGGAGTTGAGAGGGACGGTGAATATGAGCCTTTCTCTCTCGCTCTTGAAACGTTGAGATTCTAGTGCCGGCAAGGTTGCCGTTCGGGGGTCTTTCGTCTTACTTATTCATGCTGTACCTATCACGGACTCCTTCACTCTTACAGGCCTCGGACGGTAAACGGCAACCCTGGTCGCTGGCAAGCGGCACGAGCCACCGTAATGCGATTTTGGCTTCCCGGATATTTTCACTATCCGACTCAGATATTCTCGTAACGAAAAAAAATTTCGAAAAAATTTTTATTGCGGAAATACACGTTTTAGGATCTCCTGATCACACTGAGACTATTAAAAAATAGATTTTTTCAAAATCTCGAATGTTGGTTAATACAATTGCGTTTAAATGGCTCAATAGATTTTAATAAAACTTTATATTTAGGTTTCATATTTTCGTCTTTAAATCTGGTTAATTTTTTAAACCAATCGGTTCATGAATAATGATAGTTACCTCTTGTGACGTCCCACTATTTTTCGCACGTTCCTATTTAATAATACACCTTAGCGGTCCCCATCTCAAGGTGGTCAGTTGTAAAACTCCCTCGACTCCCCGCCCTATGAGGCGCGAAATCCTCCCAAACATTCAAATTCAAACAAGTCCCTCGTCCTAAAACGTCTTAATTCAAGACCTCGTCTCACCCCTTCATTAAGACTCACCGAGTCAAAGTCATTCAAGCCCCTTCCCCATCAAAATGCATAAAATCCATCAAATGGGTTGAGTATCTTCTTAGCAATAGCCGAACAGAATCTTGAGAATCATATTGCGACGCATGACTCATAAATGTAGTCTAAATATAGACTAATAGAAAAACCCCAAAAGCCTAACTGCGAAGAATACCTGGCGTACGTGCCGTAAATGTATTCTAATAATAGAATATTATAGAAAAACCCCGGAAGTCCTACTACGCATAATTCGGAAATTGTGTCAAGGTCCTTACCGCATACAACCCCGCAAGGACCCCGCGAAAATCTTATAAATACGAAGGACCGAGAGGCCAGGACTCTCTTTTCATCGACAAACTTCAACAGCGAAGCTCTTCTTCGACAGTAATTACTGCGAAAGTATCTTTTATAAAAATATAATTATACAAAGTGTAAACTCAGTGCTCTACGGCAAATACTGTAAGCATTTATTATTATCTATTACTGTGCATATCGCCTCCATACCATATAACTTTTATGTATTATTTCATTTATCTATGCTTATTGCAATAACATTTCCGTATTATTTCATTTATTTATGCTTATTGCAATCATATATATTTTGTATTACTAATACTATTACTTTTATATATTCTTGTTAACGTTTATTTTGATTATATATATATTTGTCTTATAACCACATATTATTCTATGATTTATATCGTACCTCATGTCCATACATACATATAAATGTTACAATCATATTATAAATATTATATGTGAATGCTAAAACCCCACGCATAATAACCGCTCTAACAAAGTTAATAAACCGCTTTGTCTTAAATCACGCTTCAACTTATTTGTGTTCAACCACTGGTACGAAACATCTAAAATCCAAATACACGAGTTAGTGAAACAGCTGATTCCGATTCGCGAGCTCGAGAACAGTGACCGTGTTTACAAACATATCTTTGCATAGCCTGTGTATAGCTGCACGTCCAGACGAATTTCGCAGAAATATTACGAGTAACTTTTTGTGCCTATGCAGCAGTAAATCCAATTAGGCAAAACCAAAATAAAGTGCTAACGGGTGTTACCCCAAAATCATAACAATCTAACCATTCCCTGGTCGTTCAGTGCTACGAATCTGGTATTCGCGCCTGTTTCCTAACGTCTAGTGCCACGAATCACGTATTCGCGCCTAAAATCCTGCTCTCCGCAGTGCCACGAATCTGGCATTCGCGCCTGTATTCCTAAGAACGTTCGGTGCTACGAATCTGGTATTCGTGCCTGAATCC